>OY284414.1:122868908-124068908 GCA_958301585.1 Merodon equestris
TGCACTACACGCCTACCATACACCTGCTCGAGCGCAATTTCAAATCCCGGAAACCTTGCACACGTCACACGACCTACGCACCCCGGCTAAATACTAATTCGCCGCCATAAAGAAGAAACACGTGTGAGGTCAGCAGGACAACTAATTTGCATCAGACAAGTATCCTAAAATACAATGCAGTCGAGGTGCAAGATGTGAAATTAATTTCTATTCAAAGGAGGGATAATAAATTATTGAGCCGAACAAGCGGATGGGCGGATGGCGGATAGAAGCACGAGCGTTGTTCGGTTGCGCTCAAGTGCGGATCCATTTCCGTAGGAATAGCAACAGCAATGGTGGACGAGTCTTGATGGGTGTATCGTATTGGCACTCGTAATTCTAGTGAAGCAGTTTACTCGCCATAAATTCGTGGTCAACACACACAAACTCAAATATATATATATTTATCTATAAGGTCCTTGCGAGGTACTGTATTCGTTTTCTGGCTTTTTCTGCGTGGACTACATTCTTGGTCGGTCGGTCTTCCGACTATCGGTTCATCCTCGTGGCAATAGCGTGCGTATTA
The DNA here is from genome assembly GCA_958301585.1 of Merodon equestris. NCBI lineage: Eukaryota > Metazoa > Arthropoda > Insecta > Diptera > Syrphidae > Merodon > Merodon equestris. The sequence continues at coordinate 122,869,474 of OY284414.1, forward strand.
TAGATAAATTGCCGCAGATAGCCAAAGTCCTTTTTCGAGAAGAAAACCACTTGCTCTGCTACCCCGTCATTCTCTCTCGTAATGACACTGTACAGCGATAAAGACAATTGGTATGGTAGCTTGCCATAGACGAACCCTTCTTCTCGGTCGTATCCCTCTACCATCAGCTTTTTGGGGTAGTTAAGATACGATCAGGTTTTTACGGCTTTCAGGTCTGTAGTCTGTTTCTTGAATCCTTGAACCTTGAACCGTCTTGCGCCTGGCGTACAATCAATCGGTTGTGATCCTGCGAAAGTGGGTTCTCGTCCTCGAAATGCTTTTGGGATAACACTTTCGGGGTAATTAATTATTTTCGAATTAATGGATGCCAACGGGTGGTTACATGGATCCACCAAGTAGCAATGTATGATGTCAATCCGAATCCAAGTTAGCTAAGTCGTGTAATTAAATGTGTCAAGGGTTGGATGGCAAAAGATTGCTGTTAAGTCGTGTACTCCTTTCGGTTCGAGTGGGTTTCAGGTTTTGTTTTTTTTTTGCTTTCTTGATGATAGTCCTGGGATGATGATGGTAGTAGTGGTATCATCAAAGTTTCGCGATAGAATCTTATCACATACGAGGCGGTTGGGCGGTCAGGGCATGGGGAATGAAAAGGAGGCAAATTAAGAACTTGTTCTACTGATGCTATCGCCAACACACTCACACACCCATCCGCATCGATTGTAATACAAATAGAGAGTTGACGTCGATTGGCTGGCGGGCGAGAGCGAGCTTGGAACCCGGCTGTCAGACGTTGATATCCCTGATGGGTTTTGTCGACGAAATTAGGGCATTTGTATTCGGGGAGGATTTATGCCACTGCTTAAGGGTTTTGGCGTGAATTACACTCACTCGTTCGCGTTACTCGAAAGCTATCAAAAGTAGCGATTAATCTGAGCGATGCCATGGATTAAACTGAGGAACGTAATTGAATGTTACCAGGACCCAGCGACTTGCGTGTGTGCCGCTTGATGCCGTTGCTATTCGTGCAACTGATCGCCATAATCGTGCCATTAGACGTTAATTAATGTGTGTGGTGTTTTGCTTGAGTCAATTGAAATCTTATTTGGAACATTTACCACGAGAAATCAACAATTCCCTTGCGTACCACGCGATGTCATGATTCAACTGAGAGGGTTTAATCGTAGCCAGATAATCGCTACCGCACGTCCTTTGTGGAGCGAACGTAACGTCGAATGGCATAATTTGTCGCCTTATCCTTTACAAATTATGCACAATGTACTGGAAGATCATGAAATAGGATAACGATGAGTAAGCTTAAGCCGTCGAGATTTATTTTTTCGAACCTAGTCGCATCCCCAGATTGGGTTCCCCTAAGTTGGTCACTTTATAAATAACTCCACTCTACTCGTATATACATATTTCAAATTGGACATTTCACGTGAACGCACACCGACTTTGGGCAACAACAAACCTGACAACGATGACAACATCAATGACAGTAATCACATCGAGAATCGTACTCATTTCCAACTGTGATAAACACAATTGCCAACAGGAATATAACAAAAGCAGAACAAGACAAGTAGGAAAGACAAAAATGAAGAAAATGAAATCAAGTCGTAGTGCGGGAAGAATGACGGATGTCATCTTTTCTTCTCGTGAAAATGAACAATCGAACTTTAGAGATCGTTCGTGTGCTTGTATCCTGGCACCCTCAGGACATCACACCGCACAGTAAGTGAAGTTCTAAATTCTTTTTATTGACATCCACCACTACTGTCATCATCGAAGCAAAACAATGGAGGGTTCTCCTTCTGCTATCGCTGTTTCTTTTTCCTTTTGCTTCTCTTGGATCTGGTGTTGGTTGGAATGATGGCCCGATGGCCAGCGGTCACGGTTTGAGTGGCTTTTCAAAGAGAAAACTTTAATTTTCAATTGATTACCTGCCTTTCGTCGGGAGGGGAGACGAAATGAATTGATGGCTGGAAATGGTTGAATGACTGACGACGACTACGAAAACTGGAAGATAGCGATAAACGATTTTGGAGAAAACAATTTAATGGTTGCGAGGAAACAAAGTGATGACTTGGCAAAGCGACATGACTGGATGTATCGATGACAACTAACACTACTAGGGCAATGTCGGGATATTGAGAAAGTTGTCTGCAGACTTGTAAGCTGAGTATATCTGTTGATAAGAGGAATTGCGTAGAATTTGTGGAAAGCCACAGTACCCTTAGAAGGCTTAAGAGATAATGGGTCGTGTCAATTTAACAATTGGTTTTCTTAGCCTATAAATTGTTTTATTTAAGCCAAATACGTTTGGAATTAATAGGAAAGTTAATATGAAATGTCGATTCAATTTACAGATGGTATAACCATTGCATATAGTTATAGTGTCAATGATAGCAAATATGGTATTTCGGAGACTTAACATCTGTCAAAATAATCCAGTATGTCATTTTTTTTTTTTTTTTTTTTTTTTTTTGTTGGAGGCTTCTACTATCTGCTGGAGCACTCAGACACAAGTACTGGTCCATTGTACTACCAGACAGACGCCTTGTCTTTATTGTATTTTCCCCGTTGTCCGGAGAAAAGTGAGGAGGGGCTTCAGTGATGTTGAGCTAAGAGATTCGGCACCCACCACGTCGGCCCCAAGGGTGCGCCACCGTGCACGAGCGAAGGCGGGACAGTCGCAGAGAAAGTGTTCCGCTGTGTCGTCCTCCTCGCAACAAGCAGCACAGGTAGGCGTCTCACTGATGCCAAGCACGTAGAGATGCCTGGCAAAAGTGTAATGGCCCGTAATGACGCCCGTTAGCCTTCTGCAGTCATTTCTCCTTAAGGATAAGAAGAATGTTGCGGACTTTTTACAGACGTCAGGGCGTACGCGCTTAGTCATCCTGCATCCTGGATAATCCCTCCATCTGCGACTGTGTACGTTAAAGACCCAGTCATTGATGTCAGATTTAACCGTTGAAGCTGGTAGACCTAAGGCGGGTTCAGGCCCTGAGAAACTCTCCTCTGAGCCTTTTCTAGCGAGTTCATCGGAGATCTCGTTTCCTGGGATTCCAGAGTGACCTGGAACCCATACAAGCCTAAGTGAATTTAGTCTTCCGACTTTGTTCAAAAAGGTTTTGAGTTCATGCACTAGTTTGGAGTTGGACAGAGGATTGGATACAGCTTTGAGTGCAGCTTGGCTGTCACTGCAGACACATATGCTCTTTCCCCTCCATCTGTGTTTCACAACATAGTGCATGGCCATTAGGATTGCGTAAATCTCCGCCTGGAAGACAGACGCATATTTTCCTAACGAGAAGTGCAGTCGAATGTTTTCGCGCTCGAAGAAAACTCCAGCGCCGGATCCCTGACCAGTCCTGGAGCCATCTGTGAAGATGCGAAGACATTCTATTCCAGGTTCAGTGTCTGGCCAAAGCCAGTCCTGACGCCAAGGAAATGTGACTGTGTAGTCACAGCGCAGTAGGATGGCAGGTGTCATTGCGTCAGAGGGCATATCCATGAGACAGTGGTCGTAGGATATTTCTCTCTCAAGTACACTTTCACTCCACTGCGAGTTGTACCAAAGACCATTCCTCTTTAGGCGAGAAATAGTTTTCAGTGCACACCCTCTGATATATATGTCAAGGGGTGGAAGGTTCATCATAGCATCTAAAGCAGCTCCTGGTGTGCTGGGGAAAGCCCCCGTGCAACTGAGGCAGACCGCTCTTTGGAGTTTGGTGAGTGAACCCACAGCGTGTTTTCGTGTCAGCCTGCTCCACCAAACAACCGATGCATATGAGATTATCGGTCTTACCATTGCCGTGTAGATCCAAAGGACCTTTTTCGGCGATAAGCCCCATGTTTTGCCAAAGGCACCTTTGCATTGCCAGAAAGCTGACAGCGCTTTGGTGGTTTTGGACTCAACATGTTTTGACCAGAGAAGTTTGTTATCTAGAATGACTCCCAGATACTTAGCTTCCTTGGATATAGGGATGGGAATGCCTTTTAGCACCAGCTGAGCAATGCCAGTTGTTTTCCTCCTTCTCGTGAAGAGAACGACATCGGTCTTAAGAGGATTAACCGACAGCCCATTTCTCGTGCACCAGTCATCGATCACGTTTAGCGCCGCCAGTATGTCATAGTTTTGATTGAACAGGGTCATCTATAATTCATGGTCCGGATTTGACATCTTACATCAGTCATCTGAGACGAGCTTACTACAAAAATAGTGAGTCTGTAGTATTTAGGTTGCGTTCAGTACGAGCAGACCTGGCAGCTATTAGTAAAAGTGTCCAAATCTGTCGCTTATATGGCGAGCATATCATTCGAGCCACTGTTAACTGATTTTCTTCCGCCTTAAGCAGATAACAGAATAAAATTTCAATTCGGCCCGTTTTGGGTTTATTGCAATAGAAATGTCCTGAAAAAGTTATTATTTCGCGTTTTGGTAACGTGAGCTGGCCAAAAAGGTGGGGTAATTTATCGCCGGTTATTTTTTTTATTTTTTGTAAAGGTTATTCATAAAGTACATTCCTCATTTATGGTCGAGTTGATGCCCGATATGTGGAAGACATTTAACATTATACTTCATTCATAATGGCTAAATCCCAACAATATACTGGGCTAAAAATTTGATCAAAATCTAGATTTTAAAAGTGTTGCATTTAAATTTACTTTGAGAACCTCAGACTGGACGAACAACTTTTCTTGCCACCATGAAGACGTTCAAATTCGTGCCAGATAAGAACCATTTGGAGGAAGTTTTTTGTATATTTTTCGTTTTCAAAGTTCAAATTATGGATTTTTAAGGGAAGTTAATAATGAACACATCCCATCACTTTGGTGAATTTGGCATCAACGAAAAGGATCACAGAAGATCGAGAAAGAAATCGAAGATGTAAAATCAAAAACATTATTGCATGAAGAAATCACTCAAACCAAAGAACAGTTCGCAGAAATTTATCGTACCACTGTTTCCAACCACTTCGAGGCCTGGATAAGACTCACTAACAAACAAAATGAGTGCATCTCAAAATGATAGCGCCATCCTCCAAATGGTCTGTGTAAATAATGCGACACAAGTAAAATTACTCAGTTCTTCGAAGCATACTCAAAAATATAAAATATACTCAAAATTCGAACTATTTCGAAGTATTAACTGTTTGCAGTCATTTGGGCAAATACAAACAAATTTAGTGTCCCATATGGATAGAGCCAAACTCCGACAGCAGCTGTTTCCTTTCTCTAACGGTAACATTTTAATATGTTTTAAAATGTGTATTCCGTGGCTGTATAAATAGCGATGATTTGCTCTCGATCAGTGTCGATCGTTTCGCGTTTAAGTGTAAATTGTCAAGATGGAAAGAGGCAAGTGGTTGAGTGCATTCGAAAAAGGTCGAATAATTGGGTTTTTGAAAAGTGCCAAATCTACCCGTGAAATTCGAAGGCAGTTAAATCGTTCCCATCACCTCATTCAAAATTTTAAAAAATAAATTGAGGACTCTTTATTGAACAAGAAAGTAACCGGGCCGTCCGTCGGCATTAAATAATCACCAGCAAAGGCCCATTTAAAGGGAATAGTATAATTCCACAAGCAGTATTCGACGTGCTGCAGCATGTCTGGAATAGAAGCCGCTAACTACACCGTTCACCGATTTGTAAAGGCGCCCGGTCAGCTGCAATCGGAAAAAAATAAGTTGCAACCACTGTTGCTATACAGCATAGAACGATAAGGATGGACTGGGCTTGAAAGCACATGACTTTTGATAAAGAATGGGGAAAAGTTGTGTGGAGTGATGAAAAAAAGTTGAATTTAGACGGGCCGGACGGATGGACACACTACTGGCATGAATTAAAAAAAGAAGAAATTTGAAGGAGGTAGTGTATTGGTATGGGGCACCTTTAGTTGGTATGGAACATCTCGTTTAGTTATTGTTCCTAACAGGAATTCGGAGAAATGCCCAGACATGTTTGAGGAAACCCTTTTACCATATTAGCAAGACTGGTGTATCCTGGCGGACGACAATTTAACAACATTGTTGAGCTTAGGAGCGCAACTATGGACAGTTGATAAAAAAAATTGAAACGAAACAATCCAAAAATTAATAATAGGAATAGAAATAGGGCCTACGACACAATTTCGAAAAAGGCACAAAATAGATAGATAGATACAACAACATGATAGTACTACTATCATTTTGGAACATCAAAATTAATTAATTTTTTTAAATACTGTGCACTATTAAATTTGTAAAGAATATTGGAAAAGAAGATCGTTTTTGTTTTTTTAATAATCGAGACATTCGAATTTTTATTATCATTAATACTTCTGATTTATTGTCTGCAGTTCCAAGTTTTTTGATGGCCCTAATTTTGGGACGCATCTTAGGTTCTATCCGAATTAAATGGAAAATATATCGTAAGGCAATGAAAACCATTTCAAAAATGTTGCTTGATCGGCAAAAAAAAAAAGTTTCTAGCATGGAATTGCCAAAGGCGATTAAAAGTGGATCTATTGCAACAATCTCGAGCGCAAATAATGAGAGGGAACCCATCAACTTTGCAACAAATACGAAATATCCGCTAAAAGAAGGCATTACTGTGCATCTATTGGAACCAAAATGTATTGGTGTACAATGAACTGCTAAAACCTGCTGACATGACTACGATCGTTAACAGCTGATAAGACTGAACCAAGCCTTCAAGAAAAATCGGGCAAAATACTCGTGTACTCAACTATTTCCAGCATAACAATCCTCGTCTACATTTTCCAAACTATTTGTGAAACATTAACTGGAAAGTTCCACCCCTCCACTGTATTCACCAGGCTTCCATTCTAATAAGTACTAGTTTCTATGAATGCGCTAGGACCTTCGTAACAGCACTTTGATTTTAATGAACAATTCGAAAATTGGCTTGACGAATTTTTAGCCTACAAAATGAACAGTCGTACCGGCTCGGAATCTATTAATTGCAAACGCCTACGAGTATTAGCAAAATTATTTTCTAATCTAATAGAATAAGTTATATTGTGTCCAATCGAATTGTTATAATCTGGTATTGAATAGTCTTAATACCCTTTAGATAGTTGCAATGATTAATCTCCATTAATATTTAAACAATATTCTGATCTTCTTTTTTTTAAGCAATGACAGGACGCCACTGATTGCTGACGAACCGATTGCATATTGTGACATAACACAATATTTACCAATGAGGAGTAGACTGATACGTGTACATTGATTATAAGACCCTAGTTTACGCAGGTGAAATATTCCATTTAATGCAATATATTGCACTACTTTGAATAAAAAGGATTACTTTTCAATTTAAACCTTGCGGGTATATCGATTCGGCGAAATATATCTTTTGTATGCTGGCAATGTTGTCGCCGGCATCATAATGTTCATTGTTTTCATAGTGCGGAAGGAAGTTCCGTTAAATGTCCATTACGAAACGAAATTTTTGCTACGTAAACGTTGAGGAGGCCGTTGTTGACCAGGTTCAGGCAATTCCAAAAAAACACAGAGAAAGTGTTGAAAAATATAGTTCCTCGGCTGAAATATGAACAACACGATGAGGAAATTAATGATAGGGTATTCGTGAACTAAAAGTCATTACGGAAATCGAGCTTAAAAACTGGTTGGAAAATTGAAAAAGAAAAACATATACATGAGTATATTTTTGCTTTAGATAAAGATTGCAAAATGTATAAACAAATTCACAAAAGAATTTAATCCACTCAAAGCAACAATCACACAAACAGCTGTGCTCCCACTTTGAAAATAGTAAGAACCCCTAACCAATCGCCATCCCTTAAAACCTATTTACAAAGTATCCTCAAAAGCAATTTAATGATTAGGTCAGAAACTTTTGACTGACTGATAGATCAAAAGAGGTTCAGATTTTCAATATACGACAGCTTTTAAAGAAGAATTCCATCGAATTCCCAGATGAAACGGTCCACCAACTATTTTAAAAAGGCGTATGACACTATAATTTATCGAAAATGTACTCATATGTCCTTCTAACTAACGCTAACGATCTGGATCTTCTAAGAGATAGTGAAAAGAGGCGCAGAAAGTCTAGAACTAAATGTAATGAACATTTTGATCGGTCCAAACTTCGCATCTGAATCTGCTCGATAACCGTTTTTGGGGAAATTGGACCAGTTTAAATAGCTGGCAACCGTACTGACTGCCAAAAATGACATACAAACAGAAATAATTGAAGGACTGCATATTTCGGAAAGAAAAAACTATTCAGAACGACTTTTACGTCCCGCAATGTAAAAATCCATATTTTTAAAACCACAACAAAGCCAGCCACATTTAAAAGATGTGAAGCTTAGTCTGTGATTAAAAAAGAGGGAAATTGATTTTGGGTTCTTTGTAAACACGGTCTAAACCACGATGATGAAACAGGCGAATGGAGAAACTTTTTTCAGAAAAAAGTATTGTTTCAGAAGATTAAGATGTGCAGGACGAATGGACAGGGGAAGAACAGTCACAAGAATAATGGTTGGAGGACCCAAGGGGAAACTACCGTGGGAAAGGCAGCACAATAGGTTTAAGAACAATAATAGTAGTAAGTAGTAAAATAGCTTATATTTCATTCAATTGAAAAAAGGGTTACATATACGAGAAGGTTGGTAGGTTATTTTGGTTTGGCGCTACAGCGCCAGATTGACAACTGTCCGAGTTTAAAAGCTAATTCGATTTAAGGCAAGCAAATTAAGACGACGCAAAGTTTAATATCTTCCTCGACTATACTTGTTCTATAGCGGAAAGTATCAGCAGTGGCGGACTATAAGCGGTCCCATCCTTGTTGTCCGTTCAAGATATTACTTGCTTCATCTACAACCAGGAACTCTGCGTCGAAGTATATCTTACGAAACTATTAACTCGTTTTTTCCAATAAATCCTAAATTGTCTTCTTAGGGCAGTTGGATCCTCGCCATATTGAATGATATCTAAGGACAATATAAGGATGAAGAAATGGGACAGAACGGCGAAATATGGAAGGAACACATATGTACATGACAGGGAGGCTTGGCAAAGGTTTGTCAAGGAGGCTTTAAACTTCCGAGTTCTAAGTGGCGGTAATAATAATAATAGTAGTAATTATTATTAACGTCTCTAAGCACTCCGCTTTTGAGCCTAGTGTTAATGAGGTGCGCTGAAACTTAATGATCAGCTTACCACATGAATTCCTAAATTATAGATTTGAAATCATTTGAAGTACTTCAGCTTCATTCACTTGGCAAAGAAAAAAAAGTTTGATAAATTATTAGGAAAAGATTTTTGAAAAGTATTATCAGGGCAACAAAAAGAATCAGAAAGCCGCAAGAAATCTGAAGAATGTACTATCGTCACCCTCGCTGAGGCTGCGCTAAATATATAAAGAGTTTTTTAATAAAGGCGACTAGATCTAGAATTGAAATAAAACAACCTGTAAGTGAGATATTAATAAAATTCTTTTTTTCATTTGAAAGGCCCATGTATGCCATTATGTACGGAATATGACATCGTTCAAATGTCCGCCGCGACTTCTTAAGGTGGCACGAGAGGTCCAATTTTCAATGACTGTTCCTCATCGGTCGGTTGCATGGGCTTATTCCTGCGATGTCAGGGAACCCTACAAGGTAAAGTCTAGTGGAGTCGAATCTCATAACCTTGATGGGCAATTCACGTCACCTCCGCGAATAATAACCTTACCTCCAAAGCGTTCATAAAAAATGTTAACCATGGTGATAGAGATTAATAAAAACAAATCGAATAAAATGTGTGGACTGTATTTTAGCGCGAACTTTAATCTCATCAATCAATAATCAATGCAAATATCGAGCCGGTCGCGACAACAAGTACTACCCGTGGTGGCTGCTAGCGAAGAAGTGACGAATTACTTTTCATGATCCGTTGCGGTAGCCTCTGCTGACAATTGCGTGATGTGGAACATGGGCATGAAACGTACGACCTTGCCGTTAGCAACATTTGCATTGATAGATAATTTGTGTATATAAGTATTATGTTTAACAATAGGGTAAATTATGAAATATCGGCTTATGCTTATTAACAATTATAATAATAAAAATATGAAGATAATTCATGTACATACATATGCGATCTTACAATATGAACTGATTAATTTAAACTATAAACGCAAATTACAATTTCGATCATTCATTTCTCAACACATGGCGTCTGCTTTATGGCACGTAGCGCCGTCCTGCTAGATCACTCATCGTCTAGGTCCACATGGTTCATTCTTGGTCCATAAGAAGTTGGTTATCGTTCTGTTGCTGATGCTTTGTCACCTGGTGAATCTCGTGTGGATAAGTGTCGTCCCATATATGGCAATTTGCTTGTTAACACAGCCATTCATCCAAAACTGCGTCTCTTCGCTAAAGATGATTTTTCCGCCAAAATGGGGATCCTCTTTCCAACGCTTCGAAGCCCAGTCATCGAACAAACGGAGTTGTCTATGGTCATGAACTTTGAGCTCTTGAATCAGTTGGATCTTATACGAGTGTCGGCCCAAGTCCCAACGCAAAATTCATCAACTTGAAGTCTGTAAAAAGTCGAGTTCTTGTGCACGGCGAGCAATCGATTGCCTTGGGGTCTGCTGTATGCTTTCAAGAAACGTGGCGATGTTCTCGGCCGATCTTGAGTTTCTTTGACGTACGAATGTTGACTGATTGATTGTCGAAACGGTCTCAGATTTGGCCACCGAACGTTGAAGAGTAGACTGCGCAAGGTCATCACGTTTACCGTAAAATGGACAATGCACTAACGAACACTCGTATTGATAATGAAGTTTTATCATTTGGACGTACAGTAACTGAGTTATAAATAATTAACCAACGTCAATCTACCCGCGCCAATGGGAAACCCCTTAAAACATAAAAACGAAAAGTCTTCAAAAAGTAATGGGAAATTTGTAATTTTATAAATCAATGAAATAATCTAGCTCTCGAATTTTTTTCATCATCAAGGAATACACATTTCATTTTATTAGGGCAGAGAGTAGCAAGGTTTCCGTAGTTTAAAATATTGTTTTGGCGAATCTGTTACTAAAAGCAGGGTTAGGATTCCGATAGGCTCTTCCAAGGCAGCTTCGAATAATAGAGCACTATTAGTTTATAGTTGAGGATAAAACAACAAAATAAAAAAGAAAATGAAAGCCACGAAGACGTTGAAGATGACAAGCGCCCGGGAGAGAAACGGACAACCATCGATGATGACATGGACAATTGTAAAGAAATAATTATATACGTCCGCCGACTTACAATCAGAAAACCTGCCCATCATGCTGGCACAATAATTCTCTCTTACCAGGATTTTTTCTACAATATTTTGAACATGAAACGTATGGCAACAACATTTTAACCTACGCTTTTGAGTTTCACAACATAAATGAAATTCCACACCGATTCTTGAGAGAGCTATATGCTATTCGAAAGAGGGTACCTTAAAATTGTTTTGGAGATTGAAATAAGTTCTAGGATAATTGTATAATATTCGAATAAAACCATTTTCGAAAACCGAAAAGTTCCCGTTAATTTTTGAACAAATTGTTTATAGCTTATCTTAAGCCTTAGTTTAAAGTTATCACCTTAGTTCTAAAAGCTTTGGTATCTTCACCAAATTTCTCAGACTGACAAACATTGCAGATGCTACCGTTGATATATCCTAAGTTTTCTCTTGTGCTTCCGTAGCCCCCAAGACTTTCCAGTACCTGGAACTTACGGCAGAATTTTCTTTTTTCTTTAAATTCGTGCAGTGTTCCGCTCTTATGGTGTTTGTCACACAATCTGGACGGGGTGCAGATGGTTTGTGTCGAAGATGTTTGTTCACTACTCTACGGGGGTGGTTGTCCTAGATAGGATTTGAGAGATTCGACTGAATTTGAGTTGGTTGTAGTTCACAGTAAACCTTTTTTTTCCATGTCACTGAGCTTTTATATTGGAAATGCAGACAAAAAGTATAAAATTTGAAGTGATCTTATGCTGCGAGTGTTATGCTTTCATCAGCACTTTTTGATAATCTCTCATTCACAACTGATGTTGTTGCACAATTTGTCCGTATAGGAGTTGTTCTTGACTATGGACGGACTTGAACTACAGACATTCGGTTCAACAGTCGGTGATGATTATCATTGCACTACGACCCAAACAGAATAAGCTGCATGTTATGGTCTTTCAATTGCAGTTTAAAGCCCAAGCCTTTCTTGTACAATATTTTAAGGGAAAATAACCCTTTTGCGAGTTACACCAAAGCTTCAAAAATTTAACTTTTTTTCTGTTATAGTTCAAATCAGTCTTACCACTGTACCATAGGTCAACCTTAGCAGAAGGTGATTTTTTTTTAATTTCCTTAGAGTGTAAGCAAAGAGATTCTAATTAAGGCAGATGGTTGACCGACTCATATATCATTAATGCTACTACATATGCTGCAATAGTTTTCAAAGTGTCTTTTGGTTTTATTAGGAGAAGAGATTAACTTTTCATTACATACGATGAGAATATTCGATTCGGTGCATACTCAGGTTAAAAACTTTGCGGATTGCTGTGACATATAGCCCATTCCACAGAAGACCTTTGCAATTATATAATGATTCTTTATAATGACTCATGGCGACTTTAGTAACAAATTATCGGAACATAAGTTAAAGTTCCGACCGCAATGGCCCAAAAAGCCGTCAACTCATTCGCCTTGATTTTTGAACCTAAAAACAATTCTTATTGCAAACCTACTTATGTATTCCATGCATCGTCAGTGACCTTAAAGCGATAGTTTACGAGAATGTACCCAACATAGCGCATCAGCTGTCTACCGTGTACGCCTGTCCCTACCGGGTGTTCGATTTAACTACTCCACCCCCATTCACGGACAGTGAAATGATTGTATGACGGCGTGGCGATGGGTAATGACTTCCACCGCCACTGACACCACGACCACATCACCGCATTGCCGCATAAGAAACGAAGCACCAAGCAAGCATCCAACAGCATCATGTTCTCTAAGTGAAAACGAAATCTAATCCCGAAGAGCAATCAAACCGAAATCGAAAATATAGAAATCCATTAAGGTTGCTGATAGTGTTATCTCGGTGTGTGCGAATCGCCTGCCTTCGTCGTCATCCTTCAACCACTTCTACCCCCGCTTCCAATCCCCAACCCATAGACATCGTCTAAAATGTTTCTTTTTTTTTTTCCGACCGTTGTTGTATCGTCTCTGCTACTTGGCACGTAATAGTTTACTGCCATTACATCGGGACGACACACACATGCGTTTATGTGAACCGCACACATGAATTCATTATTCTTCATCGGTGACACAGAGATACTCGCTACCACGCCACCCCGCCGACCGCCGTCGCTACCACGCCACGTCCACCACTTATGGCTCGGAAAATTGAGTTCCATCTTCCCAGCTAAGCGCTGATGATGATGATGATGATGGGAGTGGGATTCGAATTGGCCATGGAACCGGAGAGGAAGAGGTTGACTATGTAATGTCATCGGGGTGGGGTGATGATATTTTGCAACAAACGACGACGAGTGTTTTGTGGGTTTGTCCGATGGCAGTGTGACGGCCGAGAACCTCGGCCAGTTTCATATAAACGTTCCCGAAATTCGATCAGTAGCGTAAATGGATTATATAGATATCAATTTTTTTTCGAATCCCCATTCCAAGAAATTCACGGTTTTCATTTCTTTCCTTGTACGAGTATCTGCCGTTCTTCCTTCACCCAAACAAGTGTTATTATGTTCTACCATCAACGATGGAGGGCTGCCCTTGCTGACTGGGATGAGTTTAACTTGCGTTCTTCTTCTATTGTCAGTTCGATTATTGCCTTTTCGGCACCCCCAACCCTCGACTGATCGGATGGGGTAGTCACCAAATACACAACAAAAAAAAAAAACCAAGAGAACCCGAAGCGAAACGAAATGGTGCTTCAAGAAAATCATCAACAGTTATCCTCTTTAATGTTGTAAGTTTATGACTTAAGGACTTGCGGCGGCTACATGGTAACAGTGTCGGGCGAGTGGATGAAGCTACTGCTGGATGGTTTCCTTTTTTTTTTGGTTAAATTTTTGGATGTTGCCAGCCCTTGGAGGACGGATTTTATGTTCGGAGAAGTATTTCTGCGGAGCTTTGCACTTGATAAGTTAAGTGAAGTACAGAAGTAGGCGGACGAGTAGTTGAGGATGAGAGATAAGGCTTTGGATTAGCTTAGCACTAGTGTCAAATATTTATCGACAATAGGTTTATGAGTGTGGCTGGAGGGAATCATTGGAGGCATTGGAAAGTGCTCGGTTCGATGGGTGTCAGTGCGTTGTTTTCATGTTTGCCGATATTTTATTACCTTCGCATTTGGGAGGCGATAACTAAGTTGTTATAAACATGTTTGGATATGGGAGTGATACAAGGGACAGCGTCTTGGGGCACTCAGCCTCTTGGCAAAGTGTACACAAAAACAATTTTATAAGAAAAGTTAAGTCGAAATCACCATAGTAGCGATTGACATACACGAATTGAAATAGAACTCATATCGTTGGTTGTTAACCCGGTAAGACGTACTGGTTGCTTCAAATAGTCCGACAGCGATGTTGCAGCGATCTTGGGTTTTCATATCTTTACCTGAACTCGCCAAGATTCGCCATTCAAAGCTATTAGCTGTACTAGTTTAAGAGTGTTGCAAATCTATGAGGATGATGAAATTATTAATCATGGCCTATAAATAACAGGTCCAAATCCGAATCATGGAAACCATCCCCTATACCAATATAATCTTGTTTAGCTTTAACAATGTCATCTCCTCTTGAAAGGCACTGTGGCAACTGCAAAGGAAGACCGAGTTTTTAGAATGAAACTACAACCCATATCCCCTAATGACTTAGGTGCGACTAGCAAGGGCATGTTGGTGACAGTTTTAGTTTTCTCCCTTGAAAATATTGAAATGAACCGAATGAAAAAGGCTGCACCTACCATCTACCATCATTCTAGAAAATTGGTAGAAGTATCGTGAAAAGGTTTCGTAAGGTTCGTGTTGCTTTTGATTTTTGATTCCCCATAGCTTTTGTGAACAATAATACACATGTTATCTCTTTAATAGCTGTTAGAGGCCGAAACAGCCAGTATGCCGGACAATGTAAGAATACACCGTCATCCAATAAGAGGTGTCCTCTTCAATTTCAAGCCTTCGCTTAAGTATCAAAAAGTGAATATCACTATGATGACTTTTGGTAAGATAATAACATGAACTTATTAAGAATGAACAGATATATCCATATAATGTGTTGAAAATAGTGAAAATTTAGTAAAAAACAGTAAAAATACTGCGGAAGACTCTAGCTCGCTCCTGCTACTTTTTGGTCATCATCACGCCCTTTCTCACTCACCATATCAAAAGGAACGAAATGTCTTTAGCATCTGATAGCAATATTAACAGCCAGTTGGGCTGGCAATTTTGGGTCATCCACTAAAAGGTGTCATTCTAAATTTTCCGCTTTTGTTGAACTATCACAAACGAACCTCACTATGATGTCTCTTGATAAATGGTTATTATGAGCTTACTTAAAATGAACCGATATATTCAAAAACTGTGCCGAAAACAGTGAAAATTCAATACAATAAAGTCTCTTCATGAAAGAAACTTTACTTAATGTTTTGATCATCATCAAATGCCTTCTCCCACAGCTGTGAAAGGAAATCATTTCGCCAGCAGATAGCATTGTTAACAGCCAATTAACAATATATGGATATAGGCCATCCAACAAGAAGTGTCATGTCAAGTGACGGAGTTCAACAATCATTAGAACATTTTTGAAAAGCAAGAACGAGGCGGTTCTTAAAAAAATCGTCCGTGCAGGGACGGGTTAAGAATATCCCTGCAGCGACACCTCTCGCTTGTCGTAAAAGGCGACTAAAACAAAGGTAAACAAAAATCACATCTAGGCAATTTTGAAAACACCAAGGTGAGCCTAGGGACACATATACCACCATTAAACTGCCCCACAAGTATACATGCAAATCAGTGGGCTGACACGACTGGAGATCACCGGTGTTGTAAGAGTAAGATCAAACAAAAAAATCTGGAGCATGCCCGTGTCACAAAAAAAAAAAAAAAAAAAAAAAAAAAAAAAAAAAAAAAAAAAAAAAAACGGCAGGCCGAAAAACAATTGATGCAAACAAATGCAAAAACACCAGCATTTGATTGGCCTCAGCGATGAAGTAATCCCAAACCGGGAAGCCTGCCGCTACTTTCTGAGGTCAAACCGGCGGACCCCACAAGCGGACCAGTAGGAATGCAGTTAGGTGGGAAGGTTATGGTCCTACACTTCTGACCATAACAACGCCGGAAAAAGGAAAAGAAGAAGAAGAAGAAGAACGAGGCGGTTCTTAAATATGGATGAATACGTACTCGCACAATGAGAAGAAATAGTTAAAATGTTCCACAAAGCATTGAAAATATTGCAGACACGTTTCAAAAAAGGATGTAAGCGTTGTTCACCAAGCGCCTCGCACAGCTAAAATCAATCTAATCTATAAATTTAAGCGTGAATAGATAAGTGCTGTACAAATTCCAACTCCGATAAGATGAACTGAAAAGTTTGCCATTTTTCCTAGCTATGAGCTTGAAGAGTCTTGAAACCAAGACGATCATGGGATCTGGGACTACCACAAAAACTTTGCACCACATGTAGCGTAAGAATATTGCCATATATGTATGCTTACAAGTAAAAAAAATATAGGAATTAAGCCCAGCAAACCACGCGTAACGATGTATTGCTGGAATAATAAGCTGCTGGAATAATGATTTTTACACAAAGTTATTCTAACTGATGAGAATCATTTCTCTTTGCTCGGGTAAACAGCCTAACAAATTGAGGCGTCTGACCAGCAAAATCAAAGACAAATAATGAAAAGAAACTTTCCGACCACGTAGAGTGTATATAAGTTTGGTGAGGTTTTTAAGCCGGACAGACCATTGGCAATATTTTCCGAAAATGTTGCTGATGTGACTGGTTCTGTGAATATATTGCTATCTCGAACGATGTTTATTCATTTTGTTCTTGCCTACGCTGATGTGGACAACATTTATATTCAACAAGATGGTGCTATATATCACATAGCTGTTGGACGATGGCTCTATTGGGTGACAAATTCTATGGTTGGGCGAAGCCTCGAAATGGAGACTCCGGTTAACCCTCGAGATCATGATATTTAACATTCAACTTTCCTTTTGTGGCTATTTTAAAGATAGAGTTTTCTTTAAATATCCAACAACGTTTAAGGTGCTAAAAAAATAGAAGAATAT
Source organism: Merodon equestris (assembly GCA_958301585.1). NCBI lineage: Eukaryota > Metazoa > Arthropoda > Insecta > Diptera > Syrphidae > Merodon > Merodon equestris. The sequence goes on from OY284414.1 coordinate 122,886,796, forward strand.
CCGAAAATGTGATGAGAAATTTCATCAAGAGAATGACAGTTGGTATGAAAAGTTTAGACACGCCCTTGGCATTTGTTGTATTTTGTAAAGAACCTTAGGATTTTGTTTTGGATTATAATAAGAAAGATTCGCACTTATGTTAAAAATATTGCATTTTTCTATTGACACCTCTTTTTGGATGAGTTTACACATATAGTAGAGAATCCCATTTGGGAATACAATATCACAGCAGTTATATCGGACTCTCACGGCTAGTTCCTTCCACTAGATAATAATATTGGAAAGGTGTAATGATGCATCTGGCTAGCCCATACGTCAGGGCCATGTTAGCTTTTCAACTTTTCTAAGATATTGAGTTTCAGGCAAAAAAAATTCATTTGGTTGAGACTAAACCGCTTCAAACCGCCTGGGAAGAATACAATGAACTTTTTTTTTATTTCTGAATTGCGTTTATATTGTCTGATATTTATGGGATTAGCCCCAAACCATCAACAAATACTTCAATTGCGGAGCAATTCCATGAGCTCGCTGGACCTTTGAACAAACGCAACGTAAGCAATCAGGAGTATACGGTAGCTTTGTTACAACTTCGTCGAACTCCATATGACATTTTGCCTCCCGTTTCGTTTTTGACAACAATTTACACTTCGAACTCCTAACTCAATAAGTGATGCATATCTACAAGAAGATAATTGTATGCATGAAGGAAATGCGATAGACTATTTGCAAGAATTGTTAAATGAGCCTAAACTTATCCAAAATGTTCAAAAGAAATTTTGGATTGCAATCAGTTCCTCGACGAGCCCCTTCTTCATTTGCATGATAACCTGACATCAATCTCTCAACCACGTAATCTTCAGGTAACCTGCATAAACCAATTTCTAATAGCATCACCAACAACTCAGAATGCTTTAGTTTATAAATCCCTTCCTCGCGAAATTCGAAAATTCTTGTAAATAGAGAAGCAGCCCAATCAATGCCAAGCCCATTTTCGAAGCTCCTTGCCAACGAAACGTTTTGAAAACACTAAAAAACACTTTGTCACATATTTTGGATGCTTCCCAAATAACCAGATCAACGCCAGAAAAATATCCTCAAAATGGAAAATATCTATTGTCGAAGGAGGAGGAAAAAAGGGACGGAAAAAGGACAACGAGCGTCGAAATTGAATTGGAATTAAGATAACAAATGTTGCTGCAACCTCAAGCCCGCAACCTGCAGTCGCCAGCAGTTGAAGCCTGTTGGAGTTTACAAGTCTGTTTGTGTGTACATGTGCATGTGTGCTCGAACACACACTGCAATATATTAGTTTTCGAATTCATTGAACAAAATAATCCGCCCCTCTCGAACGAGTCGAACGAGCTAGTGTCTGTCTATGTGTGCCGGCTCGTGATAAACTGGCAGGGATTCAAAGCCACTTCACTAAAGAAAGCCACGAAGTAAAAGACTCGAACGTATTCACTATGCACAAACGAGTCGAGCACCTCAGGGGCCACACTTTTGTTGAATGTATGAAATGCTGTAATAGTCTGGTCCATTGTTGCCTGCGGTCTTTTCAGTCCCTGATAGTGGTTGGTGTTGAGACTACGTACTGCATTGTTCAGCATTTTCCTCGAATGCGTTTCGAGGGCCGGTTTAATTGACACCACAATGCCCGATGGTAAACGGATTTTGGTAGCCAATCCACACAATGGTTGTCCTCTTTGGTGCGTCGATGATGCATATGTTGCTTGATTGAATGATAAATCAATTGTTGCATGGAGCGCTGACTTTTTTTATTCGCTTTTCTAAAGAATTGTATGGAAAAGTGTTAGATAACTGTCGGAGTATGCTGTAAGCATTGTGTGCCTAGGGAGCTTTCTTTGAGTTCAAATTACCACCATCCACCATTCGTTGAAATTATCAACCGCCACTTAAAAGCACTCGATGAAACCCCGAGGACGAAATGTATCAGCTAACACCTTGCCCCAAATCCCGGCATACAATTGCCACTTAGTCGTGTTATGAGACGCACTGATAACGCTCTCAAGTTGATTGTCAATTTGAATAAGACAACCACCCACTATCAGTGCCGTTGGAGAAAAGGCAATCGACGACTCCAGGCAACCAATCGTCGACTGTATACGGATAACGGATAACGAGTAATGGATGCGGGGACGCAAACAAAAACAATAACAAAAGCAAAATAGGGAAAGTGGAAAAGTGGAAAAGAGGAAAAGGGCCTTATCCCTATACTTCGCGACGACTGAATTGCTTATTGACTTTCACACACAAATACCACCCACTCGATGTGGCTAAAGGAGCCACATAACCCTCTCTCATGATTGACATTGGTATCAGCATAAGTGGCACCACCCCGTTTGCGTTCCCGATGCCGTTTACGCACAACAATACATCTTGCGCAAGTCTTAAGTTCCTTGGGCTGAACGCATTAACTCCAAGGATATCGGGTACAGACACTTAAACGGAGGAGGGGTAACGACGACGAACCACACCACGAGCCTCCTTCCACCACTACACCATGAGCACAAGTGTCGGGCTATTGTCGAAAGTTTTCGTGTGTACTACAACTCCAGCTAGCTGTAGGCCACAGGCAATAGGCAATAGACAGACAATCCGACAGAGCGATAGGCGCAAAATTTAAATAAGACCGTAAAAACTTATGATATGTGAAGAAATATTACGGCACTTACCGAATTGCTCTATTTATTCATTTATTTATTCCCGCTGCTCGTCATCCTTTCCACCCCCTTCGAGTTAGTGGCGGTAATCCGGCTATGTGCGCTCGAATCGTTCTCCGGGTGACGGCGATGACAAGGACGACGAAGACGACAACGACGACGCTGGTATAGTGGAACATAGATACTAGTGGCTGAGAGATTTTACGGATTTGGGAATGTATCATTTCGAGGCCTCCCCTTTCAGGCCTTTATTGAGCCGATAAAGGATATCTGAGAATAAACACAATGTGGGGTCGGGTCGACTGGGTGCTCACGAAGCGATGGCACAAGGATTTGTGTATAGTTTCGCTATTGTGTGGCCTATATTTGCGAAGAGATGGAATGGGGTGTATGTCCTTTCGATAAATCCTATTGTGTCTTCATAGTCCTTATAGTTGTGCCGCTTCTATTCCGATGGAATATTATTTTTCATGGAAATCCGTGCGGATAATTTCAATTCACCCGTAGGTTCATATTTATATCCTTTTTTCCTTCTCCTCTCCTTCCACATACATAGGTTGTTATGACATTTTGTTTGGTCGCATCCACTTACTTAAGGTCCTTTTCTAATTTTCTTTAAGACGACAACGAATGGCCCTTGCACCAATGCTGTAGGAGAGGAGTGTAGGTGGGAATTTGTCGTATCTATTGTGGTCACAGGAGGCTGTAGATTCACTTAACTGGTTGTTTGTTGGAATTTCATTGAGGGATATTCGTATTCATTTTTTTTCTTTCGTTTTGTTTCCTGTTGGTTTTTTTTTTTCTTTTTTTTTCATCTCATCTGGATGGAATTGGTTCAAAGGAAACGGGCGACATGTGGGTGATTGTAAGTGGATTTATTGGTGATTCCTTTTTTTAGTGATTGTCAACGGTAGGGCGTATGGGAAAAATTGAAAAATGAAATGTTCCCTCGGTTAGCATGGAAACAATTTCGGATTTTGTTGGGGAATTTTGGATTATAAGTTAGCTTCACTTGAAGCAATTGTACACGTTTATCTCGTTCAATGGGAAATTGTGTTCCACTCAGCACTTCCATAACACAAGCGAACAATTCATGATTTACAACCCATGAACACAATACCATAAACAAGCACAAATGCCTGTGAATTATAAACGAATAGAAAAATATGTGCAATTACAAGGTCATATGTATCTGAGATACCGCACATGGAAAGATATTTAAAACGCATGGTTCTTAGCCCAAATTGTACTTATCGAATATCGTAGAATTCTAATGAAGAAAAAAATTCCTCGGCTTAAAATTCTACTTTTGAGTAGCTAGGTATAGTTATTTTAGTGGAAGTTTATAGCGACCAAGCTCTAGCTGAGCAAAAGAATCGGAAGTGCACGTTTTAAAAGATTCATGGTAAAAATTGAGGATTAGTTTGCCTACGGCTTTAAAGCCATGGTAATGATCCAAAACAAGGAAAGTGACTCCCATACGAACTATTTAAAAAATTATCCAATAAGAGGTGTCATTTTGAAATTCGCGCCATCGTTGAGCTATTATCAAGATTCAATTATAAGATAATTTTTGACAAGAAACAACTAGCAGATTGTTAGGCATCGATCGATTCGTACTCGAAACAACTGTTGAAATAATAAAATATTTAAACAAGAACGGTGAAAATATAGAAGATATGTATATCTATCACATAAAGGTTATAATGTTTAAGTTATAACCTCGCCCCGCACAGCGTACTAAAGGCATGTAATCTCTTTGACAACTGAAAGCAATCTTAGCAACCAGTTTGACTAGCAATATAGAGATATTGTGTTATCCAATAAGAGGTGTCATTTTAAATTTCACTTCTTTGCTGAACTATCATCAAGCACATATCACCGCAATGGATATTCATGCCTATTCAAAAATGGGCTTCGTCGCACATTTCTTGGTAAAATTTGGATCAACTTCTAAATTCTCTAGCCAAATCAGCTCTGTCGATGGCCGCTCACCTAAAGCTTCTGAGTCGTTATAAGTGACCCAAGTTGCCAAGCAAAATTTGAAGTCGCAAAAAGGCCAAGTTCTTTTGAACGACGTGATATCAACACTTACCTCGTTTGGAACAAGCGTAGAAATTACATAATCCGCGGAAAATTTGTCGAATGGAGCACTGATTTTGAAAATAAATGTAATGATTTGCTGACGTTATTAAACGAAACAGCTTTTCGCGGTAAACAATTCACAATAAATTTTACAGAAACTGCTTTAATAACATAGGCGGTGTAAATAGGGAAAGGTTAAGGAACCCTATTAAAAGACTTTACCCAAATTCATAAAATCCCCATTAGTTTTGAAAGCACGGCCGTTCCATGAATAATGGAGATTCTCATAGGTAAACAGTGGAGGAAGAAACCAAGCTGATGATTGTACAGATCCTTCCAATAAATGGTTTCGAAAGTATACTTAAATTAAATTCATTTATGATTCAGAGTTCTATCAAATTTTTCTTTTAGTACATTGCTTGGATCCTGCTATTATGACTATAGTCTTCCATCCCCCACAGGAATTCTTGCAGGATTCGATTCCTACAAGATAATTTTCGATGACTTGCCGACATATATCGTGCAAAGCATTATAAGTTTAAAATAAATTTGAAATTAGTGGTGGTGGAGGTAATTCACTCCCCGGCACAAGAAGTTCCAGGAATCGAATAGCTGAAGCATCTGTGCAGCCAACGATTCACACATTCCATGCACACTAAATCCAAAAACAGAAGAAATCCGTACTAGCCCAACAGCAGCTGCTGAATCAGCGATTTGTCCTCATTAATATCTGCAAACTGTGTTTTAAGTTTAGTTCTTAGTTTTCAAGTGTGGTCTCCCTTACTATCATTCACACATTTCCAGAATTGAGAGTGTCCAACGTCGTTTTCTCCCTTTTGCTCTTCGCGGCTTACCCTGGGACAATCCTCTAATCCTACCTGCCTATCAAGACCGCCTAAAACTTATTAATTTGAACTCGCTGGAAGAACGAAGAAGGATATCAGACATCCTTTTTATCCACCGAATCCTCTCAGGTACCATCGACTGCCCGTCCCTTTATAACTCTATCTTTTTTAACACTCCCCTGGAGAATTTCCTCAGATATGGAGAACCGCTTTTATAACTCCTATTCACAAAAATGGTACGAGGAATATTTTTAACAATTAAACAACTACCGGCCTATCGCCAAACTGTCACACATACCCAAACTTTTCGAAAGTATCTTGGATGACACTCTAAGTTTCCACTGCAAATCTCTAGTTTCTTCTAAGGAACATGGCTTCCTTAAAAGCAGGTCTACAACCACAAACCTTGTCGAATTTGTGTCCTTCACACTTTCAACATTAAAGAATGGAAATGAGGTCGACGTCATTTCAACTGATTTCAGTAAAGCTTTCGACAAAATCTCCCACAAACTAATACTCTCCAAAATGTCTTCCCTTGGCTTTGAACCTACTGCATTGAAGTGGATATCTTTCTATAGATCTGCCTTTTCCAACCCCTTCTTAGCTTCTACCGGCGTTCCCCAAGACAGCCACGTAGGTCCACTTCTTTTTACTCTTACCACAAACGACATTGAGTTTGTCATCAAACATTCCCACCTCTCACTGTACGCCGCCGACACCAAGTTCTTCAAGACCATTTCCTCGCAACAGGATTCTTCCCTTATTCAATCGGATCTCAACAGCTTTTCCGTTTGTTGCTCCAAGAATTGTTTGGAACTTAACATTTCCAAATGCCAATCAATTACCTTCTCACGTCCTCAATTTTCGCGCACATCATCGACGCATAATTCATAAAGCCAACTCTGCACTCGGTTTTGTGAAACGTTGGTCTAAAGAATTCTCCAATCCCTATGTGACTCGATCCCTCTTTATTAAATTTGTTCGCCCCCTTCTCGAATTCGCATCTCAAGTGTGATCCCCTTATCAACATATCTAGATATCTACATATCTAGAGTCGAAAGCATCCAACGTCGGTTCCTACGTTTCGCTCTTCGAGATCTGCCCTGGAATAATCCCTTGTTCTTACCGCCCTATCAAGACCGTCTTAAACTCAACTTGAGTACTTTGGAAGAAAGAAGAAGAGTATCTGACATCATCTTCATTCATAGACTTCTTACAGGTACCATTGACTGCGCCACCCTTTATAACTCCATATCTCTTAACACTAACCCTCGTAATACACGCAATCTTGGTCTCTTCTATCTATCCACCCTTCGCACCTCATACGGCTCCAATGAACCCATTTCCCGTATGCTGGTAAGTGTTAATTTGAATATTAACTTCGACTTCAACCTCAGCACTCCATGCCTAAAACTCCGTCTTCTCAATAACCTTCCCTCCTTCCAGTCTTAGTTTCTAAGGATCGCGCCCACTTACCCGTTCTTATTAGTTATTAAGTTAGATTAAATTAGCTTGAATTAAACTCAATAAATGGGGTTGTTTGCCCCTACGAAAATAATAAAATAAATTTAAAATGACACCTCTTAATGGATGACCCCTTATCATTTATTAAACTCCATTAATGACTATTGTTGTTATGATGAGGAAATTGGAAACCAAAATAAGTATAAAAGATAGTATTTTCTAAGACGCCTGAAGATCGGATAAGTCTGCTGGCCAAAGGCCCTTTAACTAGGTTTATTTTGGTCAGTCAGCAGGAATTCCTTCCTAAATGGGCACTTAAATGGATGATTCCCTTAATTCTTATAGTACTATAATAAGGAGAATTAGGCTTGAGCCCTTTATTTAAGAAGAGAACTTCTCAGACCCGTACTGTCATGCTATCATACAACATCATGTAACAAATTTAAATGCTATTCCAGTCATATACCATGCGAAAGGTCAATCCTAAAATATAGAAAGAATATACGCGGAATGAAATGGTGGTCTTAAAAAGACCACGAGCAAAAATTGGTTAGGGATTAAAGTTCTTCACAGAAAACGAAAAAGTTCGACGGACGATAGCACCTTACCTTAAAAATCAGAACCAAGCTAGCATTTTAAGCTTCCTTTCATTAAAGAATGTGAAATTGTGATGACGATCTTGGTGCAATGGTAGTCATCACCGACTGTTGAGCCGAAGGTCTGTAGTCCAAGTCTATCCATAGTCAAGGACAATTCCCATACGGAAAAACTATGCAACAACATCAGTTGTCAATTAGAGATGATCAAAAAAGTGCTGACGAAGGCATAACACTCGCAGTATAAGATGACATCAAAATTCATACTTTTTGTGTGCATTTCCAATATAACACCTTAATGACATGGAAACAAAAAAGTTACTGTGAACTACAACCAACGCGACAAATACAGTCGAATCTCTCAAAAAATCCTATCTAGGACAACCACCCCTGGTGAGTAGTGAACGAACATCTTCGACACAAACCATCTGCACCCCGTCCAGATTGTGTGACAAACACCATAAGAGCATACCCTCTTGAACCTGCACGAATTATAAAAAAAAAATATATGAAATTATCCAAAACCTGAATTGCCACAATAGTGCCTTGTTGGTTGTTCATCACGAAAATAACTTTTAAACTCCATTTGCTTTCTAAGGAATTTGCTTTCTGAGGAATATATTCAAAATAATTTGATGTGCCTACGTTATAGCCTTCTTCTAGATATGAGACTGTTATAATAATGTTGATTAACTGACATATTGCCGATTCAAAGGATCATAAAGCTGAAAAAGCAACGAAAGCGTTTGCCATAGCGTTCATCAACACGTCTTCCAAGCGGGGAGCATTACGTCACACAAATAGCCTTGTTTTGCTCATGCCATTCGGAGTCCCCACTCACCGATTGCATTAAGATAAGCCCGGCCATCAAATCAATTTGTATAACACAGCACAACAAAGACATATTTTGCTCCATGTCTGCCTATCTCACTAAATCTCTCGATTGTATCTCCGCCAATTTACAAATACATACAATATTTTGCAAAAAAACAAATTTACCATATAACGCCCCCTCAAAAGCCAAAACACAAGCCCGCCCCTTCCATTCGAAAACAAGTCTTGTATGGCGTACATCACCTCATCCGCTCAATGTCCTGCGTTTCGAAACAAAAAAAATCTGATCAAAACAGGATTGTAAATTGCGTCGAAAACGTTAGTCGCCGCTTCGACTGCCTCGATGGGACCTTGTGTTGCTCCGCCAGGCAGCGTCCTGGTTGCTGGCTATGAGTTTATGGTTTTGCATTTAGAAAACAGTGTTACGGAGTGTATCGGGCGTATTGGAAAACATATCCCGCGGTGAGTTGCGAGTTGGGAGGTGAAACGAGAGCAGTGTCGATAGTGCGATAGCGATGGCCTTATTCGAATTTAGGTTTTTGGATATGTCCGAAGCGTTTAATGTCCATCCTCACTGCCATTTCGCTGTTCATATTTCAATTACAATCGCTTTTTAATGCGGTAATCAAAAATGATAACGCCCGGGAGGCGGACGAATGTTGCATCGTCCTTCGTTTCCTTCTTCTATTTTTCGATTTTTTATTTTGTCCTTATATTTACCGCTGAATTGAAACTGCTTCGATTCAGACAGAGGTCCATAACAGTGAATACAATCTGTGTGAGCGTGTGTATGCGTGAAACAAGGGAGTTGTGCGTCCTTAATAAGAGGATTATGCATCGCCAATGTCGTCCGCAGTTGAATATCGAACGCATCTACATAATTAAACGGACATTTTGAATTTATAATGCAATGTTGATAGCGCGTTGATACTGGTAATGGCGATGGTAGCGTGATGGTGTGGCTTCCGCCCATTTCGCTTGAGGATGCTATGCCGCGCTGCTGCGTTATGAATCATAAAGTTTCTGAAATTATTGTTTAAATGCGCATTAAATCTCATTGATGTATTGTCGGAGGATAAATCAGCGCCTCGTGGAGCAGGACAAGGACGAGAAAGTCTGTTCATGTGCTCAATGAATTTATTAGTTGTTTATTGTTCACTGCAAATTGCTGCTGTCCAACACAAATTGTCTGCGGCATAGTTTTACAAGGTATAGATGCCTGATATTCAGCAGATCTTTTATGTGGCAGTCAACTTTTTAACCGCACTGTTTAAAGACCGTCAAGCAAATAGCTGCAAGTCCATCGTTTCATCGTTTCCGTCTGGGAATGCCAAATCAAAACGAATTAACATCGGAAAGAGAGCTGAAAAGACAGAAGCTCGGGTGGTCATATCTCCGAAAATCGACGAGCACAGGATAATTGAAATTTGTACAAGTAAACATTTTCCTAATGATATCGAATCCATTATTCATCAATTTACCATATTCACAGACACAACTAGGTATATGGTTGTACGGTGAAGGGGGGCGGAATGGTTAGCCTGAGGGTGATGGGCAATATCGTCGGTGGTGTGCCTTAAGATACCACCAATCTATTGACTGTGATTTCTCAGCAGGGAGCTCCTGTCCGACTTGTGCGATGGAATAACAGGCGAACAATACGATAGATTGCCCGACGTCCTTGTTAAGCTTACATATGGGTATGATGCGAGTCAACAATGCTGCTTAGCCGTGTGTACAATAATACAACGCACAAGTCTGTAAAAACTGCCGATATGACTACTGTTATTAATTATTCAATATCCGTGCAGCGATTTAATGAACTGTCATGTAATTGTTGTTCGCTGAGCAGTCCGGAGCGCGGGTCCGTATCAACTCCGACGGGCCATAAGGATTTCTGTCGAACTTTGTTACGTGCCATCGAAGTGACTTGATGTGCCTTCTTCGATTTGCTGCCTATCACATAGGGGAGGAGAAGGGTATACTTTTCGCTTGGCTAATTCAATCCATATTCCATACTATTCAAGTTGACTGTAGAGGGAGTGAAAGTGGTTCTTCATGGGCAGAAAGTGTGATTCTTAATCGATTTCAGTGAAAACTTGCGAATCTTCCAGGTCAAGAGCACACGCACACACACACACCAATCTTAGGAATTGAGTCGACAGGGGGGTAAATGTCAAACGCATACACAATCAAAGTACTGGAAAGTGCCATAAATCTTCACGTTAAGTATAATGGATGGAGACAATAAATTCGCTCTCGAATTGATTCCGGCGTGTTGTTTTCAATGCGAATAATTAAAGTTTCCTCCTCGAGCCGCCATCGGCATCTTCACCGCATCCACGCCTACTTCGTGTATGGCGCGTAGTTGATGTCAATACCAACGCACGTTCGGTTGTTACAGGGGAAAAGTTGGAAAAGTTTAAATTAATGAAAAGATGAAAATTATGGGCAACAGTTATTCGAATTAATGGCAGTGGTAGCTGGATTGTATGATTTCTGGAACGGATTGGCTTCATATCGGCTCGCTGGAGCGCGGCACTCGGTCGTCTTGTCAAGCAGGTTTCAGGCAAATTGAATGATCGTTCAGTGTGGTTTGTATTATGCGTGAGGTTTGAATAAAGGGAGCATTGAGGCATCAGCTAAGTAGTTGCTCGAGTACTAAGAGCCTGAGGACTAAAATTGAAGTGGCACCATCGGACTCTAAGAAACTTGGAAGATGTTCAAATACGCTGGACACTGTGAAGACTAAGTAGGAAAGTGGGATATAAAATTATAATTATAGGCCAGATGAAGTGTGAAACCACACCATAAGCGCCTTCATGAAGGTCATATTGGCGCAAGGGAAAGAAGTCACAAAATGCAAGGAAGAAACCGAGGTACGAGGACAACAATATTATATCTTTTATGGCACGACCAATGAAGCAAGAACTATAATATCATTAGAAACTTATTGCACTTCTTAAAATGCAGTTCCGATTTTTTTCGCAGGAACTCAGTATTTTCAGATGGTATAACTCACTGCTAAGAGAGAAGTATTATATCTGATTGCGTTACTCCGAACTCTTGTTTTTACCCTCAAATATTAATCAAATTGAACTTATGTACATAAGCTTGCATAGAAAGTTGACGCATTAGGCTTTAATACAAATTAGGTTAAAGATAAAGTGGGTAAAAAGTATTAAGAAGAGTTCGCACGGAACACATTAGGTCTATACAATAGGGAATGCGGTAGCAAAAATATGGTCTTAGCCTAAAATTCAAGCTCTAAGATTTCACTTAGCTCTTAGGTTTCGTTCTTTTATGAAATTTTGCATGGAGTTTTCGCATAACTGCTGCTAATGTTCCTTATATCATTGGTGGAGAATGGTCTTTAATTTTATCTATACCTCAAAGGTAAGAGTCCAAAAGATCTTGGCGTCTAATTGAATCCTCTATTCCGAAACATAGCTCGTGCAGAAAATTAGCGTATAGTAGAGTTATTGTTCTCCTGTATGGCATATAGCATCGCTGTGCTTAAATAATTATCATCACCGTCATAGCATCAATTTCACCAACAATGTTTGAGATTATTATTGATTCAGGTACAGTATAGATCAAAATTAAGCTAAGTTTGAAAAATGATTTAAAGCTTGTGGCAGTACAGATAATTCTAATAGTAACTGGTAAAGAATTCCATAAAGTATCGGCATAAATAAAAAATAAACGAGAGGAGTTCAGATAGTGGTGGCAAAATTAAATGTATCATATAAATTCACCGGAGTCCTATTGATTATGATTCTATGTAAGACGACAAGTATCCTTGCATCAATTTTATTTATTGCTTTAAATTTGTGCTCAATATACCATGGGCAAATTGAGAAACATGGTCATTTCGTCGTAATCCATGAATATATCTAACGGAGTCATTAAATACAACTTGTAGTTTGTAAAATGATAAACTATCAATATTACAGTAAACCGCTTCAGAGTACGTGATAAGGGGTAATATAAGAGTTTTTACTAACTATTGCCTTGTACTGACAGAGGTGAAACTTTTTAGGTTTAGCATTAACCCGTTTGAAATAGACCATGCGGAAATACTAGAGAGGTCCTCCTTTAGATTGTCTATCTATTTTTGACAGTGGCTCCCCTAAGTAAATCTGGGCGTGAACAGCATAAAGATGAACTTTCGTATGTTTACAGACAGACGGCAAGTCGTTAATAAACATTGAAAATAAAATGGGACCAATAACTGTTCCCTGAGGAACACCCTGTTTAACCGGTTTCAGCGGAGGAAGTATTTTGAGTAACCACTTTTTGAACGAAAGTTTTGACGAATCTTAACAGCTAATTCAGAAAAACCAAATTTCTGGCTAAGCTTCGAGCAAAGAATTTTGTGGTCCACTTTGTCGAAAGCCTTCGAAAAATCAAGCAAACAGAGAAACCGAATATGTCCATTATCATATATCTCCCTGATATCTAACAATATTTTAATCATAGCTGTGGAACACTTGTGGAAGGTTCCGAATACGATATACAATTATCTGTGAAATATTGAAGAACCTGTTTAGCAATTAGTTTTTCAAAGACTTTATAGGTCTAAAGTAGGTATAAAAGCCTTCGGCGAGACAGGAATAGGTTTTTTAGTAACCTGTTAATTCTGACTATTTTCCAATGTTTGAGGAAATAAAAAATGGTTATATAGTGGTTAATTATATGGGTCAAATGCGATATGCAGTGTGACAGAATCATTTTTATGAATTGCAGAGGTACTCCATCCACCCAACAGCGTTGGATTTAATATTTGCCACACATCCACCTCCGTTACAGATTGAATCTCAAAACCATCCCTTGTATAGGAGACAAGGGAGTATTTCTCGAGAAACCAAAGCTTGTGTCCACTGTATTTTCGAGAAAGCTGCTATTAAGAGCGTCAAGATCAATCTCACGTTTGGAATTACTCTTCGCTTTGGATACCCCAATGTGCCTTAAGTTACTTCACAGCTTCTTAGAAGGAAGAGACGAGCTTAATTTGGATGCGAAATATTTTCTCTTGAAGTTTCTTATAATAAGAGTAGAATGATTTCTCATCGCTTTATACGCCAAGGTGGTCTATGTCTTCATCTATTATAAAGTTTATTACGGGCTTTGATAGCATTCATGATTTCGGTAGTACACCAAGGACAGATTTTATTACGAACCTCAACTGTTTTAACGGGCACATTAAATAAGTCGGTTACCACTTCTTGAAAAAATTTGAGTTTAAAATCAGGATCAGAGAAAGAACGACAAACATACCACGCTGCTACAGAGACAGCATATTGTTTTTGGTTTTCAAAAATGAGAGACGAAAAGTCTCTAAAAGAAACAATATCAAGATCAAGCAGACTCGGAGTGCATCTTTATGCATATCTCGTAGGATACTTTTGATTGAAAATCTCGAGCCAAACCGAAGGGATAAAGGCCTTTATTTGAGTTGCACAGGAACCATTAAGCAGTAAACTGGTATTGAAGTCTTCACATGCAACGATATTTTCATACGTGGCTGAGAATTCAGAGAGGGCAGAGAAAAATGGTTCAGGAGAACAGGTACGATCAGGAATATAGGCGCAGGCAACCAGACATTTCGTGTAACCATCATGGATCACAGCAAATAAGAACTCACTGACTAGGTTGGGCAATTTTCCAATAATATTGCACTTAAGAGACTGCTTGCAGTAAATCACTATTCCACCTCCAATTTCCAAGAATTAAGACTACGTGCATTTAGATAACAAACTTTAAACCATTTCGATATTTAGAGAGAACATTGATCATTAAATGTGCCGATTTGCTTACGCCACTCATTTCACTCATATTACACTAGAACTAAAAATATTACAAATCGCTTAAAATCACACAAGAACGATAGAAATTAGTCAAATAAACAAACAAAAGAAACTGTAAACAAAGTATTTAATGATGTGTCGCCGCAGAGCTACCCGTGACAGCAGCAAAGGAGTGTAGATCATCTGGGCTTTCGATAGAAAAGCTCATTCCATCAGTCGTCTTAACAAAAACATTCCCATTGTTAGTGTATTTCTAGTGTAGTGACGAAATCTTTTTGCGATTGCGGTTAGGCTTGATACCTGTGATGGTCGAACATGAGACGGAGTCTTCACATCAGCTACCTGTTAGAGACATTCAGTTTTTTTTGATTAAATTCGTTATAACTATGGTAGAGGGAGTCGATATTGACCAAAATTAATAAAAACCTTACGAAACATTTGCTCAATATTTTCACCGTTTATATAGTGAATTTTTCCCTATTTTGGCACATTAAGTGAGATTAATATTAATATGATTAATGATTAATCATTTTTGTCATTGCGGTGGTAGTTAGAGGTGACGATTAAATAATCGAATGAAATTCAAATTTTCATATCTTGTTGGATGATCCTTTTTATTAAAATTTTGTTCAGCAAAACAGTGAGAAATAGTACTTACTGCTGCAACAATGCAAAAAATATTTCATTTATAGGTTGGTAGAACTGTCATTAATGTGACAAATGTCATATCATTATCTCCAATGATTTCGTGGTTTCGCTTGTGTTCTGTGAACAACTGCAAGTGAATTTGGTGATTTGGTTTGGTAACTCGGCTTTGTTATTATTGATTTGGAACTAGGAATTTCAAATATACGTTGACAACCCTTTCCATTAGTGTGTTCCTTCCATGTTTCGCTATTCACTTCTGTTTCTTCAAAGTCCATCGCTATATTGTCCTCCCATCTGAGGTGCGCTATTCCCTCAAATTTTCCACTCATTATTCTGTTGACTGTTTGTCCACTGTCCATTCGTTCTACGTGCTCTTAGTCTTCGCGATTTTACTACTCAGGTTCTCTCAGATTTGAACTCGTCCACTTTCTTGAGGCGTTTATTGAATACAGTCAGATGCGAGGTTTGGACATATCCAACTCAGTCAATGACCACATTTTTTTGGTTTTCTCTTCATATACTTCTAAACCTACTTTCTATCCTTTCATTGTTAGACTTCCTGCGATTCTCTTAACTGCTTCTCCACTATCTCCTAGAAGCTCTAGATAATCAGTGAAAGCTAGAACGAGTGGGTTTTCATTAAAGATTATTCCCCTTCCATGCTTCTGAGAAGATCTCACAAAATGAGAAGTGGCGATGAGGCGAATCCTTCACGTATCTCGAATGTTAATGTCATGTTAAGCGTTTTGTACATTAACTCGTCCTTGTTTCCTACTAGGTATACTTGTATCAGTTTCATAAATTTTTTCGAGATTCACAACCTTACCAAGACTGATACATCTTCGATCAGTTTATTGAGGCATAAGCCTCATGAATAGTGGGTAGACCACTCCGTGGAGTTTCCATTTTTTTCTAGAAGCTGTCGTATAGTGAAAATCTGGTCACCAATTTAGCGGTTCCTTATGAAGCCACACTGCTAGTCATCGATTGTTTCCTTAACGTATGATTTCTCGGGGATAGATTAATTTTTTTATATAGTTATAATGAATATACATTTTCTGTTAATTCTTCTTCGGCATATTTTATTAATTCCGAGGGTATTAGGTCGATTCCTGCGACTTTCAAACATTTCGTTTTCCGAAAGTGCTTTCCATTGCATATAAATCTCCTGATCTGTCCCGGTATTCTTTTCGTAGAGCGTTTATTACTGCCATCGTGTTTTTGGTCTTACATTCTTCCTGAATTTTAGCTCTGGCTAACTTCTTTCGTAGGGTCTGGTATCTTGTACGCGTAACCTATACGCATCAGCACATGCAAGTAGTTCTCCGCCTTTTGCGACATTTTAGCAAGATAGCATATATACAAATTTCAACATGTTCTTTCTAAAGATTCTAACAAGCTTGTCAGATAGAATCAATACAAGGAATGTTCAAGAAATAACAAGAAATTTTCGTTTTTGAAATGAATACTAGAAGTTCGTAAATGTCAATGCTTTTCCCTTTACAGTAGTCTCCGAAAGATACTTGGCAATTACACTAATTCTTTTTTCTATCTCGGAAACACTTCTGGAACTCGATTTTTGGGACAGTATCTAGATCCTTTATTTGTGGTTGCGACAGCCTTTAAACATTTATTTGAAAACGTATCAGATCAATACAATACGAAAACAAGTGGTGGTCGTAGCTAAAAATCTTGGATAGTGGTGAAGAGGCTAGTTGTGTTTACATAAATATTATGTTTATTTCAAGTATTCCATTTTGGTCGTTAAAATCCGAGCTTAACCTTCATATTCGACCTACATCTCCTACAAAAGCTCAGCAATTTTGTTAATGTTGGTGATCTACAATCCTAGGTGATACTAGCTTTAGCGAAGCTAAATCCAAATTTTCTGCCCATTTGGATAGCAGTATATAATAGCCGATCGTGCCTCTGACAGTTGATAATTTATCATCACTTCTTCTTTTCCTTTTTTTTCCGGCGTCGTTATGGCCAGAAGTGTAGGACCATAACCTTCCCACTTAACTGGATTCCTACTGGTCCGCTTGTGTGATAAAAAAAATATCATCACTATAACAGAAAAATTCCTTGATTTCATAAAATTTCTCTTACTTTTTGAACATATCGCTTTTTTGGTCGTCAGTGAATTATTCATCCGGAAGACAACACTTGGCTTCTTGAAAAATGGTTTTATGGTTTCCGCCGAACTCAAAAGGAAATGTTTATGAGCCATTCATCGGGCATATTTTACAGATAAGCCTGCGGGCATATTTTCAGATTTGAAAGTCCGATTTCAGGTTTGATAATGCTACTCTGAATTCGGTTTGCCTAGAATTTAAAAATGACAAAGCAATCTTGCAGACTGACTGGCAGCGAAGGCGTGCTTTTAGGTAATCTAAATAAACTAAAGAATTTGATGGGACCCAGAACAATCATCGAAAATAATAAAGAAACGACGAAACGCCAAGCCCCAGTGGGTAATATTTGGGCCCGCAACATGGTTCGAGTCCCGACAATAGTCAGGCAAGGTACTGATAAATCCATCTGCCTCGCCTATGAAAAGCTTATCAAAATTCGCCTTTCGGAGGCCAAATGTCTTTTTTTCTTTGACCCAAATATATTTAAGGCCATTTAAAAAATATATTGCCAATCAATACTGCCATCCATCTAGGTCATCATAACTCGCCCGATTAATTCAATTACCCGATGACAGCCAGTTCTTAAAATTCAACTTATAAGCTCACCCGCACAACAGGTAGGTTGTTCGCGAAAAACTCAGTCAACCGGTATGATTTGAAATTCCAGAAAAGGACTTTGCCGCTCCATTCTCCTCTAATTTTTTTCCTTACGAATAACCGATTTCAGTCTTTTCATCTCAGGGATCCTTGAAAGAAAACACTCAATTCCATGAGGACCGTCCCAGTTGCGTTTGCCTTTTTTTTATTGACGATTTCACTCTCTCACTTCTTTGACGGATGCGTGTATGCTTCCCTTTGAAGCCCAAAATCGACTGCTTTGACAAACAAAATAGGAAGCAAGGCGAATGAAAGGAAGAGAAGAGGTAAGAGGTGAATAAAAAAAAATTTTCAATTCAAAGTAAACCCATAACCCGTCGCCTAAGGCACACAACAGAAAGGGATCCTTTCTTGTGTGTTGCTTTTTTTAGTAGGGGTATTCCTTACCGGAAATCGTGCCTGCTTATTGTATTAGGAAGCACTCGCTCCACCATCGTTAAGGGAATTTCAAAATCGCTTTATGTCTAAGTAAATGCCATGTACTGCTACCCGCGATTCTATAATATTTCCCATAAAATTGTTCCGCAGTCAAGTTGTTGCTCGAAAGCAATCGATGGATGCAGCAAATTCACGCCTGAAGATAATACCATGCAATGCGGATAAGCCAGGGTGTGAACAAGTCCTCAGAAAAGATATGATTGTGGGAATATGTATGTTTCGGACGCGCATCCTTTGCGTCAGTAATCTACCATACCAAATGCTTTAGATCATCTCGTGCCACCCACGCAACAGAACTCATATGAAAGGGGGAATAGGCGGACGGACAATGAGTTCGTGCGTCAGTAGGACTGTTAGTCCTTGAGCCAAATAGGAATGAAATAAAATAACACACGAAAGTCAAGTCTTTTAAATTTATTTATACATATTTAGGTAGTCCTTCGCCGACTTGGGTGAATGAAGAACCACACGAAAGTGGCCGAAGGCGATCTCGCACCAGCTACAAAAAAAGGACATACACTTTCGTCCGTTATTATTTTGACATGTTGTAATCCGATATACGACATCAGTAACGAGAGCAGCAGTAGTACTGTGTTGTGTTCTAAGAAACGAAATGGTTGGCACTTTTGCTTTGTTTGTCGTTATCCTTGTTGCCTTGCTTAAACGGCTATGAAAGCGAATTATGTCATACTTTACTGCTTGCTATTGTGTGTTAGCGCGCGTTATCCACCGTTCGTTTGAGTCTGTGTGTATGGGTGTACGTTGTTTTGTACCGGGGCAAGCATGATGATATTGTGGAATAAACACTAGCAGCCATTGCGACGTCTAGCTAATGGGGTTCCAAGTTGGTTACAGTTGTTGATGTACAGCGTACACGCTGTGTCACCAATTCGCCCACTCCGCTCTTGGACAGGATAACACCAAATTTCTGTTTGTTCTTTGGTTGGTGCTGGTTTGTTTTTATTCTCTATGGCTCGGGGTAGTACTTGTAATAAAAGGAATCCATTTAAGCCATTTTAGAGAATGTAATTACGGCTAACGATCTATGACACAATAATGATGTGATATGCTCACTGTTCAAGTATTGATTGATGGCTTGTCCTTTCGGCTCCTTACTTTTCTTTTGTGCTCATGTCTGTCTTTTTGGTATTTTTTTTTTGTTGTGATATTTTTATTGTTTCCCTACGCATCGTGCTGCGTGTACTGTTCGAAGACCTTAATGATAGTTTTGGAAGTATTGATTTTTGGGTTGAGGAACGTAGTGTTTACCCGAGTTTTTTGGATGTTAAGTGACTTCGAAGGACCGCCCACTATAGGGAGCAGCTATGTGATCCGGAATTGAATTAAAGTGGGCTGGTCCTGGTAGGCTGGTGTGTGCTTGAGTGAACGATGAACGATACGAAAGGAAACGTTCGAACGGATGAGAAGTGACATTCGGTGCTTGGAAATGTTTACTCGAGTGTTTGGAACTATCAAAGTGGATATGTCAAGTGATGCTTGGCAGCAAGGGCAGTGGAATTGGGGAATGTGTGTCGGAAACGACTTTATGCTCCTTGGTTGATTTAGTGGGTAAGCATGGTTTATAGGTTTTATTACTACGATGTAGTAGGTCATTGGATTCTCGGGATTCGTTCGTGTAGTTTTGATAAATCGGGTTATGGTTTTTAGGAGTTGACAAACTTTTCTCCGGTCAAGTATTTTGAAGTCTGTTTGGTACCACGCTCCTATCTCATATCGTTTGATTGTGGATTTTAATAAAAAAACATAAAAGTAAATCGCAGTAGGGGAATATTCTGATACTCGTAGCGATGGCAAAAATTAAGCTAAAGAGCTTAAGGGATCGAATGTTATTCAAATATTCATAAGCAGCTAATACATCGATGCAGAAAAGCAATAACATGGATGTGTTCACAATATAATGGAGATTTCGCGAGTTACAATAGTTATCCAGCAAGAGGTGTCATTTTAAATTTCGCATTAATTTTTAACTTTTGCCACTCAACTATCACCGCGATGATTTTTAATAAGCTAAGATCAGAAAGATTTAAAATATACATTGTTATTTATTTGTCCTGTTTATTTTAATGTAGACATACCCGTAATGCCTTTACGCTACAGGGTGCGCCATCTCATAGGGGTCGATAAAAATTTCAAATAACTTCAACAATTCTCAACCGATTTTGGAAATTCTTTTATTCAATTTCACAATTTATTTTGATTACTCTTTGAAAACAATATCAATTAAATGACCGCCTTTATTGCCGATGCAAAAATGAGCTCGTTTTCACGCATTCTCCATGACATTTTCGAGCATTTCGGTCGAAATTTCTATGATTGCTATTGTCTTCGGGCCGTTAGCACACACCTTGCTTTTCAAGTATCCCCAAAGAAAAAAGTCTGGAAGAGTCAAATCCGGCGATCACGGAGGCCAATCAATATCGCCCTTTTTTTACACCAATCTTAAAGAGAACTTCTTACGCAAAAGGTTCATTGTTTTGTCCGCAGTATGGCATGTCGCGCCGTCTTGTTGAAACCAAAAATGAAATAAGCCTTTCTGGGACCACATAATGGGCCAGTATCCACCGATATCGATCGCCATCCACTATATCGCCAACTTTGAAGAAATACGGTCCAATTATGGTTTTAGCGCATACACCGGCCCAAACAGTATCTTTTTGACCATATAGCGGCTCTTCGTGAATAATGTGAGGATTTTCGGTGCCCCAGAAGCGACAATTTTGTTTATTAACTGAGCCAGAGAGCGTAAAATGTGTCTCATCGGTCATTAAAATTTGCTGCCACAACTTCGGCTCAGCATTAATCATTGCAACGACATTTTGTGCATATGCCAAGCGCCGTGATTCATCTTGTGCCAAAATTCTTTGAGTTATCTGCACTTTGTATGGAAATAATTGAAGATCATCCTTTAAAATTCTCCGCAAAGTGGTCCCGCTTATGCTTAACTGTCTTCTTGAACACTGGCCTTCACAGCCCTCACAATAGATGAGTTTGAACGCCGCGGACGTGGCCTAGGTTGCTCACGAGGGCTTGCCACAGAACCAAATTGAAAAAAAATCGAGGCCCAACGACGAATTGTATCTTTTTGGGCGCAACACGATCTCGATATTTTGCACGATACGCACGTTGAGTTAGCACAATCGAGCGTTCATTTTTAATGAACATTGAAACGCGCATTCTTTTGGTGTGAAGCGAATGGTTAAAATTGTACTGAATTGACGTTTCTAAAATGCTATGACATATAAAAATCAATTTTTGAAGTTATTCGAAGTTTACATCATCACAGATGGCGCACCCTGTATATATTTCCCTGACCTACATGTTTACAAGTTCTAGTTCAGAGCATAATTAGGGCCAGTAGGTCAAGCACAATACCAGGCTTTCACTGATTATGTGTTTGAAAAAAACCGACAAGATCATGCTTATTTGCAAAAATTATCCTGGTTATCACCCATGTATTAACGATGTCTCGGCAGCTCCAGTTTGCAATTTTCTTGTCATAAAATTAGTGAAAGCTTAATCAGTTCTTCGTTATGTAAACTCACGTTCTTAATTTTTGCCAAAACACGCATTCCCAGAGGAGAAACAAATTAATAAATGTGCAAACCTATACACACAAATATTTCTCAAAACAACAGGTTCAAATCGTAAGGGTCTCAACGAGTTATTTTGAAAAAAAGGCTGGTCATACCAATTTTTTTTCCATTTGTAAGTTATTGTAATAGGCACAATTTTCATGGTTAAAAAAAACTGAGATATCTTTACCATTCAAAGTCGTTTTTATAGGACGTGTGCGTGTATGAAGATATCCACTCCAATTTCATTCGATGCATAATTGCATAGTACCGCTTCTGGAGCTTCGACAACTCGAGGCATATAGTTAATCAACCTCCCCATCCATACGGAGTGACCTTTGGGCCATATTTTTTTCGAAAAAGATTCGTTACGGTGAATGAAATGTTGACTGAAACTGCTGCCATGGAAGTCGACGACGTTTATTTTCAATAGGACGTTGCCACATGCTATACAGCTCTTGGAACAGTGTGTAGTCCCATTGCGTGAAAAATTTCTTGGAAGAAGCAAACCAGTTTGATTTCATAAAAAGAATGACTGAATGTAGGCAAAGCTGAGACAGACAATTGACAGATATTACGAGTACATTCCATTCCAACCTCAAGGCTTGTTGATTAGACTGTGCGTTTTTCTACTGATTCACATTGACATCTCCTGTTGGATGGACACCATTTAAAATAAGAACTTATTCTGGGTATCGAAGCAACTTTTTTGAGGATTTTTATGTTCAGTGCAGTCGAGTGGCATTCATTTTAGTTTCTATGTCCTCTTATTTCTCGTTCTGAGAGATCCTTCTTAAACCCGCTCACAAGGACTTCACTTGAGAACTGAAAGAAAAATCATTTTAGCAAATGGCGATTATTACAACTCGCACTTCTATCTATTACTCCGACTCAGTAGCAATATCCCACGAGCGGCGAACAATGGAAAAAAACAGAAACCGCAACTAGTAATAACAATCCTCGCTGAAAAATGGAAATCAATTAAATATGTTTGGAGTGCAAGCTTCTCATTCACATAACGTCCTCTCTACAGTAGCTACAGTACTAGTGGTTCTAACACCAAACTCGAGTATAAGTATCTAAAAAGAGAAATTAAAAATGAATTCAATGAATGGTTCACGATGGCCAGCTGCGAACTGTGAACAAGCAAATGATGATGATCCACGGGCACTGGAAGCTCAGAAATGTAGAGCTAGGCAGAGGAACGAACTCGACACTTAAAGCAATAATATTAGTGAAGTGCTATTCAAACGAATTGAATTTATTCGAAAAATCGACAGAGAGCAGACCATTCAATACGCAGCTAATAGACAAAAGAAGAGACAGAGAGAGAGAGAGGCGATGATGCTATGCCATGGTAGTTCCTCCCGATTCCGACCACTGTTGTTACATTGGACTTTAGTTCGTGTACTTATCTTTCCATTAATGGTGCTGAATTCAAGTGCTGAAAAGCTGAACAAATAACATCGAACATCGAGTGATGACTATGGCGAGAATGATGGCGCCGACAGAGGCGGCTAGCTATTGAGCTTAGCTGCACTTGGCTAATATGGTCCGAACGCTTGTGTTGCTGCGCTGATGTTGGGGTGTTCAATAATCATCTTTAATAACATTCGCATCCCTCCGCACTAGGGTGCTTCAAATAGAAAACAGAAAAGAAACTGAAAACATCTCGAAAAGACTAGAGACTTTTGAGAATATTACTTTTAAGTATCTACGCTGCGTCTGCTGCTGCGGCAGTGTTTGTTGCTCGCGATGTGGAGTGACCAAGTTGAGAAAAAATGTTTTTTTGTTTTCTTACGTGTGATCGAGTAAAGAATCAGAGTTTTCGGCCTCATTCTTAAAGTGTACCTATGGCATTGTTATCATGCAGCCATCTTGTCTGCAAAACATCCTTATTCTGCAAAATAATATCGCACGTGCAAGAAAGGACGTCGACAGCCCCATTCCTTATCATCCAAATTCAATTTCACTCGATTGAACGGACCTCCAATCCCTACCGTACCTCTTCCTTCATCGATATCGCCAATAATAGACCACCACTTCCGTCGGTGTTTGCCACTTCTGTTCGCAATAGTGTCAATCGAATGTGTTCTTGTGTGTGCGAACCAGAGTCTTTAAATGAGCTTATTCAACGATTTAAGGGATTCCGATTTCGATTCTGATTCTGATTCCGAATCCGAATCATCCGACTACTACTCACACCTCCGGGCCATCCGCAGTCGCGTTGCGTCCTTCCATGGGAATGCCACTTTGTGCAAACATACATATTTACTTTGTGCTTTAATTTGTTTGCAAATGCATCCGGATCGGACATTTAAATCGATCGATTCCAGCAGAGCCACCAGGATAAAGGAAATTCATTCAGTCAGCCAGTCAGAAGGTATCAAGGAGGTGATAGTCGCCTCTTTGCCTGCCAAAGACTCTCGCACTGATTCGAGTTGTTGCCCCAAACCCTCCGTTGCTTGATTTTGTTTTAATAAAAGCCGAATGGACGACGGACGACCAGGACAGACTGGCAACTGCTGTTGCAGGTACTAGTATTGTGACGTTCCTCACACTCCATTTCCCTTTCCTTTCATCCTTTTTTATTGTCCTTCGTTGCTTCCTCTGTTTGTCTTTATGTATTTTTTTTTCTTTCTTCCTGTGACCCAACATCCTGACAATGAAAGAAGAAGAATTGCATTTTTACGAGGACTGCTCCTCGAAGTGTGCAAACACCTTGGCAGCGGTACTTTGCATTTTTCTTATCCATCGCTCCTTTACATTGCCGACCATTCAGTCGGTCGCCCATCTCCGTTCCAGGCCAGGAGCAGGAGATAACTCTTTTGCGTGGACTCACCTGGACTGATTCGAAAATGCTGTGCTCTGTCGTAATTCATTTTCCTTGTGTATAATGTTCTTTTATTGCATGATCTCTTCCGCTTTGTTGGTCGTATGCCATTCCTGCCTGCCTTTCGACAGGCCGCCCCGCCGCCATTGTGAGGGCAAAGTTTTTCGCTTCCGAGCATCGGAGCCATTGTGTCAGTGTTTACTTCCGATTTGAACCAATGATTATTTTATGGCCATTGATCTTTTATGGACGATTCTGTTTCGAGGAACCTTTAAACGCACCTGAGTGGCCTTTAGAGTCTTTCTATCCTTTCTCTTCTTGCTGCTTGATTCGGTGATGGTCTTCTCGTCTGCCATTTGCCACTTTAGGCATCCGTTCGAGATGATGGTGGGTCGTGTTGCAGTACTTCGTCCGCAGTGCAAAATGGAATTTGATTTTTATGATTTTGATTCCTCTTCCTGTTTTTTGTGTTTCGTTTTGGTTTCATTTTGTTTTTGGTTTATGTTTGTGTCGTGGTGAATTTCAAGTTTTCTTTGGTAGTTGAGATAGAATCCTGCTAAACGGCCAATTAGACGATATGTTAGCAAGAAACGTGAAATCTGAAAAATTCCGCTGCCAGAGGCAGTGAGAATTGTGTCCTAAAGAAGATGAAGAGCGTGCGTGGGAGTTGTTTGATCTGGAACAAATGCTGGGAATACGACCAATCATGTAGACTTTTGATTTATTATATTATGACGTTGACATATATGAATACAATTCATTTCGAGAACGACTGGTGAATACGAAAACAGGAACAAGTTGTTCAAAAAGTCACAGGAATCGCGCGATTCTCCTTGCTATTTTAGTTTGACTCATCCGAATTTGTTGTCTCAGAGGCTCCTGAACATTGGTGCCAAGTCGGTTGTTTAGTCAGTTGTTAGCTGTAAAAGAGAATATATATGTGGGTATGATCGGCTGATATTTATTCTTGTGTAAAATGATTCACATAATATGCATTAAACTTTGCGATAGGAATGGAAAAACGTGTAGGGTACATGGTTTATAAAGAACGTGCTATGAGCAAAGCTTTTAATTGCAAGTCGTACAAGTGCTCCTAAAGCGGCCAAAAAAATATTTTAGTTGAACATGAAATATGCCTTACGAGAATCGAGTTCGAGTATTTTCGAAAGAAAAATATTGGCGAAAGCCTTGGGATAACACCGATATAAAGTTGTTTTTGAAAACCAAAAAAATTCAGCTATTTTTTGAACAAGTCTCTTGCTCACTTTTACTCGAAAAATAGTGTTGCCCATCTTGCGACCTGAGAATTTTGAGCAAAACTTGAGCATACATAAATATTAAATCCTATTGGCCCAAGAGCTGAAGTCTCAAGATCACCTGGCTCGTGGTACATTCGAGCATTTTCGGTTGAATATTATCGTGAACAAGCGAATTTGTTGCACTTAATTAGAGAGTAATCCACAGCAGTATCAAGAGTCCCGAGTGTATCCAAAAGAGCTTAGGCTTGGTGTGGATTTTCGGCATGCGGTATATTGGGCCATATGGGCCAGTGCCTATTACGGGTCTTGGTTACCAACATTTTGCGTCCTTAATTGGATGACATGGACCTAGACGACATGTGGTGCAACGTGCCATACATTGAGCGTTACATTAGAGTTGTTGCATGAAAAGCTCACAGACGGGTTATTTCAAGGAGAATGGATGTTGAATGGCCGCTAAGATGGTAGGATACGAGTATAACAACTTTATACTTTTTTGACTGCGGACATGCATTCAAAGCATTGGTGAGATCAGGCCCAACTTATGCAACAGAGCCATACGAAATTTGACCTTGGAGATCACGTCTTGAAAGCCTCGGGAGCAATTTGCTGACCAGCAATAGATTCTGAGGTACCATTCATCGGTCATGTTAATTTTTAAAGTATGAATAACCGCCTATGAACTAACCTGTATTAGGATCAACTCTAGTTCCAATCATTTCTCCGCCTTAGCAGTCGAAGAGACCCTAACCTCGTCCAAGCCGGATAAAAGGACTTCCTTGACACTCTGTCTATGATTTCGCAGAAAAATGTTGGATATAATCTTCGTTTTATAATTTACATTTCTCTTCTTTTCCTTCAAAATAAGCTAGTATGTAAGCTTCCTTGCTCTTCCCTTCGTCGAGCTCTCATGTAGTCACATTGCGACATGTGCTTAGACGTTCCTTGTTTCACTATATAAACTCCGTCCGTAGTTTTGTAAACATGAGCATATAAAAGGCAACTTCTATATGATTTATATTAACTGTTCAGGATTTTGAACAAGCATGTGCAAAACGCGATCAACACAGGATGCAATGGTCTCTCGAAATGGCAGTTGGAGACGATGTGAAAGTCTCTCTTGTTTGTTAAATGCGTATTCATTCCCTGCTTATGTGCAACTAAATAATAATCAACGCCTATATTCCTTACGCCTGCCTCGAAAAACAAATCGTATCCTTGAATGGGGTCATCCAATAAGGGGTGTCACATTATCTTTATGAAAGAGGTAATTATTTATATCAATCCTTGGTACATATTTCCATGTTAGCACTGAAATAGAACATCTGCCTTGACTCAGCCTATAAGCAGTCATTCCTTTTGCATAATTAAAGCTGTATTCCGCCAATAACATCTCTCATGTTTTCCCTTAATTTAAAGATTGTTTGTGAAGCGTAACATTATCTTTTGGATAGCATTAAAAGAAAATGTCTTATGGTATTAAATCGCAAAATTTCGGTGGCTAAAGTCTGTATTTCGAGAAATCAAACATCCAGGAAATTTATCACATAATGGGATCAGTGTTTCACCAGCTGCGCAGCACGTAGCGCTATCTTGCTAAAAATAAATGTTGGCCACATTTATCGATAATACATTGATACGGTCGAACCAATACCAATACCATTACCAATATCAAGCTGTGTGGATTGCTGTGTATGGAGAGGTGTGGCTGTACTTTCTCTACGGTTTTCGTAGCTAAATTACATTTCGAAAAACAATTGGAAAACTCGGAATAATGTTGTGTTAACAATCACGAACTCTTTCATTATATCCAGCACCTAATCAAAAAAGTATGGGGTTGTACGTCGGCTGCTGTTTTTAACTTGATCGTGGAATTACGTGAGCCAATATATTTCTCTAAAATGCAATGCAAAGTGTTTTTTATTTTATTTATTTTTATTTTTATTTATTTATATATATAGATAATAATTTTGTACAATTAAGCTTACACTTATTAAATTTGTACAAACTAGGATTTATGTCTCAGTTGTTACATTGTACATTGGAAAAAAAAAAACGTAGTTAAAATAGGAGGAAGAAGAAAGAAAAAAACAATGGAATTAAAAATAAAAAATAAAATAAGAAAGAAAAAAAACAAAAAAAGAACAATAATGGAACGGGAAAGGATAGGTAGTGAAGGTGGAAGGAAAAGTACAGTCTGGATTTCACGTAATAACTAATATATTGTACATATGTACGTGCATTAAAAGTGTGTCTCACAATATTTAAAAATTTCTTTAGCGAAAGTGGCGGTTGTGTTCATGCGCTTAATGGAGATGGGTAGACAATTCCAAAGACGAATCGCATGGACAAAGAATTGTCGACTGGTTACAACATACTTATGTCTAGGTAAGATTATCTGTAATGTTCTTTGGGTACTCGCGAATCTAATTTTGTCGTAAAGATAATGCGGTTCTTTGGTGGTCAATATCTTATTAAATGCTAACAAGGTCCGATATTTTATTAATGCCATTAAGGAGCAACCCGAAATTTGTATTGTGAAGTTGGAAATATGCTCAAATCTTTTTATGCCGAAAATGAATCTTGCACAGCTATTGTAGGCCACTTCCAGTTTTCGTTTAGACTCATAATCCATGTCAGCAAAAATCTCACACCCGTACAATATCGAAGGTAAAATATATGATTTTACTAGTTTTAGTTTTACATGTGTCGGTAGAAATTTTGTTGTTGGGCTTAGCCCCCGAAGCGCACCGTACACTTTTGAAACAACCCTGTTTACATGTGTGTGCCAACTAAAACTTTGGTTAAAATATACCCCGAGGTTCTTAATGGTCTCTACATAATCAACGACCGAGTTATTGAGAAGTATAGGAGCGAGATCTTCCTTACGGCGACCCCTATTTATAGCAATAGCTTTTGTTTTTATTGGATTTAGGTTAAGCTCATTTACCAGTGACCAATTATATATATTTAACAAGTCTTGATTTACATAGTCTACCGCTTGGTTTTTGTCAAGTTTTGGAAACATTTTATATACTTGTACATCGTCAGCGTATATGTGGTGCTCACAAAATGAAAAACATTTCGAAGCGTCATTTATAAAACACGTAAACAAAAGCGGACCTAACACTGATCCCTGAGGTACACCGGACGGAACATGTAACATTGGTGAACATTGACTATCGTGGGAAACGAACTGAAACCGATTGGACAAATATGAGGACATAAGATTACATAAGGTGCTATCGAAATAAAACTGAGACTTAAGTTTTTCTAAGAGCATTGAATGATTGACACAATCAAAAGCTTTAGAAAATTCCAAAAAGACAACTATTCCCATTAGATCTTTATCTAAGCCTTCGCGTATGTCCTCACTTACTTTCAATAAGGCCGTGGTGCAATTGTGTTTTGCACGAAAACCTGACTGATATTTAGTGATTAACTGATTGTTATGAAGATACATCTTGATTTGTTTGCTTATAATTGTTTCGAATACTTTGCTCAGAAAAGGTAGAATAGCAATGGGGCGATACTCAGTACCATTTGGAGAGCTCGACTTAGGCACAGGCATTATTTTCGCAATTTTCCATACGTCAGGAAAAACTGAGGTCGTTATTATCGTGTTAAATATATATGTAATGTGAGTAAGTATGACAGGGAGTAGCAGTTTAATAAAGTTTGGACTTATATCGTTGAAACCGACGGCTTTTGATTTGATTTTTAAAATTGTCTCTCCTACACATACTTCTTTGATACAGGCGATTGAAAATGGATTTATTTGTACGTTGTTACTGGTGGAATTGCTGAGTGGATGTGAGATACCGGAAGCTGGTTGTACAAACGTTCGATTCAGTTCTTCGAGATTAATATTCATTGGAAGCGTTTCTTTTCTAGAATCTAATCCGACTTGGCGTATGTTCCTCCAAAATTTAGAGCTCGAATCATTCGCGTTAAAATATTTTTCGTAAAACAATTTCTTGTTTCTTCGAATGAGAGATGTTACTGCATTGCGAGCTACAGTGAATTCCCTTAAAATAGCTGAACATTTATATCTTCTCCATCTTGAATACAAAAGATTGCGCCTTTTTATAAGATGACGGACTTCTTGGGTAAACCACGGATTACAAGTTGTTTTAATTTTTTTTGTCCGAATGGGTACATGGTTATCAAAAAGATAGTGAAGGTTATTTTGGAGAGTCTCAATTTGGCTATTTACTTCATTCGTTGTATATATAGGTGCCCAATTTAAAGTTAGACAATCATTAAATTGTGAGATCACATCAATGTTAGCAAGACTTCTATATTTGATAGTGCTTTCCTCATGAGATGCCGGAAAAACATTAAGGGTAGTAAAGATCAGGTCATGATACGAGAAAGCAGATGCCTCGAGTTGATCATAGTGCATTACAAGTGATGGGTGAGAGACAATAAAGAGATCTAGGAGAGAAGGCGTGCTGTTCGGCTTGAAGTGTGTTGGTTGAGAGAAGTTAGCGAATCCTAGGTTGTAGGTCTCGATGATTTCTATAAAATTTTTGTTTTTTTTGTCAAGGATGTTTATATTAAGATCACCGCAAATTACACATTTGGCATACAAGGGAACAAGGTCTTCTAATAGATTTCTTATTAAAGCTGAATTAGCTATGTCAGGAGCCATATATATACATCCAAGGAGAAATTTGTCGCAAGTTCCGGTCACCTCGACAAAATGTTTGCCAGACTCAATTCTTGTAATCAGCTCGAAATGGACATGCATGGGTTTTCATTCATATTCAGCTAGAGGGCCGATATTTTCAGTTAAACTTGCTGGACGAGCACGAGTTAGAGGATCGCTAGCCTGTCAGAAAATTCAATATGTAAAAATTTCTAATAGAATATTTGTCGGCACATCTTGCAAGATTTTTTTAATGACAACGAGCTATAACGTTCAGTCTTATTTAAGGATTAACTTTGGTCTAGCTTTTAAATTTTGTGGGTGACGGTTATTCACATACATAACTTGAAATAGGCCTGCATCGTTTTTGGTTTGTTCGCCCAACTTAGTTATGGTAGCTTTGACATTTTAAACTTTGAAGAAGACATTTTAATATTTTGCTGCTTGAAAGCAATCTATAAATTAACAATGGGTATATTAAAAAAATTCAAAAGCAATTCTGTGGTAACCTTTCAACATTTTATAGAGTAAGGGTGGTGTGCTAACAAACAATCAAACATATCTACACCTCTGCATTTATTTTATTCTCTGTAACGGAGTAAAACCTTCAGCAGAGGATGAAGCAACAGGAATTGATCCCCGTTAACGAATTTGTAATTTTTTTTTATGAGCCTTTCAAAAGCCTCAAATATTAAGCTTTCTTCAAAAGTACCGACAACCAAAATACAAGCAAAATACTTTTTGTTAGATGTTTTATTAATGGTATTGATGTAGGTTGTCTTGGACGCCCATACCCACGCTTTGAAACTTCTCTTCTTTGGCTTAGATTTATTATACTGTTTACTACATACATTTTTTTTTTTGTTTTTATGTATGTGGGATTGAGCCAAACAAAGAATGAGACACCCTACGATACGAACGTTACAGACGTACGGGACTAACAACAGCAGACGATCACACTACTGGCAGACGACACGATGAGACCACACGCACGCACACGAACATGCAGTCCGAACCGTTCCCTATCCCGTAGAGTAGAGTAGAGTAGAGTAGAGAATCAGCAGCACAGTAGCAATTAAGCACTGCAAGTAGTAGGACGCGCGGGTTACCTATAGATCGTTGTCATCAATTAAATAATATTATAAAGTTTTTTGAAATAAATCCCACATACATATATTTGAACGTTACAGTTATATTTATTGATTTTAAATTGTTCTTTATTCTTCCACAAATTTATTATTTTTTAATATATTTTAAATTTATTTTTGATAAATGCAACCTGACAACCCTAAAATTTAAACAGTAACGGAATGCGCTCACAAATGTAAACACCACACGACTGTATAAAAGCCGAGCTTATTTCAGTGTAAGATCACTCAGGCTTAGCACTTCGCAATCATCAGTCGGGTCAGTTCACTATCAAGAAAAGTGTTACACTTGGGCATAAGCGAAAGCGACGGTCGGGTTCTCCACCGCCAATAGAATACCTTCACACTAAAATAAGAGCGCCTAGTTTTGATAAGGTCTGTTTTATTTCTTTTGGCTCCACTCCCACCTTTTGGGTTTACTTTTTTCATTTGCTTGACTGCCCGTTCAGCGTTTTCTGCGGTCTTCGGAAAGCACAACTCGCGGCGGAGAGTAAAGCAAAGCTGCGTTGTACCAGAGGAGTTTTGTTACAAGGGCTTAGCATACCTCGTACTGGAGAAAAACACGACTCACCCCATTACATGTTTGCCTTTGAAAGGTATGATCTGTCAGGATCAACCCATGAGCAAAAGTCTACTTTTGCATATGCAATAATAAACACATTTTTATACAATACAA
The DNA here is from genome assembly GCA_958301585.1 of Merodon equestris. Lineage (NCBI taxonomy): Eukaryota > Metazoa > Arthropoda > Insecta > Diptera > Syrphidae > Merodon > Merodon equestris. Next base: position 122,919,149 of record OY284414.1, read on the forward strand.
ATATCTTCACTACCGTTAGACATTATATAGCTGTCTTTATAGTAAAGTAAATATCTCTAAGGAGTCGAAGTATCTAACGAGCAATACAATTTATAATTTGGGTGTTTTATACAATTTATAATATTAATCGTATTGAATTTTTGTAATTTCGGAAATATTTATTTTGAGCTGCTTCACAATAAATATCGTGTTGAATAGTTTCACATACTTTTTTTATTATTATTACCGGCCATTTCAAACGAGGAAGTTCAGAGCCTCGCCAAACCTCAGTGTCATGAGTGTGTTCTTTCCATGTTTCGCTATTCTGTTCTATCTCTTCTAGGCCCATCCTTATAAATGCCTATTAACAGCGCAACCTTCCTGGTGATCTTCGTCATTTTATAATTCATACAACGATTGGGGATAAATAGAATTCCTCGAGTTTTTGATTGTATAGTTTTCTACATTCGCCTGTTTGTCCTGTTTTCCGCCATAAATTCTCTTAAAATCTTGTGTGCAAATGTTTTAAATCTATTTTGCTTTCTCATATTAAGATACTAATTCGGACTTTGACAAAGGTCCGGATCGTCAGCTTAAGCTAGAACTTGTTAATCCCTCTCATTTTCCTGAAGAGACCTCATTACGAATTCCAGCACCAAATTAAAAAAAAAACTGACAAAGCGTTTCCTTGTTTAAATCCCTCATATATGTCGTATATTTCAGAATAGACCTTTCCTATTTTAACTTGTTCTTTAGTTCCCTTTAGACATACTGGTATTAGTTTCACCAACTTTTTCGGGATTCTGAACTGTTTTGTGGATTTTCTATATTTTTTTTCTAAACAATGATGTCAGTCTATTGTGGATATTTGGCAGCACCTTGTAATAACTTGATAGCCGCGACACATTGCTCTCGTGGTTTTAGTTGCACATTCTTCCTGAATGTTAGCAGACTTTTTCCTTTGCCATTGTCGTTTCTTATCCCGAAGGAGATGGCTGACTTCCTCTCATAGGATTTGATATCTCATACGCGTGATAAGTCTTAGAACATTACTGGCCTCCACTTCCTCCTCGCATTCTTTGTCGAATCAACGCTTTACTTTGGAGTCCTTACAATAGCCTAGTTTATTTTTTAGTCCTTTCTTTACAAAACTAGGATGTGGTCTGATCTTTAACATCTAGGATTTTCTATCTATCAGAAAATGATCAATTTGGTGACGCGTTACTCAGTACGGTGATATCCAGGTAGCCTTGTGCATTATTTTATGTTGGAATGTTGTAATTTTCACGATTGTTTTTTTTAAGCTCACAAAACTTATTATCCTAAGATCATTATCATTTGGTAAGGCTCATGCAGATTTTCTTCTCCTATTGTTGCCCTATACATCGCTTCTTTTCCTATTTTCGCGCTGAAATCCCGGGGTATGATTTTCAGATATATCGGAGGAATTGTCAAAATTGTCCACTATGTCATAAAACGTGGCCTTCACTTCTTCATATTTATCTTCTGTAGGACATTGGTATGTTGAGCAGTTTATACCATAGCTATATCGGAGGTCTCGGATTCGGTCGTTGTAGAATACTTCGTTCGGCACAAAATTGTTGCTGGTAAAGAATCTTGTTACAATACATACTGCCACAAACGAAAGTGTAGCCATCCTTAACAAGTCTTTCGTTTGAAATTCGAACTTCTTATAACGCTGTGATATCCACTGTACTGTCTGTAGAGACCTTGTAGTTCCACTAGCCTATCATTACTTTTTGTAGATTTTTCTTGAATGCTGCTCCGCCTTGGGTCTGGTTCAATGTGAGAGCCAGCTTAGTGGAAAGCATTCGGGTGTTTGGGAGACAATGTCTCAGGACTTGTCTCGGGCCACATGGGACACCCGAATCTGAGCACACGAAATTTTACTCGAATGAGGTCCTATACAATAGGGCCAGGATTGTTCGGATAGATAATTTTCTGATCAAACTGATTCGAAGCCACGTTGCAAGAACAATGACTTCGGTCAATAGCCTGATCTCCGGGGCTTAGTACTCCAACGATTTATATCACGAGAGAGTGGGCCTTAACGGCTTTATCCCATCAGAAGCATAGATCTGGGCTGATTCAGGATAGATGGGCGGTACCGCTAATCTTCCACGTGGATCGCAATTCCTTGGAACAGCGATTCTTCTACGAACCCGATGTCGCGCTCCGTGAGCCCGAGCGCCTCAGGCTCTGTAGATCGGTCTCACGCCGGGATCGAGAAGACGTAGTCCACCAACATCAACGCTTTTAATGGCTCGAGAGAGTTACGTCAAGGGAAAGTTCAATGCTTTCAGCCTCTTCAAGGCAGGGCTGAAGGTTAGCGTACTACCTTATAGTGCAGAAAATAAAAATCACAAGAAAACCAATAAAAACAAAAACAAAAAAAATAATACAATATATTAAAAAAAAGATATGTATATTAAATATATATTATGTATATAAATGGTCCGCCATCTAACGTTTTTTTTTTCAAGTAGTGCTTATTTCGTGAATGCTAACACTTAGCTCATGTCTTATTTGACAGATAATTAGTTTTATCTTTCCGCTGAACGAATATGGTTGTGTATACGCTTGAACAACGCTTCGCTAAGTGGGCCTGCGATCGACTTACAGAAGATGCCGATTTTGCCAAAAAAATCATCTTTTCAGATGAAGCTCATTTTGATCTTGGCGGATATGTAAACAAGCAAAATTGTCGCATTTGGGGCACAGAAAACCCGCACGCATACATTGAAAAGCCGGTGCACTCAAAACGAGCCACTGTTTGGTGCGGATTTTGGTCCGAGGCATAATTGGACCATTTTTCTTCGAAAATGAGCAAGGAGTGGCCGTTACAGTCAATGGCGATCGTTATCGGGCCATGTTGAACGAATTTTTGTTCACAAAAATTGAAGAGGAGGATATTGGCAACATTTGGTTTCAACAGGAAGGCGCTACGTGCCACACAGCCGAAGCTACACTCGATGTTTTGCGCACTGTTTTTGAAGATCGCATTATCAGCCGCAGAGCTGATGTCGTTTGGCCACCTCGGAGCTGCGATTTGACACCGTTGGACTATTATTTGTGGGGTGCCGTCAAAGATAAGTGTTGCGCCGACAAGCCAGAGACAATTGACGCTTTAAAGGACAATATTCGTGAAGCCATTGGTGAAATACAGCTGCACACAATCGATAATGTGCTTAAAAATTGGACCGATCGTGTAGGCTACTACATGGCCAGCCGAGGCAGCCATTTGAATGAAATTATTTTCCATTATTAACCGGAAGGATTGTACTTTCAAATAAAAAAAGAAATTTGAGAAAATATTCAGTAGTTTTTTTTATAGCATTTTCAAAAAAAAAAAAAAGTTAGTTGGCTGACTCTATACTTATATATCTATTTTTTTTTTCATTGAGCTAGAATATTTGATTTTTTGATATTTGATATTTATTTAATTATAGTTATATTTATACTACAAAATTAGATATCTTTTAAAAGTATCGTTTTCCAAACGCTACAAGTTATACGTTAAATTAACAATTAAGGTAGTTAAAATCAAGATAAAAAATTTAAAAAAAATAAATAAATAAATAATATTAAAAAATTAAAAAATAAAACGGTTATCGGTAAGATAAAGAAAGAGTTTTTTCTGAAAGACATATACATATGTACATATATATGGCATATGAGTTGATTGTCTGCAATTCATGTGGAAGATGGTTCTAGGCGCGAATTGCAGATACAAAAAAGGATCGCTCTCCGATGCAACGTGTGAATGAAGGAATAATAAATTTCTTTTCTCTATTAGATTGAGAAAAGTGTAGTAATTCAAAAAGATAACTAGCAGACTTAGTTTGTATGTTTTTAAATTATTTTAATACATCGCGGAAGTTTAAATACAAATTCAGATTGAGACCGTAAATTGAGGATGTAAAACTGGACACACTATTGGATCTTGGTGTATTATAAATAAAACGGCCGCCTAGGGCCAGTAAGATATTTAGCTTTCTAAGGATAATTAAGCTAGTTTTAAGCATTTTTGTCTAGCGTAAGATACTTATAAGCAAAAACGAATAAAAATGAATTTAAAAATTAAAAAAAATTATGCACTGCCTTGGATATCCCCACCCGATCGGGGAACTATTTTACCTTAGCTAGCAATATTTAACATTAAGTTATTTGAGTGTGCGTAGTGTAGAGCCATCACCTCTGCGTCTACCTCAATATATTATCATTAGGAATTTAGTCGCGGATATTTTCTAACCTATATCCCACAGAGAGGAGTGCCTTGTCCTATATGTTTAAAAAATGTCGTTCATAATAGTTGGATGAAATATGAATATAAAAAGTGATGGATTTCCGGCAAGTGTGTCATCCGTTTTAGCGTATCAAACCGTAGAACGTTCAACGCCACTAGTTAGTTTTTTACGTAGTTTTAAACGACTTGTATAGATTATTTTCACTATCCGTATCGGATCTTATTTCCCAATCCTCAAAGTCTGTGATAATCTGATTTTCACTTAGACTTTGCTTTTCCGTTTTCGTTGCATTCTGGGTACATAAAATCAAAAATCAAAAAAAGGACACATTTCTTTATATGCTTTCACAAATTGGCTGCCAAAAATAATTTCCCGCCTTCTATATGTACATCTCTAACTTTACATCGTAAATGCTCATACCAAAATAGAGAAACCAAAACACTTGTTGGGAGATCCTGTAGTAAATAAAATATTATCAAATTCTTGTCCTTTTTATTATTGAGAGTAAATGTAATTATAAAGAAACTAAATGTCCACATAAAAGGCTAACCAAGAGGTTAAAAAACCTACTACTGCTTAACAAAATTGAATAATGACAGTTTAACATTGTTTCGATATTTAAAATGACAACCCATATTGGGCGACCCCTTAACAGCCGCCTGTTCCTTTATAGGTCCTGAGCAGTAAATTTTTGGGCATACATCATTTATTCAAGCTGTGGCACGTCTAAATTAGCTGTTCTTTATACCTTTGCATTGGTCCAAGTCTTTCTTTTCTTGAATCTTTACATCCATTACCTAAATGATATTTGTATTGTCTTATCATGAAGGAAACATATTATTTCTACTCCATTAGCGATTGTTGAAAAAAATCCTCAAATGGCAACAGGATTGCTAGGCCTTTGTCTGCAATGACCCTTATTCGACATTTTCTCTAGTCTTTCTTGTATTTTTCGGTACATATGAGGTTTTAAATGTCATCGATCCAACATACCCGATGCGCGCTTTACTGCTTTTACATTTACATTTCGGGATATACGAGGGTGGTCCGACCAGTACCTAGCCTCACCACTATCGTGTAGTACATTCTAGTAGACGGCTACTGTCGAAATTTCAGCCGGATTGGACTCGTAGTTTTGTTTTGGCCGCGTGTGGAAACGGGAGTGTCCGCGGATTTTAGAAAAATGGAAAAAGAGCAATATCGGTCGGTGATTCGATTTTTGTTTTTGGAAGGGAAATCGCGCAGCGAAATCAAAGAGCGTTTGGATACTGCATACGGTGACTCTTCTCCTTCTCGGCAGAAAATCTCCTTCTCTCGAAAATTGGTTTAACGAGTTTCAACACGTCCAGGTGCTCCGAAAACGGCTACCACGGTGGATAACATGACAAAAATCCACGATCTCGTATTGGCAGACCGCCGATTGAAGGTGCGCGAGATAGCTGAGAGAGTAGGCATTTCAAAAGATCGCGTGGGTCATATCCTGTCACTTCGGACAACAAGTGCAACCGGGAGACCACTTCAGAGCAGTGTTAGACTCTGTTTAAGATCAATCCGAAGGAGTTTCTGTGTCGTTTCGTGACAGTCGACGAAACATGGATCCACTGGTACACACCAGAGACCAGAGACCAATCGAAACAGTGGACTTCACCCGGCGAACGTGTTCCGAAGAAGGCGAAGATTGTCCCATCGGCCGAAAAGGTGATGGCCACCGTTTCTGGGATTCACAAGGTGTGATCCACATCGACTACCTGGAAAAGGGCAACACGGTCACAGGGCTGTACTATGCCAAATTATTGGACCGATTCGACGCCGAATTGAAGAAAAAACGGCCCCACTTGGTGAAGAAAAAAGTGCTCTTCCACCATGATAACGCACCGGCTCACACCTCCGCCCTCGCCACGGCCAAATTGGTCGAATTGGGCTACGAACTGCTGCCCCATCCACCCATCCAGATTTGGCCCCGTGCGACTTCTTTTTGTTTCCAAACTTGAAAAAGTCACTCGCCGGGCAGAAATTTCAGTCGAATGAGAAGATCATTGCCGCCACGGAGGTCTACTTTGCAGACCTGGAGAAAACGTATTTTTCAGACGGGTTAAAGAAGTTGGAGCAGCGCTGGGTCAAGTGTATCGAGCTAAAAGGAGACTATATTGAAAAATAAATCGCCCTGTCTATAAAATTTTTGTTTTTCTTTCGTAGGCTAAGTACTTATCGGACCACCCTCGTATTATAGCCTTTTTGTGATTTTGGGATTGTTTTAGGTTAAGCTGTGATCATTCTTCTAATATAGCAGCTATTCATCAAGGATCAAAAATGCTCCAAAAACTTTCTCGAACGTAAGAAAAACGTAAGAAACTAAAAATTATTTTTAGTGGATCTGGGATCTACATTCATAACCCTGATGTGACCTAAAGACATTTCACACATATGACTTTGAATCCATTCGGAAAAGCCCTTTATTCCAAAAATTGATTTTCAAAAGTTCCCAAACACCGTATCGAATAGTTGCGTGAGTCCGCTCTAATACCCATTGAATTACCCCAAAATACCTGTGAATGAACAAAGACATCATTAGTCTAGTCCGATATTTAATTACTCCTTTCACTCGTTAAGTAATAATTTCCGAAGGGACGAAAAGAAAGGCGTTTTCTGCTTTCGAAAGGATATTATTATAATTAAGTTCATTCATTAGAAACATCGATCTCACACCGCACACGCACAGGCAGCACGACATCGCTCTTGTCCTCACGTGACTCCTAAACAATAGTTTCCTTCTTTGCCCACCAATAAAGAGTAGTTTCATTTGGGAACAACTAGTAATTCGCTGGTTGATCCTGAGCACAAAACTTTTCTTCTTTGTTTTCTTCCTCATTTGAAGCAGAGCTCTCCTAATACTTGGCTAATTATCCAAATTAAGTAATTTCCATGCCGCTCCAAAGCTACTGAATCACCACAGCAACTCTTCGCAGCAACAGTGCATCCTCCCGAGGCATGCGAACAACAAACCGAAACTTTCTCATCTGCATAACAATGACTCTGTTTCAGTCTTTATATCCCAATAACTGTTCGTATCCTTGTGCGAGTCCTAATTTACAAAATTCCATATTAAGAATCACACAAAACCACTTGTGCGTCTGTGAGGCTGAAGGATACCATTAACTGTGGAGGACATCTCCATACTCCATCTGTACCTACGTGTGCACATAATGGCCTTGTGCTCCTGCACGAAGAAAGATAAATCCAAAAAATGAAAAAGTATGGAGAGAGAAAAGTAAGAATGATTTTAGCTCATTCGCTCACGCAAGGGATGGCAAAAAATATTCGTATGCACATATTAATGAATTGACGGTCCGTTCCGAAGCCCGACTATGACGATGATGAAGAGGAGAAATGCAGAATTGGGCCGAGTACTTCTGCAGCTAACTACTCTCCAACGCGCTGTACAGATACAATACAATACAACCCAGGGTGAGTCGGGGAGATCCTTAGAATAAATCATAGCCCAAGGAGAGTGTTTGCTTAGAGCCCAATCTACATAAGGTACAACGTACCACGCGAGGGTAATACCACATTCTCATCGTACGGGAGTAGAGAGTGGGAAATGGGCGAACGATGCGAATAAGTGGCTGGAATTATGCAAACCAGGCTACGGATACTTGTTGTGTGAAGGCATTAGTTTCATAGAAAATATAATCCCAAATTTCCACAACCCCTGTCCCGCGTGTCTGTTGATTTTGTTTGCGATGTCCTTGCTGCGGCTGAATAATACATCCATCTGCATGACAATACGCACATAGGCCAATTTAAGTTATCCCCCTACCACTCACGCTGCAGCCTGAGTTCCTCGAGCGTTTTTTTGCTTGTTCCCCTTTTCTGTCTGTTTTTTTTCTCCCTGCTGGATTCTTTACATACCAATGGGCGAGCGACGCTAGCTGGGCACATGTGTACATGCCAGCATCAACATCATCATCCATCCCCTGGTGGAATTTCAGTTAACCAAAAGTTTTATGTCGACATTGGTATGCATATTACTGAGGGGGCGAGAGGGGGAGTTGTTAGCGCCCGTCCAGACGCAATGGAGAATGCCGAGCAAACGTCGAGGACACACGACAAAGTTGGAAAATGAAATATATGATAATTTTATCATTCCGGCTGGCAGTTAGCAATGCGAAAGTGTGGAACAATGCGGGCTAACAAAACATTCGCCGAGAAGTGAGCGTCAAGCGTCGTAGAACGTCGTTGTAGGACGGAAAAGGGAAAAATACGACTGCATGCGCCCTCCCCGGGCACTTTGTAGCGTCCTTCGCCGAAAAGTGTGAAAACAAGCTAGAGTCGGGGGACGTGTCGTCATAAGCAGCGTTCAAGTGTACGTTGTGCAGTGGATTCGGGTTTTAGGTGTCTCGTACCAAAAATAAAAAAATACAACGCAAACCCCAACCATAGAGAAGGAGGGTAAGAAGCGAGACCACCACTTGAACGTCATCTCATTAATCTTCGCTTGAGGATGGAAAACTAGTTAAAGGTGATGGTTGGAAATCGGATTAACGGCTTAAGACAGACGACTGCGTAGCTGCGGGGTACCTTCTTCCTTTCCCTCTTTTCTCCATCTTTCGTTCTTTTTGGGTGTTTTTTTTTATCCACTTCTCGTGTTTCCCTGTCACTCTTTTTTTTTTAAGCGTGATGCGAAGCCGTATAACTCTCATGCACATGGGGGTAGTTTTGCGAATGAAAAGGGGTTTAAACAATGGAATAGCTTTACAAGCGGAAAATTGTAAGCCGACATCAGGCACAAGCCTCAAGGACTGTACGATAGGCAAGTTCAAGTTCGCCTTCGCAAACACGCTCGATCCGAAGCAACTTGCGGTTGAACGGGAACATTTGCTCGGGGGTCTTACTTATGAGAGGTCATCCGATTGATGGAAAATCGATTTCGTTTTGAAATGTGTAAGGGTTACCTGCGACAATGGGGTTTCTGGATAAATCATGCGAAATTGTGCGAGGGCTTACTGATGGATTAGAACTCAACAAGGAACGCATAAACTATCTGCTACAGCTGTGGTATCGCTGACCACTGTATTTTATGACACTTATTAGTATTGACCTGACTAAAAGAGGATAGAGACTCCTGATAACTTTGGAATGCAACACATGAAGTGAAATATGTATAATTATGGGATCTTTCAACAGGAAGTATGAACTAAAATCAATAGAAATTTTTTTTTATGAAAAATCGTAATTTTAAGAGGATCCACTGAGGCTAGTAATGGAATGGGGGTGGTCGTGGTGCAGTGGTAATCATCACCGACTGTTGAGCTGAAGGTCTGTGGGTCAAGTCGGTCAATAGCCGTGAACAATTCCTATACGGAAAAACTGTGCAACAACATCAGTTGTGAATGAAAGATGATCAAAAAAATGCTGACGAAGGCATAACACTCACAGCATAATATCACTTTAAAATTCATACTCTGTGTGTGCATTTCCAACATACTCGTAACACCTTAATGACATGGAAACAAAAGAGTTACTGTGAACTACAACCAATGCAAGTTCAGTCGAATCTTTCAAATCCTATCTAGGACAACCACCCTCGGAGAGTAGTGAACGAACATCTTCGAAACAAACCATCTGCACCTCGTCCAGGTTGTGTGACAAGCACCAAAAAAACTCTGAAGCTAGTAATGGAAAACGATACTTGGCAAGTGCGCAACTGGTAACTGACTACAAATTGTCATCATTTTAATAAAATTTCTTGAAAAGTTTTCACATAATTACGATTGCATTTTGGAACTAACAGCTCAGACATTTTCTTTCAGTGCTTTAATAGTTGGTGGAGCTTTAGCGTAGACTTTTCCTTTAACATAGTTTCGAAGCACATAATAGCTCATGTGAAATCTTCACTTAAAACATCATACATCATTAATAACCGTCGTCCATTTCATAACACCAATTTTAGGTAAAACAAACTAATTTGATTTCGACCAGTCGACCCAAATTACGATCTTTTAATTTGGTACCCTTCTTTTAAATTTTTTTTTTCAAAAACGCTTGACGCTGTTGATGACTTTTATGGAATTGTACGAACCTCCCAGTGTTTACCGAGCCATAAAAAGACAATCTTTTTCAGGTTCGTTAAAAGTGATTATTTCTGCTTGGTTTTTCAATACTCTATTTTTCAGAGTTCTTGCGTGACTCACGACACATGTCATAGTCAAACATGTTCAACCAGTATTGCCATTTCGAAACTGTAGAAAACGGTACATCCGAATAATGCTTACAAATTGTTGAATTTTATTATCGATATCTATGTTCTAAGAAAAATCTTTTTCGCCATTTTCTGATCGTCATAATCCATTAGACCTATTGAATTATCAGTTCAGGTTACAGTGACCAAATTTCGCACGCCACGTTTTGAATGTCATAAGCCACCTACCTGTATACGTAGAGTGCGTACGGAGGAAAAAATATTGCTGCTGTATCCGCCAGTTTAATTGATAACCGTGGATTGTTCATTCATTTCCGTCCGTAGCAATCGGAACAGTGTTACTTAACTTCGTTAAGCCTCATACTATGTATAAAAAAGTGAGCGCAGAGGACGTTTTGGCGCAATTTCTGCTCAGAAATAAAAGAAAATAATGAGGCCAGTAGAGTGAGGAAGATACTGTCAAAGGCTCGCACTATACCCGCCTTAATAAACAAACCAGATGGTACCACAACGGTGACCAGCGAAGAGTCACTAGACCTCTTGCTCAGTACACACTTTCCCGACAACGCAGAGGCTAGTAACTATAATTTCGAACAGCTCATACCGAGTCCTCCGTTCATTTCAAAGGAAGTAGTAAGCAAAAGTAAATACGAATATGCAGTAAATAGCTTCCTTCCAGACAAATCTGCAGGTCGGGATGGAATCTACCCGGTAGAGATGCAACGTGTTTACGGCATTCTCGAACCGTAGCTTTTGTATTATTCTCATCCAGTCTAGATTGGGGCTACATATATACCACTATCCTGGAGGGAAGCAAATGTTGCATTTATACCAAAAGCAGGAAAAACCTCCTACACAACTGCAAAAGACTACAGACCTATCAGTCTCACCTCCTTTCTTCTAAAGACGCTAGGGAGACTAGTGGTCCTGTACATTCGCGAAAACCTATACAAAAGCATGCTTTCGAAATCGCAGCATGCTTACTGTAAGGGAAAATCAGTAGACACAACTCTACACACGATAGTTGAAACCGTTGAAAAATCACTTTTCTCCAAACAATTCACCATGATTGCCTTCCTCGATATCAAAGGAGCTTTCAGCAATATAAAACCACTAGCCATCACCAATGCATTAAGCAAACTAGAGGTTAATGGTAATATAATATTTTGGATCAAACAAATGCTTTCAATGAATCAACATTCATTCGAAATTTGGCTGGCTGAGGAGTGCAATTGTGGGTGCTAGTTGTAAACGAAATACTCCTATCCCTGGAGGACAGCGGGTGCAAAGTCATTGCATATGCAAACGATATTGCACTGGCAATTAGCGGGAAGCATCTCTCAACAATCAGGGATTTGATGGAAATAGACCTAGGCAAACTGGCCTATTGGGCAGAGAACTGCAGGCTTGGAATAAATCCCTCCAAAACGGAGCTAGTTTTATTTACAAGAAAACGACAGATTCCTCAAATAATTCCACAAAAACTCAATGGGACTTACCTTAGATTCGCAGACCACGCCAAATACCTTGGCGTGATACACGACAGGAAGCTCAACTGGAAATTGAATGCGGAAGAACGCTTAAAGAAGGCAACAACTGCGCTATACACCTGATGGGGTATCAAACGCCATATTATCCACTGGCTGTATACCGCGGTTGTCAGACCTAAACCAATGTAAGGATGCCTCGTCTGGTGCCCGGCACCGTGCTGATCTAACTATTGCAAACTCCTAAGCAGAGTTCCAGGGATGGCGTGCATCGCGATAACAGGGGCACTGAGAACAACCCCCACTGCAACCCTCGAAACGATGCTTCACCTACTCCCCTTGGATCTCTTTGACAAAGGCAAAGAAATCGGCGCTGCGACTTAAGGAATCCGCTCACTGGAATTTTTCCGAAATAGGGCACGCTAGTATTCTACGCCAAAGCAATGATATAAGTAAAGTCATGGACTACTTAATTCCGACCCTTGACTTCAAGATTCTCTACAAAACAACAATTCCCAACCGACGACAGGAGGGAGGGAAATGAATTTCCAAAAAAGGCACTGCACTATGTATCGACCATAAAAATCAGCCAATCCTTTAGACTACCGAACCACTGCAGTATATTCCAAGGTGAATTAATGGCAATTCGTGAGGCCGCCCGCTGGCTGTCTGTGAGATCGATTAACAATAGAGACATCGTCATCTACATAAATAGCCAAGGTGCAATAAAAGCTCTCGAATCACCAATAATAAGATAAAAATCGGTCAGGCACTTCCGCACGTCTCTATATGAGATATCAAGCAGATGCGCTGTAACGTTGTGCTGGGTACCTGGACATAGCCACATATCAGGTAACTGTGAAGCAGACGAATTAGCCAAAATAGGCACTACACTGGAGTTCTCGACGGTTAAAGGGGAAATCCACCCACCAATGGAAACGCCAAAATATAAAATCTCGAAAAATGCACTGCGACAGGCAAGTAAGAGATGGCGGGACCTTTAAACAGGCAACTGTGCGAGATAAACCAGGTATTGTCAACGTAAAGCCACAAGCCTGCTAAAATTACGCAGGTTATAAGCAGCCTAATCGGAGTCCTAATTGGGAAAACATGCCTCAAGATTAGGACTGCCATACAACGACTACTGCAGTAGGTGTCATGAGGAGGAAGGGGAAGAATCTCCATCCCATCTCCTATGCAATTGCTCTGGCCGCCTCAAGAAGACGATTTCTGAAAGAATATTTCTTTAATGAACTAATGGATCTATCCGATACAGAGATAAACAAAATATCGAATTTCATTCAGCACTCAAAATGGTTCCAAGAGTAACGGTGACCAAGTCGATTCAAGTGGTAGCACAATGGACCGTTCCTGGTCTAAGTGATCCCCACCGTTTTTGCGGAGGGAAGCCACCTAACCCAACCTAACTTAGCACATTCACTTTGCATGTAATGCAAATCTGCCACGTAGGTTATGCTGCATGAACCTTCGACGGATCCAACTCCATTCTAATATTCTTAGATGATATAAACGGGTCGAATTTGGAAAGGCAAACAATTCACCGGTCTTCATGTACCATAGTTTTCCTAAGCTTAAACAGTTTTTGTCGATTTTTTGGTGATTTGAGAACATTTTTGGCACTTTCATTCACCGATTTATAACTTTTGCTATTTCTCAAATGAATTTTCTCTTTTTGAGATGCTCCTTTAGACAAAGGTAAACTGGAAATGCCTTCATTTAAATACATTTTTGTATTATACATATGTAATATTTGACTATATTCAAATAATATTTGTCGGCTTGTCGATGGTAAATATTTTGGGAAACAAATTTGATGATAGTATCGCCATATCGTATGGACCGATTTACACAATTTCTAAGGACCATTTTGCCTTTGGATGCGGCCCAACTTGTTTGGTTCCAAAAACACTTGTATTTGCATTGATGATTATTCGAGACCTTATGCCCAAAAAGTCGAGCCAACTTATTGTCAAACACAGCGAGAAGTTTCCTTCTTACTACATGGCTACGACGACGAAATTTTTTTTTTGTTTCAGAGAAATTAAAAAATGAAATAGTGGACCTCTCAAATACACTGTTAACCTTTCTTTTTACTAATCATAATAGTAAAAAGAGGCTGAAGTTGGCCCATAAGTATAGCCATTGAATTGGCGTTCCGTGGAAAAACGTGCTCTTTACTGATAAAACAAAAGTAAATTGAATTTCGTCCGTAGGTTAAGTATGTGTATGCCATCCCAGGTAGAAGGACACTAAGAGGTGACATTGTGATTGCAATGTCCAATACATACATACATACTCTTCATTATATTGAAGGTCTAATGGACAGATATAAATAACGTAAAAATTGTTTGGAAGGATATTCCGTAATGCTATGGAGCTAAAGGTGGTGGAGTATATTCCTTAAGGAGGTAGTCTGCATACATTTTACCTCTTTTTAGGGATTTTTTTTTTTATAAGACAATAAAATTCAATCATTTTAATTTTTTTATATGTTTTTATTTGTATCTTAAACTGTATAAATTTTTTTTTATTTTATTTTTCATTTTTTATATATCTTTTTAAAATTAAATTAGACACAAAAAAAACAGCAGGTCATTTGTCATGGTAATAGCGGCTGTTCATGTTGTCTGTCGCTCTACCTACCGCCTACTGTCGCCCTACTGGCCCTCCCAAAATTAATCAATTTCATTAAAAAAAAAAATGGCGGACTGTAGAATAAAATCTTCTTTTTTTTTGGTAATTTTTTTGTTAAAAATCGTTTAAAAAAATAAGAAAATATTTTCGAAAATAGCAATCTTGGTGCGGCCGATAACCACTAGTGAGTAGAAGAACATATATAAATTTCAAAGTAATGGGTTGAATAGTTTTTTTTTTTGGGACCATGACAGTCTTAGAAAATGATGTTTCGAGAAAAATGTGTTTAAAGTTTAAAAGCAGAACAAGTCGGGCGTCGGCGACTATGAATTGTAACTTATTTAATACTAGGAATTTCTGTCTGAATTTTTCACAGCATATTTTCGATGGTTTTACTATCGAAATATGGAAAAATAATCGATTTTTCGAATTGGTCACATGAGAGTACCCCCTTAAAAAGTGCAGTCAGTGATTTAAAATCGTGGACTTTTTTTAGGAATACATGACAGAAAGTCTGCTTTTCTAATTATAGGCACGATTAGTTCTGTTTAGTCCGAAGAAAATATTAAACATCTATCGTTGGTTGAACGAAACACCAGTTCGGTAATAGTATAATATTTAACAACTGTTTGGAGAATGGTGTCATAAGTGTATTTTGTCGAAGGTGGATTAATTTGAAAGGGACCAAATAGATTTGGAAGAATAAATAAAAGTTAAAAATATAAAAAAATAACAGTAGTATATCAACCTATACTTAATAATGCAATAGTTTTTACTAACCAAGGGAAATCACATTGGTGGTTGAATGAATTATTGAACCGATTAATAATGGATTGAACTTTAAAAATACATTTCTTGCTGGATGACGTTTTACTCGTATGTATATTATATTACAGGATCAAACCTTTTTTAGCCATTTTTATTTATGTTGGTCTCCCTAGGTTCAATCAAATCAATGTCATCGGCATATGCAAGTACAATAATTAAGAGAATTGAGAATAGCTCACGCCGTTTGTGGTGGCTAACGAGTCTTGCAACATATTCTGCTAGAACCCCTGGAAGGTCTCAGCTAATCCAGTACCACTATTAACGGAGCGTACAGTTGTCTAGCATCGGCTTATAAAAATCAAAGGCCCTATATGGCTCCTATATGTGCTGTTATTTTCAAATCTAAAGTTGAAAGTGGTTCTTAAAACCGAATTTATGAAAATTTGATTTTCTGAATTTCCTGAAATTCTTGGACCTTCTTTAGATTTACAAGTCGGTACGAGGCATGTTAAGGAAATAACAGGAAATTTCGGTTTCTAGAATGCATTTTTTTAATTCGTTCACATCAATGCTGATCCTGTTAAAAAAAGTCTCCAATAGATATTACCCACTTATACTTTCGATTTTTTAAATTACGCCTCTTGTTGAATGCCCGTTTACCAAAACTATTCTCTCCATGTGTGCGAATTCTAGTTAATGTAAACTCAGCCTCCTGTCAAGCATTCTCTATAAATTTGTAAATTTTCGCAAGGTAACTAATCCTGACAGATCTACAGAAAAAAACTTATCTTATGGCAAACTCTAGGAATTTCTACTCAGCACTCCTTCGTCTGTGACAAAATTTATCAAACCATTAAAGCGACTGAATCATCGAGAACGAAAAGACTAATATTAGTCACATTGATGTAGCAATGTCTAGTAGTCTGCCAACCTTTATTAAAGTTTTTAAAGGTGTCAAGCCCTTAATTTTATTCGAATATCCAGACATGCCATTTGAGTATATAACACAACTGCTCGTCGATGTCACACTAGTTGCTACGCTTAGCACTTTTAATTCCTCTTTCCCCCAGCAATAAACGTCACAATGAACAAGCAGCAACCGACACGCCACCGCCGTCACAAATTAGACATATTTAACGTTTCATTTTTAATTCGACCCACCCTCCAAGCCGTCGGACTAAAACACCAAATCGCTATGAAATAGGCAACGCGTGCTCTATAATTCACCACAGTGATAATCCGCCAACGCAGCACTACACAATACCGTTGATTTTCGAAGTAGTATCTCACACTTCGCGTCAAAACGTCACTGTCGTCATACATTCCACACCTTCCAACGTCCGCCGCCGTCAAGTTAGTTTGGAACCATCTAAACCATCACCCGAACGCCAACCCCAACCGCCGGCAACCAACTTCAACTAGCGTGCCGGAGTCATGCCTGCGCACTTCTGTACAATTCAATTTTTGATGTCTGGTATAATTTAATGCCGCACAGAATATCGCTAGCAACTTCGATCACATGAACATAATTCCCAGCCACCTCCGGAAGCCCTCCATCTTTTTTTTCTTTTCGTTTTTTTTTTTAAGGTTTTTTTTCTATATTCGTATTTTATGGCGTTTATGCGATTCATGTGCGTTTATGTATGTGTGGGTGTGTGTGTGTGGTTGATTGGCGGAGTAACGAGAATTCGAAATCGAGAATGCGGATTCGGATTCGGAGAATCAGGGACTCGCGGGACACGGTAAAGGTGGCAGCTTCAACTGCAGCGACATTAACAATTCCAACAAATCGATTCGTCGTCGTCTGACACCTGTCAGAGCGTTCGACATAAACCAGCTTTGAACTGTCGCATGAGCGAGCACGGCAATGTGGAAATATTATACCGTTTGGCATTTGGGAGCATAAGCTCACATTGGGGTGGGGGTGTATTTGCACCATTACTGAATTGAAAGACAGATGGGCACACCACCATACCACCTGCCTAGCAACGGCATATTGTATCCAAACTAAGATTTTCTGTCTTTCTAGGTGGATGCCTAAAATCGGTCGGTTGTCCTTATTCCTACCTTTTTGGTTGCCCTCACGTTGTCCCCGCTGGTGGTAAGTTGATTTTTTCTTTCAATTACATCAATAAATGATTCAGCAGAAAGTTTCGGGCCTGCACCTGCCTGAAATGGAATTCTCTTGGTCACAACATTCATCGACCCGTTCCTGCCTCTACGGCCGGTGGAGATATGGGTAGCTCGAATGAGGGACGTTGAGTTGTCACGACACGTGGTCACCACCATGTAATGTTTTGGTCCTACTCTCGGGTCGTAAGTAGATCAAAGTTCCTTTCAATTTGTATTCCTCTCGGGGGAGTTGGGAATATTAAAAAAAAGGCACACAACATACAAGAACAAGAGCATCGGACTGTGTCACGACGAAAGACACTTGTGGAATTCCAAAAGTATGTGACCTGATATTTTATTCCTTAGGTGCTTGCCCCCCGCACCGCGACGGTAATGCTATACAGTCGGCTGCAGAATGAAGACAAGATTGGAGCCGTGAATGAGGCTCGAAGGGCGATACGGATATTAACAAATACCAAAGCTACATGTGTCTTCTCAAGTGGCAATTATGGTGGTGACGGTGGGCGGACAGGTGGTTGTTGTTGTTGTAACCATTGCCAGTTCACCTGTTTTAAGTCACTTGCAGGTCTATCCACTTCAGGTGGTGGCAATCATTTTTTTTTCGTCTTTTTCTTCCGGTGCTTTTGTGGTCAAGTACTTGGATGTCAGTACCTGAATTTCTGTGGGAGTTATTGTGGCTCTCGTGGAAGATGTGGTTTGCAGCTGTAGGTTCGAATTTGTTTTGACTGTACGAATATTTGGGAGCTTAATAAATTATGTCGGTTCAGTGGAAATTTTTCGATTATTGGCTCCTTGCTATCGACTTATTTGTACCGATGCAATGAGCAGGTAAATGTTGTGTGGTCAATTCTATAATCATCTTTGATATTATATCGTAGTATTGACGATATTCATACTATATTATAGTACTGAAGTAGATAGGTCGGCAAGTAGCTATTTGCCTTTATGTTATTTTCACCAAACAATTCTGGTAACTGGTATATAGGTGGGTTCAAGAACTGAAGCAGATTTTGTAATTTGTACCTTGTATAACTCAAATAAGGTAAGAATGTCTGGCTATCAAAGAGGGTACTCGAGCAGGATTCGAATACCATGCAGGAAGAACAGTCGGCTTTAGATGCAGTCCTCATAAGAATTAAGCTTCTTCTCGGATGGGTGGGGTAGGACTCCCGTTTTCAAATATATTTTAAACTATTTCGAGACATGCGACAGGGCATTGTCGCGCAACTTTGTCCTGTCTTTCGGAGTATTCCGGCCTTTTTCCCTCAGTTCTCGGCTCAAGCGCATAAATTGACAGCGAATTTATGGTTTGGGCAGCTGATAGTAGACTACAATTTTCTTATCGAAACAAATACAAACCATGGGTTAGATCCGTAGTTCTTCGTCATAGGTCTTCGCCGTTGACCTTGATGGTAGACTGGCCATATGCAGTTAAGCCTGCCAGTGACACATCAATGGTTTCAATTAGGTTTGGTTTTACTGAGGATAAGGCTTTTGGATTATTACTAAGCGTTAAGACGTTTTCCTATCATTAAGAAGTCAAGCCCGTATAGTTCGGAAAATTTCTGAAGTATTTCAAATGGATCTTTATCGAGCAGTTCCTCCACTTCGGCAACTAAGAGCGGCTGTCCAAGACATTCCCTATTTGCCAACTCGAAATTACCACTTTTTAAATATGCAAGCTACCTCCACGCAAAATGGTTTTCAGCGTTTGGTTTTCAATTATCGAAAAACAGAAATGTTGCTAATGCTTGCTATTTTTCCATTTTTCCAAAGATTATTTTGTGTAAAAATTGTCTAGAACTGCGTTTCAATATGGACGGTGCAATTAAGAGTCACTTCATCGCACTTATAACACTTGTAACGTTGTCTTCCAAAGCTATAAATGACGCTGGCATATCGGCGTAGCCGAGCGATTTGACATTTCCCCATAAAAATATCAGCTAAAAGCGTCAAATCGCACGATATAGACGGCCAACTTTCCTGTTGAAAACGAGAGATAAATGGTTCATCGAAATAATCTTGGAATAGTTCCAAATGCGTATAGTGTTGCATGTAGCGCCGCCTTGCTGAAACCACACGACGACCAGGTTTAGCCTCAGTATTTTGGCAAAAAAAAATCGAAATCATTGAAAAATAGCGGGTGCAATAGACAGTAACGTTGTTTTCATGGTCAACGAAAATACGAGCCAAAGATTCCGCCGGACACAATGGTATTTTTCGAGTGCATTGGCAGATCTCGTATTGACCGAGATATTCGTATTGCTCATCGAGAAAAATACTTTTCTTCGGACGCAGGTAGGTCGCTTGATGTGTAAAATTTGGTCGCTATGGCTCGATTTGCTTGCTCTATTGCACGATTATTATACATTTAAAGAGCTCGAATTTAATATTATCAATATGAATCTTAAAATTCATTGATTTAGAGGCATGGTTCGTATGCAAGCCTTTCTATAATAAAAAGCTTAAAAGGCGTAATGAAGATGCGTGAAAAAAATCACCCTTTAAGTGGAGAATGTGCTGTCTCTTCCAATTCTGTTAAAACGCTATGAATCAATTTCAGCTCACAGGCAGCGATTTCAGAGAGAAGACTAAAGAAGATTTTGACAAACGTTGCAGGCTATACTATGTTATTTTTAGGTCAGTGACCGGTATGCTGTGACTGACTGTTCAGGGTGATATCCACGATTTAGATAATTTATTTTAGCGGTTCTCCCGAGTTTGGCTATCTCTTCAGTTTCTTATTCTCCGCGTAGGTAATGTGGCGTGGAACACAGAGGAGTATGATCTTGATCTTGCGGCTGGCCTGTTTAATTTCTTTCTAAAAAAGCATTGAGGCGATAACGGCTGAGGACAACGGAGGAGGTTGAGTACTTTCCATGCCTCCCTGATTGCCTAGAATTGCGGTTGGAAGATGCTCGAGTAAAGAGTAAAACCATTCGAAATGGAATCGCGAAGATCCCTGCTTCACATTGGAGCTTTCATTGTAGGCCATAAATTGGTAAACTGAAACTAGAGTACATTGCATTATTTCTCCACTACATTTTCGAGCGTGTTAAGCAAAGAGGTTAATTGGCTGATGTGGCCTCGTTGGCTCTTTTCTCAGCTTTAGGAACAAAAGCTAAAAAAAACCTCTTTTCAGGGCTCGGGAGCATACTTGAGGAGCAAAACGCTTGGGAAAAATTATCCACAGTGGTTCAAGTTTTTTAGTAGCATGACAGAGATGTTGCTATCAGAAACCGACAATTTATATCACGCCTCCTACGTGGCAGAGACGCTTTATTCGGGTGCAAATTTAAACAAAAAGTTTTGAGCATTTCGTATCAAATCTTCAAAGCAGAAGTTATGCTCACTGTCCCCTCTGTGCTAATGCTAAGAGATTTCGATGCCAGTTTGTGTAAGAAAAACATATTTTTAGTGAAGGGAAAGCAGAGAGTGTCTACGTGTCTACTTTTATTTATAAAGAGACTTGGCGGTCTCCTGGTTCATCAGCCTCTAGTCCGATTAATCACATTACTATAAATGCCAGACATTCCTCAAGATTTTGCTAATACGTTATAAATGCGCGTATCGTTCAGAAATTCCACGGCAAATCAAAGGAGACTACAAGATCCTTTATCGATCATGCACCCTTGAGCTGTTTCTAGTTACTTACATAACTACCTGTTCTTGGACACAGTTCTATAAGGAAAGTGACAACTAGAGGCACACCACAAGGAGGAGCTCTCTCCCTACTACTGTGGCTTCTTACAGTCAACAAAATCCTCAAATTCTTTATGGAGAAAGACACAAAGATCATAGCGTACGCGTACCTGGTTATCTTGATAAAAGGTACATTTCTACCAACTATCAGTGAACTAATGGAATCTGCGCTGAAAGAACTCTCCCCGTGGGCAAGACAGAACGGTCTGAGAATAAACCCCCAGAAAACCGACCTGGTCTTGTTCATCAGGAAAAGGAAAATTCCGATATTTGCTCCCCCAAAGTTAGAGGGCACTCCACTCGAACTCAAAGCGGAAGCAAAATCATCATTATTGACTCAAAACTCTCCTGGAAAAGAAACCTGGAGGAAAGGATGAAAAAAGGATTGAACGCTTTTTATGCATGCAAAAAGACCTTCGGGAAAAGATGGGGCTTGCAACCGTACATCATTCATTGGATGTACACAGCAATCATCAGACCCATTTTAACTTATGGGGCTATAGTCTGGTGGACTGCTAGCAGCATAAAAAGCTATATGAACATGCTCAACAAAGTACAAAGGTCAGCCGCTGTTTGTACAACGGGAGCCATGAGAAGCACGCCGCAAGCAGGGTTGGACATGATTCTTCATCTCTTCCCCCTGGATCTATTCATAAAAGGCTGCGCTGCAAAGAGCGCTCTCAGACTAAGAGAGTCCTCTCTGTGGAAGCAAGCCAACTATGGACATGCGGCCATTCTTAAGATAATGGACGACCTGGGAAGGAAATATGGTTTTAGTAGCCTCGCAGCTACGACCGACTATATTCCCCCCCAAAATGACTTCTCTCTCAGTATACCTATCCTTTTCCCCGACAGAGAAGAGTGGCTATCAAACGCCGTAATCAACGACCATGAGATCAGCCTCTTCACAGACGGATCGAAAATGGACACAGGCACTGGGGCCGGGTTCTACTCTGATACCCTCCACAAACAGGAATCATTCAGACTCCCTGATCTGTGCAGCGTGTTTCAAGCAGAAATCCTGGCAATAGAGAAAGCAGCCAAACACCTACAGGTAGCTATCCCACCATCTGATATCACCATCTTCGTAGACAGCCAGGCTGCACTGAAGTCAATAGAATCCTGTATAACGAGATCAAAGGTTGCCAAGAAATGTCGCGACTCACTGAAGTCCATCAGACACCATAAAGTTAAACTTTGCTGGGTCCCGGGCCACAGCTCAATCGCAGGGAACGAAAGAGCAGACGAACTGGCCAGGCAAGGTTCTGAAATGGATATCAGCGAAGCGGACACGTCATTGCAACCACCGATCAGCGCATTATACCGGATCATAAACGACATAATCATCAAAGAGGCCAACTCGTCTTGGCTTACAAGAAACGACAGCTACACGACAAGATCATCGTGGCCAGAGCTCAATGTTGGAAAAACAAAGAAGCTCCTGGCGCTGGACCGTAACTCGATCCGTATGCTCGTCGGAGTGATCACAGGACACTGTACCATTGGAGCAATGCTCCGGAAATGGGACTCGGGATCCAGCGATCTCTGCCGGAGCTGCGGCGATGAGGAAGAAACTGAGATGATCCAACATCTGCTTTGCCACTGCCCAGCTCTCCAGAATCGACGCCTAGTGTCGCTAGGCCAAAGATTCTTTACAGAGATTGCGGGCGTGGCTAATGCAGATATATCGGATCTTCTAAAATTCATTACGAGCACGGGGTGGTTTCAGACACCAAGTGATAAGACAGGTTAGTTTTATGCGTACCCACACAAACGAAGGAAATCACAATGGGCCTCTTGGCCTCCGAGTGGAAGTGATGTCTAACCATCACACTCCCCTTCTCTAACCTAACCTAAACCTAACTACCTGTTATATAGTGTATTATGTAGTAACTTAAGTAAAAAAACTAACGTCAGGATCAATACTAAGAATACGGAAAAACGACTGTTGTGGATTATAGCACGATAGCACGATTATAGCACCGTTTCAACCTAACCGATAAGTCTTTCCGACCGACATAAATGGGTTCTAAGGGCGTTCGGTTAAATTTTCTAACGTAACCAAAAATGATTTCGTTGGAAACGTACGCCAATTCACCAGCGACGAAACGCATTCATCGTAAATCAGGTCCAAAAGAAGGAAACCCCTTTAACCTAATCATTGTCTAAGAAGTCCGGCATCAATTTAAAAATTCTTTCAATTCTTTAGATTGAATTACTGACACACTCGGTGTCGTAAGACACCTGTTCATTCAAATTGGTAAAATTGAGTTTTTATTTAATTCTACCATTTTTATTTGAGTTATTCCATCTTCATGTTGTACGAGTTCAGTCAGGCAAGATAACGAAGAGAGAATCCCTTTCTCTAGGGACTAACGCCCATTCAATGTGAAGGCCAATGCAAGAGCAGCAGACAACTGCACTATGATCATCAATTTTGACTACGAGGCTCTTTGGGCCACACCATCCCATTAACGGAATCAAGTCAACTGCAGTTTCGAGTACCAGTTGCAGACACATCCCATCACTTCAGACGAATTGCAATCCTAAATATTTCAATGCCACTCCTCCCTACACCCAGCCGTTTCCCCACTCCGGGACGTAGTTTCCAAACAACGTGCTGGCTCCTACATAACAATGAATTAGTAAAATCCTATAAATTATAAAGGATCTCCTAATGCTCAACAATTCCCTTTCGATGGCCATCTCCATCCCCGTTGGTTCGACCTAAGTTCCCATTGCATGCTTGCCCTAAATCCATTCGGCAGCCCCCTTCATTCACAACCCTCTTGTGCAGCTGAATAATTGAATTCCGAACAAAGTGCAAAGTTGTAATTAAACATCATGGAATCAGCGCAAACACTCGGACAATAAATCAATTCAAAAGGACGCCCACCTCGGCCGGGTCTCACACCAGAGACCAATCACCTGAATCGATGGTGCTGTGCCCTCATACGCGCCATCATTGCGCCAGACACATCACCGACACCGAATAGCAATAACTAAGCAGTGAACACATGGTACGAGTAGCCTAGCAATCAGTCACACTGACATGTAGACTCCTACAGAGGCACCCAAGAGCTACTCATTTCATAGACACATTCAGAATCATTGCAAATGTAATAAGATGAATTTTTAATTTTTCAATCAAATCCAAATTCAATTTTCTCATCCAGCTCCTCCGCTCGTCCGGTACGCTCATAGGGGCATCCGGGGTGACAATGAGCGGATGGGCAGGTCGGAGTAGCATGCTGCAGTCAGGACTTAATCGGACTCATCGGAGCAGGAGGGATCCCATTAAAATGACATATGCATGACGAAAGTGAAAAAGCTGATGATGAAAAAGTGGCAAAGTAGCAGTAGCAACAGTACATCCAAACGGAATGGAATGCGGACAATGCAGATGCACCAGTTCGCGTTTGTTTTATCGCAAGAAAGCAAGGCGCGAAGTTGCTCGTGACTAGTTTATTCCCTCGACGATAGTTCGTCCCTACAGTCGAGCATGGTGATGGGGAACAAATGCAAATCGTGTAAGTGCAAGACACACAATGCACCGACGGAATCCAATTTCAATCGCAAATAGCGGAAGATGGAGTGGGACGATTTACATTCAGAGGATAGGTAATGAGCTAGGAGCTGGAAGGAAATCAGGGGTACAATCGTGACTCGAAATTGTATTCAATTTCAGATTTCGACGTGGAATTATTCCATATGCTCGTGGACTTGTAGAGGGATTTGTGGGGCAACAGAGCTTAAGGATTATACCTTGGAGTGATACTAGAAAACAATGACATTGGACCGGGTGCATGTGTTTATTTGTCTTCTACTTCAAAATGCAACTTCAACCTTTGACCCTCTTACTAGATTCAAAATGGTTTCAGTTGATTGAAAACATTATTCTGCGTCCCATCTATCGGATTTATACAACGATAGCTACCATGGCCATTTTTTTCCACACTAAAAAAGGTTTATAAATCGACACACTGTGCAGCACTTAGCCTTTTATACTCTGGTTTTTTTTTTTTTTTTTGGGCTTCTTCTATCTGTTGGAGCACTCAGACACAAATACTGGTCCATTGTACTGCCAGACAGACACCTTAGATGGCGTTAGAGCTCATGTGGAGCCAAAGCCAAGCTTCTTTTTATTCACTTATGCTGTGTGCGATTTGTTTTTCACACAAGTGAACGGAACCTAAAGCTTAATGCCGATTCCGAACGGCGAGAGCCGAGAAGCTTTTTCATGGCAAGTGTACAACGGGGGGTTTTGCCAGTACCCCGCCAAGGAGGGAAGCCGCGAAATAATCATTCGATGGCGTTGGTGTTATCGGGATCCGAACTCGCTCATCTTGCGTCAGCGGCCGACACACTACCCACTGCGCCACGGCGCTCCCTTGATACTCTCGTATACGTGAGGTTTATTGGAATAGTAATATTTTTAATGACATTTGGTAGCTACAAACGAAGGAGTAAGGGACATTGGGGCAGGCACCGATGCCTTTTGTTTAAATTATTCATTTCTCGTAAAATATTAACCAAAATTTTTGCCATGCTTAATTGCGTAAGTGCAGACTGTAGGTTCTGTCGTGGGTATGATAAGACTGGAAAGAACATACAATATAAGACGATGCATTCTATAACCTTGGGATGGTCACTTCTCTCTTTGCTTATAGGACTTACTGGGTCGATTGCTCTAAGCTTTTCGCTTGAATTGCATTCCTTTAAGCCGCATTTGATAGGGTGCACTGAAGGCGCAATTTAAGGAAAAAGGCTTATCCCAGTCCCTTACAGTCTCTTACAATCTCTATCAGCTTATCTCATGTACATGGGACCTGGAACAGAGTGTAGTATTGACAATTAGTTTTAAGCAAAACAATATCCTACTCAAAATTGTGGTTATTGAGGACCTGATTTACTTTAATAAGTCTTGATTGACCAAACACATACTTTGAAAAGTAGCTAGGAACTCCAAAGAGACGGCGCCGACAGCTTGTACTGCGGGACGTATACGTAATTTTTTAGGTATTTGTACCTGCTCCCTTACAGAAGGATTGAAAAATGTTTATCTATAAGAACCACGTTAAATGTGACTTTAACAATTAGGTCTGAATACGCTTCAACTTTCTGTATCATGTGCTGGTCGAGAAAGAGGCCAGAGAAACTGAAATATGCTGCCAACATACCGCACTACAGGTCGTATACGTAACCTTTTTAGGTTGCTGTACACACTGCCTTGAAGAACGTGTGAGCTAGGTTGCGCTATGAAGACCACCTAAAATATGACCTAAGAGATTAGAAGTTACAATTTAGAATTTTCCCACAGCGAAAGCAAATATAATTTAACACCACTGACACAGGTGCTCCGACTGGGTGGGAATTCCACGAATCCGATACAAAGTTGCACACAGCAGATTGTGCTGCAACCTACAAATTCTAAGAATCATATTTGGAACGAATATTCGTTACCCCATGTGATTCGTGGACTTACTTGCACCCGCTTGTGCATATGGGTCAGGAAAATCAAACTAGTTCATAAGTTAGATAGTAAGAAAATGAATAAGGAACAATTAATCTTAAGAAAGATTCAACAGTGTAAAGAGGTCTTAAGAACTGAATAAAGAAGTAGAGAAAAAACTAAAGTTATATTTTTTTATTTGCTTAAATTATTAAAGTTTTAACTATTAGACTTGTATACACGCCATCTTTCCGGATCATGTGCAAAATGAGAAAAAACCTGCTAAAGCTGAGATACACTGCCAACAACCTGTACTAGGTACCTAGAAGAAATTATAATGTATCTCCAGTATCTCCAAGCTTATTAAATAATAACTTAACAACCGCTGTCATTTATATGATGGCCCCTTTGTTGAAGTGTCAATATTCGTTTATTATATGAATTTAATAGGACAATTTGAAAGTCTGGTTAATGTCTTTGAACCATGGAGTCCAACCGTAGTTCATCCGGCAGGTTTAGTTAAAGTAACCCCGTCGTAGCTGAAAGTATGACTTAGAACCTGGGTGTGTCTATTTTGAGGTAATCACCGATATTCGGTTAAGCCGCAAAAAAATTGCACTGCATTGCACGGCCTCTGTTATACACCTTAGATTATCGGCCAAGGTGAATAGGAAAACAACCTCTTAATCCAAAACAAATGACAGCTTGGTGTAGATTTTAAATCATTCCGCTTTATTTTTTTGAGCATGATGTTGGAGCGACCATTCCATTCCCTGAACCTTCTTTATCTGAAATTTGTGTTGCAGTTGTTGTTGTACAGCGTGCGCCATCTCATATGGGTTGATGTAAATTTCGAATAACTTCAACAATTCTCAACCGATTTTGGAAATTCAAAAACTTTTATTCAACTTAGATTTTTATAAATTATTTTGATTAATTTTTGAAAACAATATCAATTAAATGACCGCCTTTATAAGCCTTATAAACAGGCTCGTTTTCGCGCATTCTCCAACATTTTTGAGCATTTCGGTCGAAATTAAGCTATTCTATTGTCTTCGGGCCGTTAGCATACACCTTGCTTTGCAACATTGAAACTTTTTCCGCGCGTTCTTTTAGTGAAGCGATTCATGGTTAAAATTGTACTGAATTGACGTTTCCAAAATGAAAATCGGTTGACAATTGTTGAAGTTATTCGAAGTTTACATCGACCCATATGAGATGGAGCACTCTGTAGTACCATAAATAGCATTTTAAATTTAAAAGCGAAGAATTGGAGGCATGTCAGGTGGTAGCTCTAATGCAAAATCATTAGTACCTGAAAATGTTTGAAAGCATCAGGAACGATTCAGAAGCAAGGACATTTGGGGCCGTGCGAGTTGAAGTCAGGAGATGTCGAACGGCGTTTTTTTTCATCGTAAATAACAATGAAAAGTGGATACTCCATGATAACCCTCAGCGTAAAAGGTCGCTGGATAAGCCGAGCCATCCATCTACATCGTCGGCAAAGCCCTATATCCATAGTTCGAAGGTTTTGATATGGATTTAGCGGGATCAGCATGGTATGGCTTATTGAGCTGCTCAAACCTATATTACTGGCAAGGGCAACTGATTCGTTTGAGCCGAGCAATGAAAAAGTAGCGAAAACTGATTCATGGTCCTCATATTTTGATTATTAGAATAGACTTGGATGCCCACAGTCGAACCAGCTAATCATTGCCCGCTCCGAAAGGCCTATTTCTAGAAACTTTTTCTATATATGTATATAACAGACTTTTCCAGTGCCCGTTTAAGAATTTTCAATTACGTGGCATCAACGTTTGAACCCAACATATCAATACATCAAGCCTCAAACCTTTAAACCCCTCCAAACTTAATGTTATCCCAGCTATGGGTCTGCGCAAGGGTGTCATCTTCAATATATTATACACAACTTCTTTCAAAATGACTAGGCACTTAAAATCGTAATCTTCCTCGTTTACCAACCAAAAACTATGTAAGTGTGCAGTCTTCAAATGCAATGCAAATGTTCAGTAACAAAACGTATGCAACCACGTTGACACCTAACAGCAAACTTAAAACAGGTTTTGGCTAGTTAATTACACGCACTTTCCACACATGCTTACAAACAACGCGAAGTAAAAATCAAACAGCCACACACAACACGCGAATTTACAAAGTTTCCATTACTTTTTGAAGACATGCCTGTCCGACCCGACATGTTCCTAAGAAAGGAATATCAGTCTGTGGGAAGGTGAGGCAGATACATGAAACATTGCCTTGAGGTTCGGGCTCATCCAAAATTTAATTTAATAATTTAACAAAATCCGATGCGTAGGCTATCGGGTCATGATGCAGGCCTAAACTCCGGAAGCATGTAATATCCTTTTTCATGATTAACTATTGCATTTACGTTCGATGGTGGCTGTTTCATCAGAGGTTACAGAAGTCTCTCTTTCTATTACTGAATTCCTAAAGACTTCCAAAATAAAGCCTAAGCAATAATTTGAATTTCTATCTATCGATTTCTCTATAGCCAATCCGAAGGGAATTTGTTTTTTTCTGTTGACTGTTGAAGAATTACGAAACCTTTCTTTACCTACAGTCTTGTAAAATCGCTCAAGCAACAAGATCCCTGTAAATTTCTTACTTACGTACAATACTTCGGCAATTGACATTCAGCCGTAATCGTAAGAGCCCTAGTTGCCGCCCGCCACCTGTCACTTGCCTCCCCATTCGGCACAAACATCATTAAAATGCACTTCGGATTCGATACAAATATTTCCCATTTGTATCATCTGTTGCAATACCTCCCCAAGCAATATTAAAAGTTAAATCGCTCCATTCCGATAACCCTCGTATCCCATGACCTCCTGCGTCATAAATGCCATTACACTTCCTTCGAACTTCCGTTGTGTCGTCGTTCGGTTTGCGCTTAAGAAACAAACAAAGTAAAACGAAAACAGAAGGAAAAACCTTCGGAAAATGAGAAAAACAATTCCAAAATGAAAAAAAAAAAACACGAAGAAAACCAAGAAGACAATTCTGACCTCGAACAGCAACAACGGCAGAATTACACAACGGTGTGCCATAAATCAGCGAAATCAAGGCATGAAACTTTTTTATTGTAATTTTTATCATTCCCCCGAGTTAAAATGTCATAAAAAGGACGATTCGGCGAAAATCGTTTCGCATATTTTCACGCTGTGTGCCCTACTAGCTGTCGCTTCTATTAGATGATACCCCCTGCACTGGATATGGCATGTACGAGTTTAGCTAATGCGTGGTCGTAGTCATTTTAGGCAACCGATCCCTTACTTTCGACTCGGGCGACGTGACGTGGGCCATTGCAACATTAGGCAATGTATTCGTAAGGATTTGAAGCTTCTGTTCCATTATACGACGGCCATACCACTGGTTTGGAGTTCGTTGAGCAGCTACCGTCGCGTCGTCCGTCGAGCGGAGAAGGCACTAACGGACAGGCAGACTCGCATTCTGTCTTATGCGACAGGCGTTCACATTTTATCCCGGAGTAACTGGGGGATGCTCGATGTTGCCGGGTGCGTGCGTTGTCGACATAAAGATATTCGTAAACATTCGAGCCGACCTGTCATGTGGCATTAAATGTTATCGCAATTTTACAGAACATTTAATTTATTTTAGATTCATTCACCACTTGCTATTGGCCTTAATGGGGGTGCGTATCCGAATGGCAGCTTAGGCACGGTCAAAAGGGGTGATGTGAAGGTTGTTTGATGACCATTCGATCAGGATTTTATTGGTTCGAAGGCACTTTGAATCATCCTCACAGTACGGGCCTGACCAAGAGTCCTTTCGCGCGTACTTGCTCTAGTGTACCTGGTGATGCATTGCCTTGGTGCCCGTTCACTTGTCATCGCTTTCACTGTAGTTTATTTGCCAATTTTACGTCACAGAATAGATGTGATGTGTACTTATAAATTATATAACCGTCGTTTGACTTAATGATACGTGGTATTAGGACCACTTACAACATATGAAAAGCACTCCGCGTAACGATCTGGTTAAATTTATTTCCTTCGTCGTAATCCACGGATACGATTAGTCGCACATTGTAAAGAATAAACTGCCTTATAAGTGACTTTAACTTAAAAGATGACACCCGGCTTAACCGTTTGATAGAATATTTTCATTTCAAATGGCAAATAACGAAGTTTTGAAATAAAATTTTTATGAAAGCAGGATAAATGGAGAGGAAAACATCAAGTTATAAATCGTTAACGACTACAATTGTGAATGCATACTAACATGGTCACAAGAATGTGGATGAGATAGTTTCAAATTTAACCGAGCAGAAAAAACTATTTGTGCAAATGTCGAACTAAATGTTCCTTCAAGCAATAAAGTATGCGATATGAAAACGAATTAAATTATATTATAAATGGTAGTTGTCCTGTGAGATGATGAATTATATGTATAACATTAGGTGTGTTCAAAAAATAAGGTGACTTTTTTCCTTAGATTATTCATCAATATTTTTTTGTCCCCTTCAGAGTAATCCCCCTCAGATGTATGTATGTACTTAATACAGCAGCTCTTTTTCCAATCCTCAAAGCGTTTCTGATATGCGTTTTTTGGTATAGACTTGAGCCATTCTAGCGATGCAGTCCTTATCTCCCCAATCCTGGCAAATCTCCACCCTTTCATAGGTCTTTTCAGTTTTGGAAAAGTCGCAGGGGCCAAGTCTGGGTTAAGTGTAGGCTTTGGCATGATTATGGAATTGTTCTTTTTCTTTTTTCAATAGCAAAAAATCGCAAAGCACACTAACACACGTCTTACTTTTAAAAAAAATTCAAAAAGTCAACTTATTTTTTGAACATAACTCGTTCTTAGATTTCGGGCTAACATTTTTTGAGATGATTAGTTAGCTAACAATTCCAATAGCACCGACGATGTATCGCGTTACCTTGGGTTGAAAAGCATCAGGTGCACAAGTGGGAATTCGCTTTTTTCCAATAGATCGCGCTGGCGTTACATGCTGGTTGGAAATATCAGGTCAGAAACGTCACATGGTAAGCTTCATCATCTCTCAAGTACTTTAGCTTTTTGTTTTTCTATCGGCGTCATATAAGCGTAATTTGCCAGAACTTTTCGTTCCTCATTCCTTCGAACGTTTTCTACATCAGATTTTAAAAATCAATTACGATAATCAAAAAAAATCATGGTGGCACCGTGGTCATGCACAATGTCGATGGTCAAGCCAACCTACGTCTATTTTAGAGTGTCCGCCTAGGGCCAGTAAGATATCTAGATTGTTAAGATAGTTAAGCTAGTTTTTAAGCATTTTTGTCTAGGGTAAGATAGATCTAAGAAATTATGAATAAAAATGAGTTAAAAACTGGTCATGCCAACCTATATGCTATGGACTCAAGCTCATTCAGTGCCTTTGTTGGGACTAAGTCAGTGTGGTATACTCGTATGATGAGTTGCAACCGGATGAAACCATTACAGAAGCTTGCCACCGAACACGTACTTCAGCCGAGTTTTGAAGAAAAAATCGTCGACCGCATGTTGCTCAGGTCTTTGAAACAAATATAGGAACAGTTAAAAGAAATTCACACTTTACCCGCCGTATTTTCCAAACCTTGGCCCTTGGTTGGCCTAATTTTTCGAAGAAGTCAACTGTTGGGCCGATTAGTGAATTGCCTCAAAATGCGTTTACTTTTTCCAAGGCGGGCTTTGTACGCTACCACCAAGAAAGGCAAATTTTGTAGCTATACTATTATATACGGTGGACAATATTTTTGATGGCATGTAACCATTTTTTCGAAATATTCATCAAAATTTCCAGAGAAATAAATAACGTAATCCCGCTTGCCTTTTTTCTAGTATTAACTTATTTTTATCATTATTTTCTAAACAAACACTTCTAACTCTAACTAAAAAAATCATGAATTTTTCCAATTGCCCCTTTGCGATCTACACTCTAAGTTTTAACTATATTTCTTAAGTACTAAAGCTTCTGGGTTTCAACCTATACTCATTTTCAAACATTTTTTATTATATATATCGATTCTAATGATGCAACCTACCCTAAGCTGATCATTTACACTCTTAGATACCAACCTGATTGGCTAGCACTCATGGGTATATGTCCGAGTGGTCACCCTCCTGAATGCTTCTGTTATCGACTGGTCAGTCAGCTCTCCAGTTCATCTAAGTATGATGACACGCTCAGCTTCCCAAAATATCACCTAGCTTACCTTAAACTAATTTACGAAGGGCCTAACTATAATTGAACTTACGGTGCAGCCGATCTTACCGAGGTAACGCAACATTCTGGGAAGCGTTTTCATCCGATATCCATCAAAAGTCGTCGTGTTGCCTAGTAACATCGGTGAGGTTCATGTCCGCCATTGCGGTAGTAAAATGAATGAGCTCATGGCAGTGTTAACATACCCGTCGCGGATGAGCCGTTTATCCCTTGCCTGATGGCGGTGGTAAATTTCCAGGAAACCCTACGTTTCGGGGAGTAAAACCTGTTCGAGTGTGCTATTAATCGGGTAGCAAGCCCCGAAAGTCAGACTTTTGTCGTTAGTCATAGTCTTTGCAATGTGCTTTCGAGTAATTTAAAAAAAAATTTGTTGATTCTATTTAGGTCTGCAAATCGTTCTCCCATGCTGGCAAAACCACTGCCTAAGCTTTTTCATCTTCCCTACTCTTCTGGTCTCTGTCCGAGTAGATTGATAACAGAATTTGTCCAGCCCGTCCGTAAAAAGTGGGAATCTTTGTCTCCCACCTTGTACTGACCCATAGCACTAACGTCCCTTCCTTCTAAGGTCATGAAAACGCTGATAAATCGTCAGCTTATATGAAATGTCTTGAATCACGGTAACTTCTTAATGACCGGCAGTACGGTTTCTGAGCAAAAGGTCCATTGATGATTTGATGGCAAGTCTCACCGAAAGGTGGAGCCCATTTTTGCACCATATCGGCGAAAGCAAGATTGTTGCGCTCGATATTTCAAAAGCATTTGACAGAGTTTGGCATCAGGCTCTTTTGTCGAAAATGCGCGCTTATGGTATCAATGGGTCTCTTCTTCTACTGATTAGAAATTAATAATATAGGATCCCAATTTTGGCCGAAAAATCATATTTAGCGAAGAATCAAATTTTTGGATGAATGGCTGTGTTGACAAGCAAAATTGCCATATATGGGACGACATCTAACCAACACGAAGTTCACCAGGTGACAATGCATCCTCAAAAAGTTACCGTTTGGTGTGGATTTTGGGCCGGCGCGGCGGCGTCCGTGCTTTTTCGGTCACCGTCAATGGCGAGCACTACAGAACGATAACCGGTGATGGTAAGGTTATCTCTCGCAAAAGTGACGTTAATGGCCACCAAGGTCATACGATCTGACCCTGCTAGACTTTTTCTTGTGGGGTTTACTGAAGTCGTAGGTCTGTGTGAATAAACCACAATCGACCGACACCCTTAAGGTGAACATAGCACAGGTCATCGGATCCGTGTCACCGTTAGAAGCCGAGGTAGGCATTTGAACGATATAATATTTCGTACGATAATCCTCGGAGTATTGATGTAAACTTCGCAGATGTTCACGTAGATCGATTCTAGAAAGTCCAGACATAAGTTTTTAAAGAAATAGATTACGAATTTGGCTATAGTGACTTCCGCAGTACGGGAAGCGGCTTCATCCTGCTAAAACGACGTCAGTGAACTATGTGCATGATTATCTCGACACGAGGGTATGGAACAATTATCATTATGCATCAACATCTGTTTGGAAAAAAAAAAAAACTTGCCAAATTGTAGTAATTTTCCATCTTAACAGTATTATTGATTTGGTGGCGGTTGGGTTATGATAGACTAATGTTACAAGTTCTCGAAGCTCTGCTCAGACCCGAACGTGAGTTCGATTATTTTTTTTTTAAATATTCAATTTTAGACCCTGCGATAAGACAGTCTGTTTATTGACGACCATGTTTTCAATTTATGGTAGCTAAGCTGTTTGAATACAGTCCCCAGAACTCCTTTATATTTAGTCGGATTTCCTGATAAAAGAAAACAAAAATATTGATACTCTAGTTTCAATATCATAATTAAGGAAGGAAGCAAATGTTATGAAACATAAGAGCCCAGTAAACTTGTTCATGGCATACATGCTATCGAGTTTTTTTCCGTCTTTAAGATTAGAATAAATCAAACGCACCACCCGATGTCCATTACCAAAAGAATCCTGAAAAGCATAAAAACAAATAACAGAAACAACCAACCGATTTCTTCTCTTTTTTCTACACTATTTATTATGAAAATATAATATACAAAACTCGCTATTCACTGTCTTCTTTTACATTTTTTTCGTATTATTTTCAAATTATTCAAATTATCTTAAATATGTTGAAGTATTTTGAATTTGAATATAAATAAATCAAATTAATTGAAAAAAAAATTTACATTTGTTTTTCAGCAAGAACAATAGTTATAAATTGAAAAACTCATTTCGCAGCATCATTCAATTGCAATCTTTTGGTTTTTGTTTTTTTCTTTTTACGGAATATGAAGTGGAAATCAATAATTCAGATAAAAAAAATCTTTTTCTCGTGTATATAAATACTTTCTTGTTATTTTCAATTGAAATGGCTTTAAATGTAAATCATATTATGTATCTCGTTATAAGTTTCGTATTTTCATTTGTTTCTTTATATGTACTCGTATATATAATAAGAAGAGTTGAATTAATTCATAATAGCTAAATATACTCATAAATATGTATATAGGTACAGAATTAATTGATAATAGGTTTTCGCTTCATTTTGAATTTACAATATAATTGCTTTTGTTTCTTACTTTATTTTTCTTTAATATTATAATTGTTTGTTTGTTTTCATTTTCGGTTTTAAGTGAAATTGTTGCTTGCTATGTTTTAAATAAATATATTAATTAATTTGAACAAGACAAAATGTTTGAAGTCAGCATATAAAAGAAGATAGAGGCATGGTAATCGCGATTTTCATTGTAATTTTTCGTTTTCATGTTTTTTTCTGTTTTTTTGTTTTTTGTTTGTTTTTCAAAAACCTCCCGATTGATGTTCGGCCACGTTGATGGCTTGCGGGG
The DNA here is from genome assembly GCA_958301585.1 of Merodon equestris. Taxonomy (NCBI): domain Eukaryota; kingdom Metazoa; phylum Arthropoda; class Insecta; order Diptera; family Syrphidae; genus Merodon; species Merodon equestris. The sequence goes on from OY284414.1 coordinate 122,954,905, forward strand.
GATGTCTTGTGCTCACGTTTCACTCTACTAACTGTACATTTCATTAAGTACAATTTGTATATATTTTCCATTTAATCATATGTACAAATAAACTAAAAAAATGTCTTTTTTTTTACATTGCCATTTAACGTTATATTAATTCACACCTCAGTTTAACTTGAGTCTTGGGTTACTTTTCGTTGTTGCATTAATATTTTTTTCTTCGTTGTTTCTTATGTTTTTATTTTGTATCTTAATTAAAATATAAAATGTAAATATTATAATAATTTTATTTAACAAAATAAATAATAAGTAAAGAAGTCATTTTTATCCTCATTCTTTCACTGTTCATTATATTTCTTATTTGGTTTTGTGTTTCCTGTTAAGACTAATGGCTACGTTCTAACAATCAACAATATTAAAAATATCTTAATCATAGATTCTAAAGTTTCAGTTGTTGTAAATTGTTTTCTCTTGTTTTTTTTTTTTTGTTTTCATATTTTTGTTAAGTTGTGTTTGCTTTGTTTTTTGTTTTTGTTAATAACGATTTTGGTTTTGAGTTGTGTTTAACTGTTTTTAATTTAAATATTTTTCTTCGAGTTTCGTTTCTTTTGATTTTATTTAATTTTTATTTTTGTTTTATTTTAGTAGAGAGAGTTAGAATTTTTTACGGTTTTGTTTTCTCTTTATTTAGCTTAACATACCTTTTTATTTGCACTTAATTGAAATAACAGATTATTATGTTTAATCCGAATTGAAAATATATAGTATTATTTTTTTTCTTGGATTAATTGACGATATAATAATTAATTTTGCTGTTGCTAAGCACCGGAATGACAATTTCGTAGAATTTTAAATAAATATTATACTAAAAATAAAATAATTAAAATATATGAAATATAAAAATAAATGTATTTTAAGTGATCAGGGATTTTTAGGATATTATGAGTGATGGAACAATATGACATAACTAGCCGATAAACTTAAAATTGATCATTAAAACCTTGACCAGTATTTAGTTTTATTTTTGTCTGGCTTGCCATATTTATGAGGTTAGGAACTATGCCCTTTTAAGCAAATCAGTTACCCTTAGCATTGTGATTTGTTCGTGATGATTTATGACTGTGGATATAAATTTAAAAAAAATTAAGCCTAGGTTTATGTATAATTTGCTTAACTACCTTTAAATATTCGTTGTATTTATTTACAAATTGCTTATAGTGTTTTATTTGCCTTCTGCATAATTATATATAATTGATATTGCATATATTTAATTCTTAGATATAATAATAAAAATCTGTATACTTATTCTAGATATATATATATATTCGTAAAGACCCTTATTATCTACGTTTTATTGCTTTCGATACTCGGCGAATTTATTCACTGGAATCTTTGAAAGTGTCAACAAAAATTATTCGTTGAGCAAGATTAATGGAATTGCTTTCTTGAAAATACATAAAATGGAATAAAATAGGACAATGGATAAAATGTATTGATTTGGTCCAGCATTTGAATATATGTAGATAAGTATGCCTAAATGTCGAGTATCGGATACTATAACGTTCTAGATGTACATCAATTAAGTTACACGACACAGAACACTGAAAACAAACACACATATCGATGATTGTAAATATTGCTAATATTCGTTGCTTGTGGTATTGCTTTTCTTATGTTTATGATTGGGTTCCTATCGGGTTTTTCTTTTCGAAAAAAAAAATGTTTATTTCTTTATCACAATTTATGGGGATGTACAGATATTTTATTCGTTGCGATGGATTTAAAATTTCCCATGTAATTTTACTCAGCAAAATAATTCCCAAAAACCCCAGCTTTTATTGCCAACAAGAAATAATTCATTCTAAATATAATATATTGTTCAAGAAAACAGTTTTATTATATATAACTTGTTTCTTTGTCAATAAAAAATAAAATTCGTTGTTTGAAATTAAATTGCTTATATAGTTTCTTAAATCTAAATTTTATATTAATTTGTTGCTTAATAGAATTTCTTACATTTTTAAATGATTTGGTATAAAATGTGGAAATGTGTTTGAGCGATAAAGTGTTTTGAAGTTACGGAGAGCGCTACGGATTGTTTACAATGTGTAAAAATAAAAATAATATTTGCCAACATGATTATAGGCAAGTATATTTATTATAGAATTGGGTGGATTTATTATGAAAAAAAACTTAAAACATTGTCTAGATTCTTACATTCACAACATAATCGACATCCTAAACTTAGGCAACGAATTCGTTTAAACATTGTAACATAACGCCAAACTACCCTTCACTTAAAAACACTTTGCCCACACAGCGTTTTCCTCTCCCTCTATACACTATGTACAATGGTTTCCTTAAATGGCTGCACCCCTTAACAAATTGATCAACAGCACCACCACCACATCCAAGCATTGCGCCTAAAAGTATCACCCCCAAAAAATGAAAATGCGTTGCATTCAGCAAAATTTCATCATTGTCTCTACTGTTCGTCCTCCTCGCCCATTTACGCCGCTTGATGCGAAGTAAAGTTGCAACATTAACAAAAATTTCCCAAATGCCGACGAAGAGTTTCCTTCGTCTACTCCGCAAACATACCGAACATCATCTGCAATCTGCATCTCCATCTGCACCACAAAACGATGTCGATCGTTCCCATACACTTACTTCATCCCCCAATTCTCTGTGATTCTATCGCTTGGCTTGTCGCTTTATTTGTGCGTCACGTTGTCGAGCTGTGCAAAGCTAGCCGAAATCATTTTCAGAGAACGAAGGCACGGTAAACCGCATTTAGTTGCATTTTCTATTGAAAGCACACATTCTTCCTACCATTTTGCCTAGACGTTATCCTTGCTCATCCTTGCAACAGAGTATCATTCTCGATGACGCAGTTCGAAGAATTTTATGGCGCCGTAATGGAAAGGGAGCAAGTAGAGAATTGCTTGTAAAAATCAAAACCGCCACCCATTGAGGCCATTCTGTAATGTCAGCAGAAATACCCGCACGAACGCATTGCCTCTACTTCATTTCGTTAACTTCGCTTAAGTCACTTTTGTATTCCATCGCATTCGTTCGGATCATATAATGAAAATCCAGTAATGAATTGCCAGCATTGAACTTTCGCAGGCCGATTACCCCCATTGCGTATGCCGGGGCTGTACATTCTGCTCCTCTGGGCTACTCGTATCATTTTCCTTCCACTACTCCCGCTGGAAGGAACGACATCATCACCTATCTCTCGGTAGTTAAAATCGATGTTCCCCGACATCGTTTATCGTCGTCCTCTCGTCATCATTAACTTTGTTGACGTTCACCTTATTCATCATTCTATTGTGCCGGGTGGTAGATGCTTACTGGCATGTGACTAGATGCATGTGCGACAGTCGGAAAGGCGGTACGGGACCTACAGGTTAGATTGTGTTCGATAATGCTGTGATCCTTGCATTAATGAAGTCTTTCGATGAAGGTTTTCTTCATTGACTGAGAGCGGCAGTTAAATTGAGACACAGCTTGTCGTATGTGTAAGCGAAGTGATGTTGATTCGATGGATGGGAGAATACCTGCAAACTTCGGTTTAAAGTGGAATGTCTTACATGAATGATGGAATAGTTTTAGGCGCAATATTTTCAATTGGACTATGGAGAGTTGTATCTTATAGCTAGGGGAAAGTCTTGAATATCATGAAATTGTCTATAAAAGTAGGATTTCTCAATGTTTTTTTTTTAGACATGGCGAATTCGAAATGTTGAATATCGAATCTGAGCCGAAGGGTATGAAATGTTAGGTAAGATACGAGGGAAAAGAACAACGTCAGATCAGTAAGATCGCAATCAAATTAGGATCGCCGAAAAGGACCTAGGATAATCCATATGGTAATGTTAACGCACATACTTTCCATGATTTTGGAAGAAAAGGGATCTTGTATGTAAAGCCCGTTTATCTCAATGTTATTGGGTAAAAATTAGATCTTTTGTCCTAGTTTAAATTTCACGACGTTCAAGACCTTTATGATATTATACACATTTTCTTAATGTTCTTTGAAATTAGTATTGTAGCTTAAGCTTAAATTGTGTATTTTTGAATTATACAGAATTAACAACTTAAATAAAAATAAGAAAAAAAAAAAGGAACGAAAAAATGAGAGCAATGCGCATGCGCAAAAGTTAGCCCTGTTCAGGCTCATCAATCGATTTGAATCATACTTACGACAAATTGATTTCTATTTGACCTTAGTATTCTTTGTTTTAAGAGTTCTTTTGTCTCAGGGAAGTCAACATCAACAGTTGTTGCTCGAATATGGCTGCGTAGCAGACAAAAATCAAAAAACCAATGAATCTCAAAAACAAATCAAAAGTGTAAATAAAACCAAGTAAGTCAACCAATAGTGCGTGACACAAACAAAAAAAAATGTTATTTAAATAAAACAAGTGTGATTTGTATTTTTTTGTAATAAATATAATTTTTGTTTCATTTAAAATGAATGAGAATTTTTGTTATTTGTATAATAAAAATGCAACTAAAATTAAATAAATACAATAATGTGGTGAGTTGGTTTAATAAATATTTCTTTAAATAATGGTATTTTCTTTTCGGTAATATACATTTGTAAATGTCGTTTCTTTGTATATTTGAATTGCAATAAAATTGTATGATTATATATATAATTTATTTAATAAAATGTGCTTTAAGGAAACGCTATAAATCGAGTATACGCTTTATAATCTAAGATTAAATGTAATTTACATCTGAATTTATTTTAATCTATAAATATTGCTATACAAAAATTTCGAAAAATATTACTTTATAAATATTGCTTTGAAACTTCAAAGTATTGTATTTGCTTTCCGATATATTCCTTTTATCTTATATACAATTTATATTACCTAAAATTAAGTACTATATTAGCTTAATATTTATGTACAAAACTAACAAACTTTATCCTCTGGCGCTTTCAAAATTGCAAATATATTCCTTTATGCATAATATAAACATGAGTTTTTATTCTGGACAAAACAAAACTTTGCATATTAATTGAATAGTAGGTTGAGTATTACGTTATGTTATTTTGAGTATTGCTTTGGTACTTTAGCCGATGATTGGACGAGTGTGCGACGAATGGCACACTGTCGAAACTAATCATAGATTTCCTTAAACTAAATTATAATTTACAATAAAATAATTTAAATAAACAAACTAAAATTACTTATAACCTAAAATTTGTCATTCTGTTTATATATGTATATGTTATATATGACTACAAACAGAAAACAATATGATGTACAATTTTTATAAAACATGTTTTCTGTGCTTACAATTGCTAGAAATTAGACCAAATAGGGAGTTTATTTATTTTTCATGTTGCAATAAATATTCTTTTTTGTATATATTTATTTTGCTTCTTCTATAAATGTATGTACGTGTGAGATCATCAACTGAAGCTGATTGCTATGTTTAAAAAATGTAATGCCTAATAAACTGATCAATCTATATTATATATACACGAAAAGAGATTAAAATGTTAAAAAAAATTCTTGAAATAGCACCGCATTTGGAATTAATTTTCATTATATGTATTTTGTCTGTTTCATAAGTTATTAGTTACAGAAAGGAGTGGAAATAAACGTGTATGCATGTATATTCATTGATGAATGCAATTTTGGCTGTTAATTATACGCTAGGTTCTAGTGACTAGAGAACACTCGGTTTGCTTTGCTTGTAATATTGTTGAAAGGTTTATTGTGACGAGCCTAATATTCAGTTACAAGTTTTGTATTTGATGTCGTACAAATTTTTTTTCTAAGAATACGTGAAATAAATACATAAGAAAATCTATACAAGATAGAAAGAGGAAGAGTATAAATAAGGAGTAAATACTGAAATGTAAAAATGCCTCACACAGAGCCTAACGTGTACAAAATGTGCGATTAATGATTAAAATAAACAAGCACACATTCATTCGTAGAAAACAGGCAAAATGGAAAAAGGAAATAAGAATCATGTCTGTCAAATACGAGGTTGGTTGTTCAATGAGCAAGATTAATGTAATTTTTTTAGATTTTTAGCAAATTTACAGCCATCGTGATGTCACGTGATGTCACGTGATGGACGCGTGATATCAGATATTTCCGATTCTTATGTACAATTGTGCAGGCATGAAGTTATTTATATGCCTCTTAACATTTATATCAAAAAATTACAACGAGTTTTGCGATAATGGTGAAGCAAATTACAATGCCAATGCAATTGTGTGAGTTCATGACTGTCGTAAATTAATTTGTGATATTAGTTTTTTGTTTACGATAACACAAGAAATAAGTACGGCAGGCTGCATCGCATTGTTTGACGCGGAACATAATTTGTATTTCAGATTAATTGCATATAAACAGATTGTTAATCATACTACGCTGACTTTTGACAGTCTTCGATTAATACTTAATAAATTATTTATTGAAATTGTTCATTTTTCTTCTTTGTATAGCCAGGGAAAACCTAACTGAATGAGTTAATTGAAATCACTTATTTAAACCCCGCACGTGGTCTTTGATTGACACCTGTCAGATCTTGCTTCAGAACTTTGTAAATTTTGCTTTAAAATACATTTCAATTCCACTGACACACCGCGTAAATTAGGCAGAACAACATACATACACACATTCGTCTCCTCAAGACCATTCTTCAATGATTCATACATTTTATTTCAATATAAATTTCTCACCCAAGAGATTACTTTTCAATTTTGAACTAAGGAAATTGTCCTAAATATTTAATTTTTGTTTTCTTTCTCCTTTCCACTTATTGCACCCTTATCCCATTTTAGCATCAATTTCTCTACCAACAGTCTCCGTCGTCAACGTTGCCTTCTCATCATTATATACACTGAGAAGGATCCTTATGTCCCAGACTGTTTTCGACAAACTTTGAATACTAAATCGAATGTGAAACGAAAATTGCAAAAAATTCCAAATCATATTCACGCATTAAACACTCGAAACAAACTAAAAAGAAGATAAGATAGAAAAAGATAAAGAAAAAAATCACTCGCATCAATCACGCTCACTTACGACCTAGAAAGAGAGAGAGGGCTTAATAACTAGAGTAAAGTATCTGCTTGGAATGTATTTTCAAGAAGTTATGGATTCCTTAAGAGCTGACTTAGAATTTAAGTTAAAATTTGACTGTTTCCAAAGAGTTTCATTATTTGTACAAGAGATAGATAGAATAGAGATAGAGATACATAGATACATGTTGATTTTTTTTCTTTTTTCACTTTATACATTCTGTTTGACAGAAATAGAGATTTTTAAGTTTAACTAGACTAAAATATAATTTGCTAAAACTGTTGCTTATAAGATACATAGATGTATATATGAAAAGGAAAGAAATGAGGAGAGAGTTTAAAGTATTTGGTAATTGACTAGAAAATTGCCGTGATTCCACTGAAACAGGTTCACCACCACCATTGCTCTGCATAGCGCGCAACATAAGTGAAGAAAATTAGAAAAAGCTGTTTCATCTACCGGGAGGGGGCAGAATAAACAGAAAAGGCGTTTTTGAAGGACTCGTCCTCGCAGCAACAGACTGGGATAATTCATTTAAAAACGGATTAAGATCCAAGTACTATAATGTTCCAACTGTTTGGGGGAAGGAAATTTGGTATATGCGAGTCCATTTTAGGGATTTTGTATTTTTTTTTTTTTTGGAAAAAAGGGTTTTATTGGTGTATGTACTCGTTATAACCAGGAAAACATTTGTGTATACATGCGAACGTCTTAGACAGGACATAGTCCCATTTATCCGGCTCGTTATTCGTACTGTTACGGCTACTGGTGGTAGTCTTGTAATAAGTCACAAATGACTAATAACTTTGCGTACCTGCTACCCATCACCAGAAGACACCAAATAGGTTCTACTACTTAGGAACGTGGGTTGGGATGATACAGGGTTAAGGGGAAAGGGAAAAATGTATTTTCATTCCTACTAATTGACGAAAAGGATTTGCTTTTTCTTGCTATATTGCTTGGGCTTTTTAGTTATTTACTTTTTTCGTTTTAGCTTAACAAAAGGGATTTGTATGAACGTGTATTGTATCTTAGATTGCTGTTTTCGTTGCTAAAAAATTGCTTATCGTTATTTGGATTGTTGGATACTTAGATGCCTAAATATAGATTTTTTATATATTTTTTTGCTTATAAGCTACTTTGTTTACCTAAAGATTTCTTATTGCTAATTCGTTGTTTGAGAAACGTTGCTTCTGCGTTCTTTTCGTTGCATTTAATCACTTTACTGAATAATCATTTTTATTTTTAGATTTTTTGTTTCGCTTTTGAATCAAAATTCCTTTCGTCAACAATTTAGTAGAGACAAAGAGAATTTTTGAGATGAAAACCAAACAAAGAAGAATGAGTGCTAATGGCTTAGAATAGATGAAAATGAGAATGATTGCTCTTAGTCTAGAATTTATATGCTTAAGCATCTAATGGTTTTGACTAGAATTGCATTTTTTTTTTTGGTATTTTTCTGATACACTGGTATTTTGACTAGATGTGTTTTGTTTTTGGTAAATTCTTAAATGTTTGCGATAAGGTGAAAAGAGTGTGAGTTTTCGGGCGGACGGAAGATTGGTCAAAATTTCGATAAGCTCAACAATATCGACCACAACAGGACTTATCTGACATTATTATTTCAAAAAATTTATTCGTTCTCAAGCGCCTGATTAAAATTTTAGACAATTATAGCAATTGTCTTATATCTACACAATTCTGAATTTCTATGTTCCAATTTTCGATCATTAAAAAAATGTAAGGATTGATCAAAATTCTAAAGGGTTTAAAAATGTCGATTTTTTTCTTCAGATGCTGTATTTTAAATTTTGATCGTCAAAGAAAAAGAAAAAAACTTGTTTAATTTTAACATTAACATTTCTGGCCGATAGTACATTCAACTGCCCAAGTTTTATAATAAATTTGGTTTTGACTCATTTTCTTTTCGAAAATATTCCCCCTTCCTGCTGGAGAGTCAGCATTTTAAGCGCATTTTGACCAGAATTCTGAACAATCTTCTATTTCACCAACTGCAATCTCACACGATGATTAGATGAAAATTTTGAAAATATTATACATACGAAAGTAATTATTCAGTACAAAGGGGATTGTTGGGATCAAGGGTGGGTTTCGAAAAAATATCTACACACTTATATAACGTATCTATAACTCATAATATCTGAAATAAATACAAGTAATAATACTGAGACTAGAATCTACACACTAAATTCCCCTTGTCGCGTCCCGGCTTGAAGCCTTATCATCTTCATCATTTCACAAGAAATCAAACCAAAACGATTCGACTTTTGGGGGATGGACGTATCATGATCTCGTGTACGAAAGAAACAATTATACGAGTACGTTTATCATAAATAAATAAATAAATAAGTAAATAGATAGAAAATAAAATTTAATTAAAATTAATTTGATTTCTGTACAGAATATTGTCATTCAAGTGCTTAGACAAAGTTTTTAGTTTCATTCAAGTATGGCATTATACCATTTCGAGAAAACGAACACAAATCAAACTGAAGAGGAAACAATTTGAAACTTAACGATAATCATGAAGACTATTCTTACCGCATTGCTCGAACAAAACCGTAAGTGGTGGAGGAATTGGTATCGGGGACGGCAGCAACAGCATGCTCAGGTTGTTACCCACCGTAGGAGGCCTCGATTTTCACGGGCGTTCGTGGGCCACCTTTAACAATGTCTAACATTAAATGCGGTGCTGGACTCATAGGATTCGATGAATCGGATGTGGTGCCCTCCTCCTTCAGACACGCCGACTCCAGATGCTTGTTGAGATAGGATTTGAGAGCGAAGGTCTTGTGACAGCGTTTGCATTCGAAATTCTTATCGATCGAATGGGTTTGCATGTGAGCGCGGAGATTTGAGCGATCAGCGAATGCTTTGCCACAATGGGCACAGCCGTATGGTTTCTCGCCTGTATGCGATCGAAGATGACCCTGCAGTAGCCACGGACGTGAGAAGAGCTTCCCGCAAACGCCGCAACTGTGCGAGAGTTTGTGCGTGAGAACGTGCATCGCGAGTGCCGGCATCGATACGTACGCCTTGCCGCATGTGTGACATTTTTTCGCAGATTGCGAATCGAGGCTGCGGTGTGTTTGTTTATGCCGCGAGAGGTTACTGGAAGTTGCGTACTGTTTACCGCATTCGGTGCATGTATACTTGGTCTTGTGTTCGGGAACTATGACAGCCGCTTGTGGATCGGCTGGGTTTTTTCGTTTCGAGCGGCCGTCACTGACGAAGAACGCTTCGTAGGTGTAGGCGACTGTTTTGGTACCGGGCTGCGGGGTTACGGAGCCGCTACTGGAACACGAACCGATTTGCTGCTGAGCGCCGATATTCGTAGTGTTGCTGTTTTCATTTTGGATGGGATCGCTTTTGCAGTCGCCTTCAGGTACGTGCGCGTTATGCATTGATTGATTGCTCTTCGGACGGCCCTCATCATCGTCCTGTTGCTGTTGCAGTTGTATCGCATGCGTCAGATGATGCAAATGATGTGTCGGTTGTTGTTGAAGTTGTTGCAATTGATGCGGTTGCGTGGGTGGATGGAAGGCTGTTGACGCACTTAAATCGAGTATTGCATGCGCTGCATGAAGATCTTCTTCAGCTGGTATTCGCATGTCGTATGTGCGGATGCGATCGATCGTCGAGGGTCTATCGTCGAGTGAATAGGGACGATAGATGTCCTTTTTCTTGGGCGGTAGAGAGAGCGCGGCACCCGTACTTGTGAAACACATCGCTAATGACTTGCGATTGTTGTTATTGTTATTATTGTTATGGTGCAGATCAGAGTCGTATTCGGTTTTGATGCGAATCATGGGCGGACTAAAGCGATCCGACGTGGAAGTCGATGGCGAGGATGGCGACGAAGATGCAGTCTGGTAGGAATACTGAGAGGAATTGGATGTTGGCGAGGCCAATGGCGGCTGTGGCGGATGTGACGTGATAACGGTTACTTCGTTCTCCATTCGTGGCAGGTACGCAGTGAAGTGCATCGGCGATACGTCGTGACCATATCCTGGAAAGAATCGTAAATAGAAGGAAACTTGTTACTATCACTATGACCGATTGAAAATTGATATAGCGGATAAGGAGGCGAAGATGATGAAGAAGGAACTGAATATTGATTTTTTTCGACTCTTTGTGCATGCTATTCATTTAAAGGGAAACTATTTTTTCCACTCTCTCTCTATGCTCTGAATTCATGTCTCTACAGTTGCTACAATTGGCACGTTGCCAAGGAAGTTCATCGTTTTGTTTTGAAAAAAAAAAAAATAAAGCAAAGGAAAAGGAATTGAAGTCAGTGGCAGTAGGCAGTAGGCAAGCATTGCTTGATGTTGTCGGAAGGGTGACGGTGTTGGGCGGCATTAAATATGTATTCTGTGCCTACACGTTGCAGACATGCCATCACCATTCACCATCATCATCATTATCATCATCATCGTCCGTAGTAGTTGTGTCGTCGTTTTCCTCTCCAATGGGAAGCGATGGCCATCGAGTTCGACACGAAAACGGAACACAAAAAGCGCACATAGAAAAAAAAAGCACATAACGATGAAGAAAGCCCCCGAATGGCAGAGGTAAAGGCAAAGGCATGGGTGCAGACAGTAGAGAAAGCCTACAGCCATTTCTGGTTTCTGGTCTCTATTATATCCAAATAGAGGCTCTGCGTCGAGGATGGGGCGAGGAGAAAATGGATGAGAAATAAAATCCAGGAATACTCTTCCCGTATACCATACTAATGCGAATGCGAAATCCTGTGAGACGTGTTGAATGTGCCCAGAAGGTGGAGGAAAGGTGTAGGTTAGCTACAGGTCGTCTTGTTTTTTTTTTTCTTTGCGCTCTTTGTTTATTTCCATTTTTTATTTCTGTGCTGCTTTACCGACCCTGCCAGAGGGACGTAACTGCCTACCATAGACATGTTGGCTGATGAATAGTGAGTGCACAAACCAACACATATCCACCATACATATTAGTAGGGGTACAGATGAAACCTGATGCTCCAAGGAGTTGGGGCGTCACTCGCTCATGTCATCTTCCTTAAAGTTGACATAATCAATGCCGGGCGTGCAATGGAGACCGGGAAAGATATAGAAACCAGTTTCCATTATGTAACTAGTGCATACGTATCCTTCGTGCTGCTTCAGATACCCAGCCAAACCCCTACGACTTAGATATATGTATGTATGTATGTATATAATATCATAGGTATGAACGTGTCATTTTGAACTGTCGCATTGCAGCAGCAGTTCCAGCAACTATAGCACAAGCAACAGCATCAACCACGACGCAAACGATGAGTGGAAGGATATTTTTGTTGCAAAACATCAAAACGTCTGCCAAAACGAGGTGTTTACTATGCGAAGTGGGCTCTACACACATTTTGCTGCTCCTGGTGACAAAAAGAGTTCCACCCCACCGTCATTCTCAGTCTCTCTACTCCTGTCTAGATATCTCTCTATCTGCGGTAAAAAGGCCCCGCATATCTACATACGTACTATATGTACATATGCACATGGGTAGATACAAGATACGCCCAACGGCAGAATATACAGCAGCAGAGTCCTTATGGAGTTTTTGTGTGAGTTTCTTCTTTAATTAAGGAAACTCAACTCTGATGTGATGAACTTTAAACTGTGATAACGTGCAGCAACTAACCGGGATAGTGTCTGGGACCGGAGCTGTGTTCAGGGGGAGAGGGAATTTTATTAGGAATTAAAAAATATTTGACTAAGAAAAGGATGCTGTCGGTTACTACTTAAAACTATTGCCGACAATACTTGGGTAAAGTGGGTTTAGGAAGACTGGGGTGGCAGAAAGGGAGGACGACAAAACTTTACATGAGGGAATTTAATTCAAGATTTATGGGTTGTTTTAATGGAAGCATTCGGCTTTGGTATTTGGCATTGGGAAAGGATGCTGTAGAATGTGATTTCGAATGAGGTTACTGGGGAAGAGTTTTCTATTGAAAGTTGTAAATAAGTGTGGAATGGTTTGATGTGAAAGATCATTCGACTTGTGAGGCTGGGAAATCTGATTTGCGGAAGGAGTAGAAATGCCAAAGTTCCAGCTCGTCGAATTCAATAAGAATGTCAAGTGGAGGCAGAAAATATAGGCAAAATTTGTTGTGGAAATTTACCTGACCCGGAGGCTGACCGAAAATGTAAGACATCCTTGGTTGAAGCCCTATAGAAGGATTTTTTTTAAATTTTTTTATCGGTTTGTAATTCAAGGTAATTTATTCCTCTTGGCATTTATATGCGAAAACAAAATGATTTGAAGCTTATTAGCAATATTAATTCAGTTTTTTTTTTTAGGTCACAAACATTTCCTGTATTTCATGAAAACTATTTCCATTTCAAAAGAATAGAGACCAAGTAAACGTAGACCAAAAGAAAATGTTCCCAAAAGTCATGTTTTTTGTATAATGTCGCAAACGAATTCAGTCTTCACCCACTTGCAGATAAATAGGGTCATTCAATAAGAGGTGTTATTTTAATGAACTTATTCTTGACTAAGAGTTACAGTGAACTATAACCAACCCAAATTCAGTCGAATCTCTCAAATCCTACTTAGGACAACCACCCCAGGAGAGTAGTGAACGAACATCTTCGACACAAACCATCTGCCCCCGTCCAGGTTGTGTGACAAACACCATAAGAGCGTACACTTTTAAACCTGCACGAATTATAAAAAAAAGGTCTACTGGACGTTATAAGCATGGTACTGCGAGGCGTATAAGTAACATTTTCAATTTTTTTGTACTTGCTTCATTACCACCCTGGGTAGCTAAGTTGCGATCAAGAAACCACCAACGAATTGACTTAATAGGCTAGAACTGAACTCACGCCAACTGTTGGCATCAAAATCCAGTCGTGAAAGTAGCTGTGGCAGTCGAGAAATGGGATCGGGCATAAGCACTACAGGGCGTATACGTAACATTTTCAAATTGTTTGTACTTGCTTCATTACGACCCTGGGCACCTAAGTTGCGATCAAGAAACCACCAACGAATTGAATTAATAGGCTAGAACTGAACTCACACCAACTGTTTGCATCAAAATCCAGTCGTGAAAGTAGCTGTGGCAGGCCAAGGTCTTTGCAAAATGTGAAAGACTGTTACTGGTACGCCAATTTGATTGGTTCAAGCTGACACTCCTAGATTTTCAGTCATAGATGAGGCTGCAATATTTCTGTATGATTGAGACGGACAAGTATGAACTTGAGTCTATACATCCCTAACCTGTGTAAGGTGTTAAAATTATCGTCAAAGTACTCTGTAGCTGTGGGACAAGGCAATTGATGTTGATGGAAAGCTGTATCTATTAGCCTACGCGTTATTTTCACCGTTTTTGTGGAATATTCATTGTTTTGACACCCGCGTTTAATAATCTCTCTTTCAGCTATCAAAAGACATTAGTTCAGTATCGACAGTTCAGAAAAGGCTCGAAATTTAAACTAATACCTCTTATTGTCAGAGCTTTATAGAGGTCCTTTCAATAGAAGCATAACAATTTTACATTTCAATACATTGCTCCCCTTAAAATCTTTTTATGACCTATTAATATCGAAACGTCAGCTATGGCTTTCGTTTTTACCGTGATAAATTTAACGGACGAGAAATGTTTAGAAATGAATAAAACTTACTACCGAAATTCTGAGTCGATGATCGCAACTTTAAGAGCGCCTACTTGATTTTGCGATCGTAATAATATTCCCATCGAATAGACTGTGCCCGTTAAACTGGACAAATTCGGGTCAGCATATTCAATATTAAACGCTTTTGTGCCTGTGAAACCACACACTGGTTGAAGTACGGAAAATACGACAGTCGTAAATGTTTTGGTTCAAAATGAGCAAAATCAATCGATTCCGTTCCATTTACAAGAATATGGGTTCTCTTAGTCCGTGATACGTCGAATTTCGGCGGAAGGTCTTGGTCTACACCCTTCAAAATTGACTAAAGAACTGAAGCACTTGATCATCTGAAATGACGAAACTTGTCCGTTTGGGCCTTACAATTTTTTGAAGAAAAAATCCAAATTTAATCAAAAAATCATCTTAAGTGGAGAAGCTCAATTTCAGCTCAATCGCTTTGTAAAAAAGCAAAATTTGCGTTATTGGAAAGTAATGAGCTAACATCTACTTCAAGAGACTCCATTTCATCCATGAAAAGTGATCGTGTGATGTGAATTTCATGCAGGAGGTATGATTGGACCGTATTTTTTCCTCGATTGAAATTATCACCACGTTACATTCAACGAAATACGGTATCGTACCATGTTGGAATACCATTGTTGGCCAGAACCTCTATTGACTAAAGGGAAGTTAGGTAATTGGTCGAATGAACACAATGCTCATGCGACTTAACGCTGTTGGATTAATTCTCATGGCGTTACATTAAGTTTGAACAATATCGAATTCGTAATCGCCAAAGTTCCTGCCAAAACGTGTGAAAGAATATTGCACAATTGGCCCCAAAGAAACGATCGCTACAAATGTGATCGCGATGGTCTTATAAACCAGAATCGAGATTGAAGATTAAAGGAGTAAGGATCAAAAGCTAAATGCCATAAAGTAGAAAAGGGAGTACAGAAATGCATTTTTCGAAACGTCCTTCACATAATTTTCCCATCTAGTCAAAGCTGCGAAAATTTAGTTGAAGACTTGAAATGTATTACAAAACCTTAAATTAACCGAAATTGCGATAGCATATAAGATTTAAAAAAAACTTCTTGACGCTAAAGTGTGGGATCATAGCTGAATTACAAATGAATTTTCTACGAAACTAGTTTTAGCTTCTTTAATTAAATCTCCTAAAGTTGAGTTATCTTATTTTGAACCCTTCTATCAGGCTTAAAAAGTATAAGAGAGGTTTTAGCCTAAGAATTAATAAATTCGAAGGAAATAGTCCAAAAGTTCAATGGTTGAAAACTTATTTCAACGTCAATCTATCCCGCTTAAATGTGTCCATCATTTGCTCGAAATTTCCGCAACACAATCTATTTTCACAGCACGCTAACAGCTTTTCTGCCAAAGGTCATCAACTATGTAGTATTGTAATTGAAGAATGAGACGTTCTCCAACTCTATCTACTGCCACTTGTCACGCAAGTCCTCACACCCACTGTCCCGCGCCTATTTGCCGAAAAGAACTTTGGACTTATGCAAAAGTCATAAACTTGACAATTGCCTCAATATTAGCGCTTCATCCCACTTAGTTTTTCTGTTTCATATATTCATACATACAAACCTCGTCCTTTATTCATCTCTAAGGGAGAATAAGAAACTACTGTAAGGAAGACAAAAAAGAGTCCAAAATCATGTTGAAAGTTATTTAAGGAAAACAGAAAAGATAGGAACGTCGCCATCACATCTGCCAACACTATCGCCCACTTGCATGCAACAGATTTTAACCCCGAAAGGGTGCTTTTTTTTCTCTAGGTTTGCTCGTTTTGTACTTGTTCTATTCATTTTCTTCTCCGCTCGCTTGTTGTCACTATCACCCCTTGCCTTATCCTTTACTTCTTTTTGAAGTTTTTGGTTTTTTTGTTTGCTTGTAAAATGTTGAATCATTATAAAGGACATACACAGGACGACGACACAGAGTAGAAGAAACAGCGAAAAAATAGTACAAGCCAGCAAAACAGCAGAAGCAGAAACAGAAGCTGAAGCAATGGCAGCAGTAGTAGTAGTAGGGCATAGTAGAGTGTGGAGACTTTCCACCACGAACATCAAAAAGGATTTCGGGGTGAGGTTAAATGGCATATGCTCAAACATCGTCTGCACATTTTCCCAAGCGCGTCCCGTGTTGGTTAGAAAAATGGCAAATAAACGGGAAAATGCCGAGGAAAAAAATCCGAAAATGAAAACAGAAAAGGGAAATAGAAGAAGGACCTCTAACCAAAGTTGTGTATAAAGGAACGACACACAACGACGATAGTGGGAGAATGAACATTTTACTCGATTTTTATTTTTGTACTCGCTTTTCAGTTCTGTTTTAGTTGGTTAAACGAATACACATTCAACCTGTTTGTATGTGTGTGTGTGTGTGGGCTTGCGAGCAAAGCTTTGAATTTAATACACCAGATAGCTGCATCGGTCTACATGCAAAATATTTCACGAATTGCAGCAACAATAGGAGTACAACAGCAACAGCTGCTCGAGGGCTCTATACGACCACGATGCTGCTGCTGTGCATTGAATGATGGAAGGGCGACCGAGGGTGTTGGAGTAAGGTGAAGGGATAATGCTACTTGGATTTCTGGCTTGTAGATATTTTATGACATAATTCACCCTTCAATCGAGGAACTGTGATGTTGTTGTTTTTCCAACACATGCCATCAAGCTGTAGATTTGTAGATTTGCCGAATTGATGTGACACAGCTCTCATATGACCATGTGATGGAGATGGATGTCACAGAAGATACGAAAGAAAATGGAGAACCGGAAGACGAGGACATGGGATACAGGTTTGGCGAAACTGACATGAAAATCCTATATCCAACAGTCAACCCTTTTTCTTTGCCTCTTTTTGTCTTCGTCATCGTGCTGTTGCCTCGTCTACCTTTCCCACTTAACGCTGACAAGGCATTTAAAAATACTGTCATACATACTCGTAGCTACAAGCACATGGTAAACTAAATAACGAAGGGCATGAAGCAAGCTAGAAAATTGAAGTCTTTTTTTTTTTTTTTTTTTCTGTTTTTCTATAATGCAAGTAAGGGGATTAAATCCAATTTTCAACAACAACACCAAAGTCAAAGGAAACCCAAAGTTGGAAAGAAGGATACAGGCGTCACGTCACATAGTCCGGGCCAAGAAGTGAAACAGGTGGCTCCAAGTATCTTATAGGATAAATTAAAAGAGGTTTTTACATATCCAAAAGCCCGAGCTCATATTCCCCGACTAGAACGCGCCATGACCCCTTCCCCTTCTTCGAAACAAACTAGCTTTCGTTCGCGAAAATTAATGGCACACAGTCGATTTATGTGCGTGACATCAACTTGATTTCTATTCTCGTGGATACTTTCGGTTTTAGTTTCATTGTTTTTTTTTTTTGTCAAACAACCTATCCCATAGACTCCATGGGTTCGAGGTGGAATTTTTGTATTTTTTTCTCACCTTTTTTTGAAGTCGCAATTGCGACTGTGAGGGTAATCGCCAAGTGAATTAATTCGATGGCATTAATTTGTGTCCCATGTAAGACGGGAACCATTTTTCATCAATTAAAATGGTGAACTACCTAAAGACTTTAGGTATGATTCCAACCCCTCCAGTGCTAGAGACCCCTTAAGTACATTTCCGTTTTCCCAAAAAAGTTTCAATTTCGTGACATACTGTTGGCGAAGGAGGGTACCAACCAAAAAACAAAAAAAAAAAAAAAACACCTATATAAGGAAGAAAAGCGGCGAAAAGGACGAGTGAAAGAAGAAAAGACAAGTTGTTACTTATATTTGGCTAGCACACTAGCGGGAGCCGAGGGTGGCCCAAAAGTTCGTCGAAATTGTTCTTCATTTCGATTTTAATTTCATTCCGTGTCATTAATGACTGTGAGAGGGTATTACAGTGTTGCTGCATGGTAATTTTAGTTCCTTTCGTCCTTTTTCATTTCTTCAAAGTATCCACAGCCGACAAGGGGAACAAGTGGAAGAAAGGGAGAGAGCTCGTGGATTGCTAAATGTCGAATGGAAATGAGTGTCAAATTACAAGTGAGGTCTGGTGCGAGTGTAAGGAGTCGACAAGGGGGTGACACTGACTAGAGTAATTGAAACAAATATACAAGTGCGGGTAGGGGTGACGATTCGTTCGTTTATCGGACAGGACGAAAGCGGTAAGGGGCACTAATCACCTGTTAAAGAAGTGAAAGGATACAAAGAGAATTGAAAAGAAGGGAACTAACGTAAATAGCTTAAAATGTGATTTGTCTGCGGAAGGTAAGTGGGGATTGGTGGACAGGAAACAAGTGGGAACAAAAGGACTATCGAAATCCGGTGGTGAATTTGGCACTGGCGCAGCGATTAAGAAAAGGGGATTGGCAGCTATTTAGGAGATTTTAGTAAATTTTTATTTTATTAATCGATTCCTTGAAATTAAGTTTCAATTCTGATGATCAAAATGTCATTAACTTCGATTTCGAATGGATGTGTTTTCGAAAGTAGGTAATACAATAGAAGTTAGGGGAACTGATCCTGTCTTAAAAAAAAATTGGGAATCCTGGCCATTCTTATTTTGGTGTGAATTTTGGACAATGGACTAGTAGTTGCTTGTGGAAAAAAGCTTCAAACAGAATTATTATTTTTCAGAATATTTTTAAAAATGGAATATCAATTGATTTCCACCCCGCTATACTTATTTTTGAAATAAAATAAATATTTTAATTCGACCTATTGGGAATTCCTACGCCTTTTATCTGAGATGGCGTAGGAAGTTCATTATTATTATTTTGTTTTTAGAAGTAGAAAGAATAATTGGTTTGGGCTGGTACAAGTTTTAAATAAAGCAGAGCTTAAAACTGTCAGTCTAGTTGGACAGGAATCCGATAAAAAAAACATTTAGGATTCACAAGAACAAATAAAAATAGAATTTTAAAAAAATTGTTACTTGCTTTGTAATTCCCCGATTAGGGATGAATCATTGATTTAATTCAAGTCATGAAGTTAAAGAAAAGGCAAACAATTTTATTTCATTATTAAATATATTCAATATCATATCAAAAAAAAATCATATAAAAACCGAATTTGCAATCAAAATACTGAATAGAAAACAGAGGCAGAGATGTTTTGCTTCAATGTTTAAGTGGAGTATACACAATATGATCGTCAAAGTTTATGTTAGAAAATATGGTGAAGAAAAATTAGCGATAAAGCAAAAAACTTTCCTAAGTTCCAAAAAAAAAATTTAATTATAATATCTTTTCGCATTAACTAATTTAAATAAAAATAACAGCAATAATAGTGTTCATACTATATACATAATACTATTTTGGTGATCCATCGGCTTTTGGCACATTTGACAATTTTTTTTGGTTCCAAATTTTCTGTACGGCATTATTTGATTTATGTTTAGATGTTAACCAAAAAATTATTTCGGTTATTGTCATCACAATTATTAGTGATGTATTAAGCAAACAACGCCAATTTTCAAAATAAATTTAAGCCGAAATAATGCATTTTAAGCTGCACTTGAGCTTGTGAATTTAGATTGTAAGTTTGTTAATACGAGTATACAAGCTATTCTCGCGTTCGTGCAGCACACCTGCTGATAACGTGAGCCTGAAGCCGAATATCCCAAATGGCCACAGATCCTTGCAACTTAACATGGCTAGTGCGGCTAGCATGAGCCAACAAGCCCACTTAATTGGGCCAATGTCGATCCTATTTAGCTAGGATTTTAGAAATTGCGATTCAGTTAGCTAAGAAAAATCATCTTCTAAGATCCATCGCACTGTCACCTCGGTGGTTATATTAGTAAATAAAACCACTAAAATTTAGGTGTAGAAAAGTCATAGCATGTGAATGTTCGGTCAAGTTTTTTGAAGTAGAGACATGTACCTCAAAAATCGAAATGACAACAGCGATAAAGTCAATGGAGAGCGATACAGAATATGATAACCAAATCTCGCTGGCAAGAAGCTCATTAATTGCATTTGTGTGAACTATGATTTAATTAGTCGATTTAGGGATGTTCCTTGCTCAAGCTGGTAATGCCGTTGAACATTTTTTTTTTTTTTTTGGATTGCCTGGATCGATGTCATGCGGACAATTCCGAAACTATTTGAGCACAGTATTGATCGAACCTTCCGTAAAATAAGACCTTAACCATCGAAAATATAGTTCAAAAGTTGGTAGAAAAGGCAGCCATATGAACGTATGAAATTTTAAAAAAAAGAGATTTTCTGAATTTCGCGAGTTAAGTTGGCTCGATTTTTCATTTTTTTTTTGTTATATTGGTACACATTTTGACATTTTGGATATTTAGTTTGTATTTCTCAGAATCAATGTTAGACCTGTTTTGGTGTGCTTAGTGGCGTTTTGCTATTTAACAAAATGGATCAAAGAATCTGCAAAAATTGTTTGCGAAAAATCAAATTAAGTGCAACTTGAAATGTTATTGTAGCTTAGGCATTTGATGAGAACACTCTGAGCAAAAACATGTTTATAAGTGGTACAAGCCTTTACAGAAGGCCGAAATGAGGTTAATGACGATGCCCGCCCTGGACGACCCACCACGTCAACAACAGATGAAAACGTTGAACCAGTAAAAAAATTGTTATGGAAAATCAACGAATAACTACCATAGAAGTTGCCGAGGAAATTGACATATCGGTTGGCTCATGCCATGACATTTTTCCAGATATTTTGGGCATGAAACTCGTTTTAGGGAATTTTGTTGCGAAATTGTCAAATTTTGACCAAAATCCGTAATCATGCCTCAGCCACGGTATTCACCGAATTATTGCCTCCTTCGACTTTTTCCTCTTCCCAAAACTGAAAAGATTCATGACAGACAGAGGATGGAGATTTTCGACACTTGAAGAGCTTTTCAGAATTTTTTGAGGATCTCAGAAATCGCTGGCATAAGTATGCTTTTGGAGGGTACAAAATAGATACTGATGAATAAATGAATAGTTTTCGAGAGAAATGTATTTTTTGAACAAATTTTGTATATATTACAAATAATCGGGAAACGCACTATTTTCAAAAAAAAAAAAAAACATCTAACTTTGAAAAGCAGTTTGTTTGCAATTTGTTTTTAAACTATTTAAAAAAAAATTTGCAGAAATACAGGAACAATAAACATATTTATTTTTGTACATTAATTTTTTATACATATATTGAAAATATGAAATCATTTCTAGTCAGCGATTTGAGTCTTTTTCGGTTGAAATTTTACTTTTGAAATTTACTGGAATTTTGAGGTACCAAAATGTTCGCTGTTTGTTTTAATAGCCTGTTTAAAAAAACAAAAAGTATTCTCCAATTGAAATGTTCATGTCTTAAAATTGTATATAAAAATCAGTGAAAATGTTATGATATTATTGCCAGCATTGATCAGTTTAAGATAACTTAATAACTTTGTGCTAGGAGCTCAAATTTTCTTAAGGTTTTGCCTAAATTAAGGTGGTCAAAAATTATATTTTGGAATCTAAGATCAAAATTTTTGACTGATTATTATACGAAGGAAAAGTATAAGTTTGTAAGTGAAATTAGAAACGTTTTGATAAGATTTTGAACTTCTCATTTTTTGTGGAAGTTGTTTTAGTCAGTTTTTATTGAGTTCTGTTTTTCGAATAAAATATTTCCTCACAATCCGAATCGAACATTTCCAGAGAGATGTCCATATGTGAAGGTTCGTACTTTAGAATAATTTTCCAAAAAGTATTAATATTTGGAATTATCGCAAGATTTTAAGTACTTCTGAAAAAATACTATATAAAAAAAAATTAAATTCGGCTAGACCAAGCACATCTAAGAGCCTCATTTTGAAAATTGTTTTATAAGTAAGTCGTTTTGTCAAAATTTTGTACACAATAGTAAAATTTGGAACTCGTATTCACTTTGCTTTGTACACTTAATCCTACCTAAGTACCATATAAAAACCTAAATTCCACTTTTGGATTACAAAAGTAACAATTCTGACAAGTCTTTATACCTTGATATGCCTATATAAGAATGTTTTGACAAGAAAGACTACCTCAAGAACATGTTCATAGATAACCGCAATCTAAAAATCACATCCCAAAAAAACCACGAAACATACATGGAAGCGTCAAAATTGGTAAAAAAATAAATTCTTAAGCCCCTATCTGCAAGTCATATATTCTTCTTCATTCCGAGCCCCCAGAGTCGTTCACAGTCCACTTCGTTTATTCGAATACACGGGTAAATCCAACTTCGGTGGAAATTCAAATTATTCAAATCGTGGGATAATTCGAAAATCGTTTCCGAGAAGTCACAGCTCGTGTATTTTTGCATACCTCATAGGGGAGCTGAGGCTTATGGGCGGAAATTTGTATTGTTTAAAGAAATTATTTGGCAAATTTATTCTGAGTGAAGTCATGTTTGCGAACTGAGCTTTCTTTGAAACTGCAGGTGATGTTTTAGGCGGACTTAACGACAAAACCGGTGACCGGACTTTACCCTCCATTGTAGTTTAGGAAACCAATAAAACAAGTTTTGTGTGTTTGAAAGGTCAAAAATAATGACATCGACTACTTTTACGTCTTTTATTTCGAACGTTTTTGGAAATTAAAAGTTTTCAATTATATTTGAAACCTTTTTTACTGCTAAAAATGATGATCAAATTTCAAGTTCAAAGCAATATTTTCAGAAAGTTCGAAAAGAATTCCAAATCAAAATCTTCGCTACATCCCTAACACATCCTATTTAAGAAAGCGCTCCTTAACCCATGTTAGTCCCTTTCAAATTGCCATTCTATCATATTAGGGCACTCAATCTGGTAGCAGAAATCTTGCTCCCGAACAAGTGGCTCTGAATTATTAAACGGGGAAACTTTACGAAATCGCCCAACAGGTCAAGGGATAGCCAAATGAAGCTATCAACCTCGTAACTCACTCACTTATGCTCGTTCAGACAGTTTTCGACATTGCTGTCAAAATTGAAAACCCATATAACGTAGTCCTTAATAGTCCTCTGCCTCTCCTATTCGGGCTAATCATGAAGGACAAGGAAGAGGATGGATGGAGGAGTAGTACGAAAACATAACGAAACAATGCAATAACTTCGCCACAGCTTTGGAGGGCGGAACGTCTGCGAGCGCCGAAGGAAGGGAGGGAGGGTACGCAATGCCGTGCACACATCAATCACACCTCTCAGATTTGATAAAGATGATGCTTCATGATGGAATTGATATGAAGGATGCTCTACCGTGTCGTATCGGGAATGGGCTCGGGTCTGACGCGCTATTTCCGTTTTTTTTTTGTTTTTGTCAAATGACATAAATCATAAATCATAGCCTAAAAGGAGGCTACCAGCGGAAGGACAAAACAGAGGTTACGAATACGCGAAGAGTGGATGAAGAGAAATGACAGATGAAATTTAGTCCTTAAGACGAAGGATTTGGATTATGAAATTATGATATGCAGAGTGATAGGGACTATATGGAAAGGAGGACAGAAAGACAGATGAAGGCATTCTACTTACCATTATACAGTGTAGTTGAGCCGCGCGTTGCCGCTTCGGGTGAATGGGGCGGCGGACTAGGTGCCGTGGCGCCCGCTGTCGGTGATGATGGGCCCCAGCAGGTAGATGTCGTGGCTGCTGCTGTTGTTGCTGTCGCTGTTATTGTTACTGATCCTGTTGTGCGTTGTTGTTGTTGATCTTGATACTGTTGTTGTTGCTGTTGATGTTTGTTAGCAGCGATCAACGTTGCCGATGTATTGTCACCAACAACATCGATCTCTTCGTCGTCATCGACGCTAATTGGCAGGTCGACAACGACTTCTGGTTGGGTTAGAAGCTTCTCCTGAATGACAATTTGTAGATTGCCCTCGTCGGTCGAGGAGGACTCGTCCTCATCCAATTGTTGCGAGTGATTCGAGTTCGAAGATGATTCAGTTCGGTCGGGCCAAGGATATGCCTTCCATTTTTTAGCCATTAAACAGCGTGGCATGTTATAAACGTGGCGAACAGAAGGAAGACGATAGTTAACAGATTAAGGACCAAGGAGACGATGTTGACTATGTTTGCGATGGAGACGGCGGAGGATGATAGCAAAGTGAAAAGAATGCAACAAAGGGAAGGACGAAGAGGAAGAAAGGAAAAAGAAGGACTCGTTTTGGCTCTTGGCTCCTGCTCCAGGATCAAAATCGGAAACACATCGAGGAGGAAATGCTACTTTTTCTGTTTTTGGTTTTTTTTCGTTTAATTTCTTATTTCACTTTATTCTTTTGTTTTTGGCTTCCAGCTCAGTTTTTTTCTTTGGATATATTACTTCGTATGCACTGGTTGCATGATTGCTTCCTGTGCCTTCCTGGGCTTCGGCTGTTGTCGCTGTTTCTGGGGCTTCTTCGAGTTCTTTATTCCCTTCTGCATTTAAACTTTTTTTTCGGTTTCGCGTCCCTTCGAGTTCTAGTTGTTTAAAACTTTTTTTTTTGAGTTCAACTTCGCGACACTTTGATTTGAATTCGTTATAAACACACGTAAACACCAACCGAACTTTAGTCCTTTTACTAGCTTTTGCGATTTTTCTTTTTTTTGAAATTTTGTTTTTTATTTAGTTTTAGTGCGGGTTTTGCGTTGACGAGAAACCAAGAAAAAAAAATCACACAAAAACAAAACTCAACAAAACTTGAACACAATCGTAGAATAGATGTCGTGTGGCAAGAGTGTAGTGTTACAGCAAATGCAGAGATGTGTTTCGAGTTCGATAAATCAAAACAGTGGTTAGAAGAAAAAGGATCAGGATGATTGAACAAAGACTTGTTAAGTGAAGTTAAAATCAAGTTGTAGAAAAGAACGAACACAGGATACTGGAACAAAAAAAAGTCAACCAAATAGTAGTTGAACTGACTCAGAAAAACAGGGAAAAAACTTAAGGATCCGTACAAGAGAATGTTATATAAGAGAGAAGAGAAATGCGAACCGAACGTAAGCAACCCTTGGAGGTTTTTGAAAACCAAAACCGATAGGACGGTGGCTTTTATAAAGCAGCGGCAACCAGTGGTGGCTGCTGCCAGTTCTCCATTTCCAACTGGTAGCCGTTCTGTCTCTTTTCGTCACTCTCATATGCTTGATGGGCAACCCCTATTTTCGGTGTGTTGTTTCTCTGTCATCCGGCTCAGAGGGGTTGTTGATTTGTTGATGGAAAACGAAGAATCGGAATCGTGTTGAATGTGATTCGACGTAGTGGGCATGTGCTGTGAGTAGACAGGAATGAATACGAGATGGAGGGAATACCCCTTGGGTTTTGTTGTTCATATGAAATCAGGAAGAAGAGCACGGAACTGGTTATTCGTTTCGATTCGGGGTCGTTCGCCGCCGCAGGAAGTGTGTAGCAACAGCAATCGGTAGAGCAGCACATGGTTAGGTGATCAACAAAAGGCCGGAACATTCGCACGTTCCGACTGTTGCATTCATGCTGTGAGAGTGATGATGATGAGGGCACAAGCGCATTGAGAAATTGAGAGATGGAGAGCGAATGTGAGAGTAAGGAAGTGTTGAGGAAGAAACGGAAGAAGATATCCTGTTTCGATTCCAGTGTGCAGCTGGTGTGGTTGTTGAATGAATGTGCCTCACAGGTCGATGGTTAGGGTTAGGGGATGTGCTCTTCCTGTTGCATTCTATTCATGATTTGAAATGTGGCTGTTGCGTGAGGGTGTGAAATGTTGCGGAGCATGTTGCTAGCAGCATTTTCCCCTCCTTGTTGGTGGTTTCGTTTGTAAACATATTGCCTACTAGTTGACTCGCTCAGATTAATCGAGTGACGGTATTGTGCGTCTCGTAGGGGTTGGTCTTTTTTGTTTTTAGGGTTGTTTTCGTTTTTCTCAGTTGAATTTGTTGTTGCTTTCTGGTTTTGGTTTTGAGTCTTTTTTTATCGTTTGCAGCAGTCATTTACTTGGGGGCGAGTGTTGTGGGAAGGGGTGGAAAATTTGCTCGAGTTGAAGGCGCAACTGATGTGTGCAACACTTGCTACTCTCTGTTGCTGTTGTTCGCTGTTGCTGTTCACTGTTGCTACTGGTCGAACTGTTGATTGTCGTCGATAGAGGATTTGGATTTTTTTTTGTGCTTTTCGTTTGTGACATTTGAATCATGATTTTGTCAACTACGATTTACAGGATGTTGGTTCTTGTTTCCAAACTGCATGCTTGGAGAGGAAGTTTAAGGGATGTCATCTGATATTTATAGCCAAGTTTGTTGTTCCTCTTTTCTTAAACAGGAAAATAGAGATGTCGTTTATATGCAACTGAGTTCAAGCTATGTTAATCATTGTAACATTGGACATTACATTACGACTGCAATGCAATGGCAATGAATAGCTTCTTGGAGGGTGTGGTGATGAATCAGAACATTGCTGCAGTGATACTGTAGGAGTTCGACATCCTCACCAACTCCCGACATTATAAGCTATAGTATTGTAACTCCTTCTTCAAAATGAATTCAGTAGTCAACTGCAACTTGAAAATGCAGGATGCAGGAAAATATGCAGGATTTAAATCGTATTGAAGAATGGTGTGTCATCGCCTATAAGGGACTCGTTTTACGGAGACCACGTATTAAATGTGGATGAGACTAACTTCCGCCACTTAGTGCAGTTCAGCCATCCATTCTTCTTCTTCTTTTCCTTTTTCCGGCGTTGTTATGGTCAGAAGTGTAGGACCATAACCTTCCCACTTAACTGCATTCCTACTGGTCCGCTTGTGGGGTCCGCCGGTTTGACCTCAGAAAGTAGCGGCAGGCTTCCCGGTTTGGGATTACTTCATCGCTGAGGCCAATCAAATGCTGGTGTTTTTGCATTTGTTTGCACCAATTGTTTTTCGGTCTGCCTTTTTTTTTTTTTTTGTGACACGGGCATGCTCCAATTTTTTTTTGTTTGATCTTACTCTTACAACACCGGTGATCTCCAGTCGTGTCAACCCACTGATTTGCATGTACACTTGTGGGGCAGTTTAATGGTGGTATATGTGTCCCTAGGCTCACTTTGGTGTTTTCTAAATTGCCTAGATGTGATTTTTGTTTACCTTTGTTTTAGTCGCCTTTTACGACAAGCGAGAGGTATCGCTGCAGGGATATTCTTAACCCGTCCCTGCACGGCGCAGTTCAGCCATCCATTAATCCGTCCATTGTTTTAACTCACTGGCTTATCTAAAAAACAATACGAATTCATTAGAAGCTTGGCATCGAATATTTGGAACAATGGCCAGTTTTTCTATCGGTCTAAGATATTTTTCAATAAAATCTTTCTAGATAGAGGCTTTGAATAACAGTCTTGGCGATAGAATATACATATGTAGTTCCGTTTAGGGGGCACCCCCGATTTTAACACTTTTTAACATGTTTACCTCGATTAGTGATGAAGGGATTCTTGGCGCAAATGTTCCATACATTTTTGAAGGAGGTTTAATACCGATTTTTAATCATTTATTATTGGTAATGACTAATAAAATAGGCCAAATATTGTGATTAGACTCTGAGTACATCTAAATGGCCCCGAAAGGAAGCTTAAATATGGGTTTTATGGAGGTTTTCGTTTTCACGTCGTATTCAATTGTTGATGATAATCAAGACAAAGTTTTCATGGAGTTTAAAAATTTCCCGTTTTTCTGCGATTTATTCGTAACAAACACGCCCGAAGAAGACATAATTTTAAACAACTCTTGACCTATTAGATGTATCATCATCATCCATTTTCCATGTTGCTCTTCGCTATCAATCCTGAATAACAATTTTTGATCATATACAACAAGTCGAGAAAAGGATCACGTTTTAGAAGTCGACAACGAAGACGCCATACAACAAGAGATCGCGACGATACACTCAATCATATGTATTCGCAAATTGCACATGTACTGGGGGCTGCGACTCCCCTAGGGTGGGAGCTTCGCCTCTGGACCCCGCGCCCTCAACCTAATAACGAGGAATAAATAGCTAAAAATGGTCAAAATTTCAAACCCCCATAAAAATGATATGGTGCATTTGCGCCAAAAATCATTTGAGGGTTTTTCATGTCCCACCAAGGTGAACAAGTGCCCAAAGTTTCATTCCAATCGCGGTGCCCCCTAAACGGAACTATACTCCATGACGCGTTTCAGTCGTTCTACTCTGTTATTGATTTAATTTACTGACTTCTGAGCAATTTTTATTCGACAATGGTTTGTTCGAAATTCAACAATATAAAGCATCTCCAATGATTGTGATTCGTGGAATAATTCGAAGTCATTTTCAAGGTTATCATCCGTTTTTTTTATTCACACAGACTTACCAAAAGCCCTTAATTCCATTTTCGTCGAGGACTGCTAGGATGTCCCACAGGACTTATCCAAGGAAAACAAAGTTAAACAGGGGTGGGTGGCAGGACTAAGTGTCAAGAAGGGCTCTTCCTAATGGTTAATACATATCTAAATGCCGAACCCTTTTGTGGTATTTTAAGCTTTAAATTAATACGATCTTAGAAAGTGACGAAATACCACAACATCTTTCCTTTCTAAATAGGGTACAAGGACTCCGCTCCTCAAAGAAATTCATACGACCCTTCAACATACTTTTACTCCAAAGATACCTTGGACCGATATAGTCGCCATAAAAAGACTTGTCAACTTCAATATATGTAGCCTACTACTCAGTTTACCGACTCAGTTTTAAGGACGACGAAACTTTAGAGATCTCTTTCAGAGAAAATCGGAACGCTGTTCAAAGATTCCTAAAAAAAAATTTTTTTTTCACATAGCATACAGTGTGTCAAGTAAAGTCAATGTGGGCAACGGCGTAGGTGTGTTGGGTTCGAGCCCCCACAAAGCCAAATCATTGAAATCGAATTTCGCTTTGTTTTTTCTCAGCAGGCCACTGACCAAACTACCTTTGGTGTACTTGACTAGAAAAAAACTTATAGAAATTGGTGGTCGGAGTTAGCAATATGCGGTTGGTCTCACATATGAGAAAAAGCGGCAATATATATGTAGGTTTACATTTATGATACATAGCTAATATTACATTATTTATTATTACCAGCGATTTGAAAATTGGAAGTTCAGAGCCTTGTTGTCGCCAAGCTTACTTGTCATGAGTGTATTCTTTCCATTTCACATCTACAGCGCGACCTTCTTGGCGGTCTTCTTCACCCAGGTTTTCCACTCATTATTCTTATTTTTGCCTTGCTGCCTTTTATTTTATGCGAGGTTTGAATCAATGCAAGTCGGTCGGTGACCATGTATTTCATTTTATCTTTATTATTTCTACGCCTATTTCGTTTCCTGCCCTTACCATATTGGGATTTCTGTATTTCTCTTAACTGTTTCCTCACTATCTCCTAGATCAAGAGCGTCAGCGTTAGCTAAAGCGAGCTTGATTCTATTAAGAGTTATTACGCTATCATTTTCCCGAAGCGGTCTCATTTTTTATTCCAGTACCAAATTAAAAAGTGGTGACAAGGCGTTTCTTTGTTTTAATCCTTCATGTATTTAGAATGTTCAAATAAGGTGTTTCGTACTTAAACTCGACCTTTGTTTCCGTTTCACCAGCTTTTTCGGGATTTCTGACTTTACAAGGACATGAAACGAATAGATATTGGACTGTTTTGATCAATTCCTATTTCTTTTCTAAAGGCTGTCGTATAGTGAAAACCTTGTCCGTCATCGAATCGGTTTCTCTCGATGCCAAACTGGTACTCTCTAATTATTTCCATAGCATATGATGTTAAGATAATATTTGATAGCATCTTGCAAGAATTTGATAGCAGAAGTATTCCTCGGTAATTGTTGCATTTTGTTCCGTCACCTTTTAAATACGGGAATGATGACCGAGTGTTTCTATTCCCCAAGGATAGTTTGATTGTTGCATATAGTTCCGATATGCCCATGTAACTTCTCTGTTAATTCATCGCCAGCATATTTCATTAAATCGGGTAGGATTAGGCTGATTCTTGCAGCTTTATTTTGTCGGGGACTGCTTTTCTACCTCTTCGATGATAGGCATTTTATCTGAATTTCTACTGTGTTCATAACATGGTTTTACAATGCTGCTTGCTCTATATGTATATTCAGCAGCTCATCGAAAAATCTCCTCCATTGGGCTGCAACTCTTTCGTTGTCCGAAATGAGCTCCCCATTATTGTTGCGTATAGATCCAGATCTGGCCTGGTATACGTTTTGAACAGTATCTATCCCAGTATACATTGCTCTCGTGGTTTTCCCTATTAATTTGTTCCTGAATTTTAGCAAACTTTTTCCTATGCCATTGCCCAATTGTATCACGAATGAAATGGCTGACTTTCTTTTATAGGATTGGATGTCTTGTGCGTCTTCAGTATGAAATTGATTCGCAGCATTTTTTTTCCACAAAAAACAGTAAGTCCCTTGTAGTGGCTATTTTTTGGCGTCATTCGGACAGAGTACGAAAAGGACGTCTCATCTTTAGGTGCCATGCTCATAAAAAATAAGCTTCTTCTCGGACAGTCATCAATCAGATCAAGTGATTATCATAAGAACCAAAGACTGGATAATACGGAGGGGGAGGTTGGACTTTCTATCTGAGCGTTTCCAAATATATTTTGAGCGGTTTTGAGACATGCGGACGGGCATTATTTTGCCACAGAACCATGTTGGCGTATTTTTTTAAATATTTCGACCGTTTTCCATCAATACCCTACTGAAGTGCATTAATTATAGTCGTAAGCCATCTGCAATGGTCTGCAGTAGTAATAAATGGCACTTCTGATAAAAATCCGACTTCCATTGACTTCCAGTGCTTGAGATTATCGTAGTTAATACATATTTCATTACCATTCTATGCGAACATTTATTCCTATTCTGCCGTTAAAGCTGTTTAACTGTTTAACAAAACTCTGTTTAACACCTTTGGTTTCAATTCATACGCGACCCAATTTCCTTGCTTTTAGAATATCCTCCTTATAGCTAAGACTTTTTCCTACTGCTGAAAAGCCAATTCGTAACGATACAGACAATTTTTGAAATGCTTGATATAATCCTAATCGAGCATTATATTTCTTTTTATTATTCATCTTGGAACTTTTCCGGCTGGTCAGGTTATACCTTGCTTCCAGATTAGGATAGGAAAAGTCATACTAAAATATAATGACTTTCGGCAGCACTTTTTAAGAAAAAATAAGAACTCCCCGCAAAAAAAACAATTTATCGTAAACAAACCTCGACATATTCGATATAGTACAAAGTTAGTACGTTGTTAGTCGTGTCGCAGCAAAATTAAATACATATACTAAAACTGAAGACTGTTAATGAAACGCTAATAATTAATTCCAAATCCCAATACAAATAGGGCCGCTCAAAAGTCGCGCCTCGATGTCAGTAGTCAGAAATGCCTGAACGCTACCATATATTATATCGTCTTTGACATTTTTGAAGTAGACACACAATTTTAATCATGGATAGCCTTGATGGAATGTCTTAATATTTTTCAAATATGTTATTAAAATTATGAATTTTTGAATAATCGTCCAAATGAGTCATAAATTTAAATGTTAGTGAAAGAGTTTGAAGAAGTCTGACAGGCCAAAAGGTGCATAATCTACATTCAACATAGATATCACGACATTCTCAGGCATTGGCCTTTCATTCAGAATTGATCACTTTACTTCCACAGAAGAATGCAAATCGTGCTACCCAGTCGCGAAATTCCAACTTCTGATTTTCACTGAAGGTGTAGGATCGAGAATATTCTCGACACAACTGAATACCTCAAATACATTGTGTGTTGTCGATCATGCGAGCTGAAGTTCTAGCAATCTGGGAAGCGTACAAAATGCTCAGTTCATCCCGCTCCAATTATTCGCTATTTGTAGCGACAACCAAGACGCTATTAAAGCTTTTTCGTCTGTTACCTCTTTCTATAAAGTGGTTGATCATTGCAAGAAAGAAACATTGCAAGATCAATTGCAAAGCAGAACGAGCTGGCGACTAAACTGACATCACGTCCCTTTGAGTTCCACGACACTGCAACATAGAGGGGAATGACATGGGCCGATGAGTTAGCCAAGCTCGGAGCCACCTCAAACTCTCTTACTGAACCTGTGGATCTGCCTCTGAACTTTCTCAAAGGCAACATTTCGCAACACTCCTTCAATAAAGCCAATCGTAGGTGGGCGTAGAAAAACATGGCCCTCTTAATCAAAAAACAAAACAACGGATTTCTTCATTGGCCACCGCTTAAACATAGCTCAAATCATGGCGGTCAGTACGGCCATTGGCCATTGGCACTGAAGCTCAAGCTGCCAGAATAGGCATACTACCATATGGAACATAAGGCCGAGGAAATTCTACATCATTTTCTCAGCGAATGCCTAGCACTGGGCAGGCTCTACGCCTTTGGTAAATACTTCCTCGTTGACCTTTCAGAGGTAGCCAACCCCAGCTTGGCCAACATAACCAGTTTTCTTAACGCCACAGGCTGGATTTAAAGAAAAGCTGCTCCAAATGAAAATTCTCAAAATTCTCTGATATTTTTCAAATCAAATTATGGTGGGCCATCTAGTGATTCTTTTTTTTTTTTTCAAAAAATCTTGACCAGTATCATACCTCCGCGGAACGAAATGAGTCGCTTTATGCTTGAACAACGTTGGAAAATATTGAAAACTTATTTCCAAAGTGAGTGCTGTGCGTTTTTTTTAAAAGAAGTTTTGGTCGAAATGAAGCATCCACCGCGACTGCTGTTTCTGCAAAAGTGAGACTGATATGCTAATGAACAACACTCATGGTCCCCGTCGTTGTACGGTACGCACAGATGAGAATGTGGCTGCTGTGGCCGAGAGTGTGAGACTCAATTCCCGAATGTCAACTCGCCATCGATCTCAACAACTTAACATTTCACGCACTAGCTTGAGGAGAATTCTGCACAAAGATCTCCGATTATTAAAAAATCATCCTTTCTGACGAGGCGCATTTTCGTTTCGGCGGTTATGTTAACACACAAAATTGCTCAGAGAACCCACATTTTATTGTCGAGAAGCCAATACATCCATAGAGAGTGACAGTTTCTTGCGGATTGTTGAATGGTGGCATCATTGGACCGTTTTTTTTTCGAAAATGAGGCTGGGAACAACGAGGTTTCGATCAACGGTGGCCGTTACAGAGCCATATTAACCGACTTTTGTTTGGATTGATTTGGAGGACCTCTGATTCATGCAGGAGTGCGCGCCATGCCACACAGCCCATCCCACAATCGATCTTTTGTGCACCAAATTCCCAAATCTTGTTATCAGCCGTCTTGGCGATGTCAATTGGCCGCCTCGGAGCTACATCCCGAAATCATCATCAAGGTCTTGGACAATTGGGGTAACAGAATGCATTACTACAAAGCCAGCTGAGGCAGCCACTTGAACGACGTTGTATTTCATAATTAATGGGAATATTTGTTCTTACTACTAATAAAGCCATAACACATGGAAAAATTTGATTTTGTTCATTACATTTCATTTTCTAAGAAAAAAACTTGTATTTGGTCCACCCTTTATATATTTCTAATTTCAAGTTTGTAGCTTCAAGTTATGAAAGACGGCCTGATACGCACTAGTCAATCATAAATCGCTTTACGGACCTCTTTCATCGGAAAGTTAGTCTTCAAAGACTCCACATTGATTAATAGAGAAGGTCATTCTCTCTAAAATGGACCACAACTTGTAATACAAAGGGTATAGCTCTGGACTGCCAACCAGCTGGGCAATCATCCGGTCGAGTAAATATTTTTTAGCCACTCTTGAGTGCTTTTCGTTCTGTGGGTTAGAGCAAAATATTGTTGGACTGTCCAGTCCTTTTTTTGCGGTTTAGAGACTCAACGACATTCTCCAATTCAGTGGTTTGGTAGACTTTCTCTGAAGCCTTGACTCCTTTACACAAATATGGAGTTTGGTTATGCTATCATAGCTCACTCCCTACCATACTATTACATTTGCAGGATGAGAGCCTCTTTCAAACCTTTTAAAGAAAATTCTTTGACAGTAAAGATTTTCTCGTTGATGAATGGAATTTGTCTGTGAGTACTTTTAACGTATCGCATTAGGAGAACTTTTGATTTTTGCTTATGTTTCTGCTTCAATGCGACTTTTATCAGGTGTCCAGTGTGTCTTTTGTAGGTACTAAGTTCCAAGCCTACTTTGACGATGCGAGAAATGGATGTTTATTTCCCTCGACAAGTTTGCCTCTGATTCTAGCCTGTACGACTTCCGTAGTTCTTGAAGTGCGTGGACGACTGTACTTAGGACT
Source organism: Merodon equestris (assembly GCA_958301585.1). Lineage (NCBI taxonomy): Eukaryota > Metazoa > Arthropoda > Insecta > Diptera > Syrphidae > Merodon > Merodon equestris. Next base: position 122,989,868 of record OY284414.1, read on the forward strand.
TAATAGTACGACAAACAAAACCGCAAGTGATTCCAAGCGGTGGTAAGATCCGAATAGTCTAATATCATAATGACATAATTTTGAATTGATTACTATATCCATTTATTGAGAGCTTCCCTCAAGATCGAAAAGCCTGATATTAATAATAATTTTAACTTCCCAAGGATACCCTGCTTAGAGCCGTAAATCCCCACAAAAGCAAAAGAGAAAATTCGACGCAATAAGTAAGTAGAACTTTGTTTGGTGGTTCTGCATCTGTCGAGATGTTTCGTTGATAATTTCAAATACGAGTAGTATCAATATGGACCTATCATGTTAAACTCTTACGAGCATTTTGCATTTTGGTGGCGGTCGTCCAAAAGGCAGGTTCTGTTATTTTACTAGATTTAGTACAATCAAAATGTCTTCAATCAGGTTATGTCCGGCGAAGTAATCTGTGCTAATCAACATTTAATATGGCCATCGCCAGCTTCGAAGGATTTCTCTGTCATCTTTCTTCTTATGTCGTTTAAGCTAAGGTCTGATGATCCAATGCCTTTTGGTTTCGATTTAGTTGAAAAGTATGAGTTTTCGCGAGAGTAGGCTAGACCAGGACCAATATTTATTTTGGTGCTTGAAATATGAGTATTACTGTTTGATTCACACTTATAATTGCATGTGTACCTCGAACTTCCAAGAGCTCTTACCTATACATATATTGAGTACTCTTCCTCATTAGACATTCGCATAAACTTACGGAAACGAGGCAGCAACAGCCACCGCATCCATCCGCTCCCAAGTAGTGTTATCAAGTCGAATTAGCTTGAAATGAACTCGAAACATCACGCTGCACGAGCCAAACTAAAAACAAGTTCATTAACTACAAGTAGGTAAACAAGGTAGGCTCCTCCACCGAAAAGACTGCCACTAAACTATACCTACATGCCAACCAGAGCGCACCAATAAAATCCATAATTCAGTAATAAATTTCGATTCTTTAGTGCGCCAACCCAATTGTGTATGTAACACACACCTATGGATGCACGCGAACAGCACTCGACATCCTTTCCGTCTGCCGTGCGATGACGACGACCATAGGCTCGTATAAAATGATCAAACTAACAGATGCCTAGCTACACAACACATGGAGTGGAATCAAGGGAAGGCATTGAAAATAAAAAAAACAAAAACCAACACACAAAGCGAGTAGAATAAAAAAAATGGTAGGATATAGTATCTAAGAGATACTGTTTTTCCAGAACACCAACACCAGTAAGAGCAGCAGCAGTAGCCATGGCAGCAGAAAAGCCTGGCGCCGTGCCAAATTCGTTATAAGATTAAAGAAAACTAGGTAGGCCTAGGCATCCAGTCGCTTTTGTTATATCAGGATCCTACTCTCCCCTAGCCATGCTCGCCGTGTTGCACGTTTCGGCGCTTCATGGGTTGCCGCGCTGCCAAACAGTCGTCGGTCGCTTCGGTTGGCTTGTCGTTCCTTGAACGTTCGGTAGTGAGGGCCTTATCGATTCCAATGATTTTTTGCTGAAATTTCAATTTGGCTTGTGGAGCACGGCGTGTCCTAGAAAGGCATGAGGGCAAATCCTCAAACTGCATTTTAATATTTTTATTTTATTTTTTCGTTTCGCTAGTAACTAAAAGTGGCTATTGTTGTTGGGTAGGCTGGAGAGATTCTCTTTTATTTATTTGTATTTTTTGGACAATTGATTGAATGTTGGTTGTTCGGATTGACACTTGGCATGCTTGGAGCGCGACGTGGAACATTTGTACCCATAGTCAGCCGTTTTTAAGTCGTTGGCGTGTTTTGTATTTATTTTTCATTCGATTCGCCTTCCTTCATCCTTGATTGGTGGCGCAGTAGTAGCGCGATGATGACGATGACTCCTGATTCTGTTGCGCTCCCGTTGGGTCTGATTTATTCGGCTTTTCGTTGTCTGTTTTCCTATCTCTCTGTCGTTTTAGTAGTTTGCTTTGTTCTATTGTCTTGTTTTGCTTTGTTTTCAAGGCGACAGTGTCCTAATGTCTGAATTTCATTTCCGCTGAAAGCTTTTAGTTTATTCGGAGGAGGCGAGGCGGCAAGCCGTTTTTTTATGTTTTTTTTTTGTTTTGTCTTCAACTAGGATTTTGATGAGTGCATTTTTGTGTCTCGGAAAATATATTTGAAGCTCAATCAGCAAGAGGCGACTGGTTGGCAGAATGAATTGGTTTTTCGGGGACGTGGGAGCAGGAATAAGAGTAGTGATCAGTTTATTGTTACATGGGCTGGACGTGTATTGTTTTGTTGAGTCTTCTTAAGTCGGCCTTTCGTTTCGATTAATTTAATTGTTTTTGTTTAGATTTATATTCGTTTTCCTTTTCACTTTGTACCGGAACAGTGACCGAGTTTCAGAAAAGAGGACTTTAATTTTGTGATGGCTATGGGAAGCAAACACACTTTGAAATCTAAAAACTAAGGCGAATTAAGATATTGCATTCTGGGTTTTATATTGAGGTTTTGTTTTGTTTGGTTTTATTTTTGGCTTTTGAGAAGAAATCAGAAGAAATTTTTGATTAATTGGTTTTTGGCAAATGGTAATATGCTAAAATCTTGTTCAGCAATTCTTGTCAGGATACTTGTTTTCTATTAGACTTTTGTGGTTTTTTTTAAGCTGTGATTTTGAGGAATATCAAAGTTTCTCTTTATTATTTCCCTAAATATGTATTAACTTTCGTTGAAAAGCTTGAGATTGATTAGAATTTTGAAAATTAGGCGAATTTAGTCTTGACGCCTTCAATCGAGCTTTTTTTGAGTGACTTTTTGGAAGATTTTGAAACGACCTCTATGTGGTCAAGTCTAGCTATCCATACAATTCGATCTTAGCAAATTAATATTAGATTTACAATATTACATTTTACAGTCTTAATTTTCGATCTCACCAAAATATTATTGCTCACTGTATCAGTGACTATACAGAGTCTTTCAAAAGTCGCGCCTAGATGTCAGTAGTGAATAATTTTTAAATACGAACGTTTTTTTTACATAGTATTCTTAACATTCGTAAAGACACATGAATAATTTTTTTTACTAGAACAATGCACTAAAGCTATTCAAACTTATTATGAATTTGGTTGATTTTCATAAAACAAATATCGTAAGTAATAATAAATTCACAATATTTCGAGGTGTTTCACCACAGATCATCCTCTGCACATACAATTTACATACTACAATTAACAATCTAGATAAAGCGAGGTTTGGTTTAAAAATGTTGCTCTAGCATTGATAATACCTAGACTGAGCTGTAGTCTATATTGACCTACCTATCCCCCTGCCCACCCTAATCAATCATAAACATTGCTTCAAGGTCTTGTATCCTCATAAGTTTTATGGGGCGAAAAGGGTTCTCGTCTTTATGTCCGAAGCCCTCCAAGAACAGAATTCAATCCTCAGTATACAGCAAAGGCTATAGAACATGGAAGATACAGCATTATGGTTTGGGCATGTTTTTCATTTTATGGTGTTGGTTCCGTCTATCGTTTCAAACAAATAATTTATCAACATCTATACGTCCAAATTTTGGAGGAAGTGATGCTGGCGTACGCCACTAATACTGGTCTTTCAGCAAGACAATGACCCGAAGCTTACTAGCAAACATTCCAATCAGTGGCTTCTTGCGAACAGGGTGAATGTAATATAATGGCCCGCACAGCCCCAGATCGCAACCTGATTGAGAACCTTTGGTGTGACGTTAAGAAGGCTGTTGCTTGTTGTAAGCCGACTAACAACAATGACCTTTGGGCAGCTGTGCAGCAATCCCGGATTTCGATATCGGTCGGAAGGTGTCAAAACCTGGTCAACTCCATGCAATGGCGTTGTGCCGCAGTTATCTCCATGCAAATAAGTATTAATTTAAGTTACCAAACACGATCTTCTTGCCATGATCAGAATTTTAAACAAAATTTGCAAGATCGATGTTTGTCGCACTACTATTTTTTTACCCCCCATTTTGAAAATATATGTATGTATGTATTTGGATACTTTAAAAAAAAATAAATATTTGTTTATTCAAAGTGGACGGATTTATTTATTTTTTCCTTTTCTTACTAAATAAGTTTCACTACTATTATTTTGACTTTGATGGCCAACAATGATTGTCCAACTGAGCGAGCAATACAACGAATTTTCGCCGAATTCGGGAAAAGTTTGATCCAGCACTCTCAGTCAAGTTAATGTATTGCTGCTGTTGCTGAAGGATTGGCTAAAGACCTAAACCGTCGGAACCGGGTTCGAATTTTGGCTGAAAATTCACCTTCAGTGATAAAGAACATTTTTGGTTGAACGCTTTCGTTAACAAGCAATATTTTTGCATCTGAGGAGAGATTAATCCAATGCAGTATCAAGAGTCTCCATTGCATCAGGAGAAGGGTTTTGGGCAAGCGGCTTCATTGGGCCTTACATCTTTCAAAATGAGATTGGCCAGACGGTGACAATTGATTTTTACAGACTTGATAAGATGACATGGATCTTGACGACATCTGGTTCCAACAAGGCGGGCTAATGTGTTATACGTCGGCATCTCATTGTTTATGAAAAAAAAAAATTAAAAGGTTTAATTTTCAGAAGAAATGAGGTGAAATGGCCGCCAAGATTGTGTGATTTAACATGCTTAAGCTTCTTCTCACTTGTTTATGGCCAAAAACTAGCAACGATTTACAAACGGGAGAAAAATATCATTCAAACCAAAAATTAGTCATTTGAATGATACTATGGTACTGAATGTATGCTAATCCGAAATAAGTGCTTATGTCATATTACCCATACAACTATTTTCACTTAAGTCAAGATACTCTTAATAAAGCCCGTTTATTTCGCGTTCATTCCTTTTAACAGAAAGATTCCCGAAATTGACGATTTGGGATCAGACACAAACCATACACTTCAAACAGCTCATTTGGAGAAGCTACGTCTCTGACTCCCCTATCCGCTGTCACGTCTATAAGATATACATATGTATGTATGTATATATGTATGTATCAGCGTTGTTCAAAAAATAAGGTGACTTTTACAATTTCACGAGCTCACAATCAATCAAAGAATCTGTTCTAAATTTTATAGAAAATAAAATTAAGTGCCCCAATGCACTTGATATGTTCATTGTGGTTTTTGGCGAATCTTCTCTGAGTGAAAAAATTGTGTAGGTGCTACAAACTCTTCGGGGCGAGAAAGGGTTAATGATGATTCCCGCCCTAGACGCCTTGGCATGTCAACAATGGGTGAAAGTGTTGAAGCAGTAAAGAAATTGTTAGGGAAAATCGCAGTTTGTCTTTCAGAGAAGTTGCTGAGAGCATTGACACATCAGTTGGTTCATTGCACGAAATTGTTCCATTTTTATGTCAGTATGTAAGTAGTACCGAAATAGCGAAATTTTGTTCAAAAGAACCGTCGCATGAGCGCGATCCTGTATGACTGAAAAGGGTCACCACTAGTGACAAAATTTGGGTTTACGGTTATGACATTGAAACCAAAGCGCTAAAAATCGCAGTTGAAGCAACCAGAAGAGCCAAGACCAAAAAAAGCACACCAAGTTCGGCCAAAACCAACATCGTCATCATGTTTAAGTCTTCGTGTTCATCGGACTTGGCGCCCTACGCCAAACCGAAAAGGGCCCAATGAAGCAACGGAGATTCGTTACGATGGCGGAGATAAAAACCGCATCGCTGCAAGAGCACAGGTCGAAGTTAGACGTTTGATCGGGAGGCTGGGCAAAATAGATATTGACGAATACGACCAAGTAAATATATCGAGAAAAATAAAAAGTCACCTAATTTCTTGAACGTTGCCCTAATTTTTTTATGATCTGACAATGTCACAATGTCGGCTGAGGCTTAAGTTTTCACCACAATGAAATTCACGACTTTTGGACATTATATAAAATGGCTGTCGAATTTGTAAGTCGGTCATCGCGAATTTAGCGTCCACTCAAATTGTCGATCATAATAATGCCACCAAACAGGGTGTACGAGATGTATTGGATAAATAAAGTGAGCATATGCAAAATAACGCGTCGGCCAAAGTACCGAAAATATCGCAGCCGTAAGTGCTTCAATTCAAAATAATCCAAATCAAGCAATTTCAAGCCATTCACAGGAATTATTTTGAATTCGACTAAAGACATTGGCCTACAATCTTACAAGATCGAATTAACTTTTGAACTGAAGCTTTCGGATCATTTGACGCACCGAAACTTTGCCAATTGGACTCGGTAAAGGCTTAAAAAAATCCTCTCAATAAACAAAATTTGGGACCACATGTGCTTCAAGCCACTTAAATCTTAAAGACCCACTTAAGGCTCTCTAAAATTGTGAAAATTATGTGGGATTTGATTTCTTACAGCAAAATATTACTCAAATTTTTGTGTTTATTTTATAAATAAATAATCGGCCATGTCTGGAATCATCATGATACCTGAGATATGCTGTTGAAATGCAATGAACTCCGTCAGTTTCTAAAACGAGGGTCATATTTGACAGTGGTAAGAGTCTAAAATTGTGACAAAAAAATATCGTTATAAAGGTTGTTACTAACGTTTGCACAGTCAGTATTGATTACGAGGTGGCCCATCCCTCGACATTGACGTACCGTCAACACCAAAAATACCAAGGAAGTCAGTGCTTATTAAAAACTTTGGGACTATTTCTTTATACAAAGCTGGAATGAGCCTATTTAGAATCCCCAGCTGCATGGATTGGAAGTCCTTAATCAGCACATTAAATTCACTCTCTCTCCCGTTCTTCTATCCCAGATAAGCTGTAATTTAACTGCCAATAAGAAAACGGCTAAGCGCACCACCATCCCACCTACGGGCTTGATTTATATTCGTGCACACTTTCACTATAAATCGCAGTTTATCTCAACCAGAGTTTTGTTGCTCCTGGTTCCGGTGCATCATCGGTTTTCTTTAAGCACCGGTATCAGCTCCTTGAATCTGAATCTTTCAGCATCCGCACCGGGTGTTTGTCTGGTCTCGTTATCTCCCCTCAAGGTTTCGTGTCGCTTTCTTTTACCATACACTAAAACAAAGAATGACGACAAAAAAAAAAAGAAACTGAAAACCAGAAAGGAAAGGAACATATGTGCGGGCGAGCCCCAAAAGTGGATTCCCTTTCGACACATTCTGGTTATCCTTGCCCTAAACTCGTATCCGTAGTATTCCTGTTTGCCTTCCTTTTTCCTTTTTTGTTCCCTGTTGGTTTGTTTGTGCGGCGAGAATGGTGTAGTGAAATGAAACCAGTTGATTGCCGGAGCACACGTCCAAGCGAATAAATTAGTTCCATGCCAAGGATTTCCTAATGATCTCGAATTCGATTTGTATCTGGGCTCGAGTACCATTAAATCGCCCCTCTTCTGTGCGTTTTTGTATTTGAGATCGCATTCGCGGTCTGTATTTCATTGTTTTGCCGCACGTGTTCCCTTTTGGGCAATCTCATTCACTCAGAACGAAAGATAAATCTGCGTTCTGGGGCTCCGGTCACTAACGCTCGCCGCACCCAACATTCGCCGCGTGGTATTAGCATTTGCGAGCGTGAAATTTCCCCACAATAAAGGTAGAGCAGGTCGACCAAGTGGCACGATTGAACGCACAGGGGACCAGACACAAGATACTAGGGGTCCTAGGAAACCGGTGCTGTGTTAAGTGGTACGTGGCACACGCGTTTTTCCATATTCAATGGCTCAGCCGGTGTTTAGGGAATGCGTAAGTACAAGATCCTTATGGGTGCTCCTGGAACGAGTTGCTTTTTTTTGTCTTCCCCTCTCTTGCTTTTCTTTGGTTTCATTGTTTTTTTGTTTTTGCATTCACTGACGTGTATGTGGTCGCGTGGCATGACATATGCTGCTGTATCCAAGCTGGAAAGTAACAAGGATGGATGGTTTTAGTCCTGGTTAATGGTTCGTTGTACCTCACCCGCCGCTGCATTGCCCTTCGATGAATGCAAAGCGACGAAAACAAATTGACCTAAATTATTTATTAAAACCGACTTTTGTGCCTTGACGAGCTCCTTATGAAGATGGTAAAAGTGGTAAGGACATCGCACATCTGCAAACGATATGGAATTTTTAACAGGCCGCATTGCCGCGCAACAACTGTTCGAGTCGTTATGGAAATTCTCTTCATACTTGCACGAATCATGAGTTGTCGTTACGTAGGAAAGTCAAGTAAAAAAGGCCATTGAATTGGGATAAGGGCAAAGAAGTATCGTTTGTATATCCTTAAGAGTCGTCGCTGAAGGCCACAGCGTGACACAGCAAACGGTTAGATGGTTTCCGCTCGGATGGTTGAGAAATTGTGGCACGATGACTTAATAGATAGCGAAGGACTTGATACACACTAGCAAGGGATTAGTCAGCAGTAATGTCACTGGTAGAAATGGGAAAAAAATGTTTCTTGGGATAACTGCGTTCGGCGATGCTTGAAAAGACAAAACAGTGAATTGTCAGGAGATTTGTTTTCTTTGCTCTTCGTTTTGACTATTTTCAGCGCATTCAGATGGAGTTGGCTGGAAATGGTTAGACGGAAAATGTTTGGATGAAGTCTGGTTATCTACGATTTTTTCCAAGGCCAATAGTATTTCAGGCATTTGGTTTTTGTTTCTAGAAATAATAGCCAACAAAAACATGACGATTCTTAATGAGTATCGCAGATGAACTATCCCAGCTCACGGTTCCACTTGGTTATTCTCTGATAGACATACACATATCCTAGCTCCTGCAAAGCAACTACCAAAAGGGCTTTCAGCCTCAAATGAATTCTTTAAAGTAACCATTTCACTTGGAAGAAGTAGGTAAGTACTCAACCCTCCAGGAGGGTTATCATATGTGGAATATTTACCATATGAGCAAACGTTTTAGAGTCTACTTCCTAGAAGATAAGAGCAAAAGTACAAGAAATGCGTTATCGAGAACGAAAGGAATTATTTCCAAAGGAAAAACATTTGAGAGGTACATACATATAATCGGCAGAGCAATTTAAGGCCAGAGGAGTGTTTGTAAAGTTCTTTCAAAATGAAATGCCATTTTAAATTCGGTGCTTTTGTAAGCAATCTTGTATTTCGGATAATTTCGGATAAGAACATCACCAGTTTTTGGGAATCAATCAAACTTTTCTTTTAACTTTCAATGACACCTCTTATTGGATAGCCTTATACCGCCAAAGATACAAGCGTATTTTAGTGATAAACGGAGCACATAATAAGACTTATGTTTTGGAAAGGTTTTAAAAAATATATATCAATATTTCTGCAATTGATTTTGTAGCTATGGCCGATACACAAATAACAATAACGTTGTATGGGCAACACTTATTTACACGAAACGCACATTGAATTACCGTTGAAAGAATGTTAGATTTTTCCAAAACAAGACGAATTTGAATAGGACGCATAGAAACGAACAAAGGTTTGATTAATGCTACCAAAGTCAGCACGCAAGTGTGCTATATTCAGGCCATGGTGTTGAACTCAATTTTTGGTATTTTAACCAAAACGACATGGGGTATATGAGTATGTGTTTGATACGAGTAGAAGTCGTCACACATTTGGAGTTTGGTGGGGTGTATGAAATTGTTTGCTATAAATTCATAGTAAAATAACTTTTTTTTCCAAGTATCGTTAGCCGTCAAATATAACATAAAAAAACTAGAAACTAGAAAAAAACTAACATCAACAATCGATCGAGCAAAACTATTTTCAAAACTATTCAATTCCAAAAATTATCAAGACGAGAGCTAGAACAGGTTTAATGATCCTTGGAATTAAAAAAAAATTAAAGCATTTAAAAAATAAAATTTAAGTTAATCATTGATTTTAAGCCTTCAGTAAGTTTTTAAAAAAATATTGGTTGGAAAATGCACGGACTCGGTGAGTTTTGAAATTAATTTTTACTTTAACAGGAAAGAAAACGAATAAAGAAAGGCTAATTGGTGCAATGGACTGCCAAAACTAATAACTTTTCGCTTGGAAGCCTTAAAGACAGCTGCACAACATGTCAAAATTCCGGGTTATACTGATTTACCCAGCTTGTTTTTATTAAAAAAAATTATTTAAGAAAATTAAAAAAAAATATTAAAAATGAAAAAAATATCTTCATAACGAGAATACACGTCGAATAAAGCTAATCTTGATTTAAGTTTGTTCACACTCAGAGTCATTTTTTTCTCATTAGTTCTAATAGTTCATTTATTTTAATTAGGTTAATCAGAAGGTTGACAGGTATAGTTTTAAAAATGTGTTAGGTTGCCCCCATGGGGTCAGTACGGTAATCTTAATTAATTGAGACTGAAGTTAGACTTAAACACTTTTAACTACAATAGGAAAAGCTAGGTCGTAGAAGAGAAATATATATCGTAATTGGTCTAGCAGCTCACAATCTCTTCAGGTCAATGATTAAAAAAACACATTGAAAAAACACAGTTTTGAGCTCAAGCCCTTGTAGCAAAATAGGACACTTTGCTGCTGTGTAAAAATGATTTTATGATTTAGGGATGTAGATCATGGCAAACAACTTGGTATTATTTAAAAACATACGTTTATCCAGCAAGAAGTGTCATTTCATGTCAATAAAAAAGCATAATATTTATGTGAAAAGTTATAGTGTTTGTATTCAAGTCTAAAATATATCCTCTGAAGTGGATAATGGAATAGAATCTCTGGGCAATAAATGCCTCGTTATCAATTACATTCAGTAATTCCTTTGATTACATTTTTCATTACATTTTCGTATAATTGGGCTGCATTTTGCGAATGACAGTTTTGATTTTTTTTGTGCATGAATCTTTATAGATAAGTTAAACAGAGTTTATTCCTAAAAATATCTTGATTTACCTCTATGGTATCTTTAAAGCAAATATACCTCTTTGAAAAATTCCTTAAGGCTCTGTTATATGCCAACTGATCATAAGAATTGTATATTTTTGGGATGATTGCAAAAACTTCGGAAAAGTTGAAATTCAGAGAAAAGTCTGCATACCCCAACAGAGCCAGCTTCAAGATTCTGTATGTGGTCTTGCATTATCATGCAGCAGGTGTTTATGTATTTGTCAGTCCATTTCTCTACAGAAGGAATCAGCCCTGACTATTTCTCCCTGTATGAGAAACGAATAATGGACAACTTCCTCACTCGTCCATACTGTCACCATTGCGTTTAGTTTTCTGTTTTAAGTATTTTAATGTTTGTGACCCACTTCTAGTCGTAGGGACGTATGTAGGTGACAGAAGAAAGCACCCACAAGGTGTGGGTTATTATTATTATTATTAGATGGCGTTACAGCTCATGAAGAGTCAGAGCCAAGCTCCTCTCAATCACTTATGTTGTGTGAGATGTGGTTTTCATATAAGCGAAACGGGAGAGCAGAGAAGCTTTATCAAGACAAGTGTACTGCCGGGGTTTTGTCAGTGTCCCGCGGCGGAGAGAAGCCGCAAAATAACCATTCGATGGCGTTGGTGTTATCGAGATCCTATCTCACTAATCGACATCAGCGGCCTACACACTACCCAATACGCCACGTCACTCCCTTTAGGTGTCGGTATCGGCTAGTCAAAGATATTACAATCTCCAAGCGTGACAACTTGCCGTTGAGACTTTGGACCTTGAAGCAAGGCTAAGAACAGGCGTATCGGAATTTTTTCAACAGCTAGCTCTTCTTTATCAATACCTCCTGTGGTCTGGCTCTTGGTTTATTTACAGTAAAAAATCTTCTTTGCCGAATTTAATATGCCATTTTCAAGCTTTCCCAACAAGTATCAAAACTAAAAGCAGCGTACATTTTTCGAGTCGCTGCCTTTGTTTTTTGTTAAAAAAAGATAAATTTCCATTAAATGTGCTGACGTCTTTTTCTATGTACGATACGGAAAAAATATTGAACTAATAACGAATGTTTTTCGCGTTCTTCCACGACCTCATTCTACAACGTATACTTGAAGAGTGATCATTAGGACAGCAATTTTATAAGTAACTACGAGGGTGGTCCGATAAGTACTTAGCCTCACCGCCAGATGGCGCCAGTATCGCAAGAGCAACTTACTATACATTCTAGTAGACGGTTACTGTCGACATTTCAGCCGGATCAGACTCGTAGGCTTGTTTTAACCGCGTGTGGAAGTGGGAGTGTCCGCGAATTTTAGAAAAATGGAAAAAGAGCAATATCGGTCGATGATTCGATTCTTGTTTTTGGAAGGGAAATCGCGCAGCGAAATCAAAGAGCGTTTGGATGCTGTATACGGTGACTCTTCTCCTTCGGTGGCGACCATCAAAAGTTGGTTTAACGAGTTTCAACGTGGTCGCACGTCGGTCTTTTGATGAGTCACATCCAGGTGGCCCGAAAACGGCTACCACGGAGGATAACGTGACAAAAATCCACGATCTCGTATCGGCAGACCGCCAATTGAAGGTGCCCGAGATAGCTGAGACAGTAGGCATTTCAAGAGATCGCGTTGGTCATATCCTGCATGAAATTTTGGGCATGAGAAAGCTGGACAACAAGCGCAACGGTGAGACCACTTCAGAGCAGTGTTTGACGCTGTTTAAGCGCAATCCGAAGGAGTTTCTGCATCGTTTCGTGACAGTCGACGAAACATGGATCCACTGGTACACACCAGAGACCAAGGAACAGTCGAAACAGTGGACTTTACCCGGAGAACGTGCTCCGAAGAAGGCGAAGACTGTCCCATCGGCCGATATCTGGGATTCACAAGGTGTGATCCATATCGACTACCTGGAGAAGGGCAAAACGGTCACAGGGCTGTACTATGCCAAATGATTGGGCCGATTCGACGCCGAATTGAAGAAAAAACGGCCCCACTTGGCGAAGAAAAAAGTGCTCGTCCACCATGATAACGCACCGGCTCACACCTCCGCCCTCGCCACGGCCAAATTGGTCGAATTGGGCTACGAACTGCTGCCTCGTGCGACTTCTTTTTGTTTCCAAACTTGAAAAAGTTACTCGCCGGGCAGAAATTTCAGTCGAATGAGAAGATCATTGCCGCCACGGAGGTCTACTTTGCAGACCTCGAGAAAACGTATTTTTCAGACGGGTTAAAGAAGTTATAGCATCGCTGGGTCAAGTGTATCGAGCTAAAAGGAGACTGTATTGAAAAATAAATCGCCATTTCTCCAAAATTTTTGTTTTTCTTTTGTAGGCTAAGTACTTATCGGACCACCCTCGTACATTGTGTAATATGTATAGATATTACACACATACTTAATAATGTGCCTAGTTTTTGCTTATCAAAAATCATCGCAATGACAGTTATATATTGACAGCTCATCGCGTAATATAAAATGACACTTCTTGTTGGATGACCCGCTTATTCTTTTGAGGGCCAATAGAATCCCGTCTTCCCGTTCGAATACGCAGTCGAAATGAAATTAAATTGTACTGTCTTCGGCGATGCAGCACCTGCTCATTTCAATGACATTGCTTACTAGCTCCCGAATTAAACATGTGAAATTCCAGAATGATTGGCGTTAGAGCACAATATTCTTTTGTTATTCTTCTTCGAATAAGGCGATTAGATGTCCTTAGCATTTGTGTCCCTTATACCTACACGATTTTCCTTTTTACATACATAGGAATGCTCATGACATTGAATACAATTCGTCGAATTCGTTTGTTAAATCATCATTCTCCACCTTTGAAAATTCCAAGCAAGATTTTCCTCTTAAGAGCCCAGAATTAGTAAGAATTCGACTTGAATCTGGTTGAAGATATTATGATGCGAAATCCTTTTACGCGCTTGTGTCTCTTATATAGGCAGAGCCTATGGCACACGCATCACCCTAAGCGACGTGTTCCAAAGAATAGTCTAATATGTTCAACAGAAGAAAGTATTTTCAAGCCCCACGTTTCCTGTCATTTCACATCAACCCTTGCACTTCCATTTTACTCGATTAACTCGCACCATTCCACTGTCACCAATGATAACGAAGGCAAAAAATAAATTAAATCGGATCTGGCCCATCCGCCACTCGCCATCCGGCATCTAGCATTCGCCACCGGCAAACCATCACGCGTCAGTTCGAAAATCCATTTAGCTCATCTGCTATCCTATCAGGTAATCCTTTCACTGTCATATCTGCACATAAATGCCGTCCCGCCCCTTCTTCCACACATCAACGTTTATCAATTTAACATTTTCAAATCAAATTGAAAATCATCCTGGGAACCGTTCAGCCTATCGCATCCCTAAATGCGTGTGACGCGTGTGTAACCATCACTCCACCCCACCAAACGAACGTGAAACCGATTCGGTGCAGTAAAAGGAAAAAGTCAATTCATGGAAAACTATTTGCAGGACAATCAACATCGTCGTCGCCCAAAAATCGTGCTTCTTTTGTGTCTGCCTGTCAGTCTGGCAATAATTTAAAATTCAAACCGGCGCAGCGCGACGCGACGCAGGCCGTAGCGGAAAATGCCGAAAACGTCGAAAATTTGACAGAGGCACGTTCCGTACATTTCCCATTATTGCATCATTTCAATGCGGCATAGAAATTCGACAGTCCCTCACAAACAGCCACTCGTTTCGGGGGCCATTATAAAATTTTGTTGCAGCAACATTGCACGTTGACATTTTTAATGAGCTTAAGTCGCACACATGCCACACACACACTTGCACGTCGCTTACCAATCCGTCAATCACGTATGACCATACTATGTGGATGAATGTGCCTACTATGCACTTTATACGGACGTCCTATGCGCTCTCTCGGATGATGTGTGTTGCATGCCGCATTCAGTTGAAATAATTTCCCATGCGATTATTCTTCTATGGTGCTGAATAGCCTGTAGCTAATAGCTTTGATCCATTTAGACGTTCGCCAGGCATGGTCTTCGTCTCGTCACCACTCCTGACATGGCTGTTAGTCGGTGGCGTTGTAGTCCCGCTCAGTCGTCTGTCAGCTTGCCAGGATTCTATTATGCTATATTGAACAGACCGCAGAACGTCGTCCATTAAAATTTTCTGCAATCAAAATCGCAAACAATGGGCACGTGACTCGCATGAGGCTAATTGCCCTATGGTGTGAAGTCCAGGGTAGTCGTAGTCTAGGGGTTGTTCACTGTTCGACACATGCTAACAACACAGTAGCCAAGTAGTCTTGCTGTCTGCCTTACTTCCGTAATCGTTTTGTGTGTTTTCGGATAGGTTATGTAATCGTGTTTTAATTTTCTTCTGGATAACAGATTCTGACGTCGCACTTCATTAGGGGATGACGGGCTGATGACTTTCATTCCATTGGTTTATGGGTGACTTCCGTTTGGGGCAACAAGTATACGATTTATCAATCAGTGGTTTTCCTTTTTTTTATTCACCACCCTCGGTTGATATCAACATGTTGGCTACCGAATTCCAACCGCAATCACATATCCAAATCGCATTAAGGTGGAAAGATGGCGGAAGTCGCATGGCGACTGTCGTTTAAGTTCACAACAAAAAGGACGAAAAAGAAGATGCGAAACCAACCCCGGCCCGCGCCCTTATTTATTGCCGAACTTTGACACATTTCCCAACGTCAACATCGAAAATCCCATTTTCAACTTAACTCGAAACCCACCTACATGCGCCAAGTACACACCAAGATTTATGGTCACAACGATAAAAACAAAAAGCAAAGAGGAAAGACCAAATAAAAGGAATAAAATCGCTACAGATAGATAGAGCGCTAAAGACAAACGTCTGCGGCTAAGCGTAAACACTTTCACCCCCCAGGGTGAGCAATGCTTTAGTTCGTAGCAACTAAAGGATGCGCCCATAGAGAACCTCCTCAGGGTGCTAGTGGGTTTGAAATCTCTTCCTTGCAATCATCAGTGGCAGTAAGCAGTAATATAGCAGCAGTGGCAGTAAGCAGTAATATAGCAGCAGTGGCTGCGCGACGTTGACTTTTAACGTGTGTTAATGACCCTTGTCACATGCGAGGCAGCAGTACCAACCCCAAAAAAAAAATATAAAATGGAATACAATCCAAAACGACGATGATCCAGGCATACGCCCGTACGACGAACGCGCAAAGGCTCGTTAAGAACATATCAGCGAGTCATCATCGCGGCTATACTCGTAGATAAATGATTCTCGTGCAGGATTAGGCGCGGCGCTCTGGTCGTTCATCGTTTCTACGACCGTCGTTCGACGTCCTCCTCTTCCCCCCATACCATATCCGCCTAAACTGAGTATGGCAGTATCTAAACGATTTTCGCTAAGTAAACGATTTCCGATAGTGAGTCTGGTAGCGACGAGGTTCGATTCTGAGATAACCAGCCCAATGGGGTGGAAATTTATGTTAGTGCCCTTGCCCTACTATTACTATTCCTTCTTCCGAGGGTTGAATTCGAATCTCTCGTTCTCTTTGAATGCCTCCCGCAATACCTCGCCCGCCCAGTCTGACTGAGCTTGTGTCTTATTCTTTGTTTCTTTATTTCCGTGTATGGATGCGAAGAAGCGTGCGCATCGAAGGGTGGAACATGTCCAAATCCCTAATAATCCTGCAAACATCGCTATCATTGCCTAATGCCTGTGGGAAGAATCCTTTTCTTCTTCATTCTTTCTCTTTCTTCGACATTTCTTTGAATAGTAGTCATACTACTCGTGATTCTGTTAGCTGACTATGTTGTCCGTCGTTGTTCCTGGGTGGCTTATTAGGGACTCAACCTTCCACGCTTGGTTAGTTTGTTTGGGTTATGAGATCATTTATAATCTATTGTTGGCATGCCATAACATACACACACGCTTCTTTTCCTGCCACTTTCGCTTCCAATTCGAACATTTCCTGTTCCTCCCGGTCTGTCGGACTAATAGGGCGCGTCAAATGCATGCTATTGTAGATTAAAAACGAAAATAACAACAAGCCTGAACCGTAATGGAAAGTAGGGAGATTATCTTCTCTATCGGCTGACTTTAAAATACTGTTATTGCTAAATTAGGTTGCCATAAAGCTGGTCATTGGATTCTAGATTTTCGAATAAAATATTTTGTGGTTGTTTAGGTTGACAGGGACGACTCGTGGGATCAATCGTGACGAAGCGGGTGGGAAAGGGTTTGAAGTGCTTATGGATATCAGCAGCTCGAAGATTATGAACTGAGAATAACCTACATAGACTCGTGGGCTTTTAGTTTCATGGACGAAAATGATAGATCAAGACATGTAATGGCTTAAAGGCCTTCAAGTTAACCGCGAAATGAAGGTCAGAAAATAGTTCATTGACACCAATTAGCAAGGGTATATGAAAGATGGTAGTTTGCGCTCCAGCAGATGGAAGATTATATAAATAATTTGCCCGGGTTAATGCTGTCATTCTTAAGAATCCAGATCTGACACTGTCGTGGTTGATGATGTGTCAAATTGGGGGAGGTAAGAATTAGTAATGTGGGCTTCGCAGAAAACATTGGTTATTTTTGGAGTTTCCAAAAGGATTATCACCCTCGGCTATGACACTCGTAGTAAGAGAATGACGACAAGCTGAAAAGCGATCATAGTCCCGCCAGTGAATAGTTTTCGTAAACCGTACGCCGGAGGAAAGGAAAGAAATATCAATTTCATTGAAACAACGCTTTTTACATTTTCTGCTTACTTTCCAATGCAGTGATTAGTATGCATGGATAACCGCACATAAGGCGGTCAAATGGCAGGTGCACAAAATGCTTAATGTTCAAAAAGTAACAGGAATTTAACTCATACTAGCCCGATTTAGATGTTTCTACGCCTTTGTGTTAGTAAACACATCTGAAGAATATCTAATCGTATATGGTATATTGCTTCTAGGAAGTTCGTTGCGAGTAAAATTAAGCTTTATAAGCGGTATACGGTATACGGCTTGTTAAAAAAAAAGATGACTGAATTTCACGAGCTCTTATGGTCGAATTTGAATATTTAGTTCGTTTTTCACAGATAAATGGGAAGAGGTGTTTTGGTATGCTTTGTGGAAAACCGGATCAAAGAATCACTGTGAATTTTGCGTGAAAAATAAAATTAAGTGCTCCAATGTACTGAAAACTTTGTGGCATTTGGGGAGTCTCCTCTGAGCATGAAAAAAGATTTATAAGTGGTTCAAGCTCTTCACAGAAGGCCGAGAAGACATTAATTATCATTCCATCAACAAGGAACAAAGACGTTGAAGCAGGGAAGAAAATTGTTATAGAGAACCGTCGAACACTATCAGAGAAGTTGCTGAGGAGTTGCCATGGCATTTTTTCCAGAAATTTCCTAAATTTTTACTAGAAGAACCAGAGCTAAAAAATGCACGCCAAGTTCGATCAAATGTGAACATTTGCTTCGATTAAAAAAACATAATTCATCATGAGTTCCTGTCAGAAGAAAATAGAAGGTCACCTTTTATCTTGAACAAACCTCGTAAGTGAAAAAGGCCGTGAAAACCTGCAAGATGACAAGTGCTTTGATGCTCCAGCACGTGAACCATTAAAAAGAACTTGAAGAAAGTGAATGAAATGAATTTGAACGATTACCGAATCACTAACAGAGAAAAGGCTGAAAAAGTTATCAAACCATTTGGCTCATGCCTTTGAATTTAATAGGATAATAATCTGTAAATTCCGTGGATAAAAAGCAGCGAATGATTTTGGTCAGAAGTCATTTAATAAATTTTTTAAAAAAGCTTGCTCAGTGCTTCAATGGTTAGTTCACTAGATAGCATGCGAATCAGATCTATTTAGTTCCCGAAATTATAAAATTCCTATAACTTTTTGAACACGTTTGGTTTGTGGATTTTTTGCTCTTATTCAGGCAAAAATAAGTAAAACTTTGATCAATCAATCACATTTCAAGCTATAATTCTGATGAAGGTGTGCTATCAGAATATTGGCATAGAATTGGACCATATGTATAAAGAAGGTCGATGTAAGAATTCATCATGAACTCAACCCAAAAGTTTAGAGAGCACTGTGGCGCAGTGGGTAGTGCGTCGGCCGCTGACGCAAGATGAGCGAGTTCGAATCCCGGTAACACCAACGCCATCGAATGATTATTTTGCGACTTCTCTCCTCGGCGGGGTACTGGCAAAACCCCCCGTTGTACACTTGCCTTGAAAAAGCTTCCCGTCTCTCGCCGTTCGAAATCGGCATTAAGCTCTAGGTTCCGTTCACTTGCGTGAAAAAACTAATCGTACACTACATGAGTGAATAAAAAGAAGCTTGGCTTCACGAGATGTAACGCCATCGAAGGTGTCTGTCTGGCAATACAATGGACCATTATTTGTAATTTAATTTTAATTTTCGTGGGGCAAACACCCCCAGTTATTGGGCTTAATTCAAGCTATCTTAATCTAATGTTAATCTAATCTAACTTATTAGCTAGGGCGAACGGGAGAGAGGGGAGGATAGTTAAAAAGGCGGATTTTTAGGCATGGAGTGCTGAGGTTGAAATCGAAGTAAGCATTCGAAGTTAGGAGCCATAGGCAGTACGGAGGGTGGGTAGATAAAGAGACCGGGATTTCGTACATTGGGGGGGTTAGTGTTGATAAAGACAGAGTTCTAGAGGGTCGCGCAGTCTATGGTACCTAAAAGGAGCCGATGGATGAAAAAATGTCAGATACAATTCTTCTTTCTTCAAACGTGTTCATGTTGATCAGTTTAAGGCGGTCTTGGTAGGGTGGTAAAAGGATTGCACCAGGGAAGACTTCGAAGAGCAAAACGTAGGAATCGGCGTTGGATGCTCTCGATTCTAGAAATGTGGGCTTGTTGATAAGGGGACCACACTTGAGAGGCGTATTCAAGAAGGGGCAGGACAAAGGTTATGTAAAGAGATCGGGTAACGTAAGGGTTCGAGAATTCTATAGACCATCGCTTCACGAAACCGAGTGCAGAATTAGCTTTAAGGATTATCTCATCGATGTGTGCGCGAAAATTTAGCTCCTGGTCACATAATATGCCAAGATCGCGAATGATTTGAACAGTGGAGATGAGTTGATTATTGAGGAAGTAGAGACGAGGGGGAGGTTTGATTTTTTTACGTCAAAAGGTAATTGATTGGCACTTGGAAATATTAAACTCTAAGCAATTTTTGGAACACCAGATGGAAAAACTATTGAGATCAGATTGAATAAGGGAAGAGTCATGACTGGAGGAAATGATCTTGAAGAACTTGGTGTCGTCGGCATATAGTGAGATGTGGGAATGTTTGATCACCATTTCAAGATCGTTTATGGTAAGAGCGAAAAGAAGTGGACCTAAGTGGCTGCCTCGGGGGACACCGGAGGAAGCTAAAAAGGGGTTAGATAAGGCAGATCTAAAACGAACACTGTTATAGCGATTTTCCAGGTAAGAAGATATCCACTTCAAAGAAATGGGGTCGAAGCCAAGGGAGGACAATTTGAAGAGTTTCAGTCTGTGGGAGATTTTATCGAAAGCTTTACTGAAATCGTTTGAGATAACGTCGACTTCTTTGCCGTTCTCTAAGGCTGATAGGGTAAAGGACCAAAATTCAACAAGCTTAGTGTTTGTGGATCTGCATTTGAGGAAACCGCGTTGTCTAGGGGAGATTAAAGACTTGCAGTGAAAACTTAGAGTTTCGTACAAAATACTTTCGAAGAGTTTGGGTATATGTGACAGTTTGGCAATGGGACGATAGTTGCTAACAACGTTCTTCGGATCTTTTTTGTGTATAGGGGTGATAAATGAGGTTTTGCATAGGCGGGGGAATTCACCTAGGGATAGGGATAGACTGAAGATTTTCAAGAGAGGGAGAGAGAGGACTGAGAAGCGTTTTTTTAGAAATATGGGAGGGAGACCGTCAAGTCCAGGAGTGAATTCATCATTGAGTAGATTTAATTTGTTTTCGATGACATGAGAATCGACTGTGCGTGGAAGAAAGGGTCCAAGTGAAAAATTCGGTAGATAATCGAAGTATGAGAGGTCTGGAGCAAAGGAGTCGTCGGCGAAAGACTGTTTTAAAAAGGTGGCGAAAAAGTTGGCCATAATATTGGCATCATTCGAAGGTTTGATCATGGAAGGAAATAGAGGTAGGATAGCCATCAAATTTTCTTTTGTAGTTAACAAACTTAAAGAAGGACTTAGGATCGTTTATAAGATTGGCTTGCGTTTCAGTTAAATAGCGTACCAGGGTGGGGAGGTGGACAAAGTTTTGTGTTGTGAAATGGGAACGGAAAGAGATATAGAATAAAATATTTCCCTGTAGAATATGAATATTGCATCATTTAAGGTTAGGTTATCAAAATTGAGGGGGGATTTTTTAAGGTATTCATTGATAAGTTGAAATGTTGCTTTGTGGAAATCGTAAGAGGGCAGAACTTGTAGACGATTGCTCCAACAGATAGCAGCAGCCTCCAACAAGAAAAAAAACGGGTGGCAAATGGAATTTTTGTCTGTTGTTAAGCCCCAATAAACTCGAGACATTTCTGAAAAGAGCTATAACTGATGATGAAAAATTATGAGTCGTCATAGGGCATTGTAAGGCCAGGAATCGAATTCATAACTAGGAAATATGTTGTTATTCGTCACGAAAATGCCTGACGTAAAAAAGAGCTCAATTTGAAAGATTACTATGGACATAACGACCTCTAATCATTACTTTTTCTGATCTCTGTAAGATTCTCATAATAGAATTAAACTGGTTTCAGGGCAAGCCTAAATATTCATTCAAATTTCCAACCAAAACAAACGTCTTTTTCAAAAATCACGGTTTTTACTTGACAAGTATTGACAACAAAATCTTTGTCAAACCCTTACTATTATCTCAAGGTGGTGGTTTCTGGGAGCCTTAAGATCTAGAATGTAGGTCAGGCAGACCCCTTTATTAGATTGTCTGCAACAAGAGATTTCAACATGAAATTTCAACGCACTTCACAGGTCGGAGGTAGCTAGATAGGAAGCCGATAAGAATTCTAATAACATCTGAATAACATCACAGTCAATGCTGAGAAAATGGAATATAATGGAGGCAACTGTTATTTAAAATGAACCATTCACACTAGACGGAGACAAGAGAGAATTTTGTCCATCTGGCTTAGTTGAGAATAAGAGGGCGATGGGCAAGCTGAAGTCTAATAAAGTTGATGGTGCAATCGGACGCAGCTGGTGATGAGTAGTGAACCAACAAAGGAAGGCATGTCCATAGAATAGGATAGCAGGAACTAAGCAAAATATGGAGAAATAAGTCTCCTTAGCATGGCGTACAAGACCCTCTCTGCCGTTCTGTGTAAACGCCTTAAACAATTCCTGATGTGAAGAAACTTAATCTGACAGGTTCCCACCAACGTAGATTCAGTGCAGATAAACCGGCTGATCTCGGAGAAGACTCGCGAATTAGAGCTCGACACATTATCTTTTTGTCGACTTTGAAGCCGTTTTTGGCAGTGTCATTAGAGACGAATTGTACAGAATGATCCCTGTCACCCCCGTCAAGTTGTGCAGGATAGCGGTAATGAATTCCCGCGGCTCCGTTAAGCTTCGATTTTAAAAAGTATTCAAGCTAAGTAAGGCAGGGCATCGCCATGTGTTTTCTTCAACTTTATCCTTTAAAATGGCAAGCAGACTTCATATTACAAGAGGAATAATCCACATCTATTCGGCGTAGTTTCCTGCATACGCAAATGACATTGCTTGATTAAACGTGCATAAAGCAATACGTCAATGAAGCCTTCGTACAAAGCTTGGTGAATTCCATACCTTAATGGACTTACTTATTGCCCCTCGACTGCTACCAAAAATGTTCTATAATTCAATAGGATAATCCGGACGTTCAACGTGTGTCCCCCCCAAGGTAATCTACCGTTAATTGTCAGCGAAAGACATCCACTCGGTCTTTTTTAATTTCTTACCACAACGGGCAATTCGCTTACGAAAGTAACCCGCACACGCACCTGGGTAACGTTTATCCATTAAAAATGTATTCCAAGCAGTAAGGACGCTCCACATACAACGTATTCGCGCAATACTTTAATCAGTTATTGTCGGCCTTCTTAATTGTACACCGTCGTCCCAACCTCTTACCGTCCAGAAAGGACAATTTCCCATTGATTACCTTTCACTCTACCTATGGTAGTTGCTCGACCGCCAGCATTTCCTTGGCGTTGATTGATTTCCCAAATCCTGCAGCGAATCGGTACAAACATCAATAATTGATTGTAAGACAGACAGGAGTGTCCTGACCATGTCAGTAGTGTCCGACTCAAACCCCACATCGATGTTTACTAAATGCAACCTTAGCGAGTTCAACATGCGAGCCATTCCTATCTTCATCCTCGACGCGGTGCTACTGCACTTATACAACCCACGCGAAATCCGCAAAATCCTACTTGTACAAGAGTCGAGTGCGCGAGGCGGCATTCATTATTAAAAAGGCAAACAAAATTCTCCGGAAACCGTGATTTTATTTTATTGATGAATGGTGAATCGTACGATACGTGATTGTGCGCCTCCTAAGAACGGGCTAAGAATTAAGCACGAGTATTCATCTGTCGGCCGGTCGTTTGCTATATCAATTCAAAGTCCCGGATGGCAATCAGTTTCAATTAGGATAATTAGACGATTTTGAGACATGAATAAGTCAGGCAAGGTGAAAGGTATATGCATGGTCGGGGTCAAATGGGCCCGCGCGTGACTGAAACTCCCGGTTAATCAGAACACATGAACGTAGATCAATTATAACTGGCAACACATTGTGGCACGGTAGCAGCAACAAAGAAGTAAAGCAAAAATCGAAGAAAAAAATAAAAAACTGACCACGCCAGACGGCCGACGGTAGAGCGATCAACGATTGTCGGTGTGCGGCCAGATCGTTTAATCATGAAACGTTCTTAACCTCATGTACCTGGTCTCGTGCCATTGTCGTCGGCCCCGCACAACAGCCGAGGGTTTCAATCTCGATCTTCGTTGATTACGTCTTTTTTGTGGTTTCGTGCCTCGTAACCACAATTCCTGATTGACCAACTGGAGAAGGAGAAAACAAAAAACGATCGAGATGAACGACGAGCAGACTGCTATTGTCGGCAACAGTTATTGACCCCTCTTAGGAAACAGAAGAAATGTCGAAAAAAAGGAACGGAGAACTGACGGAACTGCCCCACACTCCATGGTATCGTTGTGATCGTGGCAGTTCCGTTGTTCGATTATGCAGGTACCTTCCCGTCCATATGGCATGTTTGGTATCCCGATTATCGTATTCCATTCAAATCTCGATCGGAGCATGTGGACGCTGTCGTCGTTTTCATCGTTGTCGTGATCATCCTGGCCTACCTGGAGGCTGCACTCCATTGCCCTTTTGTTGGCGCGATCGTCCTCCTATAAACTCGTACTCGTATTCGGATCCTGGCGATTATTTCGTTGTCTGATTTCGCATCTGCGAAAACGAGGTCTGTCGCCTTTATTTCCCTTCATCCCTTGCGTGTGCATTTGCATCGGCAAACGGAGGGCGATCACCGGCACGATCCATTCTTGATCATGTCATTGTACTAGGGACAAATTTATCGATCAGCTGTTCTGCTGAGGATGTTTTTTTTTCTCCTGCGTGTATTATACGAACGTCTGGAACTCCTGTTGCTCCTTGAGTTATGCAATGATCATAGCCATTTGGTCCTGTGGCACATATACAATACATACATATGTACGATCATACGATCGCCGCAGAATCTGAACGGAGCGACAGACGGAAAAATAAAGACAGAACGAAGAAGAGAAAAAGTGTCGCTAATATTTCATGGCTTGTACCCATTCCACAGGCATCGCAACCAGGTGCAATATCATCCTTTCTTTTGCATATCGCCCTCCGAATCAATCGCAAGGGGACGCACGATCGCTGAACTCTGAAAAGTGATCACAAAAATCCAAAATGCGAATTGAAAGTGCGATCCATGTAATCGCATCTGCCCGATGCTACTGCTGCAGTTCGTTTAATTCTTCTTCGCTATAGTAAAAGGATTGATAATCCTTACTAGGTATCTATCAACCCTTTCTCCTCGCCATCGCTCCCGGGTGCGCTGCTAATGTGAACAGTTGGACTTAGTGGTCATTAGGGAAACACAAATAGTAACGGACGTGCTGGAGGACCTTACTTGAACGAATTTAATTAACGTAAAGTGAGACGTGGCGTACCCCTGAGTTGCTGTGGTGGACGATCCTGTTTTGTTTTTGTTCTTCTTCTTTCAACCTGGGACCGTCGCATGCCTTTTTAATGAGTAATCCATAGTTGGATGGCAAACACGTTTCGTATATCAAATAGTGTGCGTTCTTGAGGCGTCCAGCAACATCTGCCGTTTTGATATTTTGTTTTTTTTTTTCAATTTGATTGCGGGGATCTTATTTCCTCCTTGTCCGGTTGGTGTTACACGCGGGATCGTGGCGAGGGATGGGGTCCCGATTATATTTCCGATGACGGTGAAAACGTTACGTAATGCATTTGACATGAATTTCGTGAAATATCCTGACGTGGCGGTTAGGGCTGTCAGAATACATTCGGGACTTGAGGCATTGACGTTGACGTTTAATCGGAGACTTAGGGCTACGGCAGGAAATAGTACGAAATCGAATCGATCGAAGGGGTCGTGTGGATGGGCAGTTCGGGGAAGTGATATAGTTTCTTTCTAAAGGTTGCGGAAGCAGAAGGGAAGTGATCAGATGGGGCTGGGAGTGACTCACGTTGAAAACGTCATTTGAAGTTGTCCGTTAAGTCAAACACCGTCTTTGCGTGTTGACAAATCTAGAGAGGATCAGTGACAGCAGAGTCAATTACTGTTATTGCTTCTCTTATGACGCCGACCTAAAAGAAGGAAAGAAGCTTTCTTACGGCGCAACTTAACTTATGAGCGCCTTCAGCCAACGTGATTTCTGGGTAGCTCCTTTCCCTGGCCCATTTCATGCCGGGTCGAGATCACCTGCCTGCGTGGGCCGAATTAAAATTCAAAGAACTCCGTTGACCCCTTCCACAGGGAAGGTCTTCTTCAAAGACTAAGATGATGGCAAACGTAGATAGTTGGGAAACTTTGGCATATGAGGTGTGTCCAAAAAGTAACAGCAGTCTTGAAAGATCGTCAGTTGTATTAGTCCGAATGGGTTTTGAATTTATCTAGATATTGCTAGCCGATCTAGTTTAGTCTGTCACCAACTGCAAATGTGTTTTGATACGATCGGCTAATATTTGGAGCCATCCAATAAGAGGTGTCATTTTAAATGTCGCTTCTAAGCTGACAATATAAAGCTATCATTACAAGAACTTTTGATAAGCAAAAGCTAGGCTGTTATTGATAGCGTGCTTAAAGATCCATGGGTCTCCATTTCAGGACGATCACAGAACACGGGCTTATCTGGACTGCATTTGGCGTGGAAACTATGGACTGCATACTTTTAAAGTCCAGTTGTCATTTAAATTGAATTGCTTTCAATGAATGAACAGAATCATTATTTTTTACACAACATTGCTTATGAGGCTTGTTTTCATTTATATGATATGTAAACAAATAAAATACTCGTGCAGGGACGGGTTAAGAATATCCCTGCAGCGATACCTATCGCTTGTCGTAAAAGGCGACTAAACAAAGGTAAACAAAACTCACATCTAGGCAATTTAGAAAACACCAAGGTGAGCCTAGGGACACATATACCACCATTAAACTGCCCCACAAGTGTGCATGCGAATCAGTGGGTTGACACGACTGGAGATCACCGGTGTTGTAAGAGTAAGATCAATCAAAAAATAAAAAATCTGGAGCATGCCCGTGTCAAAAAGGAAGGGAAGAATGAAAACGGTCAAACCGTAGCATTATGGAAAAGAACGCTAAAAGGAAAAGCACTACCCCGCCAGGCACTACTAATGGTCGTGATCCTGGGACGAGCAGCAATGCTCGGGTCAGAGCTATAGGATTTCCGGGGGATAGCAAAGTAATGCAACGGCGTAAGCCACATTTAAGAGTCGCGAGTTGGAACGTTGGAAGCATGAGTGGGCGCAGCTATGAGCTTGAAGAAATGATGGTTAGAAGGCGAGTAGACATCCTGTGCGTACAAGAGACGAAATGGCGAAACACCGGTAATCGGGCACGTTTCTTGGACGTTAAAACAAAAGCCTACAAGATGTTTTACTATGGATTGGAACAAGGAGAAAACGGAATCGCCATCATCCTTGCGGCAGAGCTACTTGGCAACGTCTTAACCATTTCAGAGTCCAGTGACCGTTTGATGGCTCTCAAATTGGTGATGCATGGTGAGGTGTGGAACATCGTAAGCGCATATGCCCCTCAAGTAGGATGCGAACAAAAAGAAAAAGATGCATTCTGGCTAGATTTCCACAACCTTGTCAAAATCATCCCAAAGGAAGAGCTTTTGTTTGTTGGGGGAGATTTAAACGGACATGTCGGGAAGACAAGCGAAGACTATGAAGACTACCACGGAGGGCTGGGATACGGCACCAGGAACTCTTCAGGTGAAGATATCCTAAACATGTGCAAGTCGTACGGTCTTATAGTGCTAAATACCATGTTCGTCAAACAAAGCCGGCACCTGATCACTTATAGCAGCGGCGGAAATGAAACTCAAATAGACTATCATTTGGTATCTAGTTTCATGAAGCCACGAGCTAAAGATTGCAAAGTGATCCTGGGAGACTCGATCGCCCCTCAACACCGTCTCCTCCTGACTGAATTTTTTATGGATGCGAGAAAGAAGTCAAAGCAGCAAACGAAGGTGTCTGAGAGAATCAAGTGGTATAAGCTGGATAAAGGAAAAGGCGAAGCTTTTATTACCATCATGGAAAACTACCTCTCTTCCATTATCGATGAGGTCGGTAATGAGGAGTGCAGAGCACAAGACATGTGGGATTCCCTACAACAATCTGGCCTGGAGAAAGCCAAATCACTGCTCGGAACATCTAAAGGCCCCTGCCAACACGCAAAAGAAACCTGGTGGTGGACAGACGAAGCCAAAGCAGTGATACACGAAAAGAAAATGGCTTTCCAAGCTTGGTCAAAGTGCTCTTCTACTAATAGAGAGGAAAAAGCTCGCCGTGAAAAGGAATATAGATGTTGCAAAGGTATCGCGAAGAAAAAATGCGCCGAATTCAAAGCGAAAAGCATGGAAGGCCTCTATCAGGAGTTGGAAGAAATATCGTCTTCCGCGTCTGACAGGAACCAGGCTACCCAGGAGCTTCGACAAAACAATTTGAACAAAGGAGCAAATATCTTTAAGATAGCCGCCCAGAGAAGAAGAAATGCTCAGGAGATTCGTTTCCCAAAGTTTATTAACAATGCTGAAGGCCAACTCCTTGTGGAAGACGAAAAAATTCTCCACAGATGGCGACAGTATTGCGAGGAACTTCTGAAAGAACAGTTTCCCCGAGTGTACTTTCCAAGAGCCGCCCCGAATCATGCCGAAATACCCGACATCACAGTCGAAGAAGTTCGGTACGCGGTTAAAAACTCCAAGAAAAGAAAAGCTGTTGGGCCGGACGGGATACCCTCTGAGTTCTGGAAAAAGATGGGAGACATCGGGTCTAGATGGCTCATGGTTCTTATCTCTAAACTTATGAGAGGCGACACTATGCCTAATCAATGGAGGGAAAGCTATCTTCTTCCATTGCACAAAGGAAAGGGTGATACGCGAAATTGTGATAACTACCGTTCTGTCAAGCTGATGTCGCACACCATGAAGATCGTTGAACGGGTATTAGATAGCCGACTGCGGAAAATAATACGACTATCTGATGACCAGTGCGGGTTTGTCTCGGGTAAATCAACAACAGATGCAATCCAAAGTATAAGGATCATGATGGAAAAGCATCGTGATTCTTCAAAGGACTTGCATATGGTGTTGGTTGATTTCGAGAAGGCGTTTGACCGGCAACCAAGAGATCTTTTATGGGTAGCGCTAAGACAAAAAGGAGTTCCAGAAACCTACGTGCGAGTAATTATGGACATGTACGAGAGAGCAACGACAAGAGTAAGATGCACCGCAGGAGCCACCGAAGAGTTCGCAATCAAAGTCGGTGTACACCAAGGGAGCGTCCTCAGCCCACTGCTTTTTATAGCAGTCCTTGATTGCTTGCTTGAAGGAAAAGTGACGGACCCCAATGTGCACCAGCTATTCTTTGCTGACGATGGGGCCATTATAAGTGATGATCAGGCGTCCCTACAACGAGCACTTGATGTGTGGGTGGACATTTTTGAGGGACACGGGTATCGTATTAGTTCAAAGAAGACAGAGTATCTGTGCTGCCCGTTCTCTGACCCTCATCAGCCTATACCAGACATTTACTTGAATGGAAGAGTGCTTCCCAAGTGTGAAAAGTTTAAATATCTGGGATCTATGATTAATAGAGAAGCAACTTGTGATGACGACATCAAACATCGCGTAAGCGTAGGGTGGATGAAGTGGCGGGAAAACTCCGCCATCTTCTGTGATCGAAAAATGCCCCCTAAGCTGAAAGGAAGGCTCTACACTTCAGTTGTACGTCCGGCGCTCACATACGGTTCACAATGCTGGACAATGCACAAAAAGTATGAGAGCAAATTAACGGCAACTGAGATGAAGATGCTTCGCTTGACAGCGGGAGTAACAAAGCGTGACAGAATTAGAAGTTCAAAGATCCGAGGAAGCCTCCACGTAAAAGAAACCATCACAAGAAATATAGAGCGCGACCGACTCAGTTGGTATTGCCATGTTCAAAGGAGAGATCCTTTGAACCCCGTCCAAAAGGCGTTATCAATCAACATTCCAATTTCAACACGCAAAAAAGGCAGGCCGAAAAACAATTGGTGCAAACAAATGCAAAAACACCAGCATTTGATTGGCCTCAGCGATGAAGTAATCCCAAACCGGGAAGCCTGCCGCTACTTTCTGAGGTCAAACCGGCGGACCCCACAAGCGGACCAGTAGGAATGCAGTTAAGTGGGAAGGTTATGGTCCTACACTTCTGACCATAACGACGCCGGGATAAAAAGGAAAAGAAGAAGAAGAAGTAAACAAATAAAATCCCGAAAAAATTATAACAAAAAAAGAATAACGGTTTGGTTTAGGCTTTGGATATAGTTCCGTTGAGGGAGCACCCCTGATGTGGACGAACATTTTTGTACATGCTTACCTCGATTAGTAATGAAAAGATTTTGGCGCAAATGCACCATACATTTTTTAAGGAAGTTTGGAGTTTTAACGATTTTTAATGAATTATTCTTGGTGTTGACTCCTAAAATGAGCTTTCTACGTCGTATTCAATTGTTGACGATGATCAAGACAAACTTTTCATGGGGATTTAAATATTTTCCGGCTTTTTGCGATTTATTCGTAACAATTACGCCCGAAGAAGGCACAATTTTAAGCAACTCTTGACCTATTAGATGTATTATCATCATCAATTGTCCGTGTTGCTATTCGCTATCCTTCATAGATAAGAAATTTTGATCATATACTCGTAAGTACAACAGTTCGAGGAAAGAATCACGTTTTAAAAGTCGACAACGACGTCGGTACATAAACTCACATAATAATGTAAGCTCACGACCGTTACCTTTAGTCAGTATACAACAAAAGATCGCGACAACACAATCAAACATATTTACAAACTGCACATTCAGTGGGGTCTGCGCCAGATACCCCCCTAGTGCGGGGGCTTTGCCCCTGGACCCTGCGCATATAGTCCTTCAAAATAAAATCCCTACGAATAAATGGCTAAAAATGGTAAGATCTTCAAGCCCCCATAAAAATGATATGGTGCATTTGTCCCAAAAATCCCTTGGGGGTTTTTCCTATCCCACCAAGGTCAACATATGCCCAAAATTTTATCCCAATCCGGGGTGCCCCGTAAACGGAACTGTACCCTAGGTTTTGGTCTGACTGAGGCATTTTTTTTTTAGAAAATAATATTGTTACGGCCAATTCAGAGTGAGGACTTCATTAGCGGACGACGCCGGTAGACGCCACTAAGCTAGTGAAACAATGATTTAATGTCCTGACGATTTTTTTGAATGTGTAATTTTGCATAATGGAGATTCCAATTAGCCTTTGAAACCGTACGATTTAACACCATTAGACTTTTTCCTTCGGAACTGTTCTAAACATAAAGTGTACGTCGATGTTTGACCAACGAATCTTCGCTAATTAGAGCCGAAATTATGGCCAACGTAATGAAAAAGTTATCATATTTTTAGACATTTTATTACTAACCTTAGAGTCTATTCTTTGGACGACAATAAAATAAAATTGTCACTTGATAAAAAATGTCTCATTTTCTCCTGATCTAAAATGACACCTTTTATTGGGTGGACTTCTATAAAAAAGGAAAAATCCATATGTTTCCCAGACGTCAGTGTACCACCAGGAAACATAAAACCATTAACTTGAATCAGGACGAAAAGTCGGCCTATTTGGGGTCTGGTATATATGTACATACGTATTGGGCTCGAAAAACATTGATGCCCAGCCTCAGTAAAAGCTCGAATATGGCAGAGTTCACAATATCTTTCATTGCTCTATTTTAAAGAAAGGGGTGCAGAGGAATAAACAAAATTTCTTAAGAAAAGCACGAATTTCTGATATTTTTCAAACACCTTATGATTCTAGCCCTAGATGTTCTGCTTCTTCTTCACAAATTTTGTTCCCTATACACGAAGCCACGCTTTAGGGAAAACTGGAACTTTATTTGTTGACAACCACATCCATTTAACAGTCTAGTCATATAGGACTTAGCCTTAGAGATCTTTGATTTCATTTCCAGCTATCTGAAAAATTAAAATTTTGGTCCGAGGATGATTTTAATTGTAGTCTGATAACGTTGAAGCTGACATTTTGTATTTGACTCTACTTGATTCGGCAGAAGAATAAAATTTAGTAAAATTTTTGCGAAAATATTGACGAATATCGCTTTTTAGCTTTTTTATGGCGAACATAAAGTTTCATCAAGTTCTCACACGTGATTTGTGACATAAATCAAAATTAAACATATCCAATTAAAATTTTCATTTTATCTTATGAGGACTCATATCCGAACAAATTTACCAATTACTGAATTTAACTATCAAAATTCTGCTTTGTGAAAAATGTTTTTCGCGCACTTCGACCAATTTACAGTCGTCATAATCGACCTAATCGAAATTTCACGCTATTGGACATCAAACCATCTACCCAAATGTATCAGCTACTATTAAAGAAGACAAATCACTCGTCTTTGCTAACAAGCAGCGTCAATTGCTTCGAAGACAACATTACATTATTAACGAGATACCAATCAACATGTTCGAAATTGACTTAAAATTGGACTCTCTATATTTACATACAAAAGGATGTTTGAGAAAAACAAAGCAAGTATTAATTTATCAACTCGAACATCAATTTTGAACACTTTTGCAATTTTCCTATATTGTTTATCAATTAAAGCCAAATACTTGAAAGATCATACATATTGCTATATTATCTGCAAAGGCCACTGAAGATAATCAGCCAATGAGTGTTGATTGGAACATGATTCAAAACAGTTCAATCTAAATTGTCTACCTTGTTTATGGGTACAAGTTCCGGGACTTGATTGGAAGAGGTCCTTATTTGGTTAAAAGGCATAGATTCATGACATCATTAAAGTTTGAGTTATATTCGACTGTGTCAATCAGTCATCCAGGTAGTGCATCAGATCTACACTATAAGATTTACAAGTAGAAAATCAAGGTTTTCCAATAGTTGGCGCTAGCGATACATGCTTGTAAGCCTGGTCGTCCCATCTGTGAATTTTCACTGGTTTGGACTTTCGTGTTGAATCAGTGAATAAGTTTGAAGTCGCAGAATTCAAAAAAAGCTTTCAATAATGCAAAGCCAAGAAATTTATGGGGTGACCGCGGCCGTCGCCAATCATCCATGAATCAAGCGTATGCAGTAAATTTGATGGCATTAGCTTGGCGCGGTGTGTTATGAATTCTTGTAATCAAGAGAAATCATCGCAGAAGCTCACTATCAAACACAACTAAGGCGTCTGAGTTAGGCATTTTAGAAAATAACCGCCACAATGAGAGCAAAGACCATGACAAGGCAAGGCCATAGGTTGTTCAATAAAATGGGATTATCGATTATCAACTGTTTCAATCGATAATGCATGGCCTGGACGAGCAGCACTTCCCATTCTTTCCATGAGGCGATTCGAGAATTGCTTCAAAAAAAAAAAAAAAAAAAACAAGGAAATTTGTAAGCCTAATAAAAAAAAAGAGAGAGACTTGTAAGGTAAACCTCAACTTGTTGTGGGTTCAAAGGTAATTTTCAAAAATATTAACAGATTAACAGATCATACGATGTTGGAAGAGGTCCGAAGCATTCATTCTTTTCATTCCTTTAAGCACTATAAATATACTCGTATAACTGCTCGGTGGTATTAAGGGACCTTTTGATGTGGCTATTTTTTTTTTTTTGGGCTTATCATTGGATTTTTGACATCAAATTAAGCCGCCGTTATGTGAATAAAAATGGAAATTACTTTCAAAATAAAAGCATAAATAACATCGAAAGCTATGATTTTTCAAAAGATTTTTGAAAAGCCCAGCCTGTTCAATCCACTTATGTATAAAGATTTAAATTCTGATTCTATAATTAGTATAAGTTCTATTTAAAAAAAGGGCACTTCACATACCTGATTCCCAACCAAAACGTATGGCTCGACGAATCCTAACAACTATTGGCGCTCAAAATTCAGTCTATCTGGAAAAAGAAGAACGGAACCTTGTTTAACGGACGGGAAGCAGTCGTGCTTATCGTCATTCACCTAGCGTAACGGTTTGTCAAATATCCAGAACACGATATTTGCATTCACACTGACTTGGATCAACAGTTTATTTTACGAAATGTCAAAAACGAACTTTTTGTTTTTGGTTTATACTATTCCTTTGTTTTCCACAACCGTCTGTTGCTGAAAATGTTTTTTTTTGTCGACTTGTTCGGCTCGGCCTTCTACTATAATATTTGCCAGTGACTGCTCCACTTAAAAGTGAAAAGAGAGTTTTTTAAGAAGAAACAGAAAACCGGAGGAAATGCAGGAGTAAATCGAAATTGTTTTCTCGGCCGTAATTGACGTATTTAAATCCACATCACCCTTTCCCCAACAAACGAGTCGCCTCACCTTATCTTATATCGTTACCATGAATCTGAATCAGAAACCCATTTACCAACCTTAGACTCCACTTAGAATCTGCGTTAGAACTGCAGTCAACCCTTGCATTTAAAATATAAAAAAAACGACATAACACATCCCTTAGTCACCATCCCTTGCCGATGGTGACTGATTCTATGGTAACGTTCCATCTAATCCAGTTAACTGCCTAAATATGTACATATATCTGAGCCTAAGTGCGCTACCTCCCATTCACCAAGTCGAGAACAAGCACCCCTTTCGCGATTTTCATTTCGATATGCAAGGATTATTTTCGAACACGAAAATCAAATCAGTGCAGGCGTTACGTAACCTCACCATAAAAAAAAATCAAACCAAAACGTAAAAAAAAAACAACCTCGATGGAATGGTATGCAACAAATTCAAATCCCAGTGGAAGGGAAATCGCAAAATCCGTGCATCAAACTTTTATGTCTGCCAGTGCCATGGTGTGCGTTTGTGTGTGTTTTGTTTTATTCCTAAGGACGACAACATTAAAAAAAACGAAAACCCCTTCACGGTAGACAGGACAACAAGGGAAGCCAATTTCGGTACGATTTACCCTTGCGTCTCATTCCATTGCCTACGCGAGCATGCCACACCGATGTGCAAGGATTGATTTGATTAGACACCGTTAGTGGTATTCGCACTACTCGTAGCATCGCCACCATCACCACCACCACGACGTCATCATCAACATCAGAAGTGGTTGGAGGAGTTGCATTCGAATCATAACGAGAAGTTGTCGTCATCAAAAGGATACACACAAACGAAGAATGAACAAAAAACAAAATCAGAATGAATGACAGTTGACTCTTTGCGCATCCTTTTGCAGGGATTCTGCAACAATTGGAAACACATTGGAAACAAAATCGAAAAAAAAGATAGCAATCGTAGAAGTAGAATGCAATCATCGAGATCCAAATCGACTGTGATTTCTCGTTATCCTTGTACCACGCACACACATTTAAAATGCACCCCAGGGTCGGTGGAGGGTACGTGCATTCGATATTGCTGCGCAGATGTTCATTACACCGTCTCACATGCACACACCCTCCACTTGGAACACTAAACACACCTTGTTGTATCCTTTCGTGTGATGTCAGGTAGGGCTCGTGACAATCGCGTGGCAAGGACCTTCGTGCGTACGCATATGAATCATTGGTGTTGGAAACAAAACTGATCGAGTTTCTGGTTGATGTATCCAGCAGGTTTCTAACGATGATCGTATGCGAGTGAACCCTTCGTTATCCTTTTTGCAAGTCACTGAAGCGAGGGATTTATTCGTTTTTTGTTCTTTAGAGGGATCGATTGGTATAAGAAGACAATCGTGGTGGTGTTCGGTCGTCGTGCTAGGTACGTAAGGCACGCGTCTTATCCACGTGGCGGCTATTAGTGGATATTAACAAGCAACACGCTGGGCTTTTTTTATGATTCTTCCTTATTCTCTTGTTTGCTTCAAATTTCTTGCGTGGAGCGCATACATATGTATGCTCTGTGTCCTTATGGAAATGTTGCTTGAGTGATTTGAATAAAGACAAAGTAATGCACCGCGGTTAGGGAGGGGAACTGGTTTCATATGCAAATTGGAATCTTCTCTCTACCGGGGTGTGGCGTGCTCTAAAGGTGTCACTGGTTTGTTGTTTGACGTTACGCGTATCAAGAACTTTAAAAGGATATTTGGAAAAGTGGCTAATCGCAGGGGTGGGCTTCACAAACCGGATTCGTTGGACCATGGGTCAGCGAAACCGGTTCTTTGATTGTAGGCATGTTGCTGATTAAATCGTTAATGAATTCTGGATGTCCTTTTTATATCGGTAATGCATCCCATTAGCACTACTTTCGA
This sequence comes from Merodon equestris, assembly GCA_958301585.1. NCBI lineage: Eukaryota > Metazoa > Arthropoda > Insecta > Diptera > Syrphidae > Merodon > Merodon equestris. The sequence continues at coordinate 123,025,804 of OY284414.1, forward strand.
ACAGCTGTTGCTTTTTCTCGTGTTTGGGTTGAAGGGTTTTATGAGCTACCTGAAATGTTTAGGAATACAAAATTAATGTTGCGTAAGATTTCGGGTTGAAATTAAGAGCGTATGCTCAAGTGGGTAAGGGGTTTATGGCCAATTCAATGGAAACAGATCAAAGCCAGAGACAAACTGGGACACTTGACTAATAACTTCATAATTACTTTCGATGTTATGTTTGTTTTTCAACCCAGTAGGATCTTTAAGAAATTGACAGATGGAACGAATGGAAAAACTACTTGATATTACGACCGATGTCCTAGTTTGCTCAAGAATAACTATGAACTCATTCATATTCGGAGTTAGTATACGTAGATCCGGGATAGGCAAACGGATAGTCTTTGATTATTTGTATGGCTACCACTCACCATCCAGGCAACACATGTTTTGCCAACAACTAGAGGGTCATTTAACAGACAGAGCTTTTAGGCTTCACAGCCCTCCTGATTTTCCAAAATTGTAACTCGAAAAAGATTTTGGAATCTGACTTTCGTTTTTGTCCCTGCACTAACACATTTTTTTTATAACACATTGAACTTTCCCATAGAAGCAGATACCAGCATCATGCTCTAGTCCAAATTTCGAGTCCAAGTTTAAGCTTTTAAGGATTTGAAATTAAAACTCCTTTTGCATGATCTCAAACTTATGTCACCAGCCCCCGAAGCCCACTCGCCATCCTCTGAGCCTATTACTCCTTTCTCAAGAATTTATTTAAGCTCAAAAGATGTTTTTTTGAAAGGACAACGTAGCTTAAGATCATTCAGATATGTTTCATTCCTAGCATACCTTGAATTTCTGAACAATATTCCTTTCGATTCCTTGATGAAACTAGCGCAGGTTATCTCATATTTAGGAGTTATCATCACAACTCCCTTTAAATATAAATTTTATTTTCATAAATAAACATGAAATTGGGTTCTAGTTATACCTGTTTTTCAGAAGGTCAAATTTCGAAATTTAGATTTTTATTGATTGTCAATTGACAGAAGAGTATTAGCTGATCTTCACGTCTGCTATACTAGTCAACTATACAAATTCAAGAATGCAAGTCATCTAATTGAATCAAAGAGCATTTTAAAAGTAAGCAGAAATCGAGCTTAATGGTAGCTAATTAAAACCTTATGCTCGTTTTTGGGTTATAATTTAGAAAAAACAAATTTTCTGTGAAATAATTTTATCTTCGGTTAATTTTTTCTTTTTTTTTGACCAGGATCGAGCACTTTTTGGAGCTTAAGGCCTTGAGTCCGACCTCATTTTTCAAAATGCATTACACACGTTCCCTCGATGAGTTTAGCTCCGAAGCTATTTTTCTTTTGCTACGCCGAGGTTTTCGTTTTCGTTCAATCCTGGCTTTCGAAATATCTTTGACGATGTTGCTGTCTTATTTTTACAACTTTATCACCTCCAATCCTAGCACACGACCCGGATCCAAACTCATTTCCAAATTTCGACCCTTAGTCCGAAGCCAAGTATCCTAATTTTCGAAGCTCCCACATCCTTAATCCCTCAACACCCGCCCTATCTAATACCTCAGCAACAGCCAGATCCTCATCTCTCCCACCACAACCCAGTTTTCTTCAACATACGTAGCTTCCAAATCTTTCGTTGATCCCCTACTGCCACCTTCAGTCAAACTTACCCAGCAATCTATTGACCCCAACGAATGTCGATACGCTCTTTCCAGGTTAAGAGATAAAAAGATCTATGAGAACATTCGACTCTTCTTGGCTTATCTTCATGACGAATCAGACTCGGTTTGCTATGAAGGTAAAACAAACCCCAGCGTAATGGTCACAATACAACAAGAAGGTCTCCCAACCGATTTCACTACCTTCCAGAACCTTTTCATTAAATATCACGAGTTTTTCAATATCTCACCCAAAAAAGTATCAAACGTTCTTGATACCTTCAGACAATATAAACACTCAAAGCGTATATCGCACCTTCAGCGTAGTAAAGCTGACCATGGTAGGTTTTTTCGTCCCTAAAAGTCTCCTCCTCCCTGCCACTCTAACGCTCCCCGAAAACCTTCCTCTTACCTTTTATTATCAAAACGTAAGAGGTCTGCGCTCTAAAACTCAGGCAGTCCTGCAGCAATCACATGCTTTACCTTTTGGAATCTTTAACTTAACCGAAACGAACCTAATCCCTAGTATAAACAACCTTGAACTATTCCCATCCAACTTTAACGTTTATCGGGACGATGATGTTAACCGACCTACTGATGATTGTCCATGCCACGGTGTTCTTCTAGCCGTCCGAAATTGACTCGTCCCTCATAGCAACTTCATCTTCGTCATGTCTCGACTTTGTTTCTATTAAGATTGTACTACCCCGGAAATCGCTCTACGTCATCTGCTTTTACGTTTTGCCATCACAACCTATTGAAACATATGTATAACTTGGCCATTGATACAATCGATTTCGGGACGATGATGTTTAATTTAACTGATTTACGAGATCCCCAAGACGAGATCCTAGTTTTCGGTGACTTCAACCTTCCTCAACTTAAATGGATCTAATCCCACTGCAGCCAAAGAATACCTCTTCTCTGATCGCCTAGCTGATTCCAGCCTTAAATAAGTAAATAAGTAACTCGACCTCATTTTCACAAGTGACCCCTTTAACTCCTCACTTTTAGCTTCTCCGCCGTCCCTATCAACCGTCGACAACTAACACCCTCCCTTTCTTCTCTCGTTCTTCCATAACTCCCCTATACAGAACTCTTCCCCACTGTTCGAATGCCTCATGATTTTCACAAAGCCAACTTCCGTCAAATCAATGTATATCTCAATAGTGCTCGTTTTAATTTCAGCAACCTTACGGTAAATGATGCCATATCTATATTCTACAAAGAAATATTTAATTCTTTCTCCCTTTACGTACCCTTTTCGCGACATAAAACCTCCTCCACCTCCCCACCATGGTATAATCGCAGGCTCCGTTCTTTGAGAAACAAACGAAACAATCTCTGGACAACTTTCATTCGTACTCAATCCCAAAATGACTTCTCTAACTATTTCGGTACTTATCTGCATTTTGTAGAGCTTTATAACTCTCTCTATCAAGTCGAGATGCAGACCAACCTTATAAATAATCCCAAGTCCTTCTTTCAATTTGTTAATTACAGAAGAAAATCTGATGGCTACCCAAACTCTCTCTCAATAATGAAACTTCCAATGATCCTCATAACTTCGCCAACCTTTTTGCCACTTTCTTCAATCAATCTTTCATCCATGGTTCCTTTGCATCCGATCCTACTTATTTCAACTATTTACCAAACTTCTCCTTTGGACCATTTCTCCCTCGTAGTGTCGACCCCGATATCATCCAAGAAAGATTAAAGCAACGTAATGATGAATTCACCCCTGTTCCTCCTTTCTTTCTCTACCTCTCTCCAAAATGTTTAACCTATCCCTTTCTTCAAGGTGAATCAAGGCTATCATTTCCTCAGAACATGACTCTTCCCTTATTCAATCGGACCTCAACAGCTTTTCCACCTGGTGCTCGAACTGCCTCTATTACTTTTTCCCGCAAACGTAACATACCTCCTCCCCGCCTCTACTTTCTACATAATCAACCCCTTTCTACCGTTCAGGTGATCCGTGATCTTGGTGTATTATTATTATTTTTTATTTATTTTTTTTATCCCGCGTATTCAACACCTGTTTAAAATTAACATTTAGTTGAAGCTTTTACAGTTTATCAGTGTTTACGTACATTGTAGGACCAATGTCCCTTACAATTATGTTTTTATTTGTATAAAGATTAGTTGGCACAAGTGGGATTTAATCCACCCGAAACGTTGGAGGTTTTGTTCACACCGAGCGCCCCTTGTCGCTCGTTGTTGTCGCCAGATGTTATTTTGTTTTCATGATGATGTACCCAGTACTTACCCAAACCGTTCAATTAGGCCTGTTGGTCTGTATCGTTTAAGTCTTCGTATTTCTGTTTGTTCGTCATTTGGGATATTGCGTATTTCGTCGTTTGTATGTTGTAAAATCTTACTTTGGTATATGACAGCACTTTTTTATTTCGTCTGCAACAGTTGTTATGTGAAGGTCTTTATGAATTTCCGTGTTTGGTACGTACCATTCTGCATTGGTCTTCTTCTTCTTTTCCTTTTTCCGGCGTTGTTATGGTCAGAAGTGTAGGACCATAACCTTCCCACTTAACTGCATTCCCACTGGTCCGCCTGTGGGGTCCGCCGGTTTGACCTCAGAAAGCAGCGGCAGGCTTCCCAGTTTGGGACTACTTCATCGCTGAGGCCAATCAAATGCTGGTGTTTTTGCATTTGTTTGCACCAATTGTTTTTCGGCCTGCCTTTTCTTTTTTTTTTTTTTTGTGACACGGGCATGCTCCAGATTTTTTTGTTTGATCTTACTCTTAAAACACCGGTGATCTCCAGTCGTGTCAACCCACTGATTTGTATGTACACTTGTGGGGCAGTTTAATGGTGGTATATGTGTCCCTAGGCTCACTTGGTGTTTTCTAAATTGCCTAGATGTGATTTTTGTTTACCTTTGTTTTAGTCGCCTTTTACGACAAGCGAGAGGTATCGCTGCAGGGATATTCTTAACCCGTCCCTGCACGGAAACCATTCTGCGTTGGTAATTGTTCTTAAGATTCTGTTTTATGTACGTTTAATTATTTGGATGTTTGAGGTTTTGGAAGTGTCCCATAGTTGTAGCCCATATGTCCAGATAGGTTTAATCATAGTTTTGTATATAAGAAGTTTATTGTCTATTGACAGTCTAGAATTATAACATTTTCGGAGCTTGTCTTTTATTTGCTTATTCTTTTCTACAATGTGTTGTTTCCATGTTAGCTTTCTGTCAATAACCATACCTAGATATTTGGCGTGATCGCTGGATTTTATGTTCTTATTATTAATTATTATAGGAGGTGGATTGTCAATTTTTCTAGTGGTGTAGATAACCTGGATAGTCTTATCTTCGTTTATTTGTATACCCCATTTTGTGAACCACTGCATTGTATTGTTTAAAAGGTTTTGTAATTTGAAATTTGCGTCTTTGTCAGATTGCAGTATGATAGTGTCGTCTGCAAATGTTGCTAACATGGAGTGTTGCGCTGTCGGGGTAGGTATGTCTGCAGTGTATATTAAGTAGAGGAGTGGCCCCAAAACGCTACCCTGGGGAACGCCAGCTTGGACTATATGCAAGTTAGAGTATTCTTCCTGGTGTTTTACATAGAAGTGTCGCTGGTCAAGATAGCTTTTAAGTAGATGGTAAAAGTCTAATGGTAAGGCTTTGTTAAGTTTGTGTATTATGCGACCAGGAACTCAATTTCCTTGCACATATCAACGATATAATTCTTAAGGCCAATTCTGTACTTGGATTCGGGAAACGATGGTCTAAAGAGTTTTCCAATCCCTGAGAATGTGAAAATGTATATTTATAAAACTATAATATACGGATCCGAAACTCAGTCTGCGACTGCGATAGGGGAAAATAGATGGCCGATCTTTGAAAACAAGATCCTATGGAGAGTCTATGGTGGGAAAGCACAAAGGAACAGGTGAATGGAGAAAACTACACAATTAAGAAGTCGAGAGACTTCACTTAGCCGCAAACTTTATCCGAGTAATAAAATGGCGAAGACTAAAATGGATAGTTCACGCAAAACGAATGGACAGTGGACGAACGGTCGGACAAATAAGAACCCGAGAGCAAAAGACCACCATGAAGGCCGTGTCGTAGATGAGAGGACAATATAAAGATGGGACTAGAAGAAATGGATCAGACCAGTGAAAATGGAAGGAACCCACCCACGATAGGGAGGCCTGGGGAAGGGTTGTCAATAAGGCCCTAAACTTTCGAGCTCTAAATGGCCAGTAATAATAAGGGTGGTCCAACAAAAACGCACGATGATAATTGTAAATAAAACAAAAAGTTTTCAACACTTATGTGTGAAACAAAATATCGGCCAAATGCTCGCCACGGCTTCGGTGGCATACCTCATCCGATGGTACATATTTCCAATGACTCTGAGACATAATTGAGGTTCAACGTCGTTAATGTGCCGAATTATCTCATCCTTTAGCTCTTGAATTGTTCTTGGCTTATTGACGTACACTTTTTCTTTTAAATATCCCCAAAGAAAGAAGTCCAACGGTGTCAAATCACATGATCGTGGCGGCCAATTAACATAGTCACGACGTGAGATAACACGGCCATTGAATTTCTCGACCAAAAGAGCTATTGTTTCGTTGGCTGTGTGGCAAGTGGCACCCTCCTGTTGGAAGCACATATCGTCCAGGTCCATATCCTCAATTTCTGGCCACAAGAAGTCCGTTATCACCTCGCGATAGCGAACACCATTCACGGTAACTGCTTGGTCGACCTCATTTTCGAAGAAGTACGGCCCGATGACGCCGCCATTTGTGGATGCATCGGTTTTTCAAAAATCACTCGTGGATTCTCATTTGCCCAAATGCGGCAATTCTGCTTGTTAACGAATCCACTGAGGTGAAAGTGTGCCTGGTCGCTGAAGATGATTTTCTTCGTAAAGTCACCATTCACTTCTGTCTGGTCAACCAACCATTCGGCGTATTGACGACGCTTGAAATTGTCAGTAAGCTTCAGCTCTTGAGTCAATTGAACCTTGTAGGCGTGTAAATTCAAATCTTTATTCAAAATTCGCATCAGTGATGTCGTGAGATGTTCAATTGTTGGGCACGACGACGAGTCGAGGTTGACGGCTATTCTGCCACACTATCGCGAACAACAGCAATGTTTTCCGCAGAACGAACTGGTCGAGCATGCACAGGTGTTTTCACATTTCCTACAGACCCGGTTTGCTGAAATTTGCGCACAATTCTACCGATTGTGGACACATTTGGTCGATTATGCTGACCAAAAAAATCACGAAGTGCACGAAATGCATTTTGATTTGAACGCCCATTTTCGTAAAAGGCTTCAACAATCTTAACGCGCTGCTCAATTGTGTACCTCTCCACGGTTGAATTTGTCAAACACTGAAACAAAATTAAGTTGGGCAAAAAAACTTGACGTTAAGGTGTGACTCACAATTAACATCGTGCATTATGGTTGGACCGCCCTTTATAATGATAATTGTCCAACAACTTACGAAAATTACATACGAATTCTGCGTTTTTCATCGTGTCAAATAACCCTTAATTTTGTCTGCTTGGAAAGATCGAAAGTATTGCTTAGTTAGGCCATAGGTGAGCGATCGAAACAGGAGAAAATCCGAAGAGAATTCGGCGGGTGGCATAGTGAGCACGAGTTCAATGCTTACAGATAGTTTAAAGGATTTGAACTACTTGTGGTAGTCGTTGTCGTGCTGCGAAATACATTTGTTATGTCTTTGTTCGTATAGTGGTTGCGTTTCCTTCAGTGCTCGTCTCAACGTTGCGTTTGTTAGCAAGGTCCGGTGATTACCTCACTCAGTTGCAACAATTCATAATACATACTATACTATGCTGAACTGGTCTCACATCATAGGCATCAGAAACATTCATGAAGGGATGGAAAATGTCTTGTTGAATTACGGTAAAAAAATCTGAAATTTTTTGTTGTATTTGACATGGATCTCGATCCAGTAATACCTCCAATTCTGCGTCTTCAAACTTTTTCACCGGTCCTAGACATTTCTTGCCGTTTCACGTCAAAATCAATATTTTTGAAGCATTGAAATAATTGGCGAAACATTTTTCACTAACTGAATTCTGAACATAAATTTCTAATCATTCGATGCGCACCAGCAGTTGATTTTTCGAATATAAAAAACGAAACGCAAAAACTCCCGTAATTGATGCTCATTCGGTAAGATATTCGACATTTTAATGCATTAAAAAAATATTGATGCCAATAACAATTCACAAATAAAACGTTGGGGCCCCAGAACGTGAAAATTATTTCAACTTTTTTGATTCGAAAAATAGCCAATGGTATCGAGCCACCAAATGTGATAGTTGACTATAAGCTAGCAATGGGCTGGTACATATTTACCAATCTGTCTCAGACATGATTGTCAATATATGTAAGAGCGAAAAATTCGAATTCTTTCGACTAACACAATTGTCCGAAGTTATACAATTCCCGTTACTTTCTGAACGCTCTAATATACCTTGGCAGAAGGAATCCCAGGAAATAAAACAAAGCGTATGCCCAGTTTTCAATCAAGAAGTCTTCTCTAGAAAAGTAACGAAGTGTTACTCTCTACCACTCACGTTTATTCTTATTATTGACAGTACTTTCTAGCCAACTGCCATTTTTTCATCGCTGGAGATGATGATAGATTAGAATGACGAAATTAGAAGTCGCTTGAGAACCAAGAAATGTTCATACTTCATTATTACTTTCACTATCTTCATTATCATTCCAGGTTTAACCTCGTTTATACACCCGATGGTTAATTAATGATCGCTGTTTGAAGAATCATTTCTCTAAGATGATAATAATTTGAGTACTCTCCGTTATTTTTCATCACCTCTTAATCAATAAAAAAGTCTGTTTTTGTGTATAACACAAGCCTTGCCCCCCTGGCCAAAAACTCCCTGGAATGTGTTAAAAAAATCCTTTAAGAGCCTTGAGTCCCAGACCCACATACCTTGTTATGGCTAAAAAAAATCGAAAAACCAACAAATAGTCATGTGTATCTAACATCTAAGCGAGGGTTACTCGGTAAACTAATGAGTTTTTTCCCCTCACAAATGGGGTTCGCAAAATTCGAAGGGTTTCCTGCTTTCAAATCCTGTGCCGACCTTACGGTTAACCCTCCTTCGACAATTAGTCACAACCAAAAGGAAAAAAACAAACGAAAATTCGATATTTAACTCTTACCCTTAGTCTCTTGAATACCTTCCATACATGTTTACATACTATATGTTCATCTGTATGACTACGTGAAAGTGGGGTGGCCTATGAAAAGCACCGGATAGCATGTGTCAGGAACACACCCTGTTGTCAAATGTCCATGGCAACGGTATCTTCAAATGTTCCACGTAATCACATTTTCCGTTTAGACATTTTAATGAAAAGTAAATATTTCGAGAATAATTCAAAAGGAAAAAAAAAACGAAAAAGAACAAACACAGTCCATCTATCGAGTTGGAATACAATTAAGGTATCACCACCGCGACCATTGTGACCATTACCGTATCCACGGGCGTCGTCGCACCGTTCGCCAGTCCGTCAAATCTACAAGCGAAGATCAAAAGAAAAGCAGATGGATCCAAGAGCCGCATACGCACATATGGCTACGATTAAATTGCGAAACCCATCGTCAGAGTTCTTGTATAGCCTTCGTCACCGACACCATCATCGACATCACCATCATCATCATCATCAACACTGTAGACGATGGCACGGACGGCGTTGGCAGAGAAGCTGGTATGTTATATCAATTGTGAATGCACCCCTATGTATAACACGTACTGGACTCCTTTAATTTCTTAGCTGAATCCTGCGGGTATAAAACATAATTTCAGTCAGCCAAACCTCCGTGTTCCAGCGCCGTGTTGAGGCTGGTCCTACGTAGTCCTGGTGAAAGGATTCAATTTCACAAGAATAACAGGTTATCCTACAGACGCGGCGGATCACGTCGAGGGGGAGCAGCTCTGTTTGTCTGTTTACTCAGTCCTGTTTCTGGTATATTATCTATCAGTCAACGAACGTTAGGCTGTAGAATTCGCCCCCCACACACATACACACAATAGAGAAGAGTGCGATGAATGGCTTGGGGCGATGAGGAGCGCATCAACGTTAACATTTGTCGACAAAGGACCCTTGGTTTTGTCGTCGTTTCTGCAATTTGAATTATTCATTTTGCACTGCCCGGCATTCGTACTTCAACTTGTTGCTACGTCGTCATCGTTACTCCCTTTTAAGTTCTATTTCATCGACAATCCGTATGTAGCCGTATCGCCTATTCGTATAATTGATCCCGAGATCAGGATGAGAGCAGTTGTCTGGCTGGTAATGAATGCTTACCAACCTATCCAACTCTTACCATCCAGTGTTAGACTTCCAAATCCCTGGTGGCTGCTCGATACTCGTCGAGAACGAGGTGATGTGTTATAATTGCGTCATCTGTTCGTGGTATCGAGAACAAATTAAAACAGCTTCAATGGCACTTGCACTCGAGTTGTGGAGCGCTCAAACTCGCCAGCTCAAGGATACCACTCGAGACCTACATATATCATACGTTTAGAAACGCAACGTTATACGCGAGTTCGATGAATGCAACCAGTGCACGCGGGGTGTCTGCGTTCAAAAAATCCTGGCCCGGCCACCCTGTTGCATGCATCAGGCCATGAGCAAGAGGCAATACAAATAATCCGGTACCATGGTCCCGAGGCTAAACCCTTAGGGAGGGAAGAATAAGAACTGCATCTGTCGTTATTTGTTGATCCTTGCATCAAGGGACAACATCAGGCGATGAGAGGTCTTTGAACTCCAGCACCCATACGACGACGGCGGTGGTGGCGGCATTTTTGTATATGACTTGTAGAGGTTGCGCTCTAAACAGGCTGTTTGTGTGTTTAGATGCTTTTTACCGTTTTTTTTTTCATGTCCTTTTTCGAGTGCGACTACCTGGATTCTTCCCCTTCATGGCTGGTCGATGTATCCTATTACGGAACAGAGTAGAGAATGAAAAGGTGTCACAGGAGTAGTCGCAACCATCCGAACGTTGGGGTAGCCTGCTCTCTGGCAGAAAAAAAAAATGCTGAAATGGGACGACGAGTCGTATGCAAAGGATGTTTGATGTTTTTGTTGACGACTTCTGAGAGTGTTATTACATCTCATCGTTGCCCGTGATCAAATCCTTTCTTTTGTTTATTTATTTCTCTTTTTTGGCGGTTTTTTATTCGTTCTTCGTCCTTCAATCAAGAAATCAAATCAAATAGAATGAAAGAAAATCAAATATCCGTTCCATTTGTATAGCAAAGAGTTCTGTTTGTATTTAGAGCTATCCGGCGGCAAGGATGAGGCAAAACAAATCGTGGGGCAAAGAAATGCCCCATTTTACGGACGAAATTCATTAGAGAAATTCCTTTTTCTGGTCATCCCCGGGAGCGTGAAACCATTGGCTATTGCATTGTTAATCGTAAATTGATTGATTCCTAACGGTTACGTTCTTCGTTTAGCGCACAAAAGATTAATTAGCGCCATGCTGATAGTGGTTAAAGGCGCCACTTTCGTCCAAAGCCATCGGGTGTGAAAAGGGCAACTAATTTTTTCCTCTTCTGCCTTTTGATGGTTATTTTAGTTTTTTTTTTTTTTTTTGTTTCTTTTTGCAATCAAAAGTGACGCGAGATGAAGAGAACAAATGAACAAGTCGTGGGAGTGGAACCGCTTGGGGGTTCTTAATTTGAGCGCTGTTGATTGGTAGCTCGGAGACGCGTCGGCGCCATGAGTGAATATCATTCGCAAATGGATTTGAAACGAACAGCATTTTTTGCCTTTCTTATCTGTGCTGGAGCTCATAATCGTTTCAACTCTAGACTTTGCAGGTGATGAAAGTTGGAAATTTAGTACCGGAACTGTAATCTCCATCAGATTTTATTTACAGTACTCAAACCATTTCCATATTTCCTCAGGCTCCGTGCCAGAAGCCAACTTCTGAGCCACGGTGTTGAAGGACATAACTCTGTACATAAAAGATGATCCAACAAGAGGTGTCATTGTTATGCAATGAACCTTCTACTACCGTTCTGATGACAATGGTAAAATGGTGGTAGTTGCATGCCTCGTGTCTTGCTAGTGCCTCACATAGCACTCTTAGGCCGGCCTTATTTAGTTCCATGAACGTTGTTGAGTGTTTAATACTCTCCTGTCTGTTCCAGAATTGGTTCTTTTCTTTAGTGATTCATTTGTGTAAATGTAGGCTCATGTCTGAATTGTCAGAACCATAAAGGGGGATGGCACCTTTTTTAGCTTGTATGTCAGCCCTTTCATTGCCTTCATGGTTTTTATGACCTGACACCCAGATCAGTCTGTTATTTACAGTCAGTTTGTTTAGTGTATTGTGACATTCCCAGACGGCCTTACAGTTAAAGGTGTACCTCTTTAGCGCCTTAAGCGCTTTAAGATACCCTTGGATGCTGCTTCATTGATTGCAAATAGCTCAGCTTGCAGAGGGGAATGTGTAGGCTAAATGTTTGTCCTATTTCAACAGCCCCTGCCTTGTTTCCAGATTTCGACCCATCTGTATAATATTTCTGGGCTCCATCATTCATCCAACCATTATTCATCCAAGGGGGGTTGTTGTTCCATTCCTCTCTGCTTGGTATGATTACTTCGTAGTATTTTTTAAAGTTTAACTCAGGGATTAGCGGGTAGGATCCTAGATGTTTTCCACTATATTAAGATTTTCCAGATGTCCAACAAGGTCTCCTTTTTTGTATCTACAGAGTGCGCCATCTCCTATGGGTCGATGTAAACTTCGAATAACTTCAACAATTGTCAACCGATTTTCATATGTCATAGCATTTTGGAAACTTCAATTCAGTACAATTTTAACCAACGCGCGGATTAAAAATGAACGCTCGATTGTGCTAACTCAACGTGCGTATCGTGCAAAATATCGTGATCGTGTATTCATCATTCAGACTCATTTAGTCTGTTAAGGCCAGTGTTCAAAAAGACCCAAGTTTGTCATATGGGCGCCGTTCCCAGGAATTAGGCATCAGTGGGACCACTTTGCGGAGAATTTTAAAGGATGATCTTCACTTATGTATACGCACAAAATGTCGTTGCAATGATTAATGCTGAGCCGGAGTTCTGGCAGCAAATTTTGATGACCGATGAGGCGCATTTTACTCTCTCTGGCTCAGTTAATAAACAAAATTGTCGCTTCTGGGGTACCGAAAATCCTCACATTATTCACGAAGAGCCACTATATGATCAAAAAGTTACTGTTCGGGCCGGTGTATGCGCTAAAACCATCATTCCTTCAAAGTTGGCGATAAAGTAGATGGCGATCGATAACAGTGGATGTTAGCCTATTATGTGGTCGCGGAAATGCGTAAAAAAGGCTTATTTCATTTTTGGTTTCAACAAGACGGCGGGACATGCCATACTGCGGACAAAACAATGAACCTTTTGCGTAAGAAGTTTCCTGGAAGATTGGTGTCAAAAAAGGGCGGTATTGACTGGCCTCCGAGATGGCCGGATCTTACTCCTCCAGACTTTTTCTTAGGGTATACTTGAAAAGCAAGGTGCACGCTAACGGCCCGAAGATAATAAAACAGCTCAAAAGAAACATTCGTGCGAAAATCGCAGAAATTTCGACCGAAATGCTCGAAAATATCATGGAGAATGCGTGAAAACGAGCCCATTTGTGCATCGGCAATAAAGGCGGTCATTTAATTGGTATTGTTTTCATAAATTAATCAAAATAAATTGTAAAGGTCTAAGTTGAACGAGAATTTTTTAATTTTTAAAATCGGTTGAGAATTGTTGAAGTTACTCGAAATTTACATCGACCTACATACATACATATATGAGATGGCGCACACTGTATAAGTTCTCCTTAAGGTTAAGGCTTGTTTTGCAGCTTCAGCTGCATTCCAATTGTAGAATGTTTAGCATTTCTTCCATCCCTACAGTCGGAGTCGTTCTTATTGCTGCAATTGCGTATCAGCGTGTATCAGCGTTTGCCTTCGTATTAGATTGAGTTCATTCATGGCGCTATTTTGTTCACATTTTTTCCACCATACAGCAGCGCCGCATGAAATTCATTACTAGAAAATATATATTTTTTGGTCGAAATCAGCGCCATAGATATTAATTACGTTTATTGTCATCAGGACAATGCCCTCTAGCTAGTAAAACAACAGCTCTTTTCTGTGACAAAATTCCTAGACGTGTGATTTTTCGAAAAATTAAATTCGCCGAAATCGTGAGATTTAACACAACAAACCTTTTTCCTTTGAAGCTATGCAGGCTATGTAAAGTCTACACCGATGCTCTATCGATAATTAATTCCGTGAAAGGAATGTGAATATGTTTCAAAAAAATCACAAAGGCAATGACTATTTGTAGGCGGAGTCGAAGGGAATATTTGGCGGCTATTGTTCCCTATAACTAAGCTTAGAGCCATTACTTTAGATTAAAATAAAAATATCACCACTTTCCATTCAAAAAGACACCTGTTGTTGGATGACCCTATGAAGGGTTTTTACTGTCTGACTTCATACTAATGAATCAGCTTAGCTGGCAATACATAAATATTTTTGCAATACATATACTAAATTAACAACTGGTAACCATATGAATGGGAATAATTCCAAATATGAAATCCCACGATTCCTGTTACTTTTTGATTGTAACACATATATCAAAGAATTCAATTTATCACTACGATACTGTGGGCAATATTATTCCCTAATTCCACTTTTATATATTGTATCTTAACATGAACTAAAGTTAAAACTCAAGAGCTTGTAGGTATTTAAAAAATAATCAGCGATAGAACGTATTACATATATTTTGTCCCCATCAAAGTCCAGGGCTTTTTCTAATTCTCGAAGCACTTCTGATACGCGCAATAGCTTCGGTATAGTCTTAAGCTTTTCCAGTAATGCGGTCTTTATTTCCTCAATTGTGGCAAATCTACATCCTCCTTTCAATCTGAAAAGAAATGTGTTGCTCATTCGACGACTCTTTTGGTCAAAATTTAGCAACTTCGGAACAAACTTGGCTAGCACACATTCCATGCTCAAAACATCTGAAAAAATTCCATGAAATGAGCCATTCAATATGCCAGCATCCTAAGCAACTTCTTTGATAGTGATTTGATAATTTTCCATAACATTTTTCGACATTGCCTGAACGTTTTCATCCGTTGTTAAGGTGCTGGGCAGTCCACAGCGTGTATCGTCATTAAAATCCTCTCGACATTTAGTACCACATAAGCACCTTTTTTTTGTTTAGATTAGACCCACTAAATACCACATTTTGCTCACAAAATTTAATAACATTTTTTTGAACAATTTTTTTAATAGCTAAAATTCGCTAAGCTCACCAAAACATGTTAATATCTTAAAAAACAAACAAACTTAATATCCAAAACATCTGACAATGTCAATATACATATCTTAGTGTACCAACATAACAAAAAAAACAAATTCCAAAAATTACCTTATTATTCGAGCAAACCTCGTATCTGTTACAGGTGACAGCAGACCTTACCACTGATTTGCCTTGCAGGATAGGTACTTTTCAGACATGTTTACATATAAAGGGTCCGCCATCTAACGTTTTTTTTTTCAAGTAGTGCTTATTTCGTGAATGGTAACACTTAGCTCATGTCTGATTTGACAGATAATTAGTTTTATCCTTCCGCTGAACGAACATGGTTGTGTATACGCTTGAACAAGGCTTCGCTAAATGGGCCTGCGATCGACTTACAGAAGATGCCGATTTTGCCACAAAAATCATCTTTTCAGATGAAGCTCATTTTGATCTTGGCGGGTATGTAAACAAGCAAAATTGTCGCATTTGGGGCACAGAAAACCCGCACGCATACGTTGAAAAGCCGGTGCACCCAAAACGAGCCACTGTTTGGTGCGGATTTTGGTCCAGAGGCATAATTGGGCCATTTTTCTTCGAAAATGAGCAAGGAGTGGCCGTTACAGTCAATGGCGATCGTTATCGGGCCATGTTGAACGAATTTTTTGTTCACAAAAATTGAAGAGGAGGATATTGGCAACATTTGGTTTCAACAGGAAGGCGCTACGTGCCACACAGCCGAAGCTACACTCGATGTTTTGCGCCCTGTTTTTGAAGATCGCATTATCAGCCGCAGAGCTGATGTCGTTTGGCCACCTCGGAGCTGCGATTTGACACCGTTGGACTATTATTTGTGGGGTGCCGTCAAAGATAAGTGTTACGCCGACAAGCCAGAGACAATTGACGCTTTAAAGGACAATATTCGTGAAGCCATTGGTGAAATACAGCTGCACACAATCGATAATGTGCTTAAAAATTGGACCGATCGTGTAGGCTACTGCATGGCAAGCCGAGGCAGCCATTTGAATGAAATTATTTTCCATTATTAACCGAAAGGATTGTACTTTCAAATAAAAAAAGAAATTTGAGAAAATATTCAGTAGTTTTTTTTATAGCATTTTCAAAAAAAAAAAAGTTATTTGGCGGACCCTATACAACAATGAACAAATCATGCTAATCGTACTAATACAGACTGTAAACTGAGAAAATTCCCGGTTATTTCTGAACATGTTTGTATGGATGTAAATTGCACTATTAATTCAAATAGTCTATCATTCCCCTGTCATTTGTGGAGAAAAATCGATGAAAACATTTTCTACACTAAATGGGCCTTTCACCTTACAGAACTTCCTATATTTATATTGCATTTGCGATTACGAGGCTCCAGCAGAGCAGTAAGATCGTACGTCGCGACATTTTAGAGGATGTGTTTCCGGATCGTCTAATGTTTCGTTTTGGCCATTTGCATTGGCCGGCAAAGTTATCGGATTTGACCGCTCCAGATGTCTTTCATTGAGTTTATTTCTCGAAGTCACGAGTCTATCAGAACAAGCCCACATCCTGGATGCTCCTAAAGAGAATATCCGAGTGCCAGAACTTATCCCCCGAAATTCTCGCGGAAAAGTGTAAAAATGTGGTTTAAGAGCCCAACAATGCAAGAGTCCACTTGACTGATATCATCCTCAAGTGTAATGGAAAAGAAATTAAAAGTCCAAATACACATTTAAAAAAAAAGTTATGAAAATGATCCCGTTTCATTTTAAAGATATAGCAGAACAACATAGCGTGAGAAGTTTTAGGACAATTGGTACGTGTCAGCGTAGTTATACTGAAGAACTCTGTTGATCTCTATACGGTTAGCTTATCAACCACATTAGTCTGATCAAAGAGCACCATAGCACGAGGATCGCATCCCGAAACACCTAAGTCATCGAAATTATGGTGATTTTGGTTTCATTTTTATACTCAAAAATCGAAATAACTTTCCTTTCAATCTAGGTTAAACAAGATTTGGTATCGCCTTGAGCTACCTACCTGTCTAACTTAATCAAACATGGCGCCCGATAAGAGGCCAAATTAATCAAGGACTTGAAACCATCACAATTAATCGCATTTGTGGCAAATAATGATATGAATGGCTTCCGATTTTTAGCTCTTTGTGTTTTATCAATTCAGACGTATGGGGGCATAAACCGGGAATAGGAACACTTACGCAAAAAAATATTTCCGAGATAAAATGAAAAAAACACCCCTTAACATCGCTGAAAAATGAAAAGCAATTTCGGGTTAAATTTCACGTTTCTTGCATTTCATAAAGCAGATGCAACATTTCGTTCATATCGAAGAATCAAAATCTTAGTGGCATTCCCAGGTCATAAGATCACGACCTCTCATGGTGGCGAACACTCACCAAAGCAATTCAACCCCCTCCTTCTTTGTCTGACAGGCGAATTTCCATTGCACCTTTTCGATAACCATATATCAAAATGATATTCCAAACTCCATATGGTCACGTATCCGATGAATTGCCACTCTCTGCCACCATGACATGCTGCATTTTGCATAAGGTCCATATGCGCAGCCCCCTTATCCCAAAAAAGAAGAAGAAAAAGAATAAAACCAACTGGCAGCAATCGCTTCACCAAGATCAATCAGACGAGAAAAATGTTCGTCCCTATTCAGGATCTTACCTGAATCGCTTCTTTAATTTGCATCACTCTATGCCC
This sequence comes from Merodon equestris, assembly GCA_958301585.1. Taxonomy (NCBI): domain Eukaryota; kingdom Metazoa; phylum Arthropoda; class Insecta; order Diptera; family Syrphidae; genus Merodon; species Merodon equestris. The sequence goes on from OY284414.1 coordinate 123,043,574, forward strand.
GATTACGCTGTAATTGTATCTGTATCCATTCGCACATGGAATTGAATTGTGCGCGGCTGAATTAATTCCCCACATTTAACGCACTCATCAAATCCGCTGGAAAAAGGTGAAAGAAAACCGAATTGGCAGCATACACCATCCCTCTGTTCCTATTCACTCTCGTACTCATCCCGCAGGCTCCTCGTCTCCTTATTATCCTGTCGTATGTTTCATTTGTTAGTATCTCATATGGACGCGGACGACGACGAGCATTTTCCTATTGTTTGGCTTTTTTTCGTCATCTTTTCTTCTTTTTTTTTTTGTTTTTTTGTTTAAAATTCAATCGACTCGAACGTCTGTTGCCTTTTTCCGAGTTTTCTTTCCTCTGCAGATATGAAGGTTGAACAAAACAGAAAAAAATTAGAATGATATAGAGCGTTGGAGAGAGGAACAGAAAGGGGGAACGAGCTAAATCGCACCTGGTGCATGCCATACACGACATACTGAGAGAGTCAGAATCAATCCTGGCGGCACTAGGGCTGGCTCATATACTCATTGGAAGGCACACGCAACCCAGTCACAAATGGCACCAGGAATCTATTAAATCTTTGATTTTACGAGGCAGTGATGAGGGATAGATACACAATTCATTTCAATGGATGTTTTTATTTGCCTTTTTCCATTCACTCGATTTAATTTTTTTTTTCGTGTTTTGATTTTTTCGGATACTTTTGCATTTGCTTCGGATTCCACATGTGGACGGACTCACATGATGGGGTGGAGCGTTAAGAGATTTATGCAAAATATATTAAAAAATCTCGGACGACATTTTTTACTTCAAATTAATTCGGGTTTATTATGGTAAAATCAAAAGCTAAAATGACCATGAAAAAAAATATTTTCTATAATAGTAGAGTAAACTATGATTGGTAATGAAAGGAAGTTTGTTGACAAGAATAGCTATTAGTATAGGTACAGCAACAGCCAGAAGCTCTAGTATATATCAATGCGATTTGGGTTTTAAATAAGGCTTATCTGGACCAAGTCCAGGGTGTTGGTAAGGACTAATTTAATACTTTGGATTTTCGACAAGATTTTCGACTTAGTTTGTCTATAGCAATCGAATTTTAATTCGTTCGTTGATCCAAGTATTCTTACTTTATAGTTAATTTGGAAAATCTAGGAAGTAACTTGATGTGCGTGAGACAGTGACAACCAACTTTGCTTCTCTTGACCCTGTATTCGACAAGACTTTGAAATGATGAATCAAATACTTTGAACTTTTTTATACCGAGGTGCATTTACCCAAATAACTGTTTGACGACGTAAATTTTCAGTTAACCAGAGCCGAACTAAGCTTTCTTCCTTGTCTCCAGGTGGAGTCTATATTGTCAGTTGGAATCAATTTAATATTTTCTGTCATTAGGTGACAGCGCATATGTATATCATTTTGCTTGAGCGTGAAAAACAACATTTTGAACCTTGTTCCTATAAAATGGTTCTACTTCATTAAATTAATATGAAAAAAGTGCTTGAAAGTCTACGGTGACAATGTTCTAACTGAGTAAACGCGTCGGAGGTTGTGTACAAGTTTTAAAAGCAATGATTTCAACAACGAACGGCTTGGATAATCGAAAAAGTCCTAAGATGAACAATTTACAGGAACTGTGAACAGCTGCCTAAACGGTGGAATAGATGCGAATTTTTGTATCGAGCTGCCACTAGCGACGAAAAGTGACTATCCCAAGCGCCAAAAATCGTAGGTTAAGCCCGGCCCATTATCAACATCAACTGTGAGGCTAAATATCGATGAATCCAAACAAATGCTCCGTATTTGGTGGGAGCAAAAAGGTGTAACCTACTATGAAGTGCTCAATGAAACCATTTGGACCGTGTATTCAAGACAAAATGGTCGAAATGACAAGGCCACGTCGCAAAACAGGTCCAAACATTGGAATCGTTCCAATGGAAAGACCTACCCCACCTATCGTATTCTCCAGACATTGATTAATCTGATAACAACTTGAGCAAAACACTCTGTTCGACGGAAGGGTAAAAGTAATTACTAACGTCTGATTTTATATGCTACAAATAAATTTCAACTTTCAATACATATGCATATTCACGACATACAGTAAACTATTATTTGTACAATATTTCGAAAACGGTCTGCCACAGGTTGGATGTCCTTACCTACCAATATCTTTTCTAGGGGTATAAACTGTGTTCAAGAAGTATCGGAAAATTTTCTAATTTTGCTGGTTATATTTGTCCGATTCGCCCGAGGTATTTACTTCTGTAAAGGGAAACATATTCGTATTCATGGATTGCTAGCAAAATTGATTATTTTGTTATGTCGGACATCGAAGGGTTTAAATGTGTTTTAGTATCATACGATTGGCGATTATTTACTTATTTTCAAAGTAGGTATATGAAGCGAGTCTAGAGTTACGGAAATTGCTGTAAAAACGTAGTTCGAGCGCCCTAGCCGCATCAACCTATGAAAATGTAGAAAAAATTAACGAAATGAGTAGCTATAACGTGTAACAAAATCTGTAAACAAAATGAATCTTTTCTTGGAAATAGTCGAAATAACAGTGTTTTTAGAAAAATAAATTTGAAATCGAAAGTTCAGTGAAAATGGGTCGAGGAGTCCACTGTACTGATTTTGAAAGGACGATAATTAAAAGTCTAAGAATATCGCAGATAATTAAATATTGGAAAGAGGAGGTAATAACTGCCTTCCATTATTATTGCTGTTATGGAATGGGCGCCAGAGTTCCCGATCTTAACTGAATTGATAACTTGTGAAGCATTTTTAAATGCCAGTTCGGGCATTTTTTCAGAAACAAAGAAGTTTAGTGGTCCATACCTCACACATGTTCGTCACAGTTGCTTTGTTTAATTTGCTGACATCCGTTATTGATGCCGGCGAATTTTTAACGCGTACAGCACCTAGATCATCTGTCGGGATAATACATATACAATGAGCCAAGACAGTTGACCATCTATCCTACTTAGCAGTATACAAAACCATGCATAGTTGTGACTTCTCTCATCCCAAGCATGTTTCTTCTTGATTTTCTTTTCTAAGGATACACTGTTCAGCCTTCAAGATTCAGACTTACATATGTATGTAGACCAAAAGCCTTAATTGTGTGCCGACCGATTATATTAACTTAGAAAAAAGCTCCCAAACAATAAGGCTACCATTTCGGGGCGGAAAATTGTGGCCGATTGAAGACCATGCGGTCAAATCCTTCACATCCTTCACAACGTGTTTTTTCATAGATGCCAGGGCAGCAGCGTGTTCAGGGCAAATATTTTCAACGACTCCACTCAGTCTTTTTTCGATGAGAAATAAGGTACATAAGAAGAATAATACATATTCAGGTAAGATCAGCGCCAAGATCAGATTTACATTGATCGAGGAAAGTATTGCAGAAAGGGCTCGGAACAAACAACGAACACCACAAGTAGGCAAAACAGTTTCAATTGATTGTCCACTTATGCACATTTCTTCTTCTTCTTCTTTTGATGGCGTTACAGCCCGGTGGGGCTTGGGCCTCAACCAACAAGCGTCTCCAGCCGGCGACATCTCCTGCCAGTCTTCGTCAATTTCGTACGCCAAGTTGGTTGAGCTCTTTTTCGACTTGTCTGCGCCATTTGAGTCGAGAGCGTCCTCTGTTGCGTTGTCCCAATGGCTTGGATTCAAAAGCTCTTCAGGCCGGAGCTGTGTTGTCCATACGCTCTATATGGCCTAGCCATCTTAAGCGTTGCATCCGTAGAAGCTTAACCAGGCACATGCCGCCGTACCTCCCATATAGTTCGTGAATAAACCTTCTCCTCTATGTGACACCAACGTAAACACTGCCAAAGATCGCAAGCAGAACTTTTCTCTCGAAAAGATCAAGAGCTTCCTCATCCGTATTTAATAGCGTCCATGCTTCTGCACCATAGAGCAGGACTGGGATGACTAGAGTATTATATTGGTCTTTCGAGAGAAGGCTCGAACACTCAATTATCTATTGAGCCCAAAGAAACAGCGATTGGCAAGAGTGATTCTGGATTTGATCTCGGTACCGATATTGTTGTCCTTATTTGCTGCAGACTACCTCGAAGTTCATGCTGTCCATTGTGAAACTCTGTCCCAGACGTCGATGTTGTGCGTCCTTTCTTGGTGACAACATGTACATCGTTTTGCCCTCATTTAGCCGCTTCCGCTTCAATACCAGCAAACGCCTCATTGGTGGCTGAAATCACGTCATTTCAGTTTCTTAAAATTAAAAAAAAAACTTAAACGCAAAAAGATCCTCGAAAACGAGCATGAAGATCATTTGAATTTCTATACTCAAGCTCGGGGTTGAAGGTATCGCCAACCTAATTTCTGTCCATTTTTCATATTACCTAATTGATCATTTGCCGATCGCCATGGGTGATCATGTGAACCCGTCCAGGATGTGTGTCATTAACGAAAAACGCATTGTTCGTACATGTAACGTACCGTCCACCCCACTGTCGCTTACAGTCATTCATTCACTAGTTCCACTCCAATCAACTCCTGCCTACAACAAACAATTAACGAAACGGAATATACAAAAATGGGTTTTCGGTCTTAACGAAACTGCCGGCAGCTGCATTCCGCCCAATTCGTATGATTCTTCAACCCCCGCCTGCTGCTCGAGTCGGAATCTGGTCAAACGACACTGCACTCCACTTTCCTGCGTTCATGGATACATTCATTAAGTAACAGCTCAAGCGAAGGAGAAAAATATGGTGTGTGCAGCCACAAAGGATCAAAAACCATACGTTACTCTGTACCTTCGTGCACCTCTGTCGACACCACAGACGTCCTTTTTTCGGTTTTTGTTGGTATTCAGTTTGGGATCTACGCGCGAACCCCTCGGCGATAGAGTGGCTCAATAAAGACCTCGATATTAATTCTCTGCTTTCTTTCCGTATTTTTCATTCCTTGTCCCGCCGACAATTTGTTGAGGTAGAACCTGGTCGCGCTGCATCGGCTACGGCAGTAGTTTCAACTCTCGCAGGAAGGAAGTAATAACACCGGTTGCGATACGAACATACAAACGATGGGTGCAGTGCACATTCGCCGCTTAGGGTGCATTCACCCTCCCGGCAGCAGGAGCAACAGCAACAGCGACTATGCCATATATCACCCAGTGCAGTAGTTCAGGACATTAAAACAAAACACAGGACGAACAAGAAACAGCCATTCATGCTCTCTCACTCTCTTTCAGCGTTTTTTATTGTATTTTTGATTCGCCCTCCGCCGTTGGTGCTCTATGTATAAAATGTGCTCTCGACTAAGCGACGAATGGAAAACATGTTTTTCAGGAAATTATCCCGTGACAACATAACAGTATTGTTTCGGACAGGAACATAAAATAAGGAGAGGCAAAAAAAATATAAAACTTTGCTGCGCCAGGACCAAGGGAGGTGAAATAACACGAAATATATATCACCCATTCATTACTATCAGCGACGCAGGAACAAGGACAAAGGTCCTCCTCGCATTCATTCCTACAAGTACGAGTTGCGAGTACGATCGAGATGTCTTTGTCGTTCTTCGTCCTGTCCGTCGAGAGCTCGTTGAATAGAGGTATGTACGAGCCAGACCCTTTTGCCTTTTGCATTTCGCATTTCACTGAATTGCCTCGGTCCTGGGCCTCATTTGGATGCAAATTAAGGGTGATGCTGGAAAAATGTTAAACAAAAAAACACAAAATTATTACGTTACCCTACTTTCACGTTCCGTGTGGGCATTTTCTTTTTTATTCATTTATATTGCATGGTCATGCAGATGAACGGGGACCTTGTTCCATGCTCCTTAGATCACTCTTTTTCGACTGTCGTTGTGGGGTGCAAGGTAATAAAAAAATATATATTTCTTCCTCTACATGCTCGCAGACAATAGATTAATTCTGCAATGAACAGCGACAAAAAGAAAGAAACAAGGGAAAGGAGAAAGCATTAAGGACGAAAATAACGAAAATTACACATAAAACCATCGATGAAGCGCGGCTCATCCCTTGCTGACTGCACCGCGACCCATCCCAGATTAACATATTTGCAGATGACATGTTGCGTCCATAAATCGTTACGGCAGCGATACAACATACTCGCATCGCCTCGGTCGTCGTCATCGTGATGTAACACAGGGGCATTAGGGACGCTATTATTCATTTAATTTGGCGAATGAATTATTGACATCATTCCATTAAGTTTATCATTGGGGGTCAATTGCACGGTATACACTTCGTTATATCTTCCCTAAATGTAGGGCTGTATACACACATGTATGTATGCTTAGCGGACAGGTGAGGGGCCGGACAGCTAACGTGACGTTCACTGCAAATTGACCGAACGAAATTTGCAACAAAAATCAATTACGGCTTTTTTGCTTTTTTGTGTAATTTTTGGGATGTGGTCGGTCGGATGTAATTTCGGTTGCATGGAAATTTTCGAATGAGCGATGAGGGATGCTATGGGTTTTATGGAATTCGGGGGTGGGCACTCCATAGCAGGAGAGTTGTGTGGGGTTCCCAGTGGATTGCCATAGAGTTTTTTGAGGGCATCCGAATGAGCCCCGAAGAAGTTCCTTCTTACTCGATATCACGCACATGACCGAGGGAAATATGATTGCAATTTCTGAAGTTTTTCGAAAATCAAAGAGACTACAATGCGTCTAGCTTCTGTTTAAAAAATGTTAATATAGAGCATCATCCAACAAGAGGTGTCACTTTAAATCAATAGAAAATTGCAATATTTTTATAAAAAGTGGTGATAAGTCTATTTCAATCGGAAGTATAAGCTGTAATGTTATGGAAGACTGTAGCGCCTTTATGATTTCTGTTGTTTTAGATTACGTACATTTCTCGGTTTCAACTTGAACTCAGAATCTGCAATTCTTGTTGCATTTGGCATGGATCTTCATTCATGGTCCTTTAATTCTGCGTCTTCAAACTTTTTTAACAGTCCGGTACGTTCCCTCTCTTTCACATCACGCTCTTCCACTAAACTCAACCCCAGATTCTCTAATTATTCAACACGTCTGAACTGTAGATTTTTTGTATTGAAGGCGAACACCAGAATTTCCCAAATTTTCTAAATGAAATTTATTCCTCTCAAAAGTCGACAATTTTCAACCCTTGTTGATGAAGATTTGTTGACCAAGCGTACGATGAGACGGTTCTGATCTGACATTTTTAATTAGCATGCGCCGCTAACGCCATCTATTTGAAAACGGCGGATTCACTCCCAAATAATCAGCGAAAAGAGTTTAGTGCTGTTTAATCTACGATCTCGGCTGCCAATTGAAGACTAAATTTCAACAAATCACACGTCTAAGAATTTGGAACACAATGTAGCTGCTGTCTCACCAACTGTATTATAACCATAATACCTATTGTAAGCAACCAAAATCAATCAACAATGTTCAGTAACGCAGTCATTATGGCATCAGATACGAAAACAAAGTTCCAATAACCGCAACAAACTTATCGAATGCTACTTGAATGGCACTTACAGTGTTAACAGTTCAACAATGGAACAACGTTTCAAATGATACGTACTGTTGGATGACATTTTACTTCAGGCTACGATAACGACGAAATTTTCGGACCAATAACAGACGAAAGCTGACGAAAAGAAAAATTGGTCTCAAACTGGTCAAATTTTTGCGTGTCTGCGCCAGAGAAAAAGTCAATGAGAACATGGAAAAAAGTCAACAACTCCTTCTAGTTGACATGGAAAGCTATGGCTTTCCTTTGCAACATCAGGGCTAGTCTCCTCTTTTATTAGTGAAATCATATGACCATTTTAGACTTTAAGTTTTATTTGAAGAAAAACAATAGATGTGGGGACTCCAGCCAAAGCTGATTTTTTAATGTATACAGTTAGACGCCCAGTAAGTCTTAAACAAAGCTTACAGCTTTGACTCACTCAGGAAGGCCCAAAGACATGCGGGTGTCGGAACCAAAGGTACAATGAAATCATACCCCACCGAAGCGCTTAACATATCATCCCAATACCGTTCCGCTGCCCAAAGGTCCGTTAAGTGCGCCTAAAAATGTACCCAACTCACACATTAACCGTTATATTATTGACAGCTGAAGCTCGCGAGTGAATGTCACTTTTGGTTGATATAGCTTGTGCTTGCTATTCCAGTTGCTGTTCCATTGAAACAGTTATGGTCGTATCACAATGTGGCGTTCGAGCGCTCGGGCTTTTGAGAGGTGTTCTACCGACTTACGACAAACTTTTGTCAAACGCGCGACCTAGAAATCTCTATAACAAAATTTGGCTTCATTATGTAAGACAAATATTAATATAAGAAACCTACAATAGTCCAAAGGAAGAAGAGAGAAGGAAAAAAATGCTCATTTCTTCCGTTATAAGAATCAAAGAATAATGATGGATGTAATAATCGACGAATAAAGTCATGTTCAAATCTGTTCAGCCATTTTGTTGTAATATGTGTGCAAAGTATAAATAACATAGGCTCCTTTTTAAGCTAAAAAGTCATATAAAATGGGCTTTAAAACCCTGGGATACTAACAACCATCCTATGTAATACGGCTAATCACCACAAATCGACTGATATATATATATTGTTGAGGTATCGTTAAGTACCTACTCCCTATTCGCGGACAAACAGAAAAATGCGTTATTTTTTATTGATGTAGAGAAGAGATTAGTTAAAATAGTTACGTCGTTCCGTAATAGTTGTCTGCAGAGACATCTTCGTGAATGGTTATTCTATTAATGCTCAAGAAATCCTGGGCGCTTATATTTTTATTTCCACAATTTGATTGAGGAAGAGAAAATCTAAGCAAGTACAAGTTATGTTCAAAAAATAACCGGAATTTTCAGTTTTCGAAAATAATTTTATTTATTTCTCTTTACTTATATTACCTCCTTGAAAAAATGTTAATAAATATAATGAACTTATTGAAACGAAATTATATTTTGAGACATCTAAGGATAGGAAAGCGTCAGCTCAAGCCGTCGTGCCGTAAATTTCTAAGCTAAATTTTCACCACTCTCTCACCCTCAAATATTGTTCATCAAGAATCCTTAGTAAGAGAAGCACCTGATCTATCCTGCCCAAGCCAACTAAATCTGCACATAGGTACTTCCCCACGCAGGCTTATTAAAAAAAATTTGTCTGTTCAAGAAATAAGTTGTATGTTTGAATTGCATGGGCTAAGTACATTATATAGGGTCCGCCAAATAACTTTTTTTTTTTTTTGAAAATGCTATAAAAAAAACCACTGAATATTCTCAAATTTCTTTTTTTATTTGAAAGTACAATCCTTCCGGTTAATAATGGAAAATAATTTCATTCAAATGGCTGCCTCGGCTGGCCATGCAGTAGCCTACACGATCGGTCCAATTTTTAAGCACATTATCGATTGTGTGCAGCTGTATTTCACCAATGGCTTCACGAATATTGTCCTTTAAAGCGTCAATTGTCTCTGGCTTGTCGGCGTAACACTTATCTTTGACGGCACCCCACAAATAATAGTCCAACGGTGTCAAATCGCAGCTCCGAGGTGGCCAAACGACATCAGCTCTGCGGCTGATAATGCGATCTTCAAAAACAGGGCGCAAAACATCGAGTGTAGCTTCGGCTGTGTGGCACGTAGCGCCGTCCTGTTGAAACCAAATGTTGCCAATATCCTCCTCTTCAATTTTTGTGAACAAAAATTCGTTCAACATGGCCCGATAACGATCGCCATTGACTGTAACGGCCACTCCTTGCTCATTTTCGAAGAAAAATGGCCCAATTATGCCTCTGGACCAAAATCCGCACCAAACAGTGGCTCGTTTTGGGTGCACCGGCTTTTCAATGTATGCGTGCGGGTTTTCTGTGCCCCAAATGCGACAATTTTGCTTGTTTACATACCCGCCAAGATCAAAATGAGCTTCATCTGAAAAGATGATTTTTTTGGCAAAATCGGCATCTTCTGTAAGTCGATCGCAGGCCCACTTAGCGAAGCATTGTTCAAGCGTATACACAACCATATTCGTTCAGCGGAAGGATAAAACTAATTATCTGTCAAATCAGACATGAGCTAAGTGTTACCATTCACGAAATAAGCACTACTTGAAAAAAAAAACGTTAGATGGCGGACCCTTTATTTATTTTGGAAAAAAACCATACTGTAGTTAGCCTCAGCCACCGTATTCACAAGACTTAGTCCCCTGCGATTCTTTTCTTTTCCCAAAACTGAAAAGACTGCGATTTGCCATGACTGACTAGATAACGACCGCATTGCTGGAAGAGCTCAAGAGCACAAGGCTATACCAAAAAGTGAAAGTGAAATCATGGCTTTTACATTTAGATTATGAAAACATCATGGACTTGTTTCGTGTATTGGTTTAGCTATTCTCTTTTGTTAAAATTCGTAATGACCCCACGCATTCATACGGGTATACTCTGTTTTTGGTTGCTTTTTTAAATTTTACTGTACCTAAATCTGCTTTCGCTTCTAGTTTCTATAAACTATAGACTGCAGATACTTTTTTAATGTATGCATTTTCATCATTATTTATTCGTTCATGTTGTTATAATGTTCTCTTAAAAAAATGAAATATACTAAAACTAAACTATTAACTAACTAAAAACTAAGCATATATCAGAGGTGCTTCCAGAATTGGAAAAAACGCTTGTGCTAACTTATTATATTTATCTGAGGATGAGTACTTTGAAAGGAACATGGTATTGATAAATAAATAAATATTTTCGAGAAAACCAAAAAGTCACTTTGTTTTTTTAAAATAACCTCGTACAATCAGTGAATACCGTGTGTGGGACAAACCGTAAGTTCTAAAGTTGCCAGTCCCCGTCGAACTGTGGTATAAAACATACATGTGCTTTCAACAGTTTTCTGATCATTTTTTTCCTGTTTAAAAAGGAAAAGGCTAAAGTTCCCAAAAATCAACTGTAGCCCTACAGAATGTCAACCTTTAGCGATTGCTCTTTTTATCCAATGTTTTTAGGAAAGCCACATTACCTCAATTAATTGCCATGTATGCGTCAAAAACTTTCAGGATGACAGTCAATCAGGCTTTTTCAAGTGTAGATGTAAAATTGCCTTGTTGCCTGCCTTTAATGAAAACAGCTAAAGTTTTAATAAAAGAGGGATACCCATTCTAGCTCTTTTCTATTTTCAAAAGTCTTCAACACCATAAATTTAATTTAATTTAATTTACTTGTCTACTTTTCATGCCATGAAGCCGCAAGGTTCCATACTAGAACCCATCCTATTCATCCAATATGTATGTACTATCATTATTAACCATGGTTCCATACACATATACGCGGATAATCTGCGGTCACTTTGCGTCTCACCTGAACAATATATTGCCAAAATGAATGAGGTTCTCCAGAATTCCATTAACCGCGCCCAAACCAATAACCTTCATCTAAGTGCCAGTAAGTCTAAGGCAGTTGTATACCGATACTTGGTTGATTCCTTTGCCTTTCCTACATTTTAACCTGGGACGAACAGGACGTCAATGCCAGTATATGAAAGGGGTATGATATTCTGTGAGTGCAGGTGCATATGCTTTACAAAATTCTTGACCTACAGAAAACTAAAGAAATCACGCAAATTCGACTTAAACAAATTACGATACAATAAAATACCTTGTTTAAAGCAAACCGGATATTGTATAGTGCTAGTGATAATACGGTAACAAAATCATCTCTAATAAATACACAACTAACGGTGTCGAATGGCTGCTCTAGTTTATACTTATAAATTTGTTGACGTTACTGAGAACATTGGGAAAGGAAATTAGGATCCTTCTTCCTTCCACCATTATCTAGATTCAAAATCTTTTTTTTTTAGTATTCTATTGTAGATTCTTGTTCTCACTGATCAGTTCGAGTCTTTAACCAACTTTTCCCCGAAAGTTTTATAAAGTGTTGGGATAATTTAAGCCTTGTTAATCTCGATCACTAAAGTGCGAAGTCAAAGCTCTTCTACTACAGGATGTAGAAAACCCAATCCTATCGGCAGATAAGTGAGTAAAGTAGTTGTTATCCTCCAATGTTCCTATACACACATTTGAATTCGAATTTCAGTTACAACGCCACCGGAAATGAGCATTAGTGCAGTCGTCCCGAAAATAAACAAAAATTTATTAAAAAAATTTCAACACTATCCCTCCATGTGAGCCAATTAACTGGAAATCATCTCAAAAGGACTCCTTTAGCGATACACACCAGTTCGCATTCAACGCCGTCTCACTTGGAAAATCACTTCTTCGGATCCATTGTTTCGATCGACGGCTTCCGATTACAACAGAGTACGCGGTGATTAAAAGGAAAAACCTTTGAAGGCAAACAACTAAACCAAATGTCACCTCGAATCCCATCAACCACATGTCGCCTTGTCGCAGCGATTGAGGGAGCACCCGTGTGTCTTTGTATGCTCAAAGGCAATCCCAATCCCATCAACATCGACAGCCATGCGAAGTGTAAACAAAACAACGGTGTATTGCTTTTTGAAGGATATCGCATCAAGCGGATTGTTTACAGAATCCCAATTAACGTGAGAACTTAATGTACGCGCCTCCACTCACACGCAACGCACAATGGAATAGCGCGATCGTCGCGTCTCTCGACCGAAGCGTTTCGAGGAGCCTTTCGAATGGTCAAATGGAAATTTGAAGCGTTCGGGTATTGTTTTTCGTTTTTCCGTCCGTCACTTTGGGGGATGATGACATTTCCGGTAGCGTGAGAATTTTTTTCTACCGGCTTCCGGGAACTTTTAAGTATAGTATTCGAACGGCCGTAAGTATTGGCAGTTGACCAATGGTCTTCGTGTTGCATGCAACTGATACAGGACTGTAATCAATAACGCACATGCAGCTTCGTGGGTTACACTTGATTGACATCAGACACCAGATGGGACAAGGTCCTTGTTCCAGGGACACGTCTGTGCGTGAGAATCTAACTTGGAAACTGTTCTCAATTGTTTTAAACGTTCACTACCTGAGCGTTGGCTGTTTGGGGAACACTTTACGTAGTTTGTTGACCGGCAAACGAAGTGGATTCGAGGATTTGAGTTTTCATCCTGACTCATATCGTTCACTTGCCTTGGATTCGGTTAGACGTGGCAGGGGCGGTAAATTGTATCGTAGTGCTGAATGGTTGCCATTGCATCCAGGTGTAACAATTACGGGCGAGACAGTGCGGCCATATCCTTGGCGATGTACGGGTAAAATGAAATAACCATATCGTCCGAAATTGGAAAAGGGGTGCAATTCGAGTACAGTGTGCTTGAAAAGTGCCACGCTACGATGCATATTGGCGCATGGAACACCTGTGGGCTGTAAGCTTTCAAGCGTACTGTTTGTTTTATAGATAATACGTATAGCCTGCGAGTACAGCAGGCACACGGCTAACAAAAACAGATTTCGTAAACACCTGAAAATAAATTTAATCTGTGCTTCCACCACCAGCCACCGGCGTTTGTTGAAGGTGTCGTGCTTGGAAAACTTGCCCCCGTATACCATTCTCTATATACCACACACAGTTCACGCTGCATACTGCTTGGTGCATACTGCATGGTGCATGGTGCACCTGCATTCGGAAATTTGTTTGGTCGTTTATGTTCCCAATTTATACATCTGTTTTTCAGTCCCTCCACCTCCTGCACACAACTATGCACTTGCAGTGAACAGAGGTTTTCCGTTTTGCTTCGGTAACTGGCGGCGTTCTCCTGCTAAGCAGTTTCCTACATAGGTCATGGGCTACTCGTATATCTTCTAAGGCTGCATTGTATTTTCGATTTTCATAAATTCCTCCCATACCCCAAATTTTCACCAACACCCTCGCTTCGGTGGTTCCCGCCTATCCCGTTTGCCCTCGAACGATTCGTCCCTGAAACGCGCGAAAAACAATATTTGAATGCACGAATGGTTTCGTCTAGGTCTACTGCTGCTCGTACACCATTGTATTCTGTGCGCCTTTGGAAAATCGAAATTCTTCAATCGTGCATAGCTGCAGGACACTTGCTTCGTGCACAGCCACCAGCTAACGTCGGTTTACTGTCTTTACAATTGCATTTATCAGCCGCCGTCCTCGATGCAGCATTAATCATTGCAATGTAATACTAGTGCATGGGCATGCGGCACGACTCTGTTTTAGAAATTTTAATTGCTTTAACGGCAGTAATCCTGCAAAATCGAAATTCCTTTAAATCTCCTAAATCACGCACGACTTTGTATAGGCTTTAATGCATGCAGCAACAAATTACTGCATATGTATATCCTTTTTCTTTTCCTTTTTGATTTTTTAGTTTTTGTTTTTTTCGATGTGGTAAAGCACATGAAGACACATTTCATGACGAAGAAATGAGTGCATCCTTCGAGAGAAGCACGAAAAGGAAACCTTGGTTATACCACAACACCAAGCGGAACTGTTCCCATCAAGCACACATCCATAGATACACCTGCACACCCGCCTTAGTGTATGCTACGTGCACTTATGGACTTATTAACAAATAACCTCTTAGTCATGCTCTTGTTGCGACCTCATGATACGACCCATCATCCTCGCCATTCAGGGTCTTCATCTTTGCCCTCTTTCCTCGTGAATGTGTGTGCGTTCGTGGGGGTTCATTCTCATGATCACAATCAAAGTAATTCCAATTTTAATTAATTAAAAACCGGTCATACTAGAAAACTGCAACTAGGGACCATACGTTCACGTCGACATCGTCGTCGTCGTCGTCATCGTCTCCATCACATGAGTGAGCGAAAGCCAGTAAAGGGGAAACCATTTCACAATTTTCAAGGACATGATAGAGTGCGAAAAAAAATGAAGAGGGGACAGGACAGGATGTGCGCATCTGACTTTTCTTCTTGTCGTACCGTTAATTAATGTTTCTATTTGCATTCACGGGATTAAAGTGATTCACAGTGTCAGAGGAGTTGAAAGAATGTCAGACAAACATGAGTACCTAGTGTCGGACTACTTGATGCATGCAAGCAGGATATGAAGGGGACGCCCGAGCTGAGTGGAGTATGTCGTTCAATTGTGCAAATGACGTCCGTGAAGTGAGCAATCTCGTGGGACTGAATAGAGCTGTGCAGATCCCCTATAGCTTTCGAGGTAGAACCGAGATCGGAGGAGTTACACCTTCGCACCTCGAGTGAACCAGGCTATATTAAATTGAATTGCCTCTTTGCATGGGTGGAGAGATATTAGATGGAAGTTAAAACGAGTTTGAATGCCAGGATGTGACCGAACTTCGACCGCGAGTGTCCTCTAAAAAATATTTGCAAGTGATTTAGCAAAAGCACGGTCTGCGGCTGAGTTTAGCCGAGACTAAATGAGATTTCTTAACCTTCATCTAAAGGAATTTTTTTTAAAACCTTTTAATTGCATTTACAACAGCAGTTTACGTCGCCCGGTAATTCTTGCTTTTAACATTCAAACCCTCTTAATAACCGAGAGCTTTAGTGTTAAAAAAGGTTTTAGAAAAGGTTTAAAAATATCTTCAAAAAATTGTATAAAATTCATTGGCTACAGACGGCATTGATTTTGCGAATCCTGTTTTTTGGGATGTTGACATAATCACGTGGCAGAATCTTTACTCAAAAAACCAAGGTCACTATGATTGTAGTTGGTCCTCTTTGCAACCACTTCCTACAATTTAGAGCAGTTGAATACAATAGAATCGGAACGGACGACGTAACGGCCATATCATCAAAGCCAAGCTCAACTAACTTAGCGACACTGGCATCTTCATTGGAAGGATTCTTTGATTTGGCCGAAGACATCCGACAGTAGTGTAATTTAAGAGAAGAATTATTCTTTTTTTGAACTTACAAGAAAAGGAATAAAGGATCCTTGGTACCCAAATCCCTCTCCAATGACCTCATGCTGATTTTTCATCTTAAGATCCAGCCTTTACAGCACCTTATAAGACAAGCCAAGCTTTTTAACTTCCAATTGATTGCGAAAGCATATTCCTTTATTTTTCGAAATGATGCTATCGGGGAGAAGTGCGACTATTCTTAGAATACTTATCATCTAAACAAACTTGTTTTAATCTTCTCACGTCGTATGACCGTATAAAGTCTAGGAATCGGATCAATACATTTCATAGCTTTGAGTACCATAAATAGGGAAGGTTATCCAAAGATGTCATTTTAAACAACTATCATCCATAAATATGGACGGAAACATACAAGGTGCTGAAAAGCTGATAATTCCCTCTAAAAATAGCGTAAGATTCACAGGACCCTTCACCAAGCTCCTCGTACAGTTAAAGTGAATTTAATCGATTGGTTTGAAGGTCTCGGCAAGGATGTGATGTGAAGACTCCAACCCGCGTTCATCTAGCAAGGTCAGCCGAAAATATCGCCGCTTTAGCTTAGGGTGGCTGAAAAGTCAGGCATGCCCATTCCAAGACGATCGTAGGAACTGGGACTATTCCCAAGCACTTTGCATTTGTTTTTGCGCAAATATGTTTTGAGGATTGGAGGTGGTTCATGGTTCAAATTTATTTACAGCGATTCGTTTGCCCAAGTGTGACTTGGTTCCTGCGGCTGGTTTCAGTGATTGGATGGCTCCTTTTGTTTGAGCTAAAATATCGGAGCTTATATTCGCGAAATGCTGATGCAATTATGAGAAAACATGCAGCCGAAGAATGACTGTTTTTAGGCAGAGTTGGAGAGGATAAAAAAAACTTTTTATCGAGTGGTCTTTGACGGCTGAAATCATACTAAATGCCAACATGAGTTGATTGCTAATTTAAACAACGATGTCCCATCATTCCCGCTACATATTTAACACATCGCGTATTTCAAAGTATTCGATTTGAAAACTACAGTCTTACTTTCTGTCGCTAGTTTTTATACACTTAACTGACCAATTTTCGTCGTTATACTTCGACATGAACCTGTTGAAGATCATTAAACATTTTTCAATTTTTTTATTTTAATTTTCCAACATCGGTAAGAACAAGAAATAAACCATCATTGGTAACTTTTGGAGAGAAGAAACGAGTCATACGAAGAAGCAGTGAAAGATTGGAAGATTCGAAAAATGTCTAATCTGAGCTCGAAAAATTAAAAGACTGAGAAGAACGAAGATCAAAACCCATTTTCTGGGAACTAAGGTCTATCAGATTAAATATCTGGTTTTGCGGTTTCCGTCAACTTCTTTTTATACCAATTCACTGAGGAGCTTTTTGACATTATTATGAAAAATCTGGTAAAAAAGCATTGCAAGAAAATATTAATTTTTTGTTGATTTCCATACGAAGGCGGGTCAATCAGTCCTTGGAATTTCTAGGAGATGGCGCCCGTAGCATCGCAAACGTTCTGTTTCTAGTAAGCATCATTCCTCACTAGTCAGTCACATTCTTGGAATGGTTTCGTTTTTATCGTCAGTTGAAATGGAAAAAAAACTGAGCTCAGAGCGGTGATTAAGCATTTCTATTTAAACAGTAAAAGAAATAAAAGCTGAGTTGGATTTAGTTCATGGCAGATCTGCCCCTGCATTTTCAACAATTTATAATTGTATAAATAAGTTTAACCTTGGCCGTACATCAACCGAAGGCGAATATCGTTCAGGTCGCCTCGTAAATGTATAAATACGCGAAATAGTTGAGGCCACAGGGGTTTCCAAAGGTACTATCGTTTTAATTTTGCATGGTAAATTGGGCATGAAAAAAAAAAAGTTTCTGTACAGATTTGTAACTGCAGATGAAACATGGATACACCACTATACTCCCGAGACGAGAGAACAGCCAAAACGGTGGTTTGTTAAAGGTGAACGGGCTCCAAAGAAGGCAAAGGCGATGAAATCAGCTGGAAAGGTTATGGCTACTGTGTCTTGGGATGCATGTGGTATTATCTTAATGGACAACTTGAAAAGGGACACACGATCACTAGACAGTATTATGCACGAATGGTTAAAATTGAGGAATTGAAGTTTGAATTGATAGACCGTCCATCGTATTCACTAGATCTGGCCATGAGTGATTTCTTCTTATTGCTAAATTTAAGAAAATGGCTCAGTGGACAACAGTTTACGTCGAATGAGGAACACATCACTCACATAAATGCGTATTTTGAGGAACTACCACAATCATATTTTTCTGAAGGGTTAAAAAAGTTGGAGGGGGACGTCTGTGTATTGAACGAAAGACAAAGTGCTGACCCAACTCATTTTTCAATCGGTCCATCGATGTCTTGCTAGAACCACGTCCTCATGCATTTTGGGGAAAAGAAGTTCGCAGCCATTGAACGAAAGCGGTTGTCTTTTACAGTAACATTCTTCTTACAGTCATCATTGAAAAAAATACGAGTCAAAGATTCCACCGGATAACAAACGCACCAAATATTGCATTCTTCTGGGTCCAGCAGTTCTTATATTGCCTGATTTTGTGGACCAAATACGGCTATATCTTTTTATTTTTATTTTTTTGTTGGAGGCTTCTTCTATCTGTTGGAGCACTCAGACACAAATACTGGTCCATTGTACTACCAGACAGACACCTTGTCTTTATTGTATTTTCCCCGTTGTCCGGAGAAAAGTGAGAAGGGGCTTCAGTGATGTTGAGCTAAAAGATTCGGCACACACCACGTCGCCCCAAGAGTGTTCTGCTGTGTCATCCTCCTCGCAGCATGCAGCACAGGTAGGCGTCTCACTGATGCCAAGCCCATAGAGACGCTTGGCAAAAATGTAATGGCCCGTAATGACACCCGTAAGCCTTCTGCAATCATTTCTCCTTAAGGATAAGAAAAATGTTGCGGACTTCTAGCAGACATCAGAGCGTACGCGCTTAGGATCTGCATCCTGGATATTTCCTCCATCTACGACTGTGTGCATTAAAGACCCAGTCGTAGTTGTCGGATTTAGCCGTGGCGGATTCAGGTCTTGAAAAACTCTCCTCTGAGCAACTTCTAGCGAGTTCATCGGAGATCTCGTGTGAATTTAGTCTTCCACTTTGTTCAAAAAGGTCTTGAGTTCATGCACTTATTTGGAGTTGGATAGAGGGTTGGACACAGCTTTGACTGTAGCTTGGCTGTCACTACAGACGCATATGCTTTTTCCATATGCATATGCTTTACAACATAATGCATGGCCATTAGGATTGCGTAAAAATCAGCGTCGGATGCATGTGAAAATGCAAAGACATTCCATTCCAGGTTCAGTGTCTGGCCAAAGCCAGTCCTGACGCCATGGAAATGTGACTGTGAAATTACAGCGCAGTAGGATGGCAGATGTCATTGCGTCAGAAGGCATATCCATGCGACAGGGGTCGTAGGATATTTCTCGCGCAACTACACTTTCACTCCAAATCCAGGCGTTTCTCAGAAGCATTGAGAGCATTGAGTTGTTTTGAAAGGAGTGCCAGTTAGCACACGCCTGGGTAAGGATGGAACACACAAATGGCAGGGCTAGACACAGTTTTTTTTATTACTTGACATATCAACCAGAAATGAGCTTCGTCACTGAAGACAATTTCTTTCTAGGAACTAATCCCCGAAAATAGGACACTATGACCAGTTGTACGGTTTCAGCTCTTGCACCGGCTCTATTTTGTATGGTCTTAGACGAAGTTTCTTGCATAACATCTTATTTGTAGTACAGTCACACAATCTCACGCTGCGAACGGCAACGAATGGACAAATCATTAACACTGACGGATACAGCAATATTTTCCTCTGCACGCGCATAACGCATTCGGTTAGGTGGTTTGTTTTCCAATAGCATGAAACCTGTGCGAAATTCGGTAACTATGGCTTGAATTGCTTGTTCAGTAGGTCGATGACATCAATAATTTGCAAACATTATTTGAGTACAATATAATGGCAACATTATCTGAGTATGTTTATTTTGGCACGGGTCAAGAATCATATGTAAATTGTCAAAAAGAGAACACTGAAAAATCAAACGGCATAAAAATCAACCCTTACAACAGAATCACCGATTTACATCAGAAAAACTCTGAAATGACGACACTCTCTTGTGACTACACTTATGAACACTCATGAACGATTCAACGCCAGAACCGCGGCTCCAGAAAACGGGGTTCCCTCCGATATTTTTCAACTTATTGAGAACTTTCAATACGATTACCAGGCGATGCCATGTTGTCAGGCTATGGAAAATATGTAGCGTATGCTAATAAATAGCATGTCGACCTACATTTAATGCGTTGTTGATGAAATAGCGACCTAAATACTAGAAGCAATGGCCTGAAGCTGTTCTGACAGAATGTCATTAGTCAAAATATGCCGGAAAAGCCATATGCATGAAATCGTGTTCAAAAGACTTGATTCAAAAACTCCATTTCTATTGCGAAATTATATCTAGGTCAAAGTTTAAGTTTAAAAAAAAACCAAACGTTCCGCTCCGGCCACTTTACGTCAATCACAATCAACTCCCGCTGACAAGTTCTTGTTGAATACGCTTCAGCCGCAAAATTAATTGCGGTTCCGCAGTGGTAGCCATAGACATAGTCGTAGTCTCAATCGCAGTAGTTATGAAACAAGCCAGGATAGACGGCGAAGGACATTTTGCGTAAACAAAAATCCAATAATCTAATGATTAATTACCGTGCGGCTTATTCATTCTTGATACTAGTCGATGGTGGTTCGAATACGGATGGGCGGGTAAGTAAACAACCTTAAGACAGAGTACAGCGCGCATACACATGAGAATCTGGAAGCTATAAATCTCTAAAGTGTCACACTAAGTCACCGATATGTGTGCCTTGAGATGTGCTTCTTGATTTTCTTTTTTCTGCTTTTTTTTTTTGCCCTTCACGTTTCGGCATCGAGTCAGCTTTGTACTATGATGTCTGTCATAACGAATGTGGAGATCTATCGAAAGGCACCATCATTCCCTGCTGCCAAGGAAGAAAACGAACAAAAACAAAGAAAAAAGAAATTTTGTTTTCCAAGTCGATGGTAGCGGATCCAAACACATTTGCACGCATAAATGTGGCAATAAATTACAAGAAAACTTTCGCTTTTTTCCTCACCACCGGCACAGTTCCGCCTCACTCGGCCCCGTTCCTGAAACCACCTCCGCCCCGCCGAAGGGCCATTTAGTTTTGATCATTTCTCTTTCGGGTTTTATCCTCTTCTTTTCACATTTTTTCCCCCATTCGTTTGTCTTTTCTTTGCGTTCGTTTTGATTTTTCCCAACCCGCCCGTTGCCATGGTAACAGAAATCACGGCGACTGATAGTGGCGTAGGAAAAAAGCGGACGACGAAGAAGACGGCGACGCCGACGACGAGTGGCTTATCTGTTTTTGTTGGTGGAGAAAGGATATCAACGCCGCCTACAGCTCTTTCTCCCACTTTCACTGCTGGTGTATCCTTGTCAGCATATACCCCGATCTCATCGAAGTCCTTCGAAGAGTGGGAATTTAAGGATTTAATAAAATAAAATAAAATATTGCTGATTGCCTTTATTCGACGCGTGTGAGCAATGCGGGACAGAATAGGAACACGAACTAGAAGACGAACCCGAGCTGAAAGGCATCCAAAGAAGAAATGAAGAACACAATCGATTCCTGGCTCCAAGTCCCGAATCCTAAGGAATGATCAATTATTCCCAATAAAGGGAAATTTATTCCCACATCGAACTCATTCGGAAAGTAACCAGCATAAGGAGCAGCAACAGAAGCGCACCGGCTGCTATAAAGACCCATATGATGGCAATAATAAAAATGAAAATCCATTTAATGGAAGATGCCTCGTCCCCAAGTGAAAATTAACCACCCCCCAAGCGGACACCCCTCGCTTTCTCGACTTTTAGTTCACCGCCAACCCAATAGCTTGCCTTATGGGTATGAGTGTACATAAATGCCACTTGTCGCATACGTCCGGGGCTTTATTATTGCGTAAGGGCAGGACACGCAAATTATTTAACGGCACACATGGCCTCCGTCTTTGGGCAAAACCCTAGGCGCAGCATGTTGATTCGAAAAGGGCTTTGAAGGATGAGCGGCAGTCATGTTTCTGTTTTCGTTTCAGTTTCTTCGACAATTCGAACAACATCAGCGGCTGGATGAAGAAATGACCACGCAACAGCAACGAACGCACTGGCGTCAATCTCTAGAGAGTACTTGCCACCATCGCTCAGTCGGGGGTATACCAATGACTTTGATCCTTTCCACAATATTTTCATAAATGTCCTTTCTTTCAAGTGTCCCCTTTCGATATGATACGGGTGGCTGGTTGTCCGGTCGGAACGTTTTGCGATGAATTATATGTTATGAACATGTGGAGGGCGTCGGGATCCCCGGGACAGCTTGAGGGCAGGCGGAATAAGTGGGCGTGCTGAAATGCAAGATGAGTCGGATGATATGAAATTGCAAAATAACGTTCGAGGGAAATAGGCTTGATCTTTGAAATATGAAAATCGTTTGGACCCTGAGTGGCAGACGTTTAGCTGTGCGACTGGAATGAATGGATGGATGCAGGGACGTATAAGTATCTATGGATACAGCATAACGATTTACCTTTTTTCTCGCCTACTGAGCAGAAAATACCGATTTGTTGGATGGGAGAGTGGAATACTCACCCTTTGAAACATATCCTTGGACATTTGTCACAATAATCGATGTTAAAGCGCCATGGGGGACTCGTGTGGAACGAAGTATGTTGACAGGATATTTGATTCTGAAAATTTGCAAAGTTGTTGGTTGCAATTTGTCAAATTGCCAAACAGACGTCAACTGTTTTATGTGAAGGTAGTGGAGGTGGCGGATTTTTAAAAGGTCAATATTCAAAGCTTCCGGTAATCCTGATGGCATATCGGGCTAATCGGCGATCCAGAGCTGATCAAATAGATATAAAGACATCGGAATAGTCCTCGGTTAATAAATTGGTAACTGAATTTCAAGGCTCTTTATGAAGAACAAGAAACGAACAAGATTTAAACTACATTGCCTGCCGACTGTTTTCATTGAAAGACCTGTTGGCCCAGTTGTGACGCAACTCTTGCGAGCAATCTTGGCTCTATTTCAGCAAAAACACACCACAATCGCACGACGTCGGTGGCCGAGGCAAAGGTCTGGAATATAATGTTAGCCTCATAAACTACAATAGTTGGCAGACATTGTCCTTAGAGTGAGCTCCGATATATCAGTCCACAGTGCTCTGAAAGGTAATTGATAAGTCCTCAGATGATTAGGGGATTCTGTTTGATTCACGGAGTCCTTAAGCTTTATTCTAATAGGAATGATGTAGTCAATTTACTATAGCTAAGTACATAATGGTGAATTACGTTCAGGCACCTATGCTAGTAGATCACCCATTTCGTTACCACTGAGCTGCTGTGCTCCGATGCTCAAAGATTTTTGTTTTTTGTTTTCCAAAAAAATCTGCAAATGCGCTGCGAAGTGTAGAAATTTACAATGAGGCTTTTTATTAGTGAAAGAATATGTCGCGCCTGCCGTGGTTTCAGTGGTGATTTCGATGTGAAACATAAGGAATATCCAGGATCGGTTAAAAATTGCTGAAAAACCTTGGGGATAGTCGTTGCAACTGAGTGAAACCACACCACAAGCCACCGAGCCACAAGTTGAGAACAACGACAACAAGAGCAAAGGCATGTTAAAGTGATTTTGCACAACGACAACGCCCGGCCTAATCTAACTAATCTTGAGACACTGAGATGGACCTTCGAAGCCCACATACCGTATCTCAAAACGTGCCTCTTTTTGACTACCAACTGTTACGATCGATGACACAAAGAGGACGAAAATTGGGTCGATTCGTAGATCGCCTCAAAAAACATGCAGTTTTCCAATGCGGAATTCGTATGCTGCCAGAAAGACTTTTTTTTAATGTAAACTGATTTCCATTATTTTTTGAAGATGGTTTTGGCCAAGTAGGCCCCGCCATTATCAGTGAGTATTTGGGGTATTTTTATTGAATTTTAAACGTTTCGACGAGAGCTTCAAGCGATTAGCTCTCATACTCTTGTCAGATATTCTATTTGGGAGCTTCCAGATTCAATAATTTATAAACCCGAAGAAAGAAGTCTAAAATGGTCAAATTGGGCGATCGTACCAGCCAGTGGCAAAACGAGATATTAGGCGACACAGAAACGCATCTTGCACCTCTTAAAACTCGTTGGTTGCTGTTCTCTATCGACCGTCAGGTACAGTAATGATGTTACCGATCTCTTCAGCCACAACGATGTTTCTCTCGATGGAATGAAAACTACGAGGCCCTGCACTTCTTCTATTATGTGGTGTTCCAGTCTCTCCGAGGCTAGCGTTTGATCAGTTGGCATAGGTTGGTCGTGGGAACTGCGACGAAACTAACATAGTGCCAGAAACATTTATGAATTAATCTGTAAAAAAATAGTAACGAGTATTCTGCGATATTGATAGCGTTCCGTGGGTTATCGATGTGTATTCTGCGTCTGTTTACTTAAAAATATCGAAATAAAACTGACAGATATAGCAATAACAATGCTGGGGGTGATATACAGGGTGCGCCATCTCATATGGGTCGACGTAAGCTTCGAATAATTTCAACACTTGTCAACCGATTTTCATATGTCAAAGCATTTTGGAAACTTCAATTCAGTACAATTTTAATAATGAATCACTTCACACCAAAAGAATGCGCGGATATAGTTTCAATGTTCATTAAAAATTAACGCTCGATTGTGCTAACTCAACGTGCGTATCGTGGAAAATATCGTGATCGTGCTGCGCCCAAAAAAGATACAATTCGTCGTTGGGCCTCGAATTTTTTTTCCATTTGTTTCAGTAGCAAGCTTTCGTGAGCAACCTAGGCCAAGTCCGCGGCGTTCAAACTCATCTATTCAGTCTGTGAAAGCCAGTGTTCAAAAAGACCCAAGTTGTATTTCCATACAAAGTGCAGATAACACAAAGCATTTCGCCACAAGATGAGGCACGGCGCTTGGCATACGCACAATATGTCGTTGCAATGACTGATGCTGAGCCGGAGTTCTGGCAGCAAATTTTGATGACCGATGAGGCACATTTTACTTTCTCTGGCTCAGTTAATAAACAAAATCGTCGCTTCTGGGGTACCGAAAATCCTCACATTATTCACGAAGAGCCGCTATATGATCAAAAAGTTACTGTTTGGGCCGGTGTATGCGCTAAAACCATCATTGGACCGTATTTCTTCAAAGTTGGCGATCGGTGGATATTGGCCCATTATGTGGTCCTAGAAATGCGTAAAAAAGCCACTTTTCACTTTTGGTTTCAACAAGATGGCGCGACATGCCATACTGCGGACAAAACTATGAACCTTTTGCGTAAGAAGTTCCCTGGAAGATTGGTGTCAAAAAAGGGCGATATTGACTGGCCTCCGCGATCGCCGGATTTGACTCCTCCAGACTTTTTTCTTTGGGGATACTTGAAAAGCAAGGTGTGTTCTAACGGGCCGAAGACAATTGAACAGCTTAAAAGAAACATTCGTGCGGAAATCGCAGAAATTTTGACCGAAATGCTCGAAAATGTCATGGGGAATGCGTGAAAACGAGCCCATTTTTGCATCGGCAATATAGGCGGTCATTTAATTGATATTGTTTTCAAAAATTAATCAAAATAAATTATAAAGATCTAGATTGAACAAAAGTTTTTGAATTTCCCAAATCGGTTGAGAATTGTTTAAGTTATTCGAAATTTACATCGACCCATATGAGATGGAACACTTTCTTACATCAAATCTAAAAGTTTGTTAATTACCTAAGCAGACACATTTTTGGATGAATGGCTGCGTTAACGAGCAAAATGGTCGTATATAGGACGAGTGACGACGCCAACCCACACGAAGTTCACCAGGTGACCACACATCTTCAAAAAGTAACCATTTGGTGTGGGTTTTGGGCCGAAGGCGTCATTGCTTTTTCCACTCAATATCCTCTTGATTTCCAGTCCTCATCTTAGTCTTCGCGCTTTCATTACTCGGACAATGCTTGGAGCTGATCAGAGTTTCTCGACTTCTTAATTTCTCTTCCTCTTACCTTTCATAGAGCTTTTCCCATTAGACTGTTTCATCGTCATGTTTTCCACCATAAATTCTCCCTGGGGTCTAGTTTTCCAAGACCCAAAATCTATCTTGCTCCTTCTTAGTCAGTTTTATATCCTTAAAGTGTCACTGGCATTATTATGGTTTTATTAATATGTATTTTGCAGCAGGCCTATATGCAAGCGTCAGATGGATCTATCTTGATCGGTCCATATATTACGCAAAATTAAAGTGCAGAAAGCGCCTTTTTGTTTTTTCTTTACTACACAACCTTCGTGTTTCTCAAATGGCGTTTCGTATTTTAACTGCTCCTTTTTTATTCCTTTAGGCGTACTTGTATCAGTTCCACCAACTTTTTAAGGATTCCCAACCCCACAAAATCTAGGAATAGTTAATGGATCGTTTCTTAAAATTTCCAGTACTTTTAAGCTCTTCCTCCCAAAGCCTTCCTAACATTACCTTAGCAAGTGATGGTAGTCTCTTTAAAAGAATCTTTGAGAATACCTCAAAACAACTTGATAGCAAGAATATTTCTTAGTAATTGTTGCAATTTGTCCTGTCGCCTTTTTAAGCACGGAAATGATGCCTGAACTTTTTCATTCCTCGGGTATAGTTTTATTGTTTTATATAGTTTTCATGAACCCATGTAACTTCTCTCTTAATTCCTCTTGTGCATATTTTATAATTCTAATGGTATTAGGTCAACTCCTGCGGCCTTGTATTTCTTAAGCGTCTGAATTGCTTCTTTTAATTCCTAGCTTGTTGGCAGTTCTACCGGAATTTCTGTTCTATAGGTGACATTGATATGCAATGCTACTTGCTTCCCATGTACATTAAACCGTTCATCGAACTATATTTTTCGTTGTACCAAACAAGCTCCAAGTTATCGTTATGCATAAAACCCTGATTTGACCTGGTATCCATTTCATACAGTGTTATTCCGGTAGTGGTCTGCTGGTTTAAATTTTTGTAATAAATGGTACTTCTAGCCAAAATCTTTATATTATTCGTTAATCCAGTGTGAAAATGGTGCGGATTGATAGCTTCGCAATTGATACGGATTTTCAGTCGCTTTCCTATCTACTGCGTCGATATTTTCAGCTGACCTTGGCGGATGAATACGACTTGGGGTCTTTACAGTTCAAAATGTTCAAATTTATTAGAAAGATGTGCTATAGTTCTACGAGGAAGCGTTTTACTGTAATCAAAAGTCATACAAATTTCACGAATGCTTAAAGGATATTTTCACTGTTTTTGTAGTGAATTTTTAATAAATTGTTACATTCTGCTCGATTGACCTTTAATAGTCCCTAATTTTTAGCGTTATACCGACGAATACTGACGGTTCAAAAACGACGCGAATCTCAAAATGACACCTCTTATTGGATTGCCCTTATATGCAACAGTTTCAACTTTCGCTCTTATTTACATACATTCAAGTCAAGGTATAATAACACTAATGTTGTTAGGTAACTATACATAAAGTAATAATGGAAAGGAGGATCAGAGAATAGTAGTTTCACCATAATACATAGGATGTTCAAAAAGTAAAGGGAATTATGTAATTTCGTGAATTGCGTTCCGGGAATTCGAACGATTTCTTGATTTTTGTGCCGATAAACATATTTGACGTGTATCTATTTATTATCAACCAAATTGCTTAACTATGGTGTCACGTGTCAACAAAATGTTGTGCCGTAGGACAATGGGCCATTAATTATTTATTGGTTATTATAAGAGTAGAAAAGAGTGCAGCACAGTCCTAGAACTGTTAATTATTACAAATGCTGCTGATAATAATAGTAGTGTTTACGTGTTGTCCTATTGTGAGGCGTATGGCGATAAAACTATTTGGTTTGGAACAAAGACAGCAGTGAATGAAAGTTTCTTAGGAGTCGCTAAACAACTCAATTACTATGAGGTGCTACTGAAATTTGTCGCAACAGAGGATGAAACATATGTATATAGAATAACAAAAACAAAAATGGTTGTGGCAAGAATATTCATGGTGTTCCAGTTTTGATATTTCATTGATTTTTCGTAAATATTTATCCAAAACAACTTTGTTTTTTGCGTGAGAGCCGCGACATGTCTGCCCAAATATAAACAGAGCATTAAGGAACTGCAAACAAACATTGATAAGGTTGAAAGTAAATTCCTGAGAGAGTTTGAAGGAGATACATATATGGAATTCTGTTTACATACGGACAATTTTTGGTATTTTCGGAACTTACCTCGAAAAATTGGTTCTAACCCAACCGATGCATAGGGCATAGCCTGGACTTGGAAACATCGAACGTCATCGTTTATGCAAGATGATCTACGGCGCTCAGTACGGGTAAAGGATCTCAATTATTGTCTCCAAATGGGCAAGAAGCCAAGAAGTAATCGACATTTGAACTTCCATACCTTCCCTTTCTTCTATACATGCGCCCATTGATCCACAACTAAGATCGTGCTTCTATCTACTACACTTCTGACAATAACACCACCCAAGGCATCCAAGCAGTTTCTCTTCAAAGCTGCTATTAGGCAGGGTAGGAAATGGGAAGAGGCTGTAGCCTATGCTAAAGCTCTGTCAAAAAGTTTCCAGATCAGAGAAGAGGTTGGTCCGCGCAAGATCCGCTAGTACCCAACTGAAAGAGTCTACCAAAGTAAAATGTGCAATATACTCGTACGTCATATGTACGCTGGAAGAGAAGTCTTTTTGAAACCTTACACCAAACTTCTGCTTTTAGTTGTGTTTTACAAAAGGCTTACAACATTCTGCCAGGCATATACCCAATTCGGGCATGGCAACATGGCCATGCCCTGTAACACAATTATTCATTGACTCCTCTATCAACATCCCAATCCGAAGTAGCCTCTACAACTCCTCATGCCATCGATACGGGATCGCCCCTTCTGTTTGTGCATCCGCTAAGAGAATTAGAATTGTTTAGAGCGTTTTCGCCTGCCCAACATCCCTACTCTCACCAGTCGTCCATCCTGCGCGATGATCAATAATTCAGCCACAGTACCAATTGCCAATCGCACGTTCAAAACTCAATTCAATTAACGTGGTAAGCGCGTCGCTCTACCGCTCTGCCAAACGGCGACAGGTGTTGATCCTCCAGGCACAAATAAGTCAGCCACCCCATCGGCCTCCGACTGAAGCTAACCATTCGAATGCTACTGCTCCTGCTGTTGCCTCTGTCAGACAGGTGGATAAATATTTATAGCTCATTTGCATAATAGATCAAAATTTAATTCCAAGTTAACTGTAAATTGCACTGCGAACGACAACGGATCCAACGTAATGGCGACATGTTCCTAAACGGCAATCGTAATCATCACAATCACAATCATGACTGAGTATGGCTGGGACTGGCGCTGCGGCTACGCCAGGAAATGCACGCATCATCATGGCTTTCGGACACACTTTATATCCAAACCGAATGGTGATTAGGTACCAAATTGTTTTCTAACCATGACCTGCGTACCGACCAGTCCCCAAGTTTTAATCGTCGATTACGACATGCATTGTTCTGTGCATGTCGATTGGAATGGCAGGTGGGTAGGTGGGCCGATGCAGGCCATAGCATATCAATTAATTGATTCAGTTAATTGACAAATTAAAGGGTTTACTGCGTCAGTTGCAGCTGCATAGTAGCGAGGTTTTCCATTCCCGGTTTCGAGCGAGCCTCTACGTTAGTGGGTGGTAATCACAGGAAACTACCTATCCAGCTCCAACTGTTCGTTCGCGCACTTTTGCTCGGTCATTGTGCATAATGAATCGCGATGATTTGGAATAATAAAAAATCGCGACAATTTGTCAGGAGGCGGGAATCCTTGTCAGGATTTTTTTTTTCTTTCACTCGACTCCTTTGGAAGAATCAGAGTCAGAAAAGTTGAGTGCAAGCATTTGAGGTCGGACGACAAACTTTCCCGTTCCACATTGATTTGAATAAATGGCTTATGGAAGTGGCGCGACGCGGCGTATGGAGCGGTATGTTGAGGTAGTGGCGTGTGGTATGGTGTTTGCCGCAGAAAAAAGTGTGCGGTTCCGGTTTGGTGATAAATTAGTTTCGCTGCCGCCATTTCACACAACTTTCAGTGTTTGCGGATAATTTGTAACCGAAGGAGATGAGACAAAAAAAAATAAAAAGACAAGCCATTGGAGACGCCGGGGAGGAAGAGGAAATCTTGGAAAGTTTCAAGGATGACTGATAACAATTTATATGAGATTCTTCTTTTTGCTTTGGTTTTTGCTCTTCATTGGATTCCTCTACTCTATCTTCTTCTTTTTCACGATTGAAGTCTTGCGAGATTTGTGTTTTCCTTTCTCTCCAGATTTCAAACGGATGTTTGGTTTTTCTTTTGCAAAAGATGATGTTTATGTTTACGATACACCTTTTCCATGACCATCTACCTTAAAATGCAAAGTACTCGGTGAGGATAGACTTGCTGCAGCGCACTCAGACCCACCGGGTCAAGGATGTATGAATGTTGTTTTGATTGTCCGTTAAATGGAAACAAAAAGCCAAGCGGTGGATAGTTCGAACTTATTTTCGAGCAACATTCTAGTGTGGCTTGGTTCACTCAAGTGACCTGCAAGTTTCTGGTAAGACGCCGTAAATGTTGTTAATTTGCGTAAGACCATCGACTGTTATTACTGCAGCTTTCCAGTCCTACAACGTTGATATTCTAGCTTCTATGATAGAATCGGAGATTTTGTTTTTTTTTTCTTTTTTTAGCTCGTAGTAATTTGTGCATTGTCAGCGGTCTAAAATTTCCTCTTAACGGATGCTCAAATAAATAAAGCGCTTTTTATACCCTGAGAATCCTTCACGAAGGGCCATTACATCCACTCAAAATTACTGCATGATGTACCGTTTACGACGGAGCCTCAATTTTTTTGAAAAAGCAGTTAGATTTCGCCTTAAGTACACCAAACCACTGTTTTTGAGGATGTCCTTAAGCCAAAAATGTTCGCAAATAAGCACTAGCCATTCCAACAAGACTCTGTTTTAGGCAAAAAGCACTCAAGAGTAGCTAAAAAACTGTACCCGACTTCATGTCGAAGGCCAGCTAGTAGTTCGACCTAAGCCCGTTGGATTACAAGTTGTAGTCCGTTTTAGAGGGAATGGCCTACTCTCCTCATTTCCACGCTGTCGGCAACTTCCCGTTGAATGTGGTCCATAAAGCGATTCATGATTGGTCAGTGTGTCGCAGAGCATACCTTAAATCATTTGGAATGAAGCCAGCATG
Source organism: Merodon equestris (assembly GCA_958301585.1). Classification (NCBI taxonomy): domain Eukaryota; kingdom Metazoa; phylum Arthropoda; class Insecta; order Diptera; family Syrphidae; genus Merodon; species Merodon equestris. The sequence goes on from OY284414.1 coordinate 123,074,834, forward strand.
CTTTCATTATAGGTTTTTCTTTATATCAGTATAGGTAGAGTGAATATGAACTTGCCGTAAGAAAGTGTTGCTCAGCCAGGTCATGTGCCAAGTCATGATAGGGCAAGACTTTCCATTTAAGCGTTTCCAAGCACAATCGATTTTCAATGACTGTGCAAAATGTGGTCAGATGTACTCGTAAAAGACAGTTTTTCCTTCAATGCTCGTCTCAAACGCATTAATTGCAGTCGAAGCTATATCCAGGATGGTTTCGTTCGTTTATGAAGTGATGCCACCGATTCTTCGTCTTCAAACTTTTTGGTGCGCAAGAGCGTTCTTTATCTTCAATGTCAATACATTATTTTTGAAAAATATTGCAATACAATGAAAAAAAAAGTTTTTTACCCTTACCTAACTAATTTACACTCAAGCTACTCAAATTCCAGCTTGCCCGAATCTACTTCCTCGTAGATTCGTTACCATCTTAAATGACATGCAAATAGTTCTGGTGACGTCATCTGTTGAAAAACAGCGAGAATTTATTCAAAATCCCAATAGAACATTTAACTGTCTCGAATTCGTGCAACACATTAGTTTCTTTTTTTACTTCTTCCGGGTCGCTCAGGAAATACCGAGGAGTGTTAAAAAAATAGTGGGAATTTTAAAATTGTTTCTGAATTCGACAAGAATCCAAGTTCTTCGGCTACATTAACGGAGTTCTTTATTATCCTAGGTGTGTTTTTTTTTTATTATTTCATACAAACGTAATTGGTACAAGGTAATCCAATAAGAGGCGTCATTTCAAATTGAAAGTTGGTATCACAATTACTATAAATCATAGTATAACAGCTGTTATTAGGCGAGTACAGGCAACCCTCCTACAACGCGGGGAATAGGTTCCTAAAAAATTCCGCGTTGTAGGAGATATTAACTCTACACAAAACTCAGAGTTTGGTTCCAAACTGAAATATTGGATTTTGTATATTTACAAGGTACATACTTATTTTTATTATTTTTTGCATATTTAATTATTGAGCCATAGAAACATATCATGTAATTTGATAACGCTTCATTTATTTAAACAAAAACAAAACAAATCAAAAATACAATTTTAATTCTACTTAAAATATTCAAGTTGAAAGATTTAATAAATTAAAACCAAAATAAAACCACAACTTTCTATGTACTCCTCCTCATCACTTAGTATGATTTGTCTCGAACGTTTTGTTCGCACTAATTCAAAATCTAAGCTTGATCCATTATCAGATTCGAGCATTCTCTCGACGATTATTGGTTTGAAAAAAATCTTTTAATGAAGTTTTTTTGCTCTTACATATATCGTAAATGTTTATAAATTTCTTGATAGGGAGATAAGTTATTTTGAAGATTTCGTTTAAATATTTCTGCTCTATCCCTTAGAGGATCGTTCTCTAAAATTCTTCCAATTGCTTTGCCATATTTAAAACTTTCTCGATACTTTTTAGTGAAAAGTTTTTATTTTCTACATCGGAAAGATCATCAGAGCTATCTCCAACCGATTCATTTGTCAATGCCACTAAATCTGCTTCGTTTATTTCGTCGTCCGCAATTAATTCTCGAATATCATCCATTGTTATTTCATGAAATCCATCGCCTTCAACTGCATGCACTAATCTCACTATGTTCCTATATTCAACCTCTGTTGGTTTAGCTACAGTTTCAGGAACGTCTATTTCCGGTAACAGTGCTTTCCAGCAAGATTTTAGTGTTGATTGACGATTTTTTTAAGTGACGTATCAACAATTTCAACGCAGTTTAAAATTGAGAACTGCTTCTAGACTTCTTTGACCTTAATATTTGCTGACTCCATCTTGTCTAATATTTTTCTACATCAGGAAAAAAACCAATGATAAAACCAAACATTAAATAAACTAGCAGTCATCCATGTTTCTTGTTGGCTTTCCAAAACACTGGAAGGTTGTTTTTGTTACATCGTTTCATAGATTTTGGATTTAATGATCTGTTAATAAACATTGGCTTGGTCATAAAATCACCAGACGCATTACTGCATAGCAATAGTGTGATTAGAAACCTTAACGCCAGCAGCTGTTTTTTTCGTTTTTCGAAATAAAAGTTCTTAAAGGCAGTTTTTTTCACTACAAACCTGTCTAATCAACGTTGAACACTTGTTCTGGTAAATAATCATATTTTTTAATAATTTTTCCGAATTCTGCTGGATATTTATCGGCTGCAACTGCGTCTGCGGATGCACTTTCACTCTGTATTTTTTTTTTAATTTTTGTGAAGTGCATGTCCATTTTTGAATTTTTCAAACCGTCCATTACTAGCTACAAATTGATGGTTGTCTTCATCCATTGACGATTGTCCTATTTCCTTTAAATGATTAAATATTTTTAGTGCTCTATGCTTAATTATATTCCCATCTTAAGGCAGTCGCTTTTTCGTCATATCTTCTTTCCACACCGTCAGCAACTGTTCCATTCTCTCCATTATCCTTGCTCTAGGACGAGCAGTTATTTTCGCGAGTGCAGAGGATCCAGATGCTACCGAACTTCTAATTTTTCCTTCGTTTTGTTTAATAGTTCTTATTGTTGGCTGATTTAAGTTGAAATATCTAGCAAAATCAGTTATCGCCTCTTGATTTTGAAGACGATCCAAAATTTGTATTTTTGAATCAATTGATATAAATTTTCGTTTTAACGGCGTTCTTTTTATTTCATTCTGCATTTTTAGGGTTAAAGTTACAAATTGATTTAAGTTATTATCTACATATGTACATATAATACAAATAAATAAGGTGTGAAATAAACTTACTTATTCACTTTGATTTTCATAAATTAAATTAGAATTTTTTTCGCTTTTTTCTGACACGTGCTTTTTGTTTATTGTTCTTACTTGCAAAGGCGACAACAAACTAACATAAGAATTACTACATCAAATGAAAGCAGCATAAATCGCCAGTTGCATATTCGATCATGTGCTTTGTCTAATGTTAGAACCGCTGGGAAAAGCCTTTTTTTAAATAAGCACAAAATAACGACATAAATCCTAAAAAAAAAATCGTAGAAATTGCGTTGTAAGAAAATGTCCGCATTTTGGGAACCGCGTTATAGCAAAAACGCGTTATAGAAACCCGCATTGTGGGAGGATTACCTGTACTTACAAAAAGTCTCAAAGATCAGTGGGTGATTTTAGAGTGATGCCTTCAGAGATAATTGTTGAAAAAAATTCTTAATAAAAACCGAGTATTGTCCATCATCCTCGTGCACTACCTAGCAACATATATCATCACATAGAGGATAAGTCAACAGCGGAAGTGATCGCGCAGCCCTAATTTATTTAATTTTGGAAAAAAAACTCTCGGCCAACATGTTGCGATAACACCTCCCATATAACTCGCATACGGCTCAATGAGGCCCCAACCTATAATCCGTACCACACATACGATGATTGCTTTTAGAATTTTGTTTGGGTTTTCCGGTTACCAGAAACGGTTCATCGGAAAAGATCAAATTTAGTGTCTTTTTTGAGACACATGATATAATTGTTCCGTAAATTGAATTTTATAGGCTGATAAATGAAGATTAACCTTTAAAATTCGCCATAAGACGACAGAAGCAATGCTTGCGCTCACCGCTCATTCCATGTCCGAGTTTGTTGCAGTTTCTCAAAAGCGCTTGACCATTGCACGAATTTCGAACCTAGAGAGTTTATTTGGCCAATCACGCATGCTTTGTACCACATGTAAAAGTCAAGGATGCTCAGTAAGCATTGCAAGGAAAAACAGGACATATGTATATTCAAATAACGCTGACTAATTAATTAATTTTATTATCAAAATTCGTGCTCTGCAAAAATATTATTCACGCTTCGACTATTTTACAGTCCTCATAATTGACCTAATGAGCAAATAATTCAAGCCCTAGTGACAAAATTTTGCAACGATTTAACGTTACTGTACATCAAGCTACCTACCCGTAAGAAGGTGTTCCCTTCACTTCAGTGTTGATGAAGACCTTGATCATCGTTCGCCGCAATCGGTATTGTAATAATCGACTACGATGAAGATGTTATGCAAGGATCTTGATCTAAGACCCTACAAAATAAAGGTCGTGCAAGAACTGAGCGACCCATCAGAGCGTCGATTTTTTGGCAAGTGGATCTTAAAACAGCTGGAGGAAAATCCACTTTTTATCGAAAAATAATTTTCAACGTCGAAGCTCATTTCTGGTTGAATGGATCCGATGTGCAATCTCAGACAATACAAATGCTGCCAATGCTTCCGAGGAGTTCACTGATTGGTGCGATTTATGGTTTGTCGGAATCATTGGCCCTTATTTTATCAAAGATGACTGTGAGAACAACTTGAACAGCAGCAATCGTTTTCGATTTTTTTTTCATCCAAAAACCAGGAGCGATATGTGGTGCCAGCAATATGGCGCTACATACCACACAGTGCGTGAGTCGATGAACCAATTGAGAAGTGAGATGAGCTAATATCATTCGCCCTTGACGATAGGCTAGCAGCCTTGGAAGACAACACCACATGTCTTATTACTGAGACTCAAAGTTGTACTTTCCGTATGGACCACTTAAATCGTAATTGTGGTCAACATTTATACACCTTTTTTGCGACAAGTTATGGTTTTCACAAATTAAGTTCCAAAATAACATGTTATACGTATAATGAAAAAATTCATGAATTTCACGAGATGGAACTTTCACTGACTTCATTCACTAAAAAACATTGATTAAGAGGCAACACCCGCTTTTCTGCTTGCTCACCCTTTATAACGTTGAGGTTGACAAATGCTTGTACATACCGCAGGTCGATTAGAAATTCCTTGGCCTTCGCATCATTGATTGTCGTCGTTGAAAACTACATCTCTTCCATGTTTCATTTTGGTACGTAAGCCGTCAGTCAGGTGTTCTGAAGTCTTTCATCCTGAATAAAAAAAAAACACCTCTTATGAAGGTATTGATTATCATCGCCAATATGGCCAATAGGCTTTTAATACTCCTGCCATAATTTGCTCCTAAAAAGTACGAAGACCTAGAATGCAGGTGGGTGTCCGTCTCCCTCGCAATATGTCCGCAACTTGTTAGCGAAGGTCTATAAATCACGATCTACTTAAGACCTTAAATCAAAAAACACATTTAGGCCAAAATACAATTCCTTTATTCCTACCGTAAAGCTCTTAAACTGGCAACGCCAAGTCTAGGCTAACGTATGTCTTGAATACCTTAAAACCCATTTACCTGTTACCCAAAAAGTCGCTTCGAGCTCTCTGGCTTCGCGGCACTATATATAGATTTTCTATAATAATTTTAAAGCAACCGATTCCCCTTTCGTCAGCGCGACAACAAACAACAAGAAACCTTCTTCCAAGTCATAAGGCTTCCCAGCTCAATGCTCACATATCCTTATCCTCATAACCCCGATTCCGAGCTGTCGTACGCGACAGCAACTTTCCACCGATAATTGCTGAAGCGGCGGCAAGTCGACGAAGGAAATGGCAGAAACAAAAAGGAACTGAAAGCCGCGATGGAAGTGGATGTGGAAGTTAAACTTCAACTTGATGACGATATGTTGCCATTTAGGGGAAGTGTGTAAGTAACATGTTGAGAATGTGGGGAAATCCTAAAAGAGCACGCACTATCGTCATCATTGGCGTTACCGTTGCGATAACCAATCGCGACACCTTTCACGTCGCTCTTCCTGCAACAGAATGTTGAGCGTAATCGATACCACCTAACCTAGCGAGGGGTTATTCGCATGCATGCATCCCACACTCGGAAAACGGAAATCGAAATTCGATATTTTGATTCGTGCCTCCGAAAAGCTGGAAGACGATGTGATGCGTCCCATGTTCAATGGATGGTGAAGTGCCTGAGAAAGGCGTATCGTTTCACGTCTCACCCGGCACAGGTGCGGAAGGAACAAGAACTGGCAAAGTAGAGTGCAGTACTCTGAAGTGGAGCAAAGGATTCCTCGCGCCGAACATATGAGTATTTCGCGCCCACGCCGGACGATCTTGTATATGAGAGGGCAGTATATTCGCATCTTATCTCACCGCTTGGAATCTCTTTCATTTCCGTCGTTGTCATCTTCATCATCTACTTCTTCTGTTGCATTGTTGCTGCATGTACATAGTCGTTTGCGTCGAGGTCCTTTGTGTGATCCGAGTGAGTGATGTGTTTTGATTACGTGCTAAAAACGCGCGCGTCACTCAAATCACTCAAAGGGAATCTTGTGAGCCGCTTGAGAAGCGTGACACGACATACGAAGGTAGAGTAGCACCGACCGTGGTGACACGTAACGTGACCAAGTGGCTAGAACATGATGCAGTGTAGTTTGCAGAGAGCAGAGATTGCAATGCATGCAACGTGTATCGGGAGGAAGCGTCTATGAACTCGAGTGTCTCAAGAGGCTCATACGATTGCTCCGCTCGAATGTGTGAGTTACTAGTCATCGTGTCACCCGCATTTCCACCTGCTATCATGATGGGAATATGAATCCTTTTTCGACGCTTAAGGAGCGACTGATGGACTACTGGTGCATGCGAGCGACCGAGCGAGGGTCCGTATGAGTTGGTACTCGTATCATTGTTACATCGATACCAGACATCCGGGGGAAACGGCATATGAGGTTTAGGGCCGACTGACTGAACTCATCCGAGAAGCACGAGGATATTTTGTTTCCTTCCTGACAACTTTGCCACGTCAGAATGACACATTTGAGTGCCGTCGCTCGTATCTATCGTTGTGTCGCGGTGAGAATTCCATTTAGGAATTCATTGTTGGTTTCTTTCTTCCTGCTCCGCCCTCGTCCGACCATCTTGTTGTGGCTACGTTATCCTTGCTGTATATTCATGGCCTCAAGTGCCACTTGGTTATTGAATTGGGGTGAGATGTAGGACTGCAGACGACGACAATATGATTGTATGCGAATGTGTCTGGGGTTCACTCCATCTGCTTAAGGAACAAACGACTGATTGGTGGTGGTAATTTAGCTGCGCCTTGTTGCGCACAACAGTTGCAGTGGCATTGCGAATCCTCGGAATCGTGCCGTGGGTACTCGCACAAATGGGTGTGCAACACTCATCATATTCGTACAACATAGTCAAACCAAGCCGGGCATGGCAGGCGTATGTATTTGAGAGGATTAGTGTTCCGGCGGACTGATAGACTGGGCCTTTGTTGCTTTGGCAATTTGTGTTTTTCTTTCTTGCGGCAGGAAGCAACAGAAGGGGTTGATTGTTTTGTTTCTATGGCTTCGTGCGATATTTTATGTTATTTATCCTCATTGCATTGTGACGAATTAATTTTGTACACACATTCTGTTCGTTTGGGTTTGGCTAACGCTCGTATTCACGTGACGGGGAGGGCGAATAGCAACATGTTAGATTGCCATGCGGAATGGGTTTGTTTTGTCTTCGAATTGCTGAAATGTCAGGAAGGGTGAAAAGAGGATTTCGAATGGGTTTGTGTTTTTCATTGGAAACGGAAGGATTAAAATGCTTATTAAGGGAGAACTAGACATACGGACTAAGCTGGGGATAGTAACGTATTTTAACGGTCATCTTTTTGAATTTATTTTGTGAATATCTGTGAGTGACAACCGTTTGACACTTAGAAGGGAAGAACCTGTGCAGAGTTTTAATTAGCCATTACGATTTCTGTTTGAAATCAGCTCATAGGTCTTTCGAGGGCAGCTATTTTCACAGTTGACAGAGTGGAATGTTGGAAAAGTGACGGAAATTCTGTAATATCAAACTTTGTACAGAGTGCGCCATGTCATATGGGTCGATGTAAACTTCGAATAACTCCAACAATTGTCAACCGATTTTTATATGTCATAGCATTTTGGAAACGTCAATTCAGTATAATTTTAAACATAAATCACACCAAAAGAAAGCGCGGAAATAGCTTCAATGTTCGTTTTGCTAATTCAACGTGCGTATCGTGCAAAATATCGTGATCGTGTTACGTCCAAAAAAGATACAATTCGTCGTTGGGCCTCGAATTTTTTTCAATTTGGTTCTGTGACTAGCCCTCGAGAGCAACCTAGGCCACGTCCGCGGTGCTCAAACTCATCTATTCAGTCTGTGAAGGCCAGTGTTCAAGAAGATCCAAGTTTGTCATATCGGCGCTGCGCCGTTCGCAGCAGTTAGGCATCAGTGGAACCACTTTGCGGATAATTCTAAAGGATGATCTTCACTTATTTCCATACAAAGTGCAGATAACTCAAAGAATTTTGCCACAAGATGAGCCACGGCGCTTGGCATACGCACAAAATGTCGTTGCAATGATTAATGCTGAGCCGGAGTTGTGGCAGCAAATTTTGACGACCGATGAGGCATATTTTACGATCTCTGGCTCAGTTAATAAACGAAATTGTCGCTTCTGGGGGACTGAAAATCCTCACATTATACACGAAGAGCCGCTATATGATCAAAAAGTTACTGTTTGGGCCGGTGTATGCGCTAAAACCATCATTGGACCGTATTTCTTCAAAGTTGACGATACAGTGGATGGCGATCGATATCGATGGATGGCCCATTATGTGGTCCCAGAAATGCGTAAAAAAGGCTTATTTCACTTTTAGTTTCAACGAGATGGCGCGACATGCCATACTGCGGACAAAACAATGAACCTTTTGCGTAAGAAGTTTCCTGGAAGATTGGTGTCAAAAAAGGGCGATATTGACTGGCCTCCAAGATCGCCGGGTCTGACTCCTCCAGACTTTTTCTTTGGGTATACTTGAAAAGCTAGGTGTATGCTAACGGCTCGAAGACAATAGAACAGCTCAAAAGAAACATTCATGCGAAAGTCATAGAAATTTCGACCGAAATGCTCGAAAAAGTCATGGAGAATGCGTGAAAACAAGGCCATTTTTGCATCGGCAATAAAGGCGGTTATTTAATTGGTATTTTTTTCATAAATTAATCAAAGTAAATTGTAAAGATCGAAGTTGAAGAAGAGTTTTTGAATTTTCAAAATCGGTTGAGAATTGTTGAAGTTATTCGAAATTTACATCGACCCATATGAGATGGCGCACGCTGTATATGTACATAGCTTCGCCGTTTATATTGACCGGCCGGTCTTAAACTATGACTTTTGACGCTTGAGGTTGTGGTAATGGATTTTCTTTGGTCGCAAGTGACGATTCGAAGAATGGTCTCTTCCTATGCTACCGTGGAGACAATGGAGACAACTGTTCACAGCTGAAAGCACGCCTTTTGACGGCCCGTTTTCGACACTTTTGTTTAACTAGTACATGGTCACCAAAAAATGTGATGACTTTCGGCAGCACGTTTTTCCACTTCAGAGTAATGAAATGGAACTTCTCGCAAATACACTGTATCTCGAACAAAATTGACCATACAATTCAGGAAAAAACAATTAATGGACTTAAACTCTTAACTCTTGAGCTCAGACTCAAGCACAAGGGAACAAAGAAGAAAAAAACGAAAAACCCACACAGACAGCCTTATAAAAATGAGAGATTCAGATTCTTGGAGCCTAAAAAGGAGAAGATAAATAAATATTTGTAATTCCAAAAACGTCGATCAGTTCAAGCCAAATGTAACAAGCCTCTTTGAAAATGAAAAAAATCGAGTGAATCTGACCAATAAAGCCTGTAAAATGATACCACTCCCATTACTTTTTGAACATATCTGCATATGATGGCTGAAAAAATCTCAAGTTATAAGACATAATATGAGTTCAGCCCCCAAAAATAGTTTCCTATCCCTATAAAGTCGGAACCTAAAACCATAGAAAGGAAAGTGATATTTGTCGCTCGTATCAAGCTTTACAACTTAAGGCACTCATTTGTCAACTGTTGCAGACCTTTATCAATTGCAGTCTAGAAACACAGAATTCCCAACACTGCAAAAAATAACTGGCTGTGTAGGAAAGTAGCATTCGCAGAAGCAGATAGGAAGACAGCCATTTAACATGTCATCCTGGAAGCCGTATACCATTGTAGTTTGTAAGAATGTTATACTCGTCAAGCTCCCTCGTACCTAAATTATTCCTCAGACTCCAATAAGCTATTTATAGTCGCTAGGGAATAGTCTCTGCCAATTTAAAGGGATATGAGAAGAGTAACTAAAATTTCTAAAAGCTTAAAAGTTGCTTATAAAGTCCATCTACTGTTTGTTCTTGCACAAATACAAATTTAATTTAAGACTCGTCCTTGGTGAAAACACATCTGCTTGTAACTAACCCTAAGCGTTCCTCTAGTGGCCTTGCCTCAGAAAAAAATCATTTTCAGATAACATCAAAATCGTGTCAGCTCCATGGTATGAAGTCATGTTTAAAAAAGGAAAGAGATATTATAGCCAGACTGCAATGATAGTTTCTACATGGCTTGATGGGAGTTCCTAAAACCTTTTGACTCCCATGCCGTAGATGAACCGGTTAACGTGCCACAGATCAGTTAACATTCTAACAAGGGAAATCTCGTTCGATGGACAATGAAATTGCTTTCCAAAGGTCACCCATCAATCAATCGGTGCAAATTGAAAACACTCCAAGGATTTGCGTGTAGATTCAAAAGGACATCGACAAGAAGTACCACTCATCTGCCAAGCAGGGGCTGATATAGGAGAAAACTTTTCAACAAAAAAAAAACAAAATGATCAAATCAAGTCAGCATGTCAGTGGAGCAGATTTTAGGAAAGTCAAGTATCGTCATCGCCGTTGCCGTCACCAGGACTCGCCCAAAGAAAGGCTGCTTATTTTATTACCGCCATTCAACCCTTGAAAAGTGTTAAAGAGACAAAAAGGATTTCTCCTGGACACACAAAACCGACTATCACGACAAAAACAAAGGCAAAAAATCAAAAAAAAAGGAAATCTTAACCGAATGAGGGATAACAAAATAACAAATATTTTTCCCCCTGCTCCATATTGGCCGGCCGGAAGTGATGCGTATCGTCCTTCGCCTGTATACGAGTATGCAAAATAATAAAACAGCAAACGGGCCAAGGGAAAACAATAAAACTCAACACACACCCTGGATCCCCGCTCGCTGCCGGCGACATTTCCACAGGAGTCGGGAGAAAATCAAAAGAAGAAATGGCCAACAAAATAAAAAAGGACTCGCTGTCGCCAGGAGCAGGAGGAGCCACAGCCCAAATAGATTTCTTTTTCTTTTCTTCTTCTGCTTTTGTTTTCAAGGCTACCGCCATCTGCCCCTCACGATGTCTATTCACTTCATTGGCAGTATACAACGGGATGACAAGCTATTCCAGAAGCTGACCGTACGTCGAGGTAGTGGCGGCCGTGAATTTCTTTTCGAATTTAGATTTTTATGGTCGCAAAACAATAGATTTTTGGAACCTCTTGTTCCTTGCCGGGGTTTTATGAAGCCATAAACCTCAAGTTGAGATATTTTCGCTCACATCGCGGGCAGAGAGGGTGGCCGGGTGGTCACGCTGGCAGGCGGGCCGCCACTCGAGTAGTGACTGTGGCGATGCGGAGGTGTTTATTTAGTACGGAAGGACGACTACGACGACGGTTTTTCGTATTTATGTATTTATTTTTTGTTCCATTTTCATCTTTCTGTCTTTGCTTTGCCTTCTTGCCTTTATTCTACTTCACCCGTTCCAGTTTTGAGTTTCGTTTTGATAACGAAATTTATTGGCTCCACAAAGGAGCAGAAGCCCCCGAGCCAAAGAGGCGGGGAAGGAAAACACGAAAAAAAAAGGGTGAAACACTTAAAACTGACAATGTACACAGGTTTTTGGGGTTTGCTTAATGGCCACTCTGACTCACAGTTAGCATTTTTAATTGCCCAGGAAGATAAAAACCTGGTGTTGTTGTTCATCCTTGTTATTATTATTATTATTTTTTTTTAAATGAATAGGACGGGATGGTTGAGGCGAGCTTTTTGGAGGAGCTTCTTTGCTTCGTCGAAACGCAAGTCCCAAGACTATCGAGATGATATTGTCATGGTCCTTACGGTCTGGGGATGTGGGGAGGTGGCAGCGTTTACACGTGTTACTGTAGCGGTATAATTCACGATAAAATTTAGCGCGGTTAATTGCAAGCAAGTGTAATCAAAGTTGCGAATTTGATTAACTGTAGAACAAAGTAAGAATGACGGTGTTGGCGGTTGGAAAGGACTGGTGGGTATTAAATAGAATCCAAGATGATGGGTGACTGTGAAAAGAGCCTCAATGAGGTTCGGGGCTTGAGAAGGATGGTGTTGAAGAGCTACGGAGGTTGTTTATTGTTGTATCGGGCGCGGGTGCTTGAGTGTTTTGGGGACGTAATTCAAAGTGTTACAATGTGGCCGAGATTCGCATTATGAGGCGGATATTCATTGGGATTGAGAACAGGATGAAGGAGGGGTTATATAAAGGATATTTCGAGGACGCACAATTCGACTACCTTCTTGAGATAAAAGAGTCTGATGCAAAGGTTAGGGTGATAAGTAGACAATGGTGCTTAAAAAGGGTATGGAGTTATTCACAATATTTTGCAACCATCACCTGGTCTTTTAGCACTTTTTTTGAGATTAGAAGGTTCAAGGGAATCTAACCTAAATTAATTTACTTTCTTGTGTTTTTTAGATATCGAAGACTTTATTGACTACTTAAGTCTTTCACGTCAATAATTGGATTCGTTGATTGGTTTAATCTACGAAACCGAGGCTAATGCATTTCGAAAACTGAATTTTTTGGAAGTCCTCCATGTCTTCCAACCGAATGAGAAAAATGTTAATATCTTGATCCTGTGTTTCGGTGCATGCTTATTAAATCTCTTCATCGTAGTTTGCACAACACCCCGGGGCAGAGGCTTAATTTCTCAAAGTATTGACGTAAATTCTGCTTTTAAGCTATATCCAAAAAAAGTCGATAGAGGTGGAATTTGATGATCGCCGAGGTTAACGTTTGAGGAAACAGCCCAAAAAGTAGGTCCATAACGGCTTTTGCAATGAGGGTATCGGCTCTTTCCTACTACTTCTGAGTCTTCAGTTATCGCTAGGTTATTGGCATATATCTGAACCGTCAAATAAACCCACCGAAAAAAGTCAAATCCCTCGACCTCGAAGTTTAATCAAATTCTCTTTTAACCGAAATATTGTAATCTGTAACTGTACACTGTACACTCTAGTCTCATATTTGAAAAAGTACCAGCCAATGATATCGCATGCAGCACCACACAGTGATTTTTTTTTTGATGTACTGGCTTTACCCGACTCGTGGGGGCTTACCGGTCTCAAGATTCGACAATTTTGTTTATTTTTGATGACAAATTGTCTTGGCGATCCAAACTCGATTTAACGAATTAGCGACGACGTGTCGACTGTTGTGTAATATGGATTTTCTTGACACATAAATTATGACCAACTTAGTGCCATCAGTGAGGCCTAGTTGTTGACTTTTGCGAATAGTTAAGGTGCCTGGCTGGTCTTAGTGTATACGTGATGTCCAAACGAGTTTAATTCAATACCAAACCGAATTCTTCAAATCGCTTCTCCATTGCACGAATCCACCCAATGTTTTTCTCGCTCCATTTTGTTAATAATTGCTGTTGTAGTGGAATCAAAAGTAGCGTCGGACCGTAAGGTGCGGTGCATAGGTTACCATTCCTTGAGAAACGCTTCGTAATATAATGGAGTCATGCACCCGAAATCGAATAAAAAGATTTATGCCTCGGAATTTTCTAGGTTGTTTCTAAGATGAAGCTTGTTCCAGTAAAATCTATTCCTGAGCTTAGGTTAAAAAGAGCAGCGGCTGGAAGTTGCTTTTGATTTCGAGGTTCAATAAATGAAGCCAAAATCGATGTAGAACTACTGAGACGTATGATAAGGTGATGAATCTTAATCTTACAAGTATAACCTTCAAATTACGGTTTACTGGCCCCAGTGGAAATGGAAATGCTTCTTAACAGCACATCGGTAAATGCTAAAAACCGAAGTCTAGAAATATCTCCGGGACTGGAAAAAACTGTGACTATTACCGGACATTTGGAACCCCGAAGCTCAGAGCCTCGTTGGCAATCTTTCTCCAAGCCTGAGTGTTTGCCTTCCCTGTTTCGCTATTCTGTCGGATCTCTTCTAAGTCGATATTTATGTATATAGTCCTCCCATCTACGGTGCGGCTTTGCTGACGCCCTTTTCTCTTGGGTTTTCGACTCATTATTATTTTGACTCTTCGTCTACTGTACATTCGTTCTACTTTTTCTGCTTCATATGTTAAGTTTTTGTAAAACCTATTTCATTCGCCTAAAATAAATGGTCAAGAGTCATACGAGTACTGTTTATCTTAGAGTGTCCGTACAGGGTCAGTAACGTATTTTAAGTCAGCTAAGATATTCACATAAGCTAGTTCTTAGAATTTTTGCCTACCGTAAGATACAACGATAAAGTACATATAGGTACAATAGGTTTTGTACCGTGGATTCTCCTTAATGTCTTGTTTTCACAGATTCGAAATCAATTATATTCCTTCTTAATCAGATATTGTAAATTATCACCAGTAATATTATCGTTTTTTTAAATATGTATGTATTTTGGCATTGTCGGACAGGAAAGTCGTTTATAATATATATGTAGATCCTTCATCGTGAACAAACACGTTTTACTTATTATTTATTTCAAAGTTTATGTTGTTATTGGCATTCAGTCCACTTCGTCCACTTTCCCAAAGTGTTTATCGAGTATAGTCAGATGCGAGTTTTAGATCAGCCCAAGTCGGTCAGTGATCCTATATTTGATTTTTTTTCATTTACCTCTAAATCGGCTTTATTTCATGCTATTATTAGACTTTCTGCGTTTTGCTTAATTGCTTCCTCAACATCTCCCAGAAGGTCTACGAGGATAAGGAGAAAAGTTTTCGGCCCGACAATGAAAGACTGCGATTTTCAGTTAAAAATTACTTAATTTTACACGTAATCCTACTTGTCTTCAGCACACTTGATCCGCTGTTTCTTCAACAAATGGTAATAAGTGGTATTCCTTCCCAGAAGTGAGAGTCTGAAAAAGTGTGAAAATATTCATCTACGGCCCTCTAAACATTTTCATTGGATGCGAAGAGCTTCCCAGAAATGAATTCAAGTTTGGGAACAGATGGAAGTCCGAGGGTGCCAAATTAGAACAAAATGGAGATATTCGAGTCAATGGAAACACAAATACTGTAGCTTCCCCATCGCCTGTTAGCCTGGTGGAAGATGATTTTCTGTTCTTCAAGCCAGGCCTGTTTCTGCGAAGTTTGGCATCCAGCTAGTCAAGAAAGTTATTTGCCTATAATTGTTCCCAAAACACGCTGGCTATGACTTTTCCGGTAAACGTGATCCACTTCGCTCTCTTTGGAGGTGAGTCACAGGTCTTCATCCACTGCTGGACTATTGTTGCACTTCTGGCATGATAGACCCATGTCTCATCAATTCGCCACACTAAATCTGCCGGATCGAATCGAGAATCAAAAATTAGCAAGTTTTTCGCACTTTCTTCAGAAATCTCCATAGCCCAAGCTTTCTCAGCTTTCGAGCTTTCGCTTATCGTCCAACACAATATCATGTCCTTTATCGATGGTTTCCAATGTGGTTGTGGCTTTTGACTATGACAAATTTAAGCGTTATGCATATGTCTGATAGTAAATCTAGTAGAAAAAAATGCATTCCTAAAGAAGTTAAAAGACGATCTTAAGTATGAGTTTTGGACTCAAGTTTATGAGGAAGCTAATCCTTCATCTGCGTACGACATTTTTCTGGAAACATTGAAAGGATATATAGAGAATGCCACAACTATTCGGTCAGAAACACCAAAGCTAAAAAGATTCAGGCTTTGGATTGGCGTTGGTTTACTTAAATTGATAAACAAAAAAAATAGGTTGCAGAAAAGGTGTAAGCGTCATCCTCAAAACTTAACACTTCAAAAATCCTTTACTAAATTGTGTAAGGTTGTGAAAAAAGAGGTAGAGGCTAGTCGAGATAGGTTTTACTCCAATAAATTAGAGAAATGTGAGGCAAAAAGAGTGGAAAGTTGTTAGCAGTAAACTGAATAAACAAGAAGCAAAAGATAGAGCTCTTGAGATAGAAATTGATAACGTGCTTGTTTCGAACCCGATAGTAATCGCTAACAGTTTTAACAAATACTTCGCATCCATTGCTGCAAATTCAAAGCCTTGCCCTCCTCAAAGTCATTGTGAATGTGATTTGTTCTCGGATTTAGTTGAAGACGATCTTCAATGCAATAGCTTTGTGTTCGAACCTTTCACTTCGCACGAAATATATAAAAGAATATTGCATCTTAACAACAAAAACTCCAGTACTTCCGGTGGTGTCACAAATTGCGTTTTGAAACGCGTAGCTCTTTACGTGGTTGATATATTGCCTCATATATTTAATATGAGTGTCAGCTGCGGTATCTTCCCAAAATCATTGAAAACAGCTGAAGTTATTCCTATATTCAAAAAGGGCAGCCGAAAACAAATGGGCCAATATAGACCCATATCTCTGCTTTCAACTTTTTCTAAACTGTTTGAGAAGCTAATGAGAAGCCGAATAGTTTCTTTTCTTAACAACACTAAATTTTTTAACAGTGCGCAATATGGTTTTCGTGAAGGTAGATCCACTGAAGATGCCATACTTAAACTGTGTGGTGAACTATACGAAGGCGTCAACAACAACAAAAACACTATAAGTTTGTTTATCGATATGACCAAGGCTTTCGATATGGTTAATCATAATATTCTGTTAGATAAATTATATAAGATCGGTTTTAGAGGTTCTGTCCATGAATGGTTGTCAACATATTTAAGAGGTAGATTTCACCGGGTTAAACTTGATGGTGTCTTTAGTAACCAGCTAGAAACAAATATCGGCGTTCCTCAAGGCTCTGTCTTGGGTCCAATTGTATTCTTAATTTATGTGAATTCTATATTTCAGCAGCATTTTGGTAGTAGAGTTACAGCCTTGGCTGATGACCTTGCATTTACATATGCTAACAACTCTCTGTTTGAATCCGTAACAAAACTGTATAAAGATCTGCAAATTCTAAGGAAATGGTTTGCAAAACATAAGCACCTAATAAGTGAAAAAACTAAGCTTATGATTTTTAATTTGAAAGATTCAGACCTGGTTGACTGTGATGTATACTTTCACTCTACAGCGTGTGAACAACTTTTTTATCTTCTCACACTTGCGGTAAAGATAATTACAATAGGAATGCTAAACGTACTGAGAACTGCTTTAGGATAGAATCAGTTGGTAGTTTTAAGTATCTTGGTGTTTTAATAGATAAGAACCTATCTTGGAAAGCACATATTGCAGATTTGAAAAGGTATATGGTCTCTGTAAATCGCAATATCTTCATGTTAAAACCATATTGCTCGACAAAACTTTTATTGAAATTTTACCATGGACTTGTAAATTCCAAATTACAATATGATTTATCAAGCTGGGATGGAACTTACTACAATACTCTTGAGCCTCTTTGTCTAGCACAAAAGCATATTATTAGGATTATATGCAAAAAAGTAGACTAACCACAAGCTGGCCACTATTTCATCATCTTCGTCTTCCTCTTCTTTTCCTTCTTCCGGCGTTGTTATGGTCAGAAGTGTAGGACCATAACCTTCCCACTTAACTGCATTCCTACTGGTCCGCTTGTGGGGTCCTCCGGTTTGACCTCAGAAAGTAGCGGCAGGCTTCCCGGTTTGGGATTACTTCATCGCTGAGGCCAATCAAATGCTAGTGTTTTTGCATTTGTTTGCACCAATTGTTTTTCGGCCTACCTTTTTTTTTGTGACACGGGCATGCTCCAGATTTTTTTTTGTTTGATCTTACTCTTACAACACCGGTGATCTCCAGTCGTGTCAACCCACTGATTTGCATGTACACTTGTGGGGCAGTTTAATGGTGGTATATGTGTCCCTAGGCTCACTTGGTGTTTTCTAAATTGCCTAGATGTGATTTTTGTTTACCTTTGTTTTAGTCGCCTTTTACGACAAGCGAGAGGTTTCGCTGCAGGGATATTCTTAACCCGTCCCTGCACGGTCAATTTCATCATCTTCGTATTCTGCCTTTAAGACATCTTTATGTTTATAAAGTTCTCAAAGTGTTCTTTTTGCGCAGCGGTTATATGCTAAGAAGCTCAGCAATATATACTTTACGTGTTAATAATATAAATTGTGTAGATGTGCCATCTTCAAATAAAACTCACTATGCGAATTTTTTCACTGTGTCAGCACCAAAACTCTTCAATCAATTGTCATATGATATTCGAATTTTCAATGGATAATTCAATGGTCAAACAATTGTTTCTTACTTTAATTTAGAAAATCTATTTATTATAGTTCTCATTACTCTGATTTCTCCCTCTTTCTCTTAATTGTAATCTCATTGCTTGCATTTAACTTATGTTTCTCTATTATTGATTTTTTTTTTCTCTATTATGTTCTGGGTAATTTATGGAACTTTATTTACTTTTTTATTATTTTATACTCTCTTTCTTTTCATTTATTTACGTATACCGCACACACATTCTGATTGTTAGTTATGTATGTGGAAGAGTCATTCGCCACTAGCCACTACAATGACTATAGAATGGCTATCTATTTATTCTAATTTTTGAAGCTGTTACCTTGAATATTGTATTTATTTTAAATGAATTTTTGTTAGCTTTAAAAATGAAAATAAACAATAAAAAAGAAAAAAGGTGGATCTTCTTCGAGGAATGTGCGATCAAGTTTTAATTCAACTGTCTATTTTTTAACGGTTGACATGAAGGAGTAAAATCCCATAAAATTTTATCAACTTCGGATGAATTTTCTTAAGGTTTAATCCATCCTAAATATAGAATTTTATGACCGCACGATAATCAAGTTTATCCATTTTAACGAAAAATGTGCAAGACGTCCACCCCAAAAATTCGCGTAAACAAACTACAGTACACATTAGATGAAGCTTTTCATACGAACTAATGGCACGTGCACCCAGTCAAGAAACATCACTGTTATGCGATAACTTTTCAGCTTAACCTAGTAGATGGTTAGCGTGAGCTAAGGAGGTTGTGATCCCATTAAGGGTTATTCTCCGATAATTTCCTCTGGCAATACTATTAAAGAAAATAAACGTTATTTAGAATGGACACATTAATAGACACTAATCAAATAAATACAGAACAACTTAAAATAACGGAGTCTACAATTTTTTTTTTGTGTTTTATTATGACAAATTTCCTTCTATGTTTTTGTTTTATGACACTTCATTATTAATTAGATAATTCTGCTTAAGGGGGGAATCTCATGTGAACGCATCAATTTTACTTTTTTTTTAGGGAATTTTTTTTATAAGACAATGAAATTCAATCAATTTAATTTTTTATGTTTTTATTTGCATCTTAAACTGTATAAAAAAACATTTTTTCTTATTTTACATTTTTTATATACATATATATTTTTTAATTAAATTAGACACAAAAAAAGCGGTTGTTCATGTTGTCTGAAATAAAAAAATCAAATGGATTATATTTCAGAAGGTCTGTCGCTATCGGCCCTACAAAAATTAATCAATTTCATTGAAAAAAAATGGCGGACTGTAGAAAAAATCTTGTTTTTTTTTTGTTAATATTTTTGTTTAAAATCGTAAAGAAAAAAAAAGAAAATATTGTCGAGAATAAGCAATTTTGGTACGGCCGATAACCATTAATGAGTAGAAGAACATATATAAATTTCAAAGCAATAGGTTGAATAGTTCTTTTTTTAGGACCATGACAGTTTTAGAAAATGATGTGTCGAGAAAAATGCGTTTAAAGTTTCAAGTGAAGAATGTTCGTAGAAAATTTATACTTACACTAATCTGCCATGGCTGGGCCATACAATTACCATTCAGTGGCTTCATACGCACCATTTTGTGACCTCAGGGAAGCCCTTGCCTCTTTGGATTCCTCGGACGTGGATCGCTCTGCACGGGTTTTTCGTCGTTGATCGTACTCCTCAGCATACGAGTAGGAGTTTCGGCCAATTTGCGTACCAAAAATCTGCATTATTTTAAGAATGAGTGAAAATCCTTCATTAAACATACACGCAGCTGTCCACTAAGCAATTTCGATCGTCTTTTTTTCCAAAAAAATGATGCCTTGGAGCCAAGTTCCAGATGCAACAATTAAACGACTCGTTGTTGTTCTGAGTGTTTTTTCCCAAGCACCTTTGTATCAGATCATCAGATCATATTTCTTCGTAAACTGGCTTCAAGAAACTTGCTGTTTCTTCATCAAATGCTGTAGGATGTGTGTAAATTTCCTTTGTATTCTCTGCCGTATGTTGTAAGTACTTGCACAATATAGTAATGATAGTATGTAGCCCACACTGCTTTCTTCATTTCTTCTAGAGAATCTGGATTTCTCAAAATAGCCAAACCATAGTATGTACTTAGCTTAACCATCATGGCATTGGTCCATGCAAGAGTCGACTTCTTTGTTGCAGCACTAGTGGATGATTTTTTTTTCGATGTACATTTTGTGACAGCAACTTTATCTCCTTCATCTTTGTGATTATTTTTGATCTTCCTTTTTTCAGCTTCTTCGAAGCATTTTTTTAGCTTTTAAATACTTGTTATGCGTGTCTTTAGCTTCTTTCACTCGTCTATACATTCTTTTTTAGACGTGCAAGACGCACTCTTTTTTTCTACCACGGGATCGCCGTTGTAAGGATCGGCATCCAGTAAATTTTTAAATGTTTTGCTGTCACCATCTCCAATGTATTTACTTTATTTTATTTTAAAGTATTCGACAGACCGCTGAAACATTTCGACCACACCGTCAACGTCCATTTTACCGGAACTTCCTTCATGATTTGCTTCCCAATGCTCAATGTGATTTTCATACCACCTCATCAATCCATGGCTCGCATGCTTTACACACTTTTGATTTGACAATTAAATCTACAATTTTATTAGAATATTTCCCTATCAAAGAACGACACCCAGCAGTGAGGTAAAACCACGCTTGGCCCATGATCCATCACCAGAAACCGTGATTTTATCTTCACCACAACCGTTTTCAACATTTAATTTTTTTTCTTCTGCAACGACTTTTTTGAAAACAGTATCAACTACTGACTTTACAGCAATATAAATTTGGTCGAGCATACCATAATATCCATTTTTACTAATTCCATCACACAAGTCCACTAGCGAACAAAATAAATTTATTCCAACCAGAGCGACTCCAAGTAGTCGCATAATAAACACAAAACGTCAATTGATTTCGTAAGCATTTTCGACCCTAGGAGAAGAATTGATGTCAAATTCTCGGCATGAACACTTTACACACAACTTGAATTCTAGTCCTCGCGGTGATTTTTTCAAAAATTTAACGTCACTATCACAAAGCTTGCACTTTAAAATTGATTGCAAAACTGTAAACACTAGCGAGAAACACAGAACACTGTAGCTGAGTCCTTCGTCAATCGGAACATCAAAATCACTCTTGTCTTTTAATTTTTCAGCTGATGTGCTCACAAGCTCGGTATCGGTTTTAGCAGTATACTGATTCCCTCGGAAACAGCTTTTTCTTTTTTTTTGCTCTGGATATCTTGTGGAGCTTCTTGAGCCTTTTCGATCCATTTTTATTTTTTTTCCTGTTTGATGTTGATACTACTGCTAAATTTGTTCTAGGATTTTATATATATTCACGACAAAAATTTATATAAATTATTCCACATTTACAGAGGTAGGTAATGTACGAAAGTTCACCGTCAGAAGCTCCATATACAGGTATAAAAGACCGGTGACAACAATAGAAAGCTAGCAGCTGCAGACTTAGCGCGCGGCAGACAAGTCGCTTACGGCGCGTCGGCGACTATGAATTGTAACTTATTTAATTTCGGTCTTAATTTTTGCCAGTATATTTTCGATAGGTTTTACTAAAAAAATCGATTTTGAAAAAAAAATCGATTTTTCGAAATGGTCACATGAGACTACCCCCTTAATACTTTGCAGTGACATGTTTAGTTAATAGCAGCCTGGCCTTATACGACATCGAAGTAAATAAAGCCTTTAAATAACTCGCTGAAATACCAAGTTTTTGGATCGTTTGTTTTATTTCAATCATTGTTCCGAATTCTTTTCTTTTCTATATTAATTGTCATTTGGCCCGAAACTTTTTCAGTTAGATTCAAGTCTGAAACGTTCATATAACGCCCAGATTTAATTTCGCAAACTTACGTTAAAAAATACGAGTTAATTCAAAAGAGTTGTTTAGATGGTGTTACTTACACAGGGTGCCTACGTCAAGGTGTGGAATCATCTTGGAAAATTGGGCTTTCTTAGCAGCTAGGCAATTGCTTTTTAACCTCGACGCAAAAAAAAAGGGGTGTTATAAGTTTATCGAACGAAAAGACCGATTTTTATGCTTTTTTGTGTACGTTTTTGAAAATCTGTTCAGGCATTTCTAGGTCATCAACTCTTTTAGGTGGCGTAAAATGAATCACCCTATCGGAAAATGTTACAATTTTCGCAAATGTCGTCGTACCTCAATCACATTTGAGATTAGTGAACTAGACAGCTGCAGTATAGCTGTGGAGCAATGGAGAGCTACTTCGCAAGAGCATGGAATAATTGTGTCGATTTTTGTGACCAATAATCCGTCGGTGGTTTAGCGCCGCGTGAATTTCGACGTTGATTTCCTACTCGTGTCGCGCCAACTGGGCAACTGGGCAAACATTCTGGCGACCATAGGAGACCATGTAGAACGTGGCCGCAACCGTACTGGTCGTTCGACCGAGACGGAGCCTACAGCGAATTTTAGTGGAAAACTTACAAAGTACCAACAGTGCATCAGTTAATGTCTGCTGACCGTCAAACGCGTGTGAATTACTGTCAAGCCATCCTTAATCAACATCGAAGAGGACGATTTTGTGTCGAAAATCATCACGGGAGATGAGACGCATTTCCACTTAAGCGGCTACGTCAATAAGTAAAATGTTCATTTCTGGCATTCTGGCATTAAAAATCGGCGTGTGATGCACGAAGAGCCATTACATCCACTCAAGCTACTGTGTGGCGCAACGTTCACGCGGGAGGAATCTTATCAATATTCTTTTTATTTGTATTCTTGTTCTATTTCATTTAATAAGCGGTTCCCCGACGCAGCGAGTATTTTTTTTGTGTCGGATGTTACTTAAATTTTTTGATTTTATTTTTATAATATAATGCCTTTATATTTTTTGCATTTTTACCCTCTACCATCAAAATCGAATCTATTTTACTACTGTGATCATATTGCGAGGTGATTTTGTTTATCTATCTTTATTTATTTTTCCGAATCTATTTCGCCCCCTCAAAGTCAACCCCTTTTGACGAAATTCACACATTTCCAATTCTCGAATCAGTTGTTATGGTCAATATCTGAAATGGCAAGATTTTCTAGGGAACGAGAATTATTTTACTATAGATAGAAATCATGTCAATGCTCTACAAAAAATAAATTATTCAGTCTTTGAAATTTGCTTCACCTTTTCCGAAGTAACCTCCGTCAGTTTCAATACACTTTTCGTGCCGTTCCTGTCACTTTTTAACACGTGCGCTTGAGTTTCTTGTATTGCTCCTTTACAGCTTTAATTAACTCGTAATTGCCTCGAATTTCCATCCGCTGGGCAGAAAATTAACATCAACAAAGAACTAGAACCCAAAAGGGCTCAAATCTGCAAGCTCCCGCGAGCATTTAACAAACTCACTACAGTGAAGTTACGCATTGTTATGATGCAGTAAAATCGAAAATTTTCTGCTAGCTTTCAACATACACGGTTAACTTTCTAACGGTAATTCGTGGTTCTTCGCGAAGGGCAGCTGTATATTTTAAGCCCCGGTTAGAGAAGTTAAAGGGCACCACTCACTCAGTTCGTCGCAGATGCTGTTTTAATTTTTTATTGACTTGAAACTTATCGCTAAAGATGACAACACGATAGTTTGCCATGTTATCACCCCCCGAAGCACATTGCCTCCTAATTAATACCACTTAATAATAACCACTTCATCGGTTTTTCATTTTCATCGTCTGACGTGGCTTTTTTGGCCTCAAACCTCTATCTTTCAATCGATTGGGAAAAATTCATTTTAAATTATCCTGAAGACCTTGCCTTAAAGTCTTTTAAAGCTTCATTGATCTGCTATTTTACGAAAACCCACATTTGGATCAGCCAATACAACTTTATAACCTTTTGAGGTAAAGACTTGTTGTTCATATAATTCATTTAAAATAATCTCTCAAATGTATAAAAAGTTTAAAAAAAGACAAGCAAGGTAATCCTCTAAAGAATTACTAAATTTCAAAACAACATTCGGAGCCCCAACCTAGTCACATTCTACTTTGACATTTTTTTTTGCGTTATCCAACAAGAGGTGTTATTTTAACTATAACAGAAAAATGTACAAAATTTACGGAAGATAGCCATATTTTCAAATTATCTCAAAGTCAAAATTCTGGTGTTTGGTTTAAAAGAAAAAGGCTCTAAAAATGAGAAGATGAGAGTTGAAGTATCACTCAATAATCTATGTATGATTATTTTCTTGAAAGGAACTGTTTGCCGGTTCTGAACAGCGAACCCCGGGAAGCGACTCTCAGACAAATGTATCGCTTGAGGTGAAACACTGCCAAAATTTGGTTTCGATGATTTAGCTGTTGCGGGATTCGAAACCCGTGTCATGAGCATCAGGAAAAAAGCATCTCTGAGCCTGGTTTCAGGAAAAAAGTACAAATGGTACTAAATAACTTGATTTTGTTGGCCAGATGAAGCCTCAATTTTAAGAAACCCCACGTGCATGCATTTTCTATTAGATATGCTATGAACCATACTGGCATTTCGCACTTTAAAAACCCTGCGTGGGCATTTGAGTATGGGTGTGTAACATTGCCAGGCTCAGAGTTGGATGGGTTTGCTATTCCATTATAGTCCTCCTTATCAAAAGTCATCTATCATCCTTACATTCTTGCTCTCGATATTTGAGAATTTTAAATAAAACAGCTCTCCACATTCAATAAGACAGGAGCTCGTACTGAGCCTAAAAAATGAAGATACGAGACACACATCAAAAATCTCGACAAGCCTCTTACGTTCATAAGCAAGCAACTTCTAACGCCCATTCTAGGCGTTAACCTCCTAACAACCTACTTAAGGATAATTTCTTTTCAAACAACTTTCACATTTTCCCCATCCCCATCTCCGCTTGAACATGACACACGCTTCATCATTCTGCTTGCTCCTCGTTTGTCAAAATTTTTTGGAAACTTTTTCGCATTACTCGAGATAACCTTTCAGTTTTGAACACATTCGCTGAACGAAACCAATTAAACCGTTCATTCATAAATCATGCACATGTTGCTCAATGTTCTTCACGCGAGTGAATACCTATCTGCACGTCTCCCCTTCAAATTTTCGCCTTTAATAATGAAAAAAATTCTTTTAATCAAAAAACTCCAACTTCTTTGTCATATTTGTAGACGGGTGGGACGGGTGTGTAGGCCAGCATCCTTGGAAAAAACCAAACCGCAGGCCACGGTGCGTCGTACTGCTTTTGGAAAAAGGTGTTGGTACGCGGCGAGGTTCCCTACAGTTCTGAGGATACCCATGAAGCAGGAAGGAGTGGAAGAAAAATGTAAACTTTTTTAATTTTATGGTAATCTTACCACCCATACGCACGTAGGACTTCTCTTCACCAGTTGCTGCCACCAGGGATACTCTAACACAGTGTGATCCTTCTCATACACGAGTGATTGGATGAATCTTTCGAAATGTTCGATGCATATGTTGAGGAGGTTATTAATCGGAATCGAAAGAGTGGCGGAAGTGAAAAACGATGAATTAAATGGTGGCAAAAAACCTGTCCACCAGCGGCGGTCGTTGACTTTTCTCACTCAGTTTGGATATCCCTGCAGCGCCTGCATTCTTTTTTTTGGTCAAATGAATTAATTTATGGAAGAACGACGACCATACTGGGGTGTATCGTGTGCTTGCGCTTGCAGGTTAAGTGCCTTAAAGTATGACAAATGCTGCAAAGGATTGGGATTAGCACGAAGGACAGCATAATTTTTTACATCGCAGCAACAACAAAAGTAAAGAGTCTAGTCCTAGCAGGCAGCAACAAGAGAAGCAAATACACACCGGAACAACAAGGTGCCGGGAGGTATGTGGTGTCTTCAGACAATTTATGAGTCGGAGTCGGAGTTTAAGTCGGTGAGGACCAGCGGCTACGAGGAGCGCATCCCATAAACACAGAGACTGATGCTTTGCTTCTATAAATGTGCAAAATTTTGAGATTATCCTATTGCTGCACGAGTACATAGCTCGGCTGTGGTTAGCTAGTGGGTTGATGGAGAAGACAGAGATTCTGCTCGTCGTTGAATTGTGGAACGGCATAATGACGATGGATGACACTGAAAAGGATGTGTACTTCACAGGAATGATTTAATGCTTGAATGTGCATGTAAATGACATCGTTTTGTAGATTCGGCGTTCGGTGGTATCCTGGCGGTGTTGGTTGGATGGTGTGCCTGTGGCCTGGTTTATAAATTCCTAAAGATGAGGGTCTCGACTGGAACCACCCATGCACGTTACCACCGCATGTATATTCAATGTACTCATACCTTCGCTCGTCCCATTCATCCCTTTACTCTCACTACTACTACCATTCTAAAGCATTGTTCTTGCTGGCGTTGCTTTCCCATCGGGCGGAAGATATACGAGCTTGGAAGGGTGCTGCATTTTGATTAGAAGACGCAAATGAAAACATGTTTGATGTCAGCCATAAAGAATTTACATAACGGTATAACAACACTCCAGCATCTCAGTTGTTGGTACGTATGAGGGGAGGTGGACTGACGTGAGTAGGTGGTGTATCGGCGGACCCATGTGCAAGTTGGATTGCATATTAGAGGAAGGATGGTATGTTGCTGGGTGATGCTATTGTGGGGGCATTATTCTTGTCAAGTCTGAGTGGACCACAATGGTGATTGCTGATGGGTCAAAATAAGCTGCAAAAATTGTTAGTTATTAAGAGAGTGGTGGGAGTAGGGTATTCCTGAAGGCTTGGTCCATCGCTGGAGATCTTAATTGAATTTAAGAAATATTGTTTCGTGTCCCTGGGCGTAAAGAAGTAATTTGTTGAACATGTGCTGCTAAATTAGGTCATGTAACATATGTTATAAGTTAAGGCCGATTTTTAAGACTAAGCTTAAAGCAGAGTCGAATAGGAAAAGTTAAGAAATGATTTCAATTTTATTGAAATACAAAGGGTCAAAGTTGTACGCGGATATGAGTGTCAAATTGTTGGAAGGGTCACAATTTTTCATTTCGAAAGCTTGAAACGCAGGGAAAATATCACATGAAAAGGGACTTAAACTGTGGACCATCAGCGTTTCGGTCTACAGAGAATGACACAGAGATATGATAACGGATTGAACTTGAGTAAGTGGTTCTTGGTTCCATCAGGATGGCCTACACGTGTGATCGACCATTTGATGATGTTGCTTGTCCTGCACGGGGTTGTGATTTAGCGTCGCTAGGGTTCTGTCTGCTCAGACAAGCTATAAGATATCGATCGCAACAAGTGATAATCAGAAGCCGCAATATCTGAAAAATACGACGGGTGTGGCAGGATTACCCCTCTCAAGAGTTTTCAAATATGGTTTGATCGGCTTGGCGCGCTGCAAAATACTTTTGTCATGCCTTTCTGAATATTGCCATAATTTTTCCTTCTACGCACGGCTAAAGCTCATTAATTGTGGTCAAAAGTGATCTACAGTGATTGGTTTGGATATCTCAGAGCGGAAAACCGTCCACTGATTTCAGTTCGTATAAAATTCAGTTAAGTTGTTTTTGGGTCATTTTACCGTTGAATAGTGAATTTCCAACGATGTAAACAGTGCTTGATCTCGGTTTTCATTGAGCAGTTCCTCCAATGCTTTATCTTGGACATTGTTGCAGCTGTCTAGCTCATTCATTGTTTTCCAAGTCGAAATCATTACTTTTAAATCCAACTCACTATATATTTTATCAGAAATCTTTGAGAAGTCTACCAATTTGACTAGAAAATATGTACATGTTTACGAACGTATTTCGGACATGTTGACCAGAATATTTGAGGCATGCTAACCAATGTTACAAGGAAAATATCGAGTGAAACAGACTACTCACGAATTTGTACAATTCTTTTTATTTTCCTTTTACTTTTTGAACACACCGATGTCACACGTACAAGGACAACATTTAAATTCAGTCCTTAAAATCATATAACGTATGGTCATTTCCTAATTTTCAAAAAGTGGAATTTCATTTCATACCCGGTATGAACCCAAAGGAAGGACAGTCTGTTAGACAGGGACGTATTCGAGGGTAACATTAACGGCTCTGACGAATCCGCTGAAATTTTGTCAGCGTCAGCTCATCAAAACATTGTTGTCTGTGATTAGGCACGGACTAGAAGACAGATTGGAAGAGTCGCAACCCGACAGGGGCACCGTACTTCTGGTGGATTGGTGAAATAAAAACACTCAGGACCGAGAGAGTATGTCGAATTCTAATAGCACCTGGATATCATTAGGTAAGCGAAACAACAATTAATAAAGGCAATTAAAGGTTACAAGGTAAGATGCTCCACACGTATTCCCCAGGTTATAACCATTGTAGGGGTCCTGTTTTCCCAAAGACCATATACTTCCATAATATGAGATGAACTGCAGTGAGCCCTTAGCAGAATAGCTGATAAAAAAGTGTCAAGACCCGATGAGATTCCTAACAAAGCATTGAAGGAACAAAAAAAAACAGTCATAGTCATTGCTCGCCGGTACAAATGTCTAGTACCGACGCAAGTATTTTTTTTCTGGAACCGTAGAGGCTGTAATAGCTGGTACCAAGTCAAAATGGAACAAGCCACCCAAAGAACCATCACCCTAAATGTCTGCAAGACACAATAGAGAAGATCTTGGAATGAATAATATCCGAAAGATTTCTCAATATAGCAGAGGGGTCGAGAGATCTAACAAATCATCGTCATCACCTTACTTGCTTAGGATAGTGCCCAACTCCCTTACCCAGAGTTAGCTAAGATATATGAGGGTGGTCCGATAGGTACTTAGCCTCACCGCCGGATGGCGCCAGTATCGCAAGAGCAACTTACTATCGTGTAGTACATTCTAGTACAAGGCTACTGTCGAAAAAAATCGGATCGGACTCGTAGTTTTGTTTTGACCGCGTGTGGAAGCGGGAGTGTCCCGGATTTTAGAAAAACCGAAAAAGAGTAATATCGGTCGGTAATTCGATTCTTGTTTTTGGAAGGGAAATCGCGCAGCGAAATCAAAGAGCGTTTGGATGCTGTGTACGGTGACTCTTCTCCTTCGATGGCGACTATCAAAAATTAGTTTAACGAGTTTCAACGTGGTCGCACGTCGGTTTTTTATGAGCCACGTCCAGGTGCCCCGAAAACGGCTACCACGGAGGATAACGTGACAAAAATCCACGATCTCGTATTGGCAGACTGCCGATTGAAGGTGCGCGAGATAGCTGAGACAGTAGGCATTTCAAAAGATCGCGTGGCTCATATCCCGCATGAAATTTTGGGCATTAGAAAGCTGTCGGCGCGTAGGGTGCCGCGTGTGCTCACTCCGGACAACAAGCGCAACCGTGAGACCACTTCAGAGCAGTGTTTGACGCTGTTTAAGCGCAATCCGAAGGAGTTTCTGCGTCGTTTCGTGACAGTCGACGAAACATGGATCCACTGGTACACACCAGAGACCAAGGACCAGTCGAAACAGTGGACTTCACCCGGCGAACGTGCTCCGAAAAAGGCGAAGACTGTCCCATCGGCCTGAAAGATGATGGCCACCGTTTTCTGGGATTCACAAGGTGTGATCCACATCGACTACCTGGAGAAGGGCAAAACGGTCACAGGGCTGTACTATGCTAAATTATTGGGCCGATTCGACGCCGAATTGAAGAAAAAACGGCCCCACTTGGCGAAGAAAAAAGTGCTCTTCCACCATGACAACGCACCGGTTCACACCGCCACGGCCAAATTGTTCGAATTGGGCTACGAACTGCTGTCCCATCCACCGTATTCGCGCCCCACACGGAGGCCTACTTTACAGTCCTCGAGAAAACGTATTTTTCAGACGGGTTAAAGAAGTTGGAGCATCGCTGGGTCAAGTGTATCGAGCTAAAAGGAAACTATATTGAAAAATAAATCGCCATTTCTCCAAAGTTTTTGTTTTTCTTTTGGACTTATCGGACCACCCTCGTATGCAGAAAAGGGAGCTAAATTTTACTGCGCCTTCGTGGGGTACTTTAGGCTCCGTGGGTATCTCTTCTATGGAACCTCATATAAGACAGCCCTTTCACTAAGGCTACTCTGCGGGTCTCAATATCAACGGCTTGTTAACATTCAATTAGTTGAGTTAGCCGCAATCGCAGTAACTACCCAGATCAAGAAGTGGCCTAGGTCTGTGGGTTTCGAGAACCAAACAGAGGATGTTCTTATAACACGAAAAGGAAAACCGTGAAATATATCATTACCCGGGTGGGATACCGATCAAATGAAGCTTGAGTTATACGTGGAAGACAGCCATGAACACAAAATCAAAAAAAAGACAGAGAAATTCAACAACACGTGTTTATTATTTGAGATCAGACACAATAATGAAACTTAAAGCTAGCTTATCCTAACATTAGACTTAAGTTAACATGATTATTGAAGAAGGAGAGAGAGAGAGAGAAAGAAAATGAGTAGAGGGTGGAGATTGTTTGTGGAACATGCATGATCTTTCTGTAGCTTGAGGAGACCGTCGCGTCGCATTGATTGTCGTTAACAGCACATAATGTTTATTTACGTGCTTTATGGCGTGAGCATGGTCTGATGCTTAAAGCCGTAAATTTGTGGCTTGTTTTTATAGGTATAAATGGCTTGACTTGGTGATCCTCGGTGCAGTTGCTTAGATCGGATGATGCTGGTTTGCATGCATGTAACTCTTGGGGGCAATGCTCGATTACAGGCTGCATTTTAAAAGATATCTGAACTACACGAGCAGTAAAAAGGTGGGCCAGCTCGGTTCTTCAATACGCTACACCAAGGAAGCTCTTGAACTGTATACCAGCTTTATGCGCTAAGGACAATAAGCGATCACCGTACGATATCGGATGAAGCTGCATTTCTTATTGCTGGAATGATCCCCATTGATAACCTTCAGACGAAATTAGAAAGATTTATAGCCGCTTGGTCTAGATAATCAACTAATCTTTGACTGTAGACGCTTCAAGAAATAGCGAGGTAGTCCATCAAATCCAGCTTGTAAGCAAACTAAACTATGGAAAGCCAAAACTGGAAGGAGTAGCATGAATTGCATGTCAGCCTCGGGAAATTATGCATAACGGCGATCTCGCGGGAAGAGTAGCTATAGAATGTAGGGTATTGCTTAGTACGGAGTTGCCTGAAAGAAACAAGAAGAGTATGCGAATCATGCATGCCAGGTGGCTGGCATCTGAAAAATAAAAAAGTTTGAAGAGGAGAAAACTCAACTTGGGCTTTGTCAGGCGTCTAAAGACGACTAGGCTTTCCTGGTTCGAGGGGCGTCCAGCAGAGGACGTCTTATAAAACTATAAAATACAGAAAATAGAGATAAAGTAGATGACGGGAGTTCAGTGTAAACCTGGGCCTCATCCAACACATATTCCCAATTTTGTATATTTATTCTTGTATATTTATTTTCTTGATATCCTCAAAAACGGTCAGCTTTCCATCTGGTACGGTAAACATGTTTAAGAATTTAATATAAACAGATGCCTCCCATAGCGGGGCAGAATGGAATGAATGGATGAACTTACTCAAAACAAGTTCATTTTCTAACCTCACTTTACTCAGTCCTGTTTAAAAATCTTAAAAATTTCTTGATTACAAACTTCAAAATAAGGTGACTGAAGACCGACTTTTAGTATCCCGTCTAGTCGTATTCTTCCTGTAGGCTTGAACGAACCCCTCGGATTGAATTTAGGATCACCATAATGTATCTCTGCTGGATACATCTACATTATGGTGCTTTCTTTCATAAATGCCAGGATACGTTCCTTCGAAGTAGAGCTTTCTCAATATAGTTTCTATTGACCATTTTCATTGATGTACCACGAAGACATGTTTATTGTCAGACATCAGACCTAGCTGACTGGTATAGTCTTTGTGGACAGGTTACTACACATGTCATCTATTCTTTACAGCTTACATGTCATATATATGTATGTCTACCTCCGCTAAGGCTGTTATTTCGATGTTTACTGGTATACGTACCTCATGCCCCAAACCTGTGGTCCAACTATGTATGCTCCGTCTAAGCCATTAAGCCACTATCGCTGACATTGTCTCCGTAGACGAACGGATTGTCTTCCAATTTCAAGCACCACTTATTCGTTTCCGCAACAAATCACATCTGATTCGGCGAAGGAAATCGTCTGCAACATAGTTGCACAGATCTTCAGTATCCATGTCTCGCCAAGGACCTCTTTACAATTTTTTTTTTATGGCAACTCGGTTTCGATTTCAGTCCTAGTGCGGACAAATGCAAATGCAACTCCTCCTCCTACCGACCAGGAACAGGAAGTAAAACAACGGGATAGAGAGAACGAACAACAAAAAATCTTAACCCCAGCAAATTAGTCGTAAAATGTTTACGGCGCACTTTTACCATAAATGATGATGGCCCAGTGGTTGTGATGACGCACGATGGCAGGGTGGCGATAGTATAATTTTCCGAGTCCTCTTTCGGGTGAAGCGTCAGCGATGCAGATGGCATGAAAGCGGCTTGGATTTTGTTATAAAGGAATGCAGTTTTGTTGACTGCAACATTTATTGTATTTGCCGCACGTACAATCGCTCATGGGTCATAATTCTATCTGAGCGGCAAGACCTTGATGGAATACGAAGTGCTTCGTTTTGGCTAAGCATATTTATCTGGAAGAATGAGTGGAGAACAAGCTCAAGCGAAAATGCTTCGCCCCTCATGGGGGTGGTTTACAATCAAGCAATTTATTGCACGAAAGCTGAAAAGGTCCTGGCATTGTTGTTGCTTCATATTGTTCGGCTTGAAATACACGTTACTCACCGGAGGGGGGGTTGGAGGAAAAAACAAGTTCCCAAATCGAATGAAGGCTGCTGCTTTGATTAACTCACCGTCAGCAAATGCCGCAAGTGGGTTCATCCTCCCGCAGGATATTTTCTTCTTTGTCTATCCAATTGAAGAGGATGGCAGCAGGAAAAAAAACGGAAGTTAATATACAAAGTAGTAATTTACTTGTGTCCCCTGGAGTGCCATTAAAGTTAACAACACAACACTCGCATGCCTTCCTCCTGTGCAAGCATTCGAAGGATCAAGGACACCGTCACCGGAAAGAGGAAGACAGTGTTCCAAGACTCTCGTCATCGTAAAGCGTTGAACTCCTTTGGAATTTTAAAAAAGGACAGGATCAAATCGCCGACAACAAAAAATCAATCACAACAGCATGTTTCGGGTGTACAAGGACGACATCCGTCACAGGCAGTGGATTTTGGATGTACTATACGTATCTACAGACCGTGTCGGTGATATTACAACCGGGACTCGACCACTTAAATGGCAATAAAAGTCTTATTATCCTGCCACACCGCATCAATTTCACACTAAGACATTAAAATGTCATATACCAAATGTCACTGGGAGAGGTGAGTCGTTTTCCTCTATGTCGTCCACGTCGGTTCGTAGGCGAAGCGGTAGCGTTGCTACTGGCATTTTTTCCGCTACATTCATCCTCATGTGGAATCCTTTTCCACATTTTTCTCTCCTTGCCCTGCGTCTCCCTATCGCACGTTTTCTTGGCGTGTGTTTGCATGCGAATTTTTGTATGCTCTCCAAGGATCCGATCTGCTGCGTGAAGGTACGAGCACTCATATTGCGGGCGAAAAAGCTATGCGGCAGCATATCCTCTTCCCCTTGTTGTTGTTTCCATTTCACATTTTTGAATAATTTAGTGTTACAAGGCTATAATGCGGTCATAATATATGTCCGGGTCATATATAATATTAAAATGACGTTATTTATTGTGGCACCTTTCACAGCAGTATGTTGGCACGAGCGTACAGTCGACACGAAAACCAAGAGAAAAAAAAAACATAAAAAAAACTGAAAACAAAATAAGAAATTTCGGATATGATTTGCGATGTAATGGATAAAGATACAATTCTGCATGTGGAACAAAGCATTGGACCATAAATTCGTGAATAGGCGGTTAAGGTTTTTGAGATGTGGCAAGCAATTGTTGAGGTGACGCGTCGTGTAGACGGGGTTGAGCGGCGGTATAACCTAATTTCTGTAAGGATATTGTAATCTGCAGCACGTAAATCCATGAATACGTATTTCAGTCTCGCATTCGTCTTCTTTTCACTGGATTTAAAATAGAATCTTCGGATGAGACGGGCATAGACGGGGTGGTGTTTTAAAATTTCTTTGTTCACATTGCTTCATCGCTCATTGTTCCATTGGCGTGGCGTCGTCATTCACCACACGAATCTATGGCGCTTAGGCCGGTGTTTCTTTTCTCGGTTTTATATATTCCTTTTGTGAAGACGGAGATTAGGACCTGTTGGGTTTTTGTGAGGATTTATAGTTGAAAGGTAATGGCAGATACGTGGTGCTTATAGAGAAATGTTGATGACATTTTTACACACTTCGAGATGGAGTTTCAATGAATTTTTAAGCAGGCATAGAGCATAAATCAGGACCGGTTGGCAGGCTGTTAAAAAAGGGGTGCACGACTGTCACTATGCCCGTTACGTGGGATAACAAAAGAGTAGATTCTGCATGTTATTGCGCGTACAAGTAGAAAAGATCTAGGTTACGGGGACTAAGGAGCTTACATATTCGTGCGGATAGCTATTAAATAAGAAAGGAGGAAAAGATATATTTTTTTGGACTTGAATAAGGTAGGCAATTACGGGGTCTATAAACCAGCAATGCTGCAGGACAACAAATGTTATACAGGGTGTCCCACGAGCAGTGTGCCAAAAAGCTAGAGCGTGTAGGTCTGGTCAAGACAAGAAAAAAATCGTATGGGAGGGGGGGGTCTATTCCCCCCCGTTTAGCCGGGAGGGGCAATTTTCTAAAAAATTGATTTAACTTGGAAATAAAATTATTAAAAATCAACAGTTACATCCACAATGCCGTGATATACTTTTTTGTAAAGGCAGAAACCTCTTCTTTCATCTTGTTTCTAAACGAAGCTGTTTTAAGGAACAGTTTTTGAGAAATTAATTTTCAAACTCAAAATTTTGAAAAAAAAATTAAAAAAAAAAATTTCGAACTATTTTTTTTCAAAATTGTATGTAATTAAGTACTAATTTTTTGTCCAAAATTCAATTCTCTTATTAGTTTTTAGTTAAAAACAGAAAACCGGATGCAAAAATGTTTTGTAGTTTTCGAGAAATTAAAAAAAAACCCGAACCATTTTTTTCTAAGAAAAATCTTTTTTTTGGTTTTAACACGGCTGGACTTGTAGGCAAATTAATGTATGAAACATTGACATCTTTTTTATTATTTTTAAAAAAATTGGAGTTTTATGAGGATTCAATAAACTGACACAGTATTGGAATAACCCTAGATTAATCCTTTTTTTTTCATTGATAACGCCTGAAAACTGACCTGCCAATTTCGTCTGGGTCCGCCCGCCGCCAATGGGTTCAACCGGCTAGGACCTTAAGACAATAAAACCGCAATTTTTGGATTTGGTCTGACGTAATCCCTCCCTTAGTACAAGGAGGATAGCTATTATGCTTGGAGTGCCGAAATCTAGAGTACGGAGTGTGCTTCATACCTAAAACTTACACCCGTACCATTTTAGGACAGTTCAGGAACTCACCTCAAACGACAAGTTTTTGAGAGCAGAATTTTGTCGATCATTACTGCTTCGAAATGAAACTGAACGAAACAATTTTGGAAGGATATTCTGGACGGATGAAGCACAGTTTACCAGAGATGGGGTTACTAACTTCCACAATTTGCATCATTGGAGTAGCACCAATCTACACAACAAAAAACAAAATAAATCACAACACCGCTTTAGCTGTAATGTTTGGCTTGGTATTGCTGGACAAACTGTAATCGGGCCCCGGTTTTTGAATGCCGTTATTAATGGAGAATCATACTTGCAGTTCCTACGAGACCTTTTGCCCGATTTGATGGACAACGTTCCTTTGGCCATAGCAGATAATTTAATCTACCAGCAAGATGGAGAACCAGCACACTACAGCTTACGGGTTAGAAACTGGCTGGATGATCATTTTAGTGACCGTTGGATCAGAAGAAAGGGCCCCACGGAATGGCCACCTAGATCACCAGATTTAACTCCTCTAGATTTTTATGTGTGGGGATTCATGAAGAATTATGTTTACGAAGTGGAAATAATATCTTTGGAACGACTGAAAGCACGGATTGAAGTCGCTGGAGTCAAATTGTTTGACTTATGTGCAGCCATTAGAAGGAGATATAATATTTGCCTTCTAAAAAATGGGGATCATATTGAAAATTGATTATAATAAAACTCCAATTTTTTTTAAAAATAATAAAAAAGATGTCAATGTTTCATACATTAATTTGCCTACAAGTCCAGCCGCGTTAAAACCAAAAAAAAAGGTTTTTCTTAGAAAAAAATGGTTCGAGTTTTTTTTTAATTTCTCAAAAACTACAAGACATTTTTGCATCCGGTTTTCTGTTTTTAACTAAAAATTAATAAGAGAATTGAATTTTTGAAAAAAAATTAGTACTTAATTACATACAATTTTGAAAAAAAATAGTTAGAAATTTTTTTTTTTAATTTTTTTTTCAAAATTTTGAGTTTGAAAATTAATTTCTCAAAAACTATTCCTTAAAACAGCTTCGTTTAGAAACAGGATGAAAGAAGAGGTTTCTGGCTTTACAAAAAAGTATATCACGTCATTGTGGATGTAACTGTTGATTTTTAATAATTTTTTTTTCAAATAAAGTCAATTATTTAGAAAATTGCCCCTCCCGGCTAAACGGGGGGGAATAGACCCCCCCCTCCCATACGATTTTTTTCTTGTCTTGACCAGACCTACACGCTCTAG
Organism: Merodon equestris; assembly: GCA_958301585.1. NCBI lineage: Eukaryota > Metazoa > Arthropoda > Insecta > Diptera > Syrphidae > Merodon > Merodon equestris. The sequence goes on from OY284414.1 coordinate 123,111,923, forward strand.
CTTTTTGGCACACTGCTCGTGGGACACCCTGTATAGACTCATCAGAATTAGTAGAACTGTCTTATTGAGAATGCTTCCAAATGACGTTCTAAAAATTCCTAGGTGCCCCTGTTTGTTTGGTAATATGTACATTTCAATAACGAAATTTCGAAGACCATACTTGTAATATATTCCGTTGTATTAGCTCATTCAAATGTGGCTCTAATTTCATAACAATATTCACCTTCGATTTGGTGAATTTCAGGAATATACTAAACCTTAATCAAATTTCACAGATAATTTGAAATGATTTTTTTTTTATGACAACCCCCGACGCTATGCCTGTCAGGACTAGAAGACAAAAATGCAGAACTTTGGCTGTCTTGAATTCCGCCGTGTGATAAACACTGAGATCTTTAACCGACGTTATCTTATAATCGATCAAAAAACAATCCACATTTTTGGTTTTTATAAATAATTTTATTTATTATTGAGTTATCCTAGCGCTTCTTCGGATCACCGAAAAAGTTCTGGTACATGTTCTTTGGAAGAAGGCTTAGAGATGTGGCTTTTATTTACTTTATGTTTACAAACCTAGGCTCTTTAAAGCCCTCTATATGATTGGGAAGAAACAAGTTGCACGGAATTGCAAGTCGCGAATACTATATTTCGGGTAATGGAGGAGATGCATTATTTCGAAGCAAAATAACGTGAAATGTTCCACCATAAATCGAACCCCTTTTTCCGCATTGGTTCATCCAAATGGGCTTGATCAAAATTGATGGTATTCCTTATCGGTCGTATTAACCTTTTGACCTTGTGGAATGGTGGAATATGTCAAGTCGAAAAGTCTTCACAATCGATTTGACTTCATGAGCTTTTTAAGATTTAGTGCTATGACGGTTGGACAATAGTTGGGAGGCGAACGTTTTTCATCACCTCTTATGACACGTTCCAATAGTTTGGTTATGAATATTGACTTGATTCCATTTGATGCTGATTTTGTTCGAAGTGTAAAGGTTTTTGAACAAATTTTTCCAAAAAAAAACATTTCTAACCAAAACGATGGGGAAACATTTTGGACAGTAGCCAAATTGTCCCCAATCGGTAAAATATTCCGCGTTTCGAGGTGTTGTTCATGTGTTGCAAGGTGCAGGGAACTCGTCACATGACGCTTCCTCAAGCCACCAGAAGAGACGGTGCTGACGTGAAACGTCCTCAATGTCTCGGCGCGACACCGTTCTACTGAACCTGAGATGCTCCGGCCCACGGAGCGCGACATCAGGTTCGTATAGGAGCCGCCGTTCCACAAATTTTCGGGCTATGTGGAAGATCAGCGGAGCACTTGTCCAAATAGAGGAACACTTCTGGAGGGATGAAGCCATTACGGCGCACCCTCTCGTGAAATAAATCATTAGGGTAGTAAGACCCAAAGATCAGACAATTAATCATTGTCTTTGCTCTTGCAATATGACCTCGAATCAGCTTGATGATGAAATTATCGACTAGAATTACCCGGGCCTTTTTGTATAAGACCTCGATGGGATAGTATTTTATGTACTAAGACTCGGGCGTTCTGTGCAGGCCGAGGCATTGCCTCAGACACTGACTTTCAAACACCCGAATCCTTTCCATCATACTCGCACTCACGTTGAACCAAACGGGACATCCATAGGCAATCATGTGCATGTAAGGCTATGTAGCAGATTACCTTCACTCTGCAATCAAGTTGGCTGCTGTGAAACAACCGACTTGTCAGGGCCAAAGCGCCCCTAGCCCGGGCTACAGCAGCATCTATATGTTTGTTAAAATATAGATACTGATCCAGCCAGATACCAAGGTATCTGACTACACTTTTTACCACTAGTGGATGTCCATCCGGTCCAACGACTGAGAACTTGCGTCAGTTTTGTCGAGTATCCCTAGAGGACACAGACAACGGCTTTCTAAATAAGATTTATTCTGATTTTTGGAAATTGATTTTCAACTCAAGAGAGTTACTATGACATCGACTGACGGACCTGATCTGTACGCGATCAAGTCATCTGCATACGCTATAGCGTGATGAAGAGATACTAGCAGATCACTTAGGTAAATGCTGAATAGGATCGGTGAACTTACCGTGCCTTGTTGCAATCCGTTTTTAATTTCGAATGTTTGAGTAGAAGTCACGTTGTTAACTTTCACAACGAACTGTCTACCAGTTAACATATCATGGATCATGTACTATATATTGAAGTGGTTTACTTATGACAAGCCGACTGAGCTTGTAGTATCTAAAGCCCTTCTAACCATACGGTGTCGAAGGCTTTTTCCAAGTCAATCAGACAGGCACCCGTGCATTGTTTCTTGCATTTATTCCATTGGATATCTGAGACGAGTTTCCACGCGGCATGGATGGTATCATGCCCCGTCCTGAAACCGAATTGGTTATCCGGAATTATATGTTTGTCCTCAACCCATTTGGTATTTACCTTCTGTGTATTACCTTATCGAATACTTTGCGAATGCTCGGGAGAAGACTTATTGACCGGAGATTCGCCGCGTTAGAAGGGTCTTTGCCCTGTTTTTTTTTTTTTCTTTCAATTTTAAATTCATTTTTATTCGATTTTGCTTATAACTATCTTACGCTAGATAAAAATGCTTAAAACTAGCTTAATTATCCTTACAAATTTAAGTTTCTTACTGGCCCTAGGCGGCAACTAGAGTAACCATTGAGGGTTGCGAGGCTCGACCGGAAGCTTAATTCTGGTACCACGGGAGACAGGAGCCCCCGGGACATTAATGTCAGATATATCAATGACAGTACCGGCCTGTCTTGAGGTAGGCCCCCTTGTGGGAGTTTCGTGGTGGTTGTGGTTGTCCCAAATCGCGCGAAATTTGTTGCTTGCAACAGGGTGCCGTGACCCTTAGATCGGAAGAGGTTTAGATAGGCCTCGCTCCTCGCCAAGGGGGAAGTTCATGTCCCCTACAAATGGCTTCGAACTGGTACTTACGGTGGCTTAGTCCCGGTTAATAGAAGTCACCTAAAGGACGTTGGTTGACGTTATCAACTGCATGTGGTATGGCCCACCGTGAAATTAAGCCGACAAGGCAGGTGTTCACGTAAAACGCATAGCGTAATCTGGCCCTAGGCGGACACTTTAAAACAAATAGTACAACTTAAACCTATATCCTTCGACAGCTATATGTTAAATTATAATATCTTAAACAATCTTATTATATCTTAAGTTAAGAAAAGATATAATTAGGATTAGAAAATAAGCTTAGCATGTGATTTTGATTTTATATAAAACTTGAGACCGTCTTATATTCTGACTAAGCTAGCCTAACCTACCCTATCTTTTATAACTGCAGGGTCTTCAAAAGGCGCACCTAAATGACAGCACCTAGATGTCTTTTCTAAACAAGATTCAAACTCTTGCCATTTTGTATTTTTACAAAAACATGGCTTATGCATAAAAACATCACCTTTTGAATGTCAACCATAAGCACGTCTACACAGTTCCATAAGAACATCAATATTTTCAAAACTCACGCATACGTTATAGAAGTACTTTCATCAGTTTAGATCTGAATATTATTCATCACTGTGCAATTGTCGTTGACTTATTCACGAAGATTTTTAATAAGAATACTCCAAAGAAAGTAATCTCGTCCGCTTTTTGCCAGACTTTTGATCTTGGTTAGAACCAGTTTTTTTTTTAATTTTTTCACAAACCCTTGAATTTTGATTCATTTCAGTAATTATTCACAGCAGAACACTAACAAATTTTACGATTTGTATTTTTTTAAATATCAAAGTTAGATCCTCTTGCAGTAGAATGTTCAAAAACATATCTATTAAAGTCTTCCACTAGCTCGGGAAATAAAACGAGTATAGGTTAGGTTACATAGGCAGATGTGAATTGGATCGTGTTAGCTTCAACTATTTTCATATTAAGTTTAAATAACAATAACACATTTGTCTGGTGTGCAACTCCGTCCATTGTATGCATACGATTTTACTTCACAAACGTTAAACCCGACATAAAAAAGTAACATTCGGACGCTATATAATATTTTATTATGACAGCCGCCCAATAATCGATCCCAAAAGAAACTGTGACAATTACCTTGATGGCCGATTTCACTGTCTTTGCCTTTTTAGAAACAAGTTCACCTTCAGAAATTGACTCAGTATTCGACACTTGCATTGGTGCTGCTTTTATTATTTATGATGGCGATTACAGCCTTTCAGGCCAAAACTTCTTTCGATGGGATTCGACGTATGGGATTCGTTTCTGCCAAAATAAGAAGGGAATCTTCTGTTTCTTGCCGAGTCTGAATGGTGTGTTTTGTAAATCTTTTCAGGGAGAAGGATACTATATGGGACTTTGTCAGAACCCCGTTGAGGAAACACACTGAGAAATACGTTTTCAAACTTTCAGTTGCGGGATTCACGCGCCAGAATATGAATAAGGAACGTTATAAGACAAAACTGAAAAAGTCGGACTTTATTAATCCGTGAGCCATTTAAACGTTCGGCACCCTTTAGCTTTCACACCCGTTTTCAGATGGACAGCTCGCGCCCGAAGCGTATTTGTGTCATGGAACCATACACGCCACCACAATGAGCTGTTATAATGTAGCTTTACAATCAAAATATGTTCTCGATTGTGAAAACGCAAAGTGTCCATCGAGCAAAATCGAATAAACGAAGTGCCTTTAATTTGACAAGAGCATTAAGGCAGTACAAGCCAGCATTAAGAGATCACCGATAACATTGAGTTGCCCCGTACAAAATCTTATTAAGACTTGACTTTTAGCGATCGAAATGCAAGTGACGTTGATAACTCGAATTTCGTGTTAAACATGGAACATCTCCACGATCAAGTCGTGATCACTGTATCGGGCTTCTTCGGTGAAAATGCTGGAGCAGCTGTAACTGATGTAAGCTGACTTTTGATGCCAATAAAATCATGAACAAGCTGTGGTTTGAAAAGGAAGCCGTCACAGCTCACACATCACTATTGCTTTATTGGTTCCTTTTTCGAAGTCGGCTAGTTTCAAAAGATTGTGACTTTTACCGATCTTCGCCATCGCCTGATTTAACTCCGCTATACTTCTTCCTGTGGAGTCTTCCTTATTAGAGTCCGAAGGTTATGTCAACAAGCTCCGGATCGTGGAAGCCTTAAAAGTCAATATCTCGCACCAAATATACGCGGTTCAGACCGAACAAATTCGAAAAGAAATATAAGTGCCAGAAAAACGGGCCCACTAGTGGCAGCGATCGTGTATATGATATGCTTTTCGCATTTTTTAATTAAATTATTTCCAAAAATGACTCCGCAGACCCACCCGTTACAAGCCGCGAAATTGAAAATTTAACGTTCATTTTCGATCACACCTCATATGTGAGCAATATCGGTTAACTTGTATACCAAAGGCCCATGAGGTATTGTGGGGTCTTAGGTTAAGACTGGAGATTAATATTCTAACAAAAAAATTTATAATTATTCTGGGACTATTCTTGAGTGGTTAGGTTTGCCCCATAATTTGCCCCCATATAAGGACCTGACTAAAGGTATAATTTCGTCCTTTAGCTTGTAAGCTAGAGTTCCTTTGCAAGTTTCAGTATTTGAATGAATAATAGGACAGAATTATAATAGTCCAAAGGTTTTTTTTAATTAACATTGAAACTCGAGCTGCTTTCAAACTATCTTCGAAACAGAAAATTCCTTCCTCTGTTTCTCGTTTTGTTGAAATACGAAAGAGCAAAGGAAGCAATCTGTAACCGCAGATCTACAGAATCTCAATACAGTATCGCGCACAAAACGAAACGTCATACCTGAGCGGCAAGAACAACACAACCGGAAATGGAACTCCAAACTGATATCTTGATGATAATTAGAGTCCACCAACAACCAGCACCGTACCTTTCTATCTATGCATGTATCTCCATTAAAAGGAAAGACAAACTAAAAATCGTTAGTAAGTTGTTAATTTTTTCTCTTCCCGTTCAGATGCAGATGTCCTTTGAGTGCCATGGCGAACGAGAAAGGAATGAATATTCAGATCGGAAGGAAACGAAACGAAATCCTTTTTTTATTGTATGTGTTTGCGTCTCTCCTTTCATCCTTAACCAGAAGTTCACATTCCAGTGCACATTTTAATTGATGTGACAATGGTGAACCGTATGCCGTAGTAGCTGTCGCTATTCGCCGGTTGATGGGAATTTTATTCAACGGTGAAATACAGGGTTGTTGTGGTCCAGAAACCACCACCGCTAGCGGTATCATTACCCATGTTATCGATTTGTTGGAAACGCTCTTTCACCCACCGGCACTGGAATCTTGCTTTTGTGTTAATCCTGTGAGTGCAATTGCTTGCCTGAACGCATAACAGTCATCCATGTCGTTCTTAATTCAGATCCTTGCGTCGGTCACAAGCTCGTGAGTCGATCCATTCAGCCTAAATTACATCCTCAACGCAACAGCGAGTCATTTTTCATCTTATGTGAGACGCTTCTGCCAATCGTCCAAGGACTTTCATGTATAATCCGACATCCGCATCCTTGAATCCGTCCATCAGAATGAGAGAACGAGTACGAGCAGCAGCAGCGGTGGTAAGGAAAATCGCTCGAACGTGATGGGAATTATGTCGTTTTGCAGAATTTTCGCTAATAAGTGATGCCAGCTAAGAACGGCGACGATGAGGGATGCGGACGAAGTATATGGCACGAAAACAACAAAGAAGAGCTAAAGATTAGCTGCTGCTTACAATTCCTTTTCGTCCTCAGCGCCAAGAATCCGTGATAATCTCGCACGTTTCTCCTGCTTTCGTTCACATCGCCCTTAACGGTGTTTTTCACAGTTATTCGTTTTCTTTTTCTTAGCTCATTCACTGCTTTATCACAGTCGTTCCATCTTCATCTTGTTCATCAGGTGAGAGATGGATGTTCAACATTCAAAATCACCGCTGACACCGTCGGGTTGACAGACACGCTCGGCACAATTTACTGTATAGACAAATACATACTCGTATCGTTCCAGGATAAAGGGACAGGCAAATGAGCTGCACGTAGCGAATAGCGAATGTCCTTCCTCGCACAAGCACTTGTAATAATAAGAACAAGACATGTCCCATTATTGCCTTGGACACATTGCAAATCCTTTGAAAAATGCGAATCAACTTATAACAGTAGGTCGTGACGCTTTTCAGCGACTGACTACGTAACGAAGGGCTGCCGCGTTCGCGGAGGGTCGGAAAAATATGAAAAATTGCCGAAAATAAAAATTTCCACGTTAATAGGAGAGAATTTCCGCAAACAATGTACCTAAGTGGTGATGATACTCTACCCCGATGGCAAGCCCCGCGCGACGCTCGCGTCCCGCTGACGATGTCAGTCCATGGACATCGCGCTGTTATTGTGTGTCGGACAAATTTGCTCCACTTTAGAGCAAGCATGTCGGTCGGTTGCTGGAGGTGCTGTTCGTGTTCTCCCAACCTGCACGGGAGATGTGAGTGTGATTTATGCCATAAATTTGCACCAATTTGTTGTACTTCATTTTGTTTTAGGATTTACTTCACCAATAAGTGGTTGAAGGAGGCGTTGCTGTTGGCATCAGAAATGCTTGGTACCGGGACTGGAGGTGGAGGGCACTAGTATTTTGAGATAGCATCGTGGGGTGCATGCAAACAGGGAACACTTGGTTTGTAGGACGTTTCAAGTGCAGCCTGTTTGTCGAGAAGGACCTGTATGAGTGGTTGGGCAATCCTTGAACTATTTCGGTGAGTGGTTGGAGAACAGACAATGGGAATTTACTGGGGCTCTAGAAGGCTTCGTGAAAATTACGAATTTTTACAAGCTAATTACTGAATAAAGGATATTCTGTTTTGACCTGGAAGCTTCTATTACCGCATTAAGAACATTTCGAGGCTTTTAGGTGAACTGACCTTGTTTTAAGTTGCAACCACATACACACAATTTAATTCAAAACAAGATTTGCTTTTCCAAACTGCTTCATATGCGATCAAGTGGAAGCGTTAAGTCTACCAGGAAATTCTATATTCCTTAGTTTGACCCACGTCTTAAAAGGGGCGGTTAAACGAAAAATATTGTACTAATTCATTCTCATCTCAATATTCAATCTCAACGCCGCAATATGTGCTTTTGTATCATTGCTACAACGAGGTTATGCTTCAGAATGGTATATGGAAGTCGTTAACTGGCCAGTAAAAGATCATATTTCGCCGTATCTTATTTTATAATATATTGCGGATATAAGGGGCTGTTAAGAAAATAAGGTAAATTTTCGATTTTTGAAAGTAGTTGAATGGAAAAATGTCATAATTGTGCTTTCGACTTGCTACTTAGCACCATTTTACCATTTGTTTACCATTTGCTTAACACAGACAAGGCCATATTTGTTTACTATTTTATATCATCTATCGTACAGGCGATCGTATATTTCCACCTAGGAATATTTTGAAAATAAAATTGTTATAAATAGTAGAAGCCCAAGAATAGATGCTTGAGGAACACCATCGTTTGGGTTGGGTAATGCAAATACTATAGATATATGCTATATATTTTGAAGGTGGGACGAAATGCCCTAAAGAATGCTGACTCTGAAGCCTACAAGCTTTCTAAGTAGCAGAAAGTTACCACCGTGAAAGCTATTAATATAGAGTTGCTAATGATTTAGTATTGAATAGACGGAACCTGCATATCCTACCTGAATATTGTTGTTAGACTAGGACCGAACGAAACCTTAGTCTTAAAAGTTGTACCGAAAAATAATGAAGAGAGAACAACATTGTTCAAGAGAGATTGCCGAGTAGCTCCATCTATACATAAATAAATACATACATATAAACAAAAATTTAGTTTGCCATTTTCCGCAGACTGATTAAATTTGTGCAAAGTGATTAAATTTTTGCTCATTTCTAATTTATCAGAAACTATGCTATGACCTATTTTCAAGCTACCGAAAGCGTTTTTGGTGCTTGCTGCTTCGGACTGGACTCATGCCCAGTTTTACTATAATAGCAGTTTTTTTCTTTTACTTTTTCACTAGTTTAAGAACGCCTTGCCGCATTCTGTGGTAAGAATTTTTAGGATTATTTTTAGCCTAGACAATATTCTTTCCATTCATTCTTTTACAAAAATAATCAATCATCCAAAGTTACAATAATTTTTTTGCTTTGAATTTTTTGACTTACGTGTGCCGATGTAGTCGATAATAGAACCCAAAAAATATTTCAAAAGCTTCTGTAGCACATTCTGAACTATCGACATAATACCAATAAAAATATGAAATATCGACTTAACTAACAGATTGCATATCCCCCACAAATAGTTAGTGTCAATGGAATGGAAGCTGCTTAAAGAAGTTAATGGCTCCAATTTAAGGAACGTATGAACTTTGGTTGATTCATTTCGAAAGTGGACTCGAACACAAGAATAGCTCTCAGAAGCAGTGATCGTTTACGTATAGCTGTCTCCAAATCTTTAAAAACCCTGGAAAAGTTACAAAAAGAAGGAAAATTTAGTTCATATCAATCGAATGAAAAGGACATGAGGAAGCAAAAAAAAAAAACGGAATTTAGAATTCGAAATTTCAGGAAAGCTTTTTTGCATCGAATTGTTATAAGCGATGAAAAGTGGATCAATATACGCAAAAAAAAATCCGGTAGACCCAGGTCACCAATGCACCCAAATACAAACTATTAAAAAAAAATTTAAAAAAAACTTTATTAACTTACCATTAGAGGCTACTTATACATTTTTCTGCAAAAAAAAAAAAAACATAAAAAAATATCCTTATATACAATATAAAAATAAGCGGTCCTCAATTGGGATAAAAGCGGCTTATGTGTGACATTCTTTTTCGATGCATAATATTTTGATGCATTTTTTACATTTCCATGTGGCACTGGACGTATCGGAGCTGGTCTTGCAGTTTCTGAGGGAAGTGTCCAACATCATCTAAATTCATATTTGGTACTGACGAGGAAGGCTTACGACGTCTTTCAGGGCGTAAGCGGCTCAAAGAAAATCGGGCGATACTTTGGCGAAACTGGAGCTGATCTAATTTATTTTTCGCGGCCAGAACATAAAGACCAAGTATAACCTACAGCCAAATCTAACATGTAGGTAAAAAGTACCCACCACCATTTTTTTTCTCGTATAACTGATCTGTATACTGCGATTGACTGATCAGCTTGATCGACTTCACCTATGCCTTTGTTAGAGTTTTGGAAAACAAACGGGATGTATAGGTCTACCTTTTTGTTCTGAAAAGCTCCATATTTTAACCTTGAGCAGAGGGTGAACAAAGTCATAGTTAGTACTCATGGTGCAAACGCTGTTATCAAGCCATCGCACAAACTTTCAAACTTTTATTGGCTGCATCGAATCGATGGTCAAATTATGCTGTTTTTCTTCTTCATCTCCTTGACAGATAGAAGTGGACATTTTTTGTCTTATTTTCCCTCACAGTGCCAATCGCACCATAACCAGCTTCAGGTAGGTGTCGTAGCAAAGCGTGACTGATGAGTGATGAAGAAGTTGTCAAAATATTTGCACCTTATGCTCATTGGGGACGGCATTTACTTTATTCAATTAATTCTTCACTACTTTTGATCCCAAAGGATCATTACTGATTTCTCCTGCTGATTTACCACAGTATACATCGAAAGCGTAACAATAGGCATCTGCACTTGCACTCATCAAGATTTTGTATTCAAATCTTACTGGCTTACCTCTTATAAACTACTTTATCATAGACTAATCTATCGATAAGGGAGCGCCGTGGCGCAGTGGGTAGTGTGTCGGCCGCTGACGCAAGATGAGCGGGTTCGGATCCCGATAACACCAACGCCATCGAATGATTATTTCGCGGCGTCCCTCCTCGGCGGGATACTGGCAAACCCCCGTTGTACATTTGCCATGAAAAAGCTTCTCGGCTTTCGCCGTTCGGAATTGGCATTAAGCTTAAGTTCCGTTCACTTGTGTGAAAAACAAATCGCACACAACATATGTAAGTGAATAAAAAAGAAGTTTGGCTCCGGCTCTTCATGAGCTCTAACGCCATCTAAGGTGTCTGTCTGGCAGCACAATGGACCAGTATTTGTGTCTGAGTACTCCAACAGATAGCATAAACCCCCACAAAAAAAAAAAATCGATCGATAAATTCTCGTATAATACACCCCACTGAAGAAATTTCTTTATCAGCAAGTCAGATAGTGGTTCTACTTTGAACATCTTATCGGCGGATACGGCAGCAGCTTCATTGTCGCAAAAATGAAGAAATTTCTTTATTTCCATGAATCGATTTCTAGACATTGCTTTTGAAATAATGTTAACATCGCAGTCTTCATCAAGAGACCAATACAATCGTTCTCGAGGAAGTGGGTGATGTCCAGTCAAGAACAGAATTCCAAAAAAGGCTTTGAGGTCATCAACAGTTACTTGAAACTCATGGTTGTTGTGTTGTGCAGCATAGAACTGTGCGTTCAGGACGATCATGTCAAAAACCTCTTTATCAAAAAGCTTTTCAAAAATGTTGACTGGCGTTTGGTCTTTGAGCGCGTTTACAAGATTTACCTTTCGATTCTGAACATTGATCTCCGTTGAGGGTAAGTCAAGTTCCTGGTGTCAACTCTGCTGCACTTTTTTAACGGTTCATCATCACTACTATCCCATTCATCGACATTGCTGGACTCAAACACTTTAACTATCCCTGGGATATCACGCAGAAATATGTCTTGCTGCACATCATCGTCACCGACTTCTTCTTCATCCATGAGGATATTCGGGTCTGAGAGAATCACCACTAAGTCGTAGCTGACATTGAGATCATCCTCTTCATTTAAAATACTTTCTAAAGCTTCCTCGAGCCCTTAAATGCAGATCAGTGGAAAGTGCTCTGCATAGTGTTGTCCGAAATTGAGGGCTCGCTGAATCTAAAAGAGTTTACAATGGCAGCCTTCCTCGACATAGAGGGGGCCTTCAACAATGTAAACGCAGAGACCATAATAACAGCTCTAGAGGACATACAAGTAGACAAATATATTGTAATCTGGATTGAAAATATGTTGAAGAACAGAATTGTCAATGCGGACATTGGAAACAGCTCTATAAGGAAAGTGACAACTAGAGGCACACCACAAGGAGGAGTTCTCTCCCCACTACTGTGGCTTCTTACAGTTAACAAAATCCTCAAATTCTTTATGGAAAAAGACACAAAGATCATAGCGTACGCAGATGACCTGGTTATCTTGATAAAAGGTAAATTTCTACCAACTATCAGTGAACTAATGGAATCTGCGCTGAGAGAACTCTCCTCGTGGGCAAGAGAGAACGGTCTGAGAATAAACCCCCAGAAAACCGGGTTGGTCTTGTTCACCAGGAAAAGGAAAATTCCGATATTTGCTCCCCCAAAGTTAGAGGGCACTCCACTCAATCTCAAAGCGGAAGCCAAATATCTAGGCACCATTCTTGACTCAAAACTCTACTGGAAAAGGAACCTGGAGGAAAGGATGAAAAAAGGATTGAACGCTTTTTATGCATGCAAAAAGACCTTCGGAAAAATATGGGGCTTGCAACCGTACATCATTCATTGGATGTACACAGCAATCATCAGACCCATTTTAACTTATGGGGCCCTAGTCTGGTAGACTGCTAGCAGCACGAAAAGCTATATGAACATGCTCAACAAAGTAAAAAGGGTCAGCCGCTTTTTGCACAACGGGAGCCATGAGAAGCACGCCGCAGGCAGGGTTCTCTGTGGAAGCCAGCCAACTATGGACATATGGCCATACTCAGAATAATAGACGACCTGGGAGGGAAACATATTTTTAGTAGCCTCGCAGCTACGACCGACTATATTTCCCCCCAAAATGACTTCTCTCTCAGTATACCTATCCTTTTCCCCGACAGAGAAGAGTGGCTATCAAACGCCGTAATCAACGACCACGAGATCACTCTCTTCACCGACGGATCGAAAGTGGACACAGGCACTGGGGGCGGGTTCTACTCTGATACCCTCCACAAACACGAATCATTCAGACTCCCTGATCTGTGCAGCGTTTTTCAAGCAGAAATCCTGGCAATAGAGAAAGCAGCCAAACACCTGCAGGTAGCCGATATCCCACCATCTGATATCACTATCTTCGTAGACAGCCAGGCTGCACTGAAGTCAATAGAATCCTGTATAACGAGATCAAAGGCTGTCAAGAAATGTCGCGACTCACTGAAGTCCATCAGACACCACAAAGTTAAACTCTGTTGGGTCCCGGGCCACAGCTCAATCGCAGGGAACGAAAGAGCAGACGAATTGGCCAGGCAAGGGTCTGAAATGGACATCAGCGAAGCGGACACGTCATTGCAACCACCGATCAGCGCATTATACCGGATCATAAACGACACAATCATCAAAGAGGCCAACTCGTGTTGGCTTACAAGAAACGACAGCTACACGACAAGATCATCGTGGCCAGAGCTCAATATTGGAATAACAACGACCCTTCTCTAACCTAACCTAACCTAACCTTCCTCGAGCCCTCGATAGTCATTTGCAAAGTTAAATATTCGCTTCGCCATTGTTCACTCCAAAACTAAGACTGTTGAAAATAAACCAAAAAAACATGTGCAATAAGCCCATTCGACTCATTTGGGGACATATAACTAAAATGTTTTCTCTTTTGGTCAATTCTTAGAAAATACATAATATAATAGTATTATTCGATTGGCTTAAAAAAATCTATATATTGCAAGAAAGATGGAAAAAGTCATCGCTAAATATGGCCAATGCTTTGATTATTGGGATACATTCATTATGTTGTTTAAATAAATGAGTTTCTCGAGCAAAAAAAAAATGTAGGTACATTTCAAATCCACGGACCTACTATTTTGAATATGCCTTTATCATGAAGTTCGGGAAGTTTTCCCATCCAATTCACAAGGATCGACATCAAATTGATAGGACAATACGATTTAGGTAGCTCATTCGGTTTTCCATTTTTTGGGTATAAAGACCAGATTTCCCCAAATTAGAGAAATCTCCTGGTCCGGTCCATATTTTCTTGAGAAAAGCCGGGAATAAGCCGGTTACCCATCTGACTTTGTCAGTGTTGAAAAACCTGTCATCAATGACTGGTTGTTGTGTTACTCAATCAGTTTAGTATGATCCCTTCAAAGACAATGCTCGAAATCAGGCTTATTGGTCATAAAGCATTTCGTATCCTAAGTTCGCCATCTAAGCTTGTTTCCAAGTTTGTTGTGAAGTCCTATTTCTTTGTGTGGAAAGGAAAAAATAGTTTGGCATCCAGGTCTTCGTTTAAAATTCGACGAGTTTTGTCCAAAAAATAAAGTGACTCTTTGAATTTCGCACGATGTTTATAACTGGAGGACCCAGCACTTCAACAATACATGAAAAGGCTTAAGCAGTAAAGAAAATTGTTAAACATCATAGGCACACCGGCTGGCTCATGCCATAATTTTTTTTTTTCAAATCTTTTGGGCATGAAGCGTGTGTAAGCGAGGTTTGTTTCGAAGTTGCAAAATTTTGTTTAATGAAGTGAATGACGATCCAGATTTGCTGAGGAGGATCATCACTGTGGACGAAAAATGGATATTCTTACATGGCTATGTTCGGAATGAAAGCGATAAGAAGGGCCAAGACCAAAAAAAGCACGCCAATTTCGGTCAAATGTCAAACTGTTTCTTTCGACTATAGTGGCGTGGTTTATGAATTCTTGGCGGAAGGTAGTACGGTCAATAAGGAATATTACGTTAAAATCTATCGTTGCTTGAGTGTGATTTTTTCGCCAAAACAACACTGTACTACTATATATTATAGAGCTAGAGCGTGTAGGTCTCGTCAAGACAAGAAAAAAATCGTATGGGAGGGAGGGGTCTATTCCCCCCCGTTTAGCCGGGAGGGGCAATTTTCTAAAATATTGACTTAATTTGGAAAAAAAATTATTAAAAATCAACAGTTACAGCCACATTGCCGTGATATACGTTTTTGTAAAGCCAGAAACCTCTTATTTCATCTTGTTTTTAAATGAAGCTGTTTCAAGAAATAGTTTTTGAGAAATAAATTTTCAAACTCAAACTTTTGAAAAAAAATTGGAAAAAAAAAAGTTCGAACTACTTTTTTCCAAAATTGTATATAATTAAGTACTTATTAGTTTTTAGTTAAAAACAGAAAACCGGATGCAAAAATGTCTTGTAGTTTTTGAGAAATTAAAAAAAACCCGAACCACTTTTTTTCTAAGAAAAACCTTTTTTTTTGGTTTCAACCCGGCTGGACTTTCTAGGGAAAATTAATGTATGAAACATTGACCTCTTTTTTATTATTTCTAAAAATTGGGAGTTTTATTATAATAAATTTTTAATATGATCCCCATTTTTTAGAAGGCAAAGATGATATCTCCTTCTAATGGCTGCACATAAGCTTGACAAATTTTCCTGCAATCTGACTCCAGCGACTTCAATCCGTTCTTTCAGTTGTTCCAAAGATACTATTTCCACTTCGTAAACATAATTCTTCATGAATCCCCACACATAAAAATCTAGAGGAGTTAAATCTGGTGATCTAGGTGGCCATTTCGTGGGGCCCCTTCTTCCGATCCAACGGTCACTAAAATGATCATCCAGCCAGTTTCTAACCCGTAAGCTGTAGTGTGCTGGTGCTCCATCTTGCTGGTAGATTAAATTATCTGCTAAGGCCAAAGGAACGTTGTCCATCAAATCGGGCAAAAGGTCTCGTAGGAACTACAGGTATGATTCTCCATTAATAACGGCATTCAAAAACCAGGGCCCGATTACAGTGTGTCCAACGATACCAAGCCAAACATTACAGCTAAAGCGGTGTTGTGATTTATTTTGTTTTTTGTTGTGTGGATTGGTGCTACTTGTCTTGACCAGACCTACACGCTCTAGCTTTTTGGCACACTGCTCGTGGGACACCCTGTATACAATACTAATCATGCCTCAGCCGTATTCTCCTGGGTTGGTACCTTGCGACTTTTCTCTCTTCCCAAAGCTGAAGCGATGAAGATTTGCAACGATCTGGGTGATAAAGACCGCATTGTTGGAAGAGCTCAGGACTATACCAAAAAGCGCGCATCAGAAGTTCTCCGAGGATTGGAAAAAGTGCAGTTGCAAGTGTAGTTTAAGGGGGACTACTTTGAAGAGGACGAAGTAGATATTGGTGTTTTTTATATTTGCAAAACCGAAAAAAGCGGAAGCCCTGGTGACTTTACATTAGTTACGTAACTGGAAAAGGGAATATTGTTCAAAACTGACAGAGCAACTAGCTTCAGTAAATTGACAAGTCAGCAATTACCTCGTAAGTCTGGCCTTTGCATAATATAAGGTCATGTAGCAAGAGGTGTCAATTGAAATCAATGAAAAAAATTACAATATTTCTTGCAGGATTATAATTTCTTATTACTGTCTGATGTACATATAAGCTCTAAGGTTGGTCATGGGACAAAATATCTGCCAAATGTCTTGCTTCGCTCTTCTTATAACAAAACATCTTTCGGCATGTTTTCGCATGAATGCGTTCCTTGAATAACAGTTCATGAATCATTAATAGAGCATTGCTATAGACTTTTGCCTCAACATATCCCCAAAAGTCAAAATGAAGCTTACTGATTTGAAGCTGCTACTGCGAGAAATATGTCCGAGAAATTTGGTGAATAACGGACTCACTGTTCCACCACCATCAATCCACCAATAGGATTACTGGTCCACCATCAGTTGCATCGCATATGACGAAATCAAAAGTAAAAAGACCCAATCAATGTAATTTGGTAACGGAATTCATGCAAAGAAACAGTCGCAGAAACATAACTTTTTAAAAAATAGGCCTAATGATATAGCCAACCTAAAAACCTTACTGGGTGAAGTTGCTGGTCCTCTATCCTTTTGGATTTACGGAGCCGCTTGCCCATGTTCCCCGACTAATGGCAGAAAATAATTCTGCTTAAAAGAACATTTATTTTCAGGCCCGAATAGGTGAACGTATAATCCTCTATTACTACTTACCAAAAGACATCACAGAGTTAGTGGAATGCTGATGGTTCAACAACGGCATGAAATTTAAAATTATTTAATTTCAAAAACCCTTATTAAGCAAGTACTCTGCTCAAAGCAAAATGACTGATTCTTTATTTGTCTCTAAGCTGCTGATGGCTCTTGCATGTACCGATTCAATAATCGCGCTGTGTAACAACTTGTGAAGCTATCCACCGTTTTAGAGCATAATTCTAGAAAATGTTATAAACCACACGAATGTTGGCTGGGGACGCTTTGTAAGGTCAAAAACTATTCAAAGAGTAATGTGTTTCACTTCAGGTTTTTGCAACTTATTAGCATAACTTGGCGTTAATGACTAGAATACGTTCTTTGTTTTCTGAATAAAAAGGACGAAAACCTTAAGCTTCAATTTCCATTGTCTGCCCTTTAGTGAATTGTCCATACAATACAGGACAACGGATCTACCTTCCGACTTGAAATAACGTGTCGCATGTGTGAAGCCTTATAAGCAAAACAAAGTCATTCGCAATTGATTCTAATGGTCACTTCAGCCGCAACAGCAGATTACACATGTCACCACTCGCCTTCGCCCTAATACTGTTATACAATATGACACCGTTAGGCAGATTACAACAGCGCGCCATCGGAAGCAGTTCCACTCATACAGTACAGTGACTCCTCTGGGAGATTCCTTCACGAACAAGTATTCGCATTAGAAATTCCAACAAACTTGTTGACGCGCTCCTTCCTGTTTAATGCGCTCTCATAACGTAACGACGTTCGGGCTTTTACGGCACACAAGGAAACAAACATACATATACACGCTTGCTGGCATGCACAAAGACGGAGCTTGAAGTAAACCGCGACCATGAGTAGAACCACCAATTTCAGTGCCACCTCCGTGGCGGCCAGGCCAGAGAGAGGGTAGGTGGAAACATTTTACTCCTTCCATTATAGCATTTCGCGTGCAAAAATCAACTTTGTGCTAACAACGAATCAGGAATGGTGAATGGTTTCCTTGATTATCATGTCACCATTCGCAAAGTAACATCGCCCGCGAGGTGGTTGGGCGAGATTGGGTGGGTGCCTATTCGGCTTCTCGTGCAATCCGCACTAACTGCTGCCATCACATGCATGCAAATGTAATTAAGGACTTCTCCACGAGAACGAAGAGGTCCTTGTGTGTAATTTTTCGCAGCGCACAAAGGTCGCATTGAATTCGCGAAACCGACGAAAAAGGAATTGCTAAACCTAAAAAAATAGATTCAACGGCACGGGTAGTAAGAGGGTGTATTCCCGATTCTCGTCACGGCTGTGGATCTTGTACGTTCCGATGTCAACTTTTGCGTCCTGTTTGTTGTAGTTGACAAAGTTGTCGGCATACCCTCAAATGCACTTAATGTTTGTGCACTTTCTTAGCCTAATGACTTTTGAGAATTTCCTGGGGCGTTAGCGTTAGTAGAATCACTTTGCTCCACGACGACAGGCGGCAACGTTACGCTTGCCTCTTCTCAGACAAACCACTTCTAACATGTAGTCTCAGGCGCTTTTCGGGTCTAGCCATAGAACGACTTTGAAGAATGAAATGTTTTCCAAGCGAAAATATCGTTTGTCATTTGGCGTTCATGGCGCTCGCGAACCGTTCGAGTATCCATTGGGATATGGTGTAGTCATATCCCGAGCAAGGTCTCTACTCCAGTTGTTGCCATTTCGCGTGGGGTTCCTTGTGGAATTGCTGGAAATTACAGGTGCGGTGCAAAAATTGCACAGAATCAAATTAAGTGCGAGACCGTTTTAGGGTTCCGCTGTTTTGCCATTTTGCCGTTTCGGTGTTATAGCATTAGGGCGTTATGGCATGATGGCGTTTCGTGGTTGTTTAATCAATAATTCCACACACAGACACTGTTGCTAATACAGGACTCCCATCGAGTGGGGAATTTAAATTCTTGGAGCTGTTTTTGGTTGGAAAGTTTTTCTTTCTTTCGGCTTTGCCTGGCTCAAAATTAATTTTATCTCACTCACCAATCCACTGTACTTCGTTCCTCTAAGACTTTGGGGAATCCAATGTAAATAGGGTGGTTCATCGACAATACGAGTACATTGCATAGAGAGCAAGCTCCATTGGCTAGTTCCGTTTCGAGTGAAAGCAAACGAAAGGATTTTCCCTGACTCAGTAATGGTCGCTAAGATGTTTTCCGCATATTTTAATTCTTCCAAAAACGAAGAAGAAGAAACAAAAAATCAAAAAAAGAAAACAGGAAAATGTTTTGCATTAATGAGCTGGCCCGATCGTCGTGTCGGTGGACTGGCCCCTGTTGCGGTCCTTGAGGGCAATTCCACTCCAGCTCATTAAGAAAACAATTTTCATCGGCTTACCGATTCGGACGAGAGGCTGCGATACTTTTTTCGTTTTTTTCCCCTCCTTTTTCCTCGCTTGCTTTCTGCCTGTGGCGGAGTCCTTAATTAACAAGTGGCAGTGGGAAGTTGGCAAAAAAAAAAAACAAAAACACATTAGAAAGGAAGGAAAAAAATGAGAAGAAAAATTGTTATGTTAATTGGGATGTCCTTCGCGACAAAGAGTAGTCTACGCATTCCAAGTCAAATGCGATGTTTGAAAGTGAAGAGAGAGGGTTGTGGTTCCATTCGAAAGAAGAAGGGTATGACCGACTTGACATTTCTAGATGAAATCTGTCCGGCACTGATGCGACAGAAGGAACATTTCAATCGGTGAAAGTCTGGAAAGTTTCCATGTCGCAAATTTTAAGGCTGCGAAAAGAGGTCCTAGAAGAAATGACGACAAAAGTATTTACTCGTAATTCCAAACCTTTTTCTCATCTCGGAAATTGCTTTGATATTTGACAGAAAAACTACAAAACTGTAGAAATTTGTTATTCTTTCCCTTGTCAAGTCATACAACTTGGAACTGCATCCGAAGTATATAAACTTTGATTGTTTTTGATTTGAACTTTTAACCATAAGCTCCAGGAAACGTATACGAATCAACAGAAACACGAAAAAATTTGTGTGAAAGGTCGTGATATTTTTACTCTAGCTTAAAGCAGAAGCTTTGAGGTTTGTAACAGAATAAAATATCAAGCAAATATCTTTTTTTTTAGAGTTTTACATGTAATTCATGAATTCCTCCGATATTTGCTTTTAGTGCATGATCTGCAACTGTGCAGTAGTGGAGATTTAATCTTTCCCAAAATCCCAAAGGAATAAGGCCAATGTTTCACTAGGTGTGTTGCAAGTGGAGACGTGTTAAAACAAATGTCTCCCACGTCCAAAGACCAGTGTACATACTTAAAATAATAGCCGCAGCTTTTTCGTTGTAGAATCGATGGAAAATTAATTAGTTCTCCATAACAAAATTAAGCGCTGAATAAAATGCGTCCTAAGTTAATATTGTGATTTATTCCCAAGATATGCAGCACAAAAAACTTTATATCTTTTAAATATTTTACACGAGAGCTTTTGCGATTCTGACATAGTATTTTTCTATGACTTTTCATGGTACATCGGGCCATAGCTCGACGTATTTTCGTTTGCTAAGCTTCTTTTGTAGATTGTTTTTTTGCACAGCACCATAAAAATTTCATTTGTTAATTTCATATTACCAAAACGCGAAAAAACCCGTCTAAGATTTTTTTTCTTGCAATAGTGATTACATCAATTGTATGAGTTAAGACAGTGTCACAACTAAAAACACAGGTCTTCCATATTTCGAAGTGAAGCCAATAAAAAGTCGGCTAACATCGCTGTGATCGCTATTCATTCGAAAGATTTTGATTTTCTTCAACACTTTCACTAACGTCAGCCATATTTTCAACTGAGCGGGCAGTTTAATGGTGGATAGGTCTTAAAACTTCTATAACATAGCCAGTCTCCTCGAATTGTTTGTATTCGTAATGCGTCAAAGGCACCTACTCGTACTATAGAATCACTAAATTTGTATTAAGTTTTCACAGTGTTATCACGATCCAAAATACTGGAATGAGCATGGACGAAGAACTTTCAACGCAGGAGTTCCAACAGAATTGAAAAAGCTTCCAATAGCATTTTACAACCTTTCAAATACGAGGTTTTAAAAAAAGTTAAACTAATATATCTGAATAGTTAAAAGTGAATTTTATGTAAAAGAGAGAAAAAATAGTTTATTTATTTATATTGAATTAGTTAACTTATATCTATTGATCTGATTAAAACTTACAGAAATAATGTACAAAGATGTAAACAGTCTTCTACAGACAAGCCTCTAGGGCTTACAGAAAAAAAAATATCAGGGATTGTTAAGCGATATCTATTGTAAGATGGCAAACTCAAAGCTTTACAGTTCGGTTTGACGTCCATGATTGAAATACGATGGCAAATCCGGACCACGAATTGGATGACTCTGTATAATACGAAAAACAGTCGATCATAAAGACCGTAAATAGATTTGATAAGCAATATAGAGATATATGTATGTGTCGGAAGGTGATAATTGGGAGAAAATGCAATTGAAAATTACTTTAAGAGATATGTAGGATGCATTTTCAAGATGACTCTATGTAAGAACCCGCTAAAAAAAATACCGTTTTATCTAACTGAAGAAAAAAGAAATTGTTCCGAAAATTACGTCAGAATTTGAAGGATGCATTAACTTTTTTTAAACAGTACATTTTCAGCAAAATCGTAGTAGAAAACAACATTTGTCTAGTTTGTCTCTGTAGTGTATAAGTCAGTCGCATTATATTTTTTTATTTTTTTTTAATAAGACTCCACAATATTGAAGAGACACAAAGAAAATGGCGAAATCGAATCTATCGACTACATAACCTTGCGTAGTTCTTACAGCAATTTATTTTTGAAAGGGATCTTTCAGGATATCAAAAGAACACTTCAGTTTTTCAAGCAATCATAAAACTTCGCGACAAGGGCTGAGAATGCAGATACATATTTGTCAAACCTTTCTAAGAAAGAAGTCAACAGCCATTGTGTTGCTGGATAATAAAATAAAGTAAGATCGAAATCGTTTGGCATAATGGTTTAGCTGATAAGCTTTTTCCTTCCTACAAAATTATGTAGGTACAAAAGTTATACAAAGTTATTTGATTGACAGAAAATTCACTGTTTCAAGACTGTTTTTCTCGATATAAAACGATACCTGTATGTATTATGCAAGGTTTTCTGTGCTGTTTAATATTAATTTCCTACGACTGCGGTTGTGTACCTTTCTACAAGAACTGAAAGATCAAAATGAATGCTTGTGATATACTGACATATGTCTAGACCAAAAGTTGACTTTTGCCTAATATTATATTTTCCAAATATATTGGAGAAAATTGATAATGCCATCTAAATGCTTTACCCCATTATGCAATAAAACGTTTACATGGATCATTGCTTCGCTTCAAATTACTAGATTATTTTTATAAAAAGGATTTTGAATCCCAAATTCTCCAAACTGAATGAAAAGTTTGTTTCTTGGAAATTTAATATTGTATTTATATTTATTTATTTACTATGTATTATAAATATTTATCTAACTCTTAACGTTTTTAGTCATAATCCATTTATCTATTTATATTTATTCACTTACTAAATTGATA
This sequence comes from Merodon equestris, assembly GCA_958301585.1. NCBI lineage: Eukaryota > Metazoa > Arthropoda > Insecta > Diptera > Syrphidae > Merodon > Merodon equestris. The sequence continues at coordinate 123,134,534 of OY284414.1, forward strand.
ATTATAGTGATCACCGATGGATTCTTGGAAACGTGAAGAAAGAAACGTGTCCAGAAAGTCCATACGGATATTCAGTTAAAGTTTCGAATAAACAGTTTTTGTAGTGATAAGTAATTCTAATCTGTTATGTATGTGCATTTATTTTGCACAATATTTTTCGATCTTTCAGATAATTTCATCATACCTCTCCCATCCAACTAGTTTTGGAATCGTTCCAAAGATGCAATGGGAGTTATACAGCGACTTCAATAAATATTAATCAGAGGATGCAGTATTGGGAGAATACGGTGTGAGGCAAAACATCCTAGCCAAATCGGAGTCCAGAAACTTGTATGAGGTCCGGCGCTATTATAATCAAAAAAAGACACGTTTTCTATGGATTAAATCTGAACAATTTTGCCAATTTTGGTATTTAATTGACCCAACGGCAAACAGTAATTGCAAGAATTGATTGCTTTATTTTCTGGTAGAATCTATTGTCTATCCTATATATTGTCCTTTTCAAAGGCCACCAAAGGCAGGCACATAACCTACTTCGGACATAAACCAGCCATGGAACTTAAAGCCAGTTCGCCTCATTTGCTCCGCGTCCTTTTTTGCACTATTCGGTCTTCATAAATTATTATCGATTTCACATGTCAAGATTGGTTTCAAAAGCTGATCGCATTCATTGAGTTTGTATAACAAATCCCTTATGGAGGTGTGACCAATAATATTTTTTGTTATTTTTTCAGTCATTTTAATTTGCTTAAAACCTTAGAAACAGTGAGACTGAATATATTTAAATCCACTCCGATAATCCGTGATTTTCCGTTTGGAAAGCATTTTCAATATTTATTTCGTTTACAGCATTCTCTTTAATGTTTTGGTGCTTACTTCTTTACTGTCTGTGCGAAATATGTTTGACTGTAGGAACCACTTAAAATGTAACTGAAAAGGTAAGATCAAGATGGGAAGCAGCTTTCTGTATTATTTCCCACTCGAGAACGTAGCTCAGCCTTGAACTGGCCGACATTTCGCACTACGGGGCGTATACGTAACATTATTAAATGTTTGTTGTCTTCTCCCTCATACAGCTTTTTTTCCTAGTTTGTATAAAATGTTTGCTTTGCGAAAATAAAAAAAAAATTAACGAATCTAAAAACGCATTATTTCCTACCATCTTCAAATTGATGTCAAGAGGATTGTCTTTATTTTATTTGTAATAATATTATCACTTAATATGCATCTGACATATTGAAGTAACCTTCCCGAACTTTACCTTTGAACACCACACGGACTCTCCGGACAATTCAAAAATGTTACTGCACGAGAATTGGCTCAAAAAGCAGAAAAGATTAGTGCTGCGACAACAAATCTTGAGGGAGGCCGACTTTGGTGGCATGAGCATCCGAACGAAGCCATTCGTTAACGAGAAGAACAAACTCTTTAATTTGCTTTTGAAAACATACAAAAAAAAAAAAACGATGAAGGTTTTTCGAACACATTCATTTTTGTTGATTAGAGTAAATTTAATCTTGACGGATCAGATGGCATTAGGTGTGGAGGCAACTCCATACAGAGCTTCAACAGGAGAATTAACGTGGCACAATCAAACAAGGTGGAGGCTACGTTATGTTCTGGAGTTGCATATGGTCGGCAAAAAAAGACCATTTTAAGGGAATATGCTAAAAAAAACTAATATTTCCGATATCTTCAAACTGCACAAGTCTGCATTTGGCAAACTAGGTTTATTATGGAATAAACTTAATATAACCAAAAGACCTGTGCAGTCACCAGACCTCGATGTGAAAGAAGATTTATTGTTCAAAATTGTTCAAAATTCGTAAGGTCAATGCCAAAACATTGTAATTACTGTGTAAGCAACAAAAATATTCCGCAAAGTAATGAGAGCTCCTCCATTAAAACAAATCATGAACTATTATAATATTGTACTATTATAATAATGTATTAATAATGTATTATAATACATTGAGTTGTTTTATTAGGCACAATAAATATTTAAGGCTGTGTCGTTATTTTCCGACAAGAAATTTTAAAATTCCCTTAAGTTTAACAAATAACTATTTTTCCTAGTCATCTTAATCATTTTTTTCTTACTGTTGATAAGCCGCATTACCATATTTAAGCTTAGGTCCTCTGTGTGTATAGATAGATAGATAGATCTTTATTTCGTATAGTAAATTTTTACATAGGTTTGTTACCGCACATTTTATATTATACAGGGATTTAATAAACTTATCTTTCCACTGAATTTTTGTTCATATAGCAAAAAAGAATTTATATTTAGTAAGTCTTTGGTGTTAACAGAAGGAAAAATACGACAAAAAACCTTCCATGTGCGAAAAGGTAGAAAATTACCAGAACAGTAACAACAAAAAAATAACATGACAAATTGTACAAAATAAAATATATTAATAAATAAACAAGTAAGTAAACAAGAAAATAAATAAATAAATAAATAGAAAAATATATAAAGTAAATAAATAAATATGTATATATATGTATATATAAATAAATAAAAAAGTAAGTAGATAAATAAATAATCAAGAGAATAAATAAATAAATATATATATAGATAATAAAAAACGAAAAATAAATATTGTAGAGAAATATATAAATAAATAAACAAATAACTTCTTCTTCTTCTTCTTCTTCTTCTTTTCCTTTTTCCGGCGTTGTTATGGTCAGAAGTGTAGGACCATAACCTTCCCACTGAACTGCATTCCTACTGGTCCGCTTGTGGGGTCCGCCGGTTTGACCTCAGAAAGTAGCGGCAGGCTTCCCGGTTTGGGATTACTTCATCGCTGAGGCCAATCAAATGCTGGTGTTTTTGCATTTGTTTGCACCAATTGTTTTTCGGCCTGCCTTTTTTTTTTTTTTGTGACACGGGCATGCTCCAGATTTTTTTGTTTGATCTTACTCTTACAACACCGGTGATCTCCAGTCGTGTCAACCCACTGATTTGCATGCACACTTGTGGGGCAGTTTAATGGTGGTATATGTGTCCCTAGGCTCACCTTGGTGTTTTCTAAATTGCCTAGATGTGATTTTTGTTTACGTTTGTTTTAGTCGCCTTTTACGACAAGCGAGAGGTATCGCTGCAGGGATATTCTTAACCCGTCCCTGCACGGAATAAATAAACAAATAACTAAATAAATATATAAGTAAATATATAAACACGTAATTGGATATATACTCGTAATTCAATGAGTGTTTAATGCGTTTATAAGTGGATTTAAGTTTTTCAATTCTTACACAAATCAGTTCAACATTCGCTTTTTCGTGTAGATCTAATGTGGAGTAATGCCAAGATAAATTGAGCATCATTTTTAGAACTTTTTTTTTATATGTCATTTTGCACAGTCGCCCCAGACTGATGACTTTGTATATTATAAACTTGTTTTCTGTAGACAATAGTGATTTTCGGTTTATGAAGGGGTACAATATTTTGACGGTGACATCTGCTTTTTTAATCGTCCTTTTTATTGTTCATGGAATATCAATTTTGAGTCGAGGTGTATTAGTAGATATCTAACACAGGACTCCGAAGGTATGCTTATTCCATTAATCTGTAGCTGAGTGGAGGGCTGGAAGCAACTCTTTCTTTTTCTTGTGAAAAAGATAGCTTGCATTTTATTTTGATTTAACTTAATCTTCCACTTTGAGAAGTATTTTATTAATACTTCCATCGCATTCTGTAGGTTGTTTTCAATATTCCAACCAAACTCATGCGATGTAAATATTGCAGTATCGTCAGCAAAAATGGCTGCGTCACAGTTATGAATCTGGAGAAATCAGATGTATAAAGGTTATAGAGGACTGGACCTAACACAGAGACCTTGAGGGACACCAGTATCGAATGTTATTAAATCAGACACAGCACAGTTGACATGGACCTTAAAACGGCGACTAGAAAGAAAACTTTGAACTATTTTACAAATGTAGGACCAAAAGTTAAAGTTAATCATTTTAAACAACAAGCCGTTATGCCAGAGAGAGTCGAATGCATTTTCAATGTCTAATAGTACCATTCCTGTCGATTTTCCAACAGAACGATTTTGTTTTATGTAGTTGCAAATTCTGAGTACCTGATGCGAAGTACTATGGTATTGCCAATCCAAATTGTGCCTTGGTATATTGTTATTATCACAGATATGCTTTAACATTCGCTCCTTAAGTATTTTTTTCTAGTACTTTGCTAAGACTACTAAGCAGGCTTATTGGCCTATAGCTTTCAGGACTTTCAGGTGGTTTTCCAGATTTAAAGACAGGGACAATTTTTGCTAGTTTCCAAGCATCAGGGAAGTACCCTCCGGCTTTCCTGACCTTTAAGTTATTAACTATATGTTGTACATCTTCGTCTACAAGAAAATTTATTGAAGTCGAGTAAGGAGCACTATGCGAAAAATATGTTTGAATTGTAGTGTTGACTCTATTTTCAGTTTCCCTATCACCTAAGTCTCTTGAGTTGTTGTGGTTTTTGGCAAAGTTCGCAGCATTTGCTTTGTTGACATCTTAATGATATTCCAAAAAGGTTTCGATTTTTTTCTAGAGAATTTAGTTTCCTATTCCAGTCTTGGTTGCGAAAAAGTGATATTTCTTGCGAAATAAGCTTGTTCAGATTAGTTACCTCACGTCTGTAAAAGGGGTCCCGATATCTCTGCCAAATTTTCCTTTTAGTTTTCTTTGAAAACTCCAGTTAACTTGTGTGTGGAAAATAGATCGATGTTTTTTTTTTAAATCGGCCAGTTTGACGGAGCCATTTTCGAATGAAATTAAGATCGCGGTTTGGTAAGCTCATTTTTAAGTAAATGGGTGACTATATCGTCTAAACCAAAAAGAACTGCTTTAAACACTTTTGCACTTTTAAGGTCATGCGTAAAAAATTGGCAGTTTTCCTGCTTTAATTTACTGATAACAGCATTGTACGAGAGGAGCGATTCACACACAATCTTAATTCCGATGGAAATTTTTTTAATAAAATAATCTTTGATATTAAGGGATTTACAAGTGGTGTGCACATAATCACTCGATTTTTGCAATAACTTTATCGGGAGGACATGCACTTTCTTAATAGGTATGTATATTGGGTGCGATCACTTCATCCATATCGTCACTGTCACTGTCCGGGAGACATTGTAGAGGACTCCAGTAATTTGTTCTGGAGTCCTTATGTGCCGTGGGGACTTTTATGCTACCACGAAATTTTTTATTTGATGACATACGCGTGTCTTCGTCTTCGGGAGATCTTTCGCGTTTGGGAATGTTGTCGATTTTGGGATTTTTTAATATACAGGGTGTCCCACGAGCAGTGTGCCAAAAAGCTAGAGCGTGTAGGTCTGGTCAAGACAAGAAAAAAATCGTATGGGAGGAGGGTCTATTCCCCCCCGTTTAGCCGGGAGGGGCAATATTCTAAAAAATTTACTTAATTTGGAAAAAAAAAATTATTAAAAATCAACAGTTACATCCACAATGCCGTGATATACTTTTTTGTAAAGCCAGAAACCTCTTCTTTCATCTTGTTCTTAAACGAAGTTGTTTTAAGGAATGGTTTTTGATAAATTAAGTAAATTTTTTAGAATATTGCCCCTCCCGGCTAAACGGGGGGGAATAGACCCTCCTCCCATACGATTTTTTTCTTGTCTTGACCAGACCTACACGCTCTAACTTTTTGGCACACTGCTCGTGGGACACCGTGTATAATTTTTTTTTTATATGTATGTTATCTGAAAAATCTCAGGAAATAGTACAAGGTGGAACTTACACCTTCAACAATTAATTTTTGAAAAATGCAACATTTCCATTTTACAAGTCGAAACATACAATACAGGGCCAGGGAGAACGCAATTTGGTATTTCTCTCAGCCGCTCACTGTATCAACTCTTTCCACCTAAACCATAACTTTAACTAACTGATCCACCTGACCACATTTTAAGCGAAGATCTTACAACAATTTTATAGTAGTTTTATCGTTACAAAAAACACTGTCAAGTCTGCAGACCCTATTATTGATCATTATTCAATTGTGAGTCGAATAAAATTGGTCCATATCATGATTCGGTATCGAGATATACGCTTCGAAAAAGGTTCCAGCAATGGTTTTTCAATAGGGACTTAACAATTCTTTCATTTTAGTGTAAATTGTCTTAATAATTTTTTATCATTGTATCGTTGAGACTTAGATTTTTATTATTGTGAAATCCATGGACGAGCAATTTAAAAATACTACCGAAATTTTAAGTCGGTGATCTCCAATTTTCAGCCCTTACATGCCGGCTGTGGTTGCCTGTCTATTCAGCATATATGCTATTGAATGTTTCTGGTACCGGTCGAAGTACCAAAATTATCGCAGTTATAAGTGCTTCAGTTCAAAATAAGTCAAATCAGTCGATACCATGCCGTTCAGGGAGTTCTCTCAACTCACAATGGGGCGAATTATGATCACCTTACAACCATCAGTCTTGCAAGATGAAACCAACTAAAGAATTGAAGTTTTGATCATTTAAAGCGTCGAAACTTCTCTGCAAAAGTTAGAAGAAAATTTTCCATATCTTGCAAAAATTATTTTCAGCGATGAAGCTTATTTTTAGCCTAATGGCTTATGCTTCCAGAAACATCATTGCATCCAGAAATAGTGACTATGTAGTGTGGATTTCATGACGGTGGAGTGATTGGTCCGTGTTTTTTGGTCAATAGAAATTATGACAGAAATAGTCGCTGGATTTCGCTATCATGCCATGCTTGAAGACTATCTATAGCCAGAGTTAGGTAGGCTTAACAACAGTCATATGTGGTTGCGCATACTAAACAGCTAATCACACAATTAATATTTGAGAACGATGATCGGTAATCTCGTAATTTTGGGAAATGGCCGGGTCGGATAGCCACCTCGCTAATGCGGTTAGATTATTTTTATTCAGGTTACTTTGTGTCGTGGGTTTTGGCATAAGCCAACAACGTGAGAAGAGCTCACGAACAATATCGGACGTGAAATGGCCATCTTTACGGCCGATGTTATTGAAAAGTGATACAAAATTTGCTGCAAGGAATCGATGGCTGCAAACATATTCGCGGTGGTTATATGAACGAGGTTGAATTTCGTACTTAATTCTATCATATGTACTATACCTGGATTTTCTGCTCGATTAAGCAACTATTCTGCGTTACATTTTAGCACAAAATTGTTATGATCTTATTGAAAAACTCTCTACGCAGACGTCTCACTAAAATCAATTCCAGACGAAGACAGGACGACATTACCAATTAAGACCCATTACAATGGAATCCAAATGGGAAGTTGATAAATTTGTCAGATTGTAACCTTGACACTCAATCAGCAAGCCCCTCCGATAATTTGGATGATGTCTATTTTAAGCCAATCTGTCAATTTTGGACTCAGAATCACTTCCAAAAAATTTCAGGAGTTGGGCCCGTAGATACCTAGGTATCCAAATAAAACCGTAGCGCCCACAATACTACCCTCATTTCATTCTGAAGTCATTAAGCTAAAAATCTGTGCCGAGTTCTCTGATTGATCGAATTGGATTATTGTATGAATCCGTGCAAAGAAAAATTCTTGTTGCTTTTTAAACATACCTCATATAATCGCGATAAAGGTTGTAAGGTCGACGCAAGGCCGAACTCCATACATTTTTTGCACCAAGATTTGCGTTGAAAATAGAGATTCATTTTCAAATCTGGTATGCCTACATCTTATATGGTGAAAAGCATATGCAAAGCTGATAAAAACATACTTGCAATATCCACAATTGGATATTCGATTATAAGACCCTGACTGATAAATCCCAAAATGATAGTCCCCAAAATAGATTCTCAGAACTTATACTTGATACCCGACTCAGATAACATAAAAAATATATCAAGTGTGCAGAGCTGAAACACGATGCACCCACCAGTAATCTACAGGAACCTTTCACCAATTAACTGCAGATATGAAATAAATTGCTAGCAGATCTCGGGAAAATTAATTGCAGTCCTTCTTTTGACATTTACAAATTCGACACAATGTCAGTGGTCCGCAACGCAGTCCCAGCTCAGCTGGGAGACTATTCGACATCCATACCCAACACAGCCAACCTCCACAAGTTGCCAACAATGTAATTTAAATGTTTGAACATTTGCCGTCTAAACCATCTCCGCGAATGTGAAACACCAGCCAAGCAATATATCCTATCCGTCCCAGACGTCCCTCGGCTCGTCTCCTACTGTCCATGTTCATTTCGAATTCCTTTTGACCACGAGCACTTTCCTGGTTTCGCCATTAAAATGTGTCTCCTGCTTGTTTCGCTATCATTCCAAATGCCTGCTTAAATTGTGGCCACTGTCATGTTCCATATCCTCCCCGCAGTCGCCACGCGCCCCCTCCCACCCATTTAGAACATGACTAGGATATAATTCAGTTAGCAAATAAAACATTGCAGCAACAATCCGTGGCACAATGCATCTCGCCAACCGTAACAAGTTGTCACAATAATTTTTGCGGAATAAAGCGACTTGCCCATGCCACCTAGCCGCTTCAGCTAACCGCAGCTCTAGCGCACAAAAAACACACACACATACATCCAATCATACAGGATTCATTACAAGTCCTGCACAAAGTTGCTGCAACATAAATGACCGCCAAAAACAAAGGAAAAAAAACCGAAAAACTGGCAATAGAAACAGAAACTGAAACGGGAGAGACGAACATCCATTACAAAGGCAACTGCCCCGGGGCTAGGACTAGAGTGCATCATCATTTGCCAGGATCCTGCAGGCCAAGTGTTTAAAATACGCCATGGCATCCGCGTTCGCCTTCGCCTTGTTGGCGTTGGCGATGGTATTGGTGTCAGCGGCGGTTAGAATGGTAATGGTGCGGTGGCAATCGTAGCACGTCTAACATCAACAGCAAAATAGTCTGCAAGGGTAATTTAAGAAATACAGGGAACGAGGATACGCTTCCTCTGGACACTGCCACAAATCCAACAAAGGCCGCAACTGGGCGCGCACTCCAAAAGGAAAACCCAAAAAAAAACAAAAAACACAACCAACCTCGAACAGAAAGGAAAAGCGAAAACAATTTCCCTTGCAAAGGAACCAAAAAACGAAAACAAAAAAAAACATCTCCCGCGGCAGGAGTGGGAACGCCAACCAGCCGCACCAACAGCTCTCCGAGTCGCGGCCGTAAAGCAGTTAAAAATGCAAATGCGAAAAAGGATTTTATGTGCGGCCATCACTGGCGCTGCCGCCGAAATGCAGCGAACCATTGTTTCTGCTTCTGCTTCTGTTGCTGTTACTGTTGCCGCGTTTTTTCCCGATTTACATACCGTGGCCTCGGGGGCTTGTAGCTACGAATGCTCGTTACACCCCCACTCAACAAGCGGTCACCACCGTGACGCGGCGCACTGCAGCGCGCCGTTGCTGCAAACATCATCGCATTGTAATTATTATCATTTTCAAATAAATTATAGAAAACTCCCAGACAAGGAGTAAGGAAAAGGTCCTTTGTTGCGCAAATCCTCGCACAAGCAGGGTAGCGGGAGCAACAAACCCCCACACAACCTGCTACACATGTAATGAGCATAATTTGGCTGTATAATGATAACGAAAAGCAAAACTTTACAATGGCCATGGGTACGAATACGGATACGAATGCTACGCCACGTACCTGGTGTGAGTATGGCACGCCATTGCTCAATTGCCGATAGCTGCACCGGCATCTGCAATTCGTGGGAGATGGCGAATGCCGAGTAGCGGTGCAGCGATTTTCGGTTTTGCAGTGTTTGTAATGCTGTCCCGTTTGGAATTCCGCGCTTAATAGCCGGTCCTCGCAGTTGCTTTTGGGCGAAGCAAAGGAACGACTGACGAATGCAATCATTATTCGCATGTTGCATGAAATGTGTTGTTTTTTTTTTTTTTTTGCTAATTTCGCTGATTCGATTGCGAGTGATGATGGTGCAGTAGCAAACGCAAACTGCAAACATGAGCGGAGCGGGGTATCATAATGCGGCTGTAAACGACGGAGATGTAGATACAGAATTTGGATAATGGCAAAATTGCTTTATTGTCAATTTGCATGACTGGCGGCTTCTTTGTTGGGGAAGCCGTTTTCGAGTTGTCTTGTAAGTTTGATTTACGAGTCATAATGGACATTGTTTGCTTTAGAATCTGGCAATAGAACGACAAAAATCATACTACTGGGTGATTTCTTTTGATCTATTTTGTTACTCTTGGGGAGCCATTCGAGGATTCTTGAAATGCTCATTGTCTCTTGACATTGACATTTTATAGCCAAAGTTTGAGCAAAGTAAAAACAGATCCTCTATGGGTGACTTGTATTTTTATATAGGGTGGGCCAACGACTTGTGTGGAAGTTTATTTCTCATTAAACACACTTTTTGGGAAATCCGTCTTGATCCTTAATGATTAATGAAGGTCGGTGAATGGCAATTCCCAACAGAATATAGCAGAGATCATGTAACCACCATGGCTTCTATTATAGGCGATCATCTAGGCGTCAAAATAATCAATGACTTTTCGAAGAAAAAGTGAGTTGGTGGCCATCGTTCCGGTTTGGATATTTGTTATTTTTGAGGTCTTGAATTGTAGCTGGATTATTAGCATAGATTATACTCTTAACATAATCCCACAGAAAGAAGTCTAAATTAATTTATTATGATGTCCCTTACGGAGCGCGATATTATAATAAATTAATTGTTTGAAGTAGCTCCGTTTGAAACAATATATCGCCCCAACTCAATCAAATTGAATTGAAATTACCAGTCAATATGTCGCGAAAACGCTCTCTATACACTGTAATTAATTTTTGAAAATTTTGAGCCAACCATGCGACCAACCCATAATCCGCACTGCACAGTGACTGTCTTTTGGGATGCATTGGCATTTCATGAATATCGTGTGACAATTTTGTTTATGGGCACCTAATCCATCCACCGGAAAAGCTCAAATTTGATTGCAAATTGTTTATCGATACAACATCAATTTAACGAATCAGCGACATTATATTTTATATGTTATAATGGCTTTAATTGTTGTATAGATTCTATTAACGTTCTATTAACATTGGCCATACGTGAAGCCCAATTGTTGACTTCAGCGACGAATTGATATGATTGGCTGGTTTTGCTTACAATGGTTTGGTGAGCACATGCGGGCTGAGCATGTTGATATGGAGATCGACCCGATACCGAAATAGTTTTTTCAAAACGCTTAACCTTGATTGGACTGGAATACCGAGAAAGAAGGTCCCCATACTCGTGACTATGACATCTATGTGAACATCAAAAACTCTTTCTGAGCAATCTGAAAGGTTGCCATCAATATGGTTTCAAGCCAAAAAAACCGAAGGGAGGTACCACGGTAGATCTTGTTGTAGACTCACAAAGACAATTTCCAAGCTGTATATGCTCCTCAATAGAGACGACCTATAGAGAGTCATGTTAAGGATGTACATGATAAAGACAACGAGACGGCAATGAGATATTCAAGAGCATTGAAGGAGAAGCCGCTTAGCTTAGCTTAGCTTAGCTTAGGGCCAACAAAACTAATAATAGGCTGTCATCAAGGAAAGGCAATAGAATGTTTCCCCAAACTAGTTAAAGATTTCGTCTACCTTGAATCACTTGCTGTAATCACATCAAAGCTGAAGTCAGACGTGGGAAAACACTTGCCCACATCTGCTGTTTTGACCTCAAGTCCCCTATCGAAAGTTGAGGTAATTCTTTACAACACCTTAATCATCGTGGTTCTCCACTACAGCGTACATGGACTTTATCAAAAGCGGTGAAAAGTCTTGAAAAGTGGTCGGATTCAACGCTTAAACTGACAGGGCCAAGTAAACTGAATGGGGACGACTGCTCCGACTAGGAGTTTTCGATTTCTGCCTCAAAAATGCAAATATTTTAAAACTAGGAGGCCGCAGTCGCTTGTCGTAACGCTTCGCTTCAACATGTGTTTGAGATAAAACTTAAAGGTAGAGTTGATCTCAATTTACCGAAAACAAATAAAATGAAATGAACACTTCTTGATGTGTCATGAGTCATATTGATTTTTTTTCAAAATCTGTCCGATTTCAAATGCTTTTTTTTTAATGATTTTTTATCAATCGGTCCTCAAGTGTTGAAATTTGAGACTAATGATTTCCTCCTTGTGGACTTTCATGCTGCATATTTCATCTATGCTGCTTATGGTATAAGACAATCTGATAACATAAGTCAAGTGCAAAAACTAATATTAATTAACATAATTCGATTCGCGCAATGCTATATGCAGACTCACGAGTTTAATGTGATAGAAAATGGATTTTTTCTTTCTTTCATTCTTTGAGTTTAGAAGGCAAGCCTTTCTTCTCACTGATTTTCCGAAGCCGTTCGAATGGAAAACAGACGATCCAGAAGCGATTGAAGGATGGGAACCTAGAAAACACTACATAAGTCAAGTTTAATGAATGTTCAGTTTTACAAAGATTCACCACACCGGAGTCGAACGATACACCTTGAGAACAGTCCAGGGTGCCTCGTCGGTGGGCCGCGCCGTCTATGTATGTAAGTACTTGCACCTGAGGTTCTTCGATATGGTCAGACATAATATTGATATCTTATGAATAAAATAAATGAACTGTAGCTCAATGAAGAGTTGAAAGAGTTCAATTAGTTTCAAATAGAGGAATCCAGATAAACATACAACTTACTGTTTCTTTGTTATTATATTTGAGACTTAAATGTGGAATTCTCTTTATTCAAGGATAACTGCTAAAATTTATTCTAGTGAAATGAATTTTGTAGTCTATAATATGGTTCTTCTATTAAAGAGGGCCGAAATGAACAACAACATACAAAGCTTCAATATTTTGAACTCGTGATTTCTTTATTAAAACAAGAATCATGTGAAAATAAAAAAAGGAAGCTTCAAAAAAGACAAAAAATAGCGCGTGCGAAAATGTTGCACTTTCAATTTAAATTTTTTTCATCAATTAAATTTTTTAAATTAGAAACAAAATCAAAATTCTGTTTCAACAATAACCTAGATATTTTAAAATACTTTCTGAGGGTCCGGAAATCATAAGGATCGGTTAAGAAATGGCTAAGAAACAATTTATCTTAGATCGCAATTGAAGTCACCCGATGGGAGCTCCGCTTCACTTCGCTCAAAAATTCATCAAACAGGCGAATATTGAAGGCCTTTCCGCGGCACTTTGTGCTACAGCAGCAATGTTCTGGGTAGTATAGAGGGTTATTTTGGTTAATTAGGAAGATTATCCACAACAAATAAAACCACCAATTTCACGATATGTACTTCATGAAAACTGACTATTTTAATTATAAGTTTGAATAACTTTGATGCGCTGCTTAACCAGGCTACAATCCGGGGTCAGATTGTAGATGTGTCAAAGACAACATACTTAACATGGTAGCGTTCAGAAATAATTCACTACTAACATCAAAGTGTGACTTTTGAACGACCCTATACAAGGTTATCCAGCAAGAGGTGTGACTTAAATTCGATAAAAAATGACTTGTTTATTTAAATATTGAGTATAAGATCAGAGGTTAGTAATTAAATGCAACATCCAGTCGTCTCAGCCTACAAATAATCATTCTCTTAATGAATTTTTGATACACTTTTTCATATTTTGCCATATACATATACATATGTATAGCTCTTCTGTAGCAAAGCTGTAGACTTATGACTTATTATATAGGATGGACCAAATACAAGTTTCTTTTTAAAAATGCAATACAATTAACAAAATTGATTTTTTTCCATGTATTATAGCTTCATTAGTAAGAACGATCATTCCCATTAATAATGAAATCAACGTCGTTCAAGTGGATGCATTGACTTTTCGACAATAACGTGCGGGTTTTGCTAGCCCGCCGAGATGAAAATGCGTCTCGTCAGAAAAGATGATTTTTCGCCCAAAATCATTGTCGAATTCAAGCTGCTCTAAGGCCCAAACTGCGAAGCGATAACGAAGCGGATGATCGCGCGCCTTCAATTGCTGGTTTAATTGGAACGCTAAACGAATAATCCGAGATCTTTGTATAGAATTCTCCTCAGGTTAGTGCGTGAAATCTTGAGCTATTAAGATCGATGGCGAGGTCATGTTCGTGAATTGAATCTCACACTCTCGGCCACAGTAGCCACATTCTCATCTGTGCGCACCGTACGACGACGGGGACCATGAGTGTTGTCCACTAGCATACTACTAGGGGTGGTCGTGGTGCATTGGTAATCATCATCTACTGTTGAGCCGAAAGTCTGTAGTTCAAGTCTCTCCATAGTCAGGAACAATTTCTATACGGGAAAACTATGCAACAACATCAGTTATGAATCAAAGATGATAAAAAAAAGTGTTGACGAAGGCATAACACTCGCAGCATAAGATCATTTCAAAAATTCAAACTATGTGTGTGCATTTCCACTATAACATCTTAATGACATGGAAACAAAAGAGTTGCTGTGAACTACAACCAACGCAAATTCTGTCGAATCTCTCAAGTCATATCTAGGACAAACACTCCCTGAGAGTAGTGAACGAACATCTTCGACACAAATCATCTGCACCCCGTCCAGGTTGTGTGACAAACACCATAAGACCGTATACTCTTGAATCTGTAAGAATTATAAAAAAAAAGTCTCACGAACTTTTTGCACAAACTTACAAATGTACAGCAGTCGCGGTGGGTGCTTCATTTCAGCCAAAACTTCTTTTTAAAAAACGCACTGTTTGGGCTACACAGCACTCACTTTGGAAATAAGTTTTCAATATTTTCCAACGTTGTTGAAGCATAAAGCGACTCATTTCGTTCCGCGGAGGTATGATACTGACTTTCTGACAAAATTTCGAGCGGGAAACAGCTGTCATTGTCGAATTAACCCATGATTTAAAAAAAAACCACTAGAAGGCCCACCCTTTGCTTAGACGGCGCTGCAGTTCCGGGTGAACCAGGGCCTCAACCAAAAAGCCTATCCAGCCGGCAGGGTCGAGGACTGTTTCAACCTATGTGCGCTACTTTAGATGCGGTCGTCCCTCGGGGTTGGAGTCGAAGACTCTTCGGGCCGGAGCAGTGGTGTCCATCCGCTCTACATGGCCCAGACATGAGTACGCCGATGTCACTATATAGCCTGTACTTCTTTTTTTCCACTCTTCGTATACACAAACGGGGCCAAAGATTGCACGCGTAATTTTCATCTTGAAGAACCCAACTGCATCTTTATCTGATAATATCGAAGCCTCAGCGCCATAGACCGGGATCTTAATCATCCCGGGATGTAAGGTTTTTCGAGAGAAGGCTCTACTTCTCAATTGAGCCTTAAGCCTAAAGAAGCAGTGATTGGCAAGAGTTATGCTGCGTAATTAAGAGTTATGCGCTGATGTCGTTGCTGTTTGTCACTATCGTTCTTGACTACTTCCAAATCATATGTAGTTGCCGAAGGTGAAGTTATAACCAAGACGTCGGTGTTGCGCGCCTTTCTTATATTTGGTCTTGTTCCCATTTACCTTAAGACCCACTTTAGCCACTTCTGCTTCAATGCTCACAAACGCTTCTTTGACGTCTTGCTTAGCCCGCCAATAACGCCAATGTCCTCTGCGTAAGTAACAATTGTACAGACACATGACAGTGCATCGCCTTGTCTGAATCATTTTTTAACTTCGAAGGTCTCGGTTAGTTCAATACCGACCTTAATGGAGCAAGGAGAATTCTCCATTGTCGTCGACAAGTTAGGCAGGAATGTTAAAAAATGACATGGTTCTGTATAGCTCGCCTGAACAGACACTGTCATATGCGGTGTTAAAGACAACGAAAAGGCGATGTGTAGTATCGACCTGAAATTCGTGGGTCTTCTCCAAGATCTGTTGGAGTGTGAATATTTGGCCTACGGTGGATTTTCCTGGCCTGAAATTGTCCACGAACGGCTTCGGTCGCTCCCACAGTCCATCAGATCAGAGAAGATTTTATATGTGATATTTAGGAGATTTATGCCCCTGTAGTTGGCGTAGTTATAGGGATCTCCTTTCTTATGGACCGTGCAAACAATGCTGAAATTTCATTCATCGGGCATGCTTTCTTCCGCCCATATCTTGCAGATGAGTTGGCGCATGTTTCAGTTAAACCAGCTCATCATCAGCTGTTTTAAATAGTTCAGCGGGAAGTCCGTCTACTTCCACAGTTTTATAAGACTTAAGTTTCGATATAGCTATCTCAACTTCGTCTAGATTGTGTGGACGGAATTCTCTGTCATCTTCTTTCCACATTCTCAGCATCGGCTGTGGTTCAATTAAAAGTTGCCCCTGCAGGCTTTCGCTCGTATTTTATAGCCTTGGCATGTTCGTTTTGTTCATGACTTAAAAGCTGAGAAAGATAGAGTCGAATCGCATCGTCTCGGTGGTCAATGTAGAGAAATCACCTACCCAAGTAATGTGTCAAGCAACAGAGCCAAAGCTGGTATGGGGCATGAGCATGTAGCGTCGTCCAGCTGAAAATAAACGTCGTCCACACCAATAATATCAATTTCAGGCATTCAGTTCGGTAACTTCATTTATGCGATAGGGTCGCGGTACAATCTTTTTCGAAAAAATATAACCCAAAGTCGAAAACCTCACCAATCTGTTGCTTGCTGTGGATTGAGAGATCCCCCTGAGAGAGGTCGGGTTTTTCTGACTCGCAGACTCAGTCCATTCTATATCAATCAATGTCAATTGACCCCCTAGTTTTTGTTTATCAAAAGCTACTGCAATGATAGTTGAGTTCCGACACCTCAATAATGGTGAGAGGTTTAAAAAGAATACCTCTTGTTGGATAACCCTCTATTATGATAACCTTTTTTTGTTTATGGATCAGGTTTAATGATATGGATGTGAATTAAGGTGGCTGGATTAGACACGTAACTTCAATTAACCACTACAGACTCCAATAGCTTAGTAGAGAGCTTATGAATACTTAGATTCCAGATTGCTGGGTCGAGGGCCAAGTGCCAGGCGGTTTAGACGAAATGACCATAGAACTTCCCTGAATTACTTCAATCTCAGTCTGCCCTTAATTACCTCGCACCCTGTACATCCATTTCCTGACTTCTCCTAGACTCCGCGTTCTACAACTACGAACATCTCACTTAAATAAAGCACAACAAGCGCTTATTCCCTGCATAATTCAGCATCCAATTCAGGAACAATAAAGCCATCTCTCGGGTATTCTTCCTTTCTTTCAAATTCAGCGCAATCCCACTCCCGCCCCATTCCTCTGCGCCAAAATACCGCCAACAAACACTGCTTGTGTCCTTATTTATTTACGTACCGCATAAATAATTCCAAGTACCGCGCGGTCCAGCTGCTTCATGATCCGTGTGTGTGCACTTCAATAATAAATAACCGCATATATGAATCAAATCCGGAGGGGGCGGCAGCCTGCCATACGTCCACCCGCGCTTAATCTCACCCAGAAGCTGTGTCCAACACCCTTGTGCATTCACTGCCGCCACCATTGCCTTCACTATCATCACGGTCTTTGTCGTCGTCGATTTGGCAATCATTAACTTTAATTTTCCGAATTATTTTCGCTCCTTTTGTTTTTGTCACATTTTCTATTCAATGTAATTAATTACATTAATAACGGGACAACAAAATCCTCACCTAATCCAGCTGCCGGAAATGTGTCCCGAAATGGCCGGAACGGAGCGGCGTCGGACATGGAATGGAAGGGGATGATGGAACAGGGAAATAACTTGTCGCCTAAAAGAGGATTTCGACGTGGCACACCAGAAATAGGCTGGCCGGCCGGGATAGGAAGGGAACGAGAGAGAGCCTTATCCCCAGAGCTCGAGAGTGATGGCCATTCGGGCCATGAACAGTGTTGGCACTCGGCGAAGAAGAGAAAATCTACGAAAGAAAAATGCTTTGTCGACCTTTGGGTTATTTATGGTCACTCCATCGTTAATCCCGTGCAGGTATTTGCTGTTGTGAGTGGCGCTCCGAAAGGGCAGACGATGGAGATTCATAAGTACATGGAATGCAGTGCTAATGACAGTTGTGAGCAGTATAGTTTCCATTCCCGATTCATACAAGCATATGTGATAAGAATTGTGTAACGGTGAGACACTTGTTGGCCCCGAAGCCACACGTTACATTGTGTCATTCTACCGTCGGAGTTGATTTGTTATCCCAAGGCGATCCGTGATGACTGGCGGAAATGGACACTTGGAGTGTAACCAATTTTGCCCCATTATTTCGGGACAGAGGCGACACCAAGGATGATCGACACATTTGCACATGGTGGTGTATGGGATGATGGTGAGGTAACGCACGACGACATAATGGTGTCCCGTGATGGGTAGAGCGAAGGTTCGAGTGGGAAAAAGGTGAAAAGTCAGAAATTGTTCTTGTTCTAGTTTCGGATATTGTTGTTGGTGGTATTGGTGGTGGAACTTCTCTAATGCTGGGGATGATGAAGCTACTCTAAGGGCTGCAGTTAGTCGAGTGTGAAAAGTAAATTCTTGGGATCGGTTTAAGAGACGGCAAGATGAGATGGTACGGTATGCCCAAGTGACAGGATGAAATTAATTTTGTTTACGTTGTTTCTGGGAGTTGCTGTACGAAGTTATTGGACCACGTAGCGAGCGTATTGGATGCTACCGGTGGTGGTAGAGGTAGCCAGTCGAGCAGCAAATTAGTCGAGGCTAACTTTCAAGTTGTCCGCATTTTAACTGGGAGTGAATGGAATGCGGAGAAGTTCAGGGATTTTATGTTTTCTGATCTGTTGCTAAAAGCTGACTCATTATTCGTGGAGTCAAACGACCTCTTTTGTTTTAATAGGAAATCAAGGGGAAAATTGCAGTTTAAGAATGTGATCAAGCGGAAGACTATTTTGGGGAAAGTCCCATATTGGAAGTATTCAAGTTGGTCAAGGACAGGCTTCATGGCGTCTCCGAAATATTAAGCATTAGTGAAAAGTATTTGTAAGAACGACATGTATGTAAACAGGTTGTCTGGTAGTTTTCAAAATCTAATAAAAGAAAAATTATGATTAAGTATGTCGAAGTGACTTTAAGAAATGTCATCAGACATTTGCCTTTTAGTTGCACAGAACTTTGTGTGTCCTCTTTAGTTGCACACAAACTTTGAATTAGGCCTGGCTGAATTTCATTAACTCCGGGTTAATAGAGTAGATTTTACCCATACAAAAAAAAAACAAAGCTGTTAAGTCTGAATGCTTCGGTGGCCATGGCGCCACCTAAATGCGAGATTTCTTTAAGCAGCCAGCTCAGTAAGCGACATGGGGAGTGCCCTCTCCTTTTGAAACTACGTTGTGCTGAGTAAGGTGGGTAACCTCGAAAATGCCTTTATTTTCGTTATTCTCTAAAGTTTAAAAAAATAGGCCCGATACATATGTTGTTGGTAAGGCGCTTCAGACACTTAATTTGGGGCAATTTAAGATGCCTACGTGCTTTAGACTCAAATCACTTGCTCGTGGAGGCCGGTATCAACAGTCTTGTTTATTAACGTTCTCATCAGAACGTTAGATCAAAGTGGGCTTTCGTCACTCAAGACTCACCCTTCAAAATCTCTCCAACACAAGTAGTTTCAAAAACGGTCTTGCATCATTCAAGTCACATCCCTCTAATTCTTGCACTTATTGAGTTTTGAAAAGGTGGAACTTCTTTAAAATTTCCTGAACGATCGATTTTGCGAGAACCGGAGCGGGCGCTTTTTTCCTAACTGAAGATCTAAAATTTTGTCAATTTGTTCCACCTTTCTAATATTCTCGGTGGACTTTTATATTATGTTAAACCAATAATTCAATGATAAGTGAAAATTTTAAGAAACTGGTTCAAATGAAGTTCTAAAGAAAGTCCGGAAGACCAAAATGTGGGCGCGCTTGGATAAGCCCACAATAATTGAGAAACAATATTCGAACCGAAATCGATCACTTAAAATGAGTAAGCATGTCGGCAAGCTCTTGAAAATGTTGAAGTTCGTATGAAATACTGTAGACGTGCTCATGGTGGCCATTCACATTTTTTACATATAATTGCTAAGACCCATGTTTTTAAAAAAAGTCAAGAATCAGCAAAATTGTAAGTAGATGCATGACTTAATTAAAAAACACAACGCGACTTTTGAGAGGCACTCAGCTCAACTGTGCGGGATATCTAATCCGAAAAATATTATTTTCAGGCGGGTCGTACTGTCATAATCTTCATTAAGTTTATAGTAACGCTTGGGTTTTGTAAGCTACTTAGAGTGAATTCGATGATTCTTACAATGCCACTTACAATTTTGTTGAGCAACAAAGTTACATTAAATATTATTTACGGAACGAAATTCCTACTGCAAAATATTTGGAAAGCCTTCGGTGAATAGAGTATGTCGAGAAACTCTGTTAACAAGAAAAAGTGTCGAAAAAAAAAGTGTCGAACGTCAAGTAAATCAAAATTTTGTTACTCAAATATTGTCGATTGATAACACCGATAAAAAATCGGTAGAATAATTCACCCTTAGTTGGATATTGATGTGAAAAAAAAAAGAGCACGTTTAATTTTAAAAATATTTATATTGTAATATTTTTTATTTCGCAGTTTTTTAATTTGTTAATCCTTTTTAAACCTTTAAAAATCAGAAATCAACTTTTCTTCTATGCTGATTAGTGATAGTTTCTCTTTAAGTGCTCTAGCAGTGCTCGGCTAGCACATTTTTATCCCAGAAAATTTGATTGCTTTCTTCATAGTAAATCCTTTGCCACGTTTGCCACGTTCATCATTCACGCTTCCCCGGTTTTTAGAAAAAAAAATTCAAGTGTGAATGTAAAAAATAAATTTTCAATGACGGGTTTACTCTTATTTTGTGATAATTAAGCAATTAGATTTGATTTCTTCATAATCCTGTTTTATTGTTGCTCAAGAAATTTGCAAGAAATACTGCTTTAAAAGAATACCAAGCATCTTTTTCAACACTAGATAAGTGGCGGTCGAAATTGTTATCCTTCAATATTTTTTTAATTAGAGGACCTTCAAGGATTCCTTCTTTAAGTTTAGCATCAGAGAGTTTGGAAAAGACGATTTTTAAATATGCAAAAACAGGTCCGTTTTTGTCAAATGCTTTTTCAAAATTTATATTTTATCAGTTTCATCAATGTTTCTATTGTTTCATAAGATTACACATTACAATTTACCCCATGTCCAATGGGAATGGAGAGCTTTCCGTGGCAAATATGTAATAAATCTGCTTTGCGACTAAATTTCGAAGAATCTGTGAACAAATGCCATTCTTTGGATTAAATTTTGATTTAATTTACACTTTCTTGAGAATATTTTAAAACAAGTACAATCTTTAACAATTCATATATAACTAATTGCACTAATTAAACACAACCATAATGATTGATACACTCGATATCCCGAATAAGATTGTTTTAAATGATCATATGCTAAGTTTTTGAAAAAAAAATTTTCTTAGTTTAAGTTAATTATAATAATGTTAATTGTAAGTTATTATATTGTCCGCCTAGGGCCAGTAAGATTCCTAAATTTGAAGGGATAGTTAAGCTAGTTTTAAGCATTTTTGTCTGGGATAAGATAGACCTACGAAACTATAAATAAAAATGAATTTAGCAAAAAAAAAAACAAAAAAAAAATAAGATTGTTTTAAAACTTCTTGTGGGTATATTTAAAAATGTGATTAAAATATGTTACATACAATTTTGTGATAAGAACCTTAGAGAAATTAAGCTCGGTATAAATTTATTTTTGAGTAAACGAAAATTCAGACAAATAAGCTAATATTTTATAGAAAAATGTTCAATCTTTCTTCTTATATGGGCGTCAAGTTTGGGGGAAGTGAACATTTTATCAATTAAGAAAATTACAATTAGCCCAAAATAAAATACTTGAAATTATGCTTAATCTCCCATGGCATCATCCCACAAGATGACCTCCATCGAACAGCTAATGTTTAGTTGATCTTCAATAGAATCCAAAAACTCAATGAAACGTTTAGGATAAAATGTGACACCTCCAAAATGCTCTAGTTAATCAATTATCATATGTGTGATGTTGATAGCACAGCCAATGTTCACAGCGAATTGTGTTAATTTATTTATTTATTTTTTATACAACGTAGCAGAGCCGACCACGACAGATATTTTCGCCCCTAATTTCCATTCTCTTCTTGCCCTCATGCTAACCTTCCTCTCATCTTCTATTATCAAAATGTAAGAGGTCTTCGCTCAAAAACTCAGGCAGTCTTTCAACAGTCTCATGCTTTACCATTCCAAACCTTCTGACTGGAACTAACTTGATCCCTGGTATAAACAACCAAGAATTGTTTCCATCAAATTTTAACGTCTATCGCGACGACATTCTCAATCGACCTACAGATAGCTGCCCCTGTCATGGCGTTTTAATAGCCATCCTTAACTCAATCGACTCATCCCTTATTGCAATATCTTCTTCCCCGTATCTCGACCTCATTTCAATCAAGATTTTACTGCCCCGTAAGGCACTCTATGTCATCTGCTTTTACATATTGTCATCTCAGCCTATTGACTCCTATGAACTCGCCATTAATACGATTGATAGCATAAATGATTTACGGGATCCTCATGATGAAATCCTTCTCCTTGGTGATTTCAATCTTCCTTCACTTAAATGGGCTCCATCAGACGATCAAACATTTTACATTGCCACTAATCCTTCTGTTGCCAAAGAATGTCTTTTCTTAGACTTCTAGAAACCTTAGCCAAGTTAGTGGCATCACGAATTACATAGGTAGGCAGCTAGACCTGATCTTCACAACAGACCCCCTTAGTTCCTTTGTTTCAATTTGTCCCCTTTCCTTATCAACCATCGACAACTACATCAATCGACAATCCTCCCCTTCATCTCTCATTTTTCACGACTCTCCACCACTGAATACTACCCCTTCGCTTAAGTCATACGACTTCCACAAAGCAAATTTCAACCTAATCAATGAATATCTCAGTAACGCCCCCCTCAATTTTGACAGCCATACAATAAACGACACCATATTTATTTTCTACAGAGAAATATTCAATTCTATTTCTCTCTACGTTCCCCTTTCCCGATCCAAACATTTATCTACCTGCCCTCCATGGTATAATCGCAGACTCCGTTCACTAAGAAACACAAGAAACAAACTTCGTACTCATTCCCCCAATGACGTTTCTAACTACATTGGTGTTTACCTGAAATTCACAGAGCTGCATATGTCGCTCTATGAACGCCATTTAATCGAAACGCAATCCAATCTTATTAACGATCCTAAGCCCTTCTTTCAGTTTGTCAACTACAAAAGGAAATCTGATGGCTACCCAACTTAACTCTCCTTCAATGGCGAAACCTCGAATGATCCCAAAACGATCGCCAACTTTTTTGCCAACTTTTTCAAAAAATCTTTCGGCGATGACTCATTTGTACCGGATACTACCTATTTCGACTACTTACCAAAGTTCTCCCTTGGACCATTTCTCCCACGTACTATTGACTCCTATATCATTGAAAATAAACTGAATCAACTTCATGATGAATTTACTCCTAGGCCCAATAGTTCTCCCTGCCATATTACTAAAAAAAAACTAATACTCTTCAAAATGTCTTCCCTTGGCTTTGAAACCACTGCACTGAAATGGATGTCTTCTTATTTAAAAAAACCGTTACTACATTGATCGTTTTAGATCTGCCTTTTACATCCCCTTCTTAACTCCTTCCGGCGTTCCCCAAGACAGACACCTAGGTCCACTTCTTTTTATTCTTACCATAAACGAAATTGAGTTTATCATCAAACATTCCCCCCTGTCACTGTATGCCGACGACACCAAGTTCTTCAAGACCAAGTCCTTCTTTCTCGCAACAAGATTCTGCCCTTATTCAATCGGATCTGAACAGCTTTTCCATTTGGTGTTTCAGAAATGGTTTGGAACTAAACATTTCCAAATGCCAATCAATTACCTTCTCACGTAAACGAATCAAACCTCCCCCTCGTCTCTACTTCCTGAATAATCAGCCCATCTCCACCGTTCAGGTTATCCGCGATCTTGGCATACTATGTGACCAAAAGCAAAAAAAATAATTTTCGCCCACATCATCGATGATATAATTCATAAAGCCAACTCTGCACTCTGTTTTGTGAAATGTTGGGCTAAGGACTTCTCCAATCCCTACGTGACTCGATCCCTCTATATTACCTTTGTTCGCCCCCTTCTCGAATACGCATCTCAAGTGTGGTCTCTTTATCAACAAACCCACATATCTAGCATCGAAAGCATCCAACGTCGGTTCCTACGTTTCGCACTTCGAGGTCTGCCCTGGTACAATCCCTTGTGCTTACCACCCTATCAAGACCGTCTTAAACTAATCAACTTGAGTACTCTGGAGGAAAGTAGAAGAGTATCCGATATAATCTTCATTCATAGACTTCTTACAGGTACCATTGACTGCGCCACCCTTTATAACTCCATATCTCTTAACACTAACCCCCGTAATACACGCAATCTTCGTCTCTTCTATCTATCCACCCCCCGCACCTCATACGGCTCCAATGAACCCATTTCCCGTATGCTAACAAGTGTTAATTCGAATATTAACTTTGACTTCAATCTCAGCACTCCATGCCTAAAACTCCGTCTTCTCAATAACCTTCCCTCCTTCCAGTCTTAGTTTCTAAGGTTTGCGCCCCCTCACCCGTTCTCATTAATTATTAAGTTAGATTAATAAATGGGGGTGTTTACCCCCACCAAAATACATATTTATTGATGTTCAAAATTATATGTTTTGGTTTTTTTTTTAATTTATTTATAATATTTTTATTATAAATAAAAATAAGAAAAACTTTTTTTTTATTTCTGACTATGTGGCCGTCATGAACCCTTTTTGTCTAGCGTGTAAGATAGTTCTAAGAATTTAATAATATAAATGAAACGATGCGAATCGCCTTCCGCCATTTTTTCATGTCTGCTAATTACATGGAGTCAAATCTGGAGAATAGTGTAGATGAGGCAACAATCGGCAGCCTAATTCGGCCAGTTTTGCCACGACAATTGCGGATGAGTGACCTGGTACGTTGTCACGGTGAAGTAATACTTTTTTCTTCGCCAAATGGAGTCATTAATTGTCTATCCCCTCTCCAAATAGTCGGTGACAATGATGCCTCGTGAATTCCAAAAAAGTGGCCATGACTGAACCTGGATCAGGTTCACCAGTTGAAGTCCACTCTTTTGACTGTTCTTTCATTTCTGGCACGAAGCGATGACGGTCATAAGAAACTTTGTGGACTGTCCTTTAGCATGGACAAACAGTGCTGCGAATTTGTCACGGGATTCCATTTGTGCTCGTATTTCGGAAATACGATTTGAAAGCTTAAATAAAGATTGCTAAATGTAAAAATAAAGTCACCGTTCACAGTTTAACAATATAGCTGTCTCTACAGACCATAGGGAGCCAGAACATTTGCTTATTTTGGTTACATATGTTGTGTGTAACTCAATTCGTTCCCAAAGTGACCCTAGATGAGTAAACTGAAGACGGTTTTATCAGTATCCTGCTGCGAAAAAAAAACGTGAAATATGAATGAATGGTGTTTCTCTTCAATGTTTAGAGTCGCCTATGAACAGGGACCATGTGCGATTGAACAAAGCTCACAGTGGGCTTTTCTTTTACTTCATTATGGTATATCCTGTAACTGTCCAATTACGTCGTACGCACGCCTTACAATTATGAAATAATTTTATTGAATTGAGGCCCGCTTCTCAACAAGAAAAGGTTTCGCACTATTGATTGCACAAGACTTCATTTCGAAGTTTATCGTTTTCAATTATTATATTGTATCTCCATACATTCTTTTCCCGTTTCATTATTAATTGTCCATTTAACTTTATGGTACAATCCTTCGATGTAAGCTTCCAATTTTTTAATGTCAAGGCAGGCATTACCACATTAGTAGATCCACCATTATTTCCCTAGTACTCTGAACAGGACTTTATGACTTTAATGTAATTAGCCAGACTTAAGGGCTGATTTGAAATAAAATCGTCAAAAATTAATCTTACCCTGGAAACTACCTGTAAAAATGCCATCAATATTTATGATGCCTCATAGCCCTTCGTCGCTCTATAAAATGTGTTTTAATCGCCTTGTGATAAAGTCCTCTCATCTCTCTCCTTTCACACCGGCAAACTAATGCCAAGCGAAAAATTCCCGCAAATCCATGCATTAAGTCAATCAATATGTCCTTAACGTAACGTAAACTCCTGCATTTTATTTATATGCTGTAGCCCCAACCTCGCTATGGAGCATGTTCCGCTAAGCACATAAACAAATAACATAAAAGCGATAATAATACGGAACAAATCACTATCGCTTATCGCTTAACGCGCAGCGCTCCCTACCTGTCACTCGTCGCTCTTCCTGCTCTTCCCGCTCACGCTAACTCACGGCCATAATAATCGTTAAGTGCAGCAAATCCCGACGCCTTTCGAATTTCCGATATATAAATACGATGCAAACGGTGATGCACTCGATCGACAAATAGCGCGAAAAAGATAAAAAAAATAATAGAACTTAATTCCACATTTAAATTCGACGGAAGCCATAAACGTGAGCCAGCGGCATCGCACATCGCTTCACGAACGCGTCCTTACACCTTGATACTGTTCAAACGGCGCGTAATAATTCTGAACTTGACGCAATGCTGAGAAGCTGCATTCTTCCCAGTCTCTTCGCCCGGATACTTTATGGGTCTCTCAATGGTTATTTATATCAGTCATATAACGTGGAGTATCGAACGTACATGGTTACGAGGATGGTGGCCATGAAAATGCACTTAAGCAGTTTTTCGTTCTTCACGTGTTCTCGCCCGTCACCCATTTCTTTCCGCAGCTTACTGGTAGAGCCAACTCCGAAATGTACCGGGCGAAATGGCATTCAAATTTGGTTGCTCATTCTACACTACACATCGCGCACCTTTATGGCGTTTTAAGAGTTCTCACACTTAGGTACTCGGAACTGGTCTCTACCTCCAAGGATACTTCGGTATAGAAATAGTCCGTTTTTTTTTTCTTGGATGGTGCCCGTCAATGACGCGTACACGGGATATTCGCCCTTTCAACAGATTCAACACTTGATGTAGTGGTTTCGGCGAAATGATCGATGTAGTGCCGATACATGCAAATGCGATTTCCAGATACCACCGGTTAGCGATGGATTGAGAAGGTGCGGCGATAAAAGACAGCTAGATGTGCTACGTGAATAGATTTACGAGCGTAAGGTACTTAGGTTAGTGATGTTGGGTTGCTAGGTGTTTACTTGGTTGCACTTGGATGAATTGTCGAACTTGATGTGTTCGGCAGACTAGAATTAAGCAGAGATGGGGTGTTTACGGGATGTATAAACAAACATCTTCATCTTCACTCTATCATCCTAATCTCTCTCATCATACCGTCCGTGTGGGAAACCGAAAGCATTCATTAATCTTATTCACTATTCGAACGATGCATTATTTCGCTCAGACGGCTTTGAAATGATATCCTCGTGCATGGATATACCTCGTAGTCGCATATCAGTGGCTGGAACTAAGGAACAACACCGTCGTACAACCTTGAAAAATCGAAAAATCCATATCTTCCGAACAAGGGCACTGCCCCCTCTAACCAATTGTTTGAAAAGAAAATGACGTGAAGCTTGAGTGCTAGTCCTGACAGTTTGGCTGAATTATTTATTCCGCGTGTCATTAATAAGGGTGGCTTAAGTCCGAAAGCATTTCCTTCCTCCAGAGTCTTGAGACAGAGATAAGTCAACGGAAATAGTTAAGGAATTATTGCCCCGCAGATACTGTCACACAACTAAGTTCTTAAAGCGAAGTCCTACGGGGATTTGGTCTAGACGATTTTACATCGACTCGACTGGCAAAGGAACACTGAGTGCGTATGCCCCCAATGACAGGAGGTAGAATGAAAAGGAGCCTGAAATGAGAACTCCACCCTTAGATCGGGGTTTAGGTGACGAACTAGTGGAACAAGGGTAAACAAGTTATTAATCACCTGTTACGAGTGTGCCTGAATACACGCTACACGACCATCACTAGTTTGACCGCGTTTTATGGAGCCACTTTTGAATGTGTCACTACGACAAAGCTAGTCGTTAGAGCAGTGGCACTGGCCCCACGTGGTGCTCTCAGCGGCTAGGAATGCCATTCTGTTGCGAAGCAGCAACAAGTTCTCTTAGATGGAACCTACACTAAGTAGTCGGAAGGGAAAATTTATTCCACGTATTAGTTTATGTCCGTAACTCGAATGTCGAACGCTGCAGCGAAATGGAGTGAATGGAGGTGGCGATGATGGTACGATGCAGTGGTGGCAACACCACTAGCAGCAACAGTAAATAGGAGAAGTAACAATTTGTGGCATGCAACATAGTTCGGCATTAGGAAGTAATCAACAGTGACGTTTGGTGGGACTGGTGTTGGTGCTTTGTTGGTCAGGGTGTGGATTGGAGTACCTTGTTGTAATAGGCGACGGTGGATGGTATAAACTTTCCTTAAGAAGTTAATGACTTTTAATGGGAGTGTGTGATTCAGTCCGGAGGGATGGTGATGGTTGATGATTCGTGGAGGAGTTATAGCCTAACAATAATGAATGGAGTTGAATTTGTATTTCGCCGTTCGCAGCGTTGGCATATGATTGTATTTAATGTTTCGTCCTTCACGAGACGAAAAATTGCATTTTGGATACGACGCGATTGTTGAAAGTTGGGAATTAGTGAGAAAATTCAAGGTTTGTTTAAGAGCTAAGGTGACTTTTTGAATTTCGCGAGCTAAGTAAATTCCATTTTTGATTTGTTTTTTTTCGTGTATGGTTATCAATCATTTTAAATATTTAATAATAAAGGTTTTGATAAGCCCACCGATTAAAGGTTTTGATAAGCCTAGCGATTTTTTACCTGTGAAAAAAGTAGGGTCAGAGAATCTGTAATATTCTACGTGAGATATAAAAAGAAGTGCTCCAACGTACCTGAAATGCTGACTATGTCATTTAGTGCGTCTACTGTGAGCAAAAAAAAAAAAACTTTTTGGCCGCACAAGCTCTTCAAAGAAGGCCGAGGAGATGTTAATGACGATGCCCGCTCTGGACGCCCATCACGTCAATACCGTATGGAAACGCCGGAGCAGTGAAGAAAATTGTTATGGAGATTTGTTGAATCTCTAGTTATTGGATTGCTGAGGATATTGGTTGGCTCATGTAATGAATTTTTTAAAGAGATCTTGATCATGTAGCGCATATCTGAAGTGCTTCGAGAATTGGAGAAAGCACTGTGCAAGTGTATTATATTTGAGATTACTTTAATGGTGGACAAAAAAGATGTTAATTAATAAATAAATATTTTTCTGAGAAAAAGAAAAATATAAAGTCACTTTATTTTTTGAACATGGATCGAACAGAACATTACGAATGAAAATGGGAGGATAGACATCTGAATGTGTGCTAGCTGCTTTTTTTTGTTAATCATAAAAAAAATATGGTGCTGGTGGATGGTTATAGAAATTATAGAAAATGTTACAAGTGACATAAACAAACTTGAGGGGCTTAAAAAGCACAGGTTCACGGTTTTTAGTAATCTTTATTTTATTTTACACTATTGGTTTCCTCAATGACACTCTGTCACTATCTAATACGGACTGTCTTAACTTACTTCAACAATCAGTATCATAACTTATATCTAAACTGTCGAATTGCAGCTCCCGATCAGACCCAATGCAATCACAAAGTCTAGCGGATGTGCGAGTACGAAATGCATCGCATGCATTCTTGAGTTCCCATAGGAAATGCGACGCTCATCTAATGTCATCTGCAGATGGACAGCAAATCGTGTTAACTTTAAAATATGATGTTAAACATGTCGGAAACATGCCGGTGAGCATCTCCACATTGCTAGGCTAACAGGCTGCTGAGTCTAATAGTACACAGGTTACATGGGACACAATAGGCAACTTTTGAGCTAAAAATTTTTACATAATTTCACGATTAGCATTGTGATATGTCGTTTTTAGACAATGTGGTTTAATGAGTTAGAATATATCTTAAAGTAATACAATACTACTGAATCGATCGAAGAGATTATCTGCAGTTTGCCATTATTTTAGAGTCTTCATATTTTGTCAATAAAGTAAATATAGGCTAATAAAGCTTTAAATTTAACCTTGATGCGGAGCGAATAAAACCCCATTTTAAGGAGTTTTAGCAAGTAACGGAGTGAGGCCTTAAAGGGGGAATAGGGTTTTTAAATTTTTTTTTTATTATTTTTTTTATTATTTTTTTATTATATTTATATTATTTATTTATTTATTTTAAATGAAATCATAAACTCTCAAGAATGTTGTGTCTAAATTTCAAGTCAATCGGAGCAAAATTGACGAAGTTATGACTATTTTTATACCTGTCGAATTTTTATACCTACCTGACTCGAGCGTGCTATTGTTACCAGGCAGCTGGTTCGATTTCTATAGAATTCCTTACCTTTACCCCTATCTTTCTTTATAGAAATTTGGATACGAGTACAAACGTGTTTAGACCTGTATTATAACTTTAATCAATGAAGAGTATATAATTTTGTGTAGCAGTAAACGTTCTATCGAGCAGACGTACACGCACTTTTCGATTTTCGCATCATTTTAGCTCCATTTTCGTTCAGTTTTGTGTTAAAATATTGCTAAAATGCCTAAAAAAGTTACAAAATCTGATAGAGCGTCAACTGGTGCGAGATTATATAGATCTAGAAAAGTTGTACTCCGCAAAAACGTAAAAAACGAAGACGTTCAGCTAAAAATTTAAAAGTGACCATTGAAGAAGTTACGGAGGATCTTCAAAAATACTATAGGATAAAAGATTTTTTATTAGTCTTTTCAACAATTGCTACGCTGGTGAAGTGTATAAAATGTGATGGAAAAATAAATTTTCATTCGACTAAGAAAGAAAGCCTTGGATTTAACATCAGAGTGTCGTGCGAAAGCTGTAAACTGATTACAAATGTTCCGTCTAGTGCAAGAATAAATTCAGCTGTTTACGAAGTTAATTATCAGTTTGTTTTCGTGATGAGGATGTTAGGCCTTGGATTAGCTGGCTGTGAAATGTTTTGCAGCTTGATGGATTTGTCTAGTAGTTTTTTATCAAGTTCGACGTACAATGACTATATGAAAAAAATGTGCTCGACTGTAAGAGAAGTAGCGAATAGATTTTTTTTATTTGCTATAAAAGAAGAAAAAACAGCAACAGCCGGAGGGAAAAATACTGAAGATGAAGACAAACTCACTGTATCAGGTGACAGAACATGGAAAAAAGAGGTTTCTCATCTTTATTCGGTGTCACCTCGTTAATTGGCTTCTTCACAGGTAAAGTTCTTGACATTTTGGTCAAAAGTTCATATTGCCACGAATATAAAATTTGGGAAAGTAAATTAAACTTTGCCCAATACGAAGAGTGGCATGAAGATCATGTAGCTGCTGGAAAGTGTCGGGCAAATCATACTGGTGCAGCTGGAAATATAGAGATCGAAGCGAAGAAAACCATGTTTGAACGCTCGGTAACGACTGGTGTGCGATATCGCAATTATATCGGTGACGGTGACTCCAAAGCCTACTCCGGGTTAGTGAATTCCACACCTTATGGTGATGATTTTTCAATAGTGAAAAAAGAATGTTTAGGACACGTTCCAAAAAAGAATGGGCACTCGTCTGCGCGAAATAGTCAAAAAGACCGTTGTAAATATTGAAAGTAAGGCTGGAAAGACGGTCAAAAGA
Source organism: Merodon equestris (assembly GCA_958301585.1). Lineage (NCBI taxonomy): Eukaryota > Metazoa > Arthropoda > Insecta > Diptera > Syrphidae > Merodon > Merodon equestris. The sequence continues at coordinate 123,166,356 of OY284414.1, forward strand.
AAGAGTCTGTCTGGTAAAGGGAAACTTACGGCTAAAATGATTGATAAATTGACGGTATACTACGGTTTGGTTATTAGACGTCACTCTGATTCCGTGCAAAATATGAAGAATCCTATCTGGGCAACGTTCTTCCACTACAGCTCGACGGACGAGAATCCACAGCATGAAAAATGCCCGAGCGGCGCGGACTCCTGGTGCGAATGGCAAAAAGCTGCAGCTGCTAATGCGTTGAATTCGTTCAAACATACGTACAGTGCTCTTCCCAACGATGTTTTGAATGCCATCAAGCCCATCTATGAAGATTTGAGCAAAGATGCCCTCCTGGAGTGATGTGTCGGTGGCTTTACGCAGAACAATGAGAGTTTGAACCAACTTATTTGGAAAATTTCACCAAAGCACTTGGGTGGAAGTGGAACCTCTGTCATCGTTGAGGTTGCAGCTTATGTGGCAGCCTGTGTCTTCAATGAAGGTACTTTTGCTGACATGGGAATCAGTAGTAAACCAAACGCTCGTGAGTTGGCGCGATCAACTGACTCCATGCGTATATGCCGAGGCATGCCAAGAAGGCAGGATTCATCGTAGACAAGAGCAAAAAGATGCTTTGGACATCATGGATGATTGCAACATCCTTTATGGACCTGGCATCGATGATTCAGTGTGAGGTAAGCCGATAGAACTCGCTTATTAACGTTTCATTCCAAATTTTTTAGTGTTCAAAACTTTAATCTCTCATAACTTCAAAACTACTTCACCGATCGTTTTTAAATTTTGAACACTATTTCTGTACATAATTTACGAGGTAACCCTGGAGAGCATTTTTTTTCAAATTTGTTAATATGTTTCATTTTACAATAACAAACTAACCGATTTTTTCGCAAAAAATCGCGTTTTTTCTTTAAAGTGTTCCCAAAAAGTGAAAAATTGAAATTTCGAAACGTCGTACGTCCATCATATTTGACATTTTTAAACTATACAGCTGCAGTATACAAACAAACAAGAGCATGGGATAATTGTGCCGGTTTTTTTAATAATCGGTCGGTGGTGTTAGCGCAGGGTAAATTTCGACGTCGATTTCCTAATCGTGTCGCGATTGAGCAAACATTACAGCACATAGCCACTCGAATAGAACAGTTGTTCGGCCGAGACTACCGCGGCTGTGTCGGGCGTCGCTGAGAACGACGAAACATCAACCAGACGACATCAACCACACAATTTTGCATCACCAGACGGATCCTATAGCATGAGAGGCGATTAGACATCCTGTTCGTACAAGAGACGAAATGGCGAAACACCGGTAATCGGGCACGTTTCTTGGACGTTAAAACAAAAGCCTACAAGAAGTTTTACTATGGATTGGAACAAGGAAAAAAACGGAATCGCCATCATCCTTGCGGCAGAGCTACTTGGCAACGTCTTAACCATTTCAAAGTCCAGTGACCGTTTGATGGCTCTCAAATTGGTGATGCATGGTTAGGTGTGGAACATCATAAGCGCATATCCCCTCAAGTAGGATGCGAACAAAAAGAAAAAGATGCATTCTGGCTAGATTTCCACAACCTTGTCAAAATCATCCCAAAGGAAGAGCTTTTGTTTGTTGGGGGCGATTTAAACGGACATGTCGGGAAGACAAGCGAGGACTATGAAGACTACCACGAAGGGCTGGGATACGGCACCTGGAACTCTTTAGGTGAAGATATCCTAAATATGTGCAAGTCGTACGGTCTTATAGTGCTAAATACCATGTTCGTCAAACAAAGCCGGAACTTAATCACTTATAGCAGCGGCGGAAATGAAACTCAAATAGACTATCATTTGGTATCCAGTTTCATGAAGCCACGAGTTAAAGATTGCAAAGTGATCCTGGGAGACGCAATCGCCCCTCAACACCGTCTCCTCCTGACTGAATTTTTTTTTATGGAGGCGAGTAAGAAGTCAAAGCAGCAAACGAAGGTGTCTGAGAGAATCAAGTGGTATAAGCTGAATAAAAGAAAAGGCGATGCTTTTATTACCAGCATGAAAAACTACCTCTTTTCCATTATCGATGAGGTCGGTAATGAGGAGTGCAGAGCACAAGACATGTGGGATTCCCTACAACAATCTGGCCTGGAGAAAGCCAAATCACTGCTCGGAACATCTAAAGGCCCCTGCCAACACGCAAAAGAAACCTGGTGGTGGACAGACGAAGCCAAATCAGTGATACACGAAAAGAAAATGGCTTTCCAAGCGTGGTCAAAGTGCTCTTCTACTAATAGAGAGGAAAAAGCTCGCCTAGAAAAGGTATATAGATATTGCAAAGGTATCGCGAAGAAAAAGTGCGCCGAATTCAAAGCGAAAAGCATGGAAGGCCTATATCAGGAGTTGGAAGAAATATCGTCTTCCGCGTCTGACAAGAACCAGGCTACCCAGGAGCTTCGACAACGCAATTTGAACAAAGGAGCAAATATCTTTAAGATAGCCGCCCAGAGAAGAAGAAATGCTCAGGAGATTCGTTTCCCAAAGTTTATTAACAATGCTGAAGGCCAACTCCTTGTGGAAGACGAAAATTTCTCCACAGATGGCGACAGTATTGCGAGGAACTTCTGAACTAACAGTTTCCCCGAGTGTACTTTCCAAGAGCCGCCCCGAATTATGCCGAAATATCCGACATCACAGTCGAAGAAGTTCGGTACGCGGTTAAAAACTCCAAGAAAAGAAAAGCTGTTGGGCCGGACGGGATACCCTCTGAGTTCTGGAAAAAGATGGGAGACATCGGGTCTAGATGGCTCATGGTTCTTATCTCCAAACTTAGGAGAGGCGACACTATGCCTAATCAATGGAGGGAAAGCTATCTTCTTCCTTTGCACAAAGGAAAGGGTGATACGCGAAATTGTGATAACTACCGTTCTGTCAAGCTGATGTCGCACACCATGAAGATCGTTGAACGGGTATTAGATAGCTGACTGCGGAAAATAATACGACTATCTGATGATCAGTGCGGGTTTGTCTCGGGTAAATCAACAACAGATGCAATCCAAAGTATAAGGGTCATGATGGAAAAGCATCGTGATTCTTCAAAGGACTTGCATATGGTGTTGGTTGATTTCGAGAAGGCCTTTGACCGGCAGCCAAGAGATCTTTTATGGGTAGCGCTAAGACAAAAAGGAGTTCCAGAAACCTACGTGCGAGTGATCATGGACATGTACAATAGAGCAACGACAAGAGTAAGATGCACCGCAGGAGTCACCGAAGAGTTCGCAATCAAAGTCGGTGTACACCAAGGGAGCGTCCTCAGCCCACTGCTCTTTATAGCAGTCCTTGATTGCTTGCTTGAAGGAAAAGTGACGGACCCCAATGATGTGTGGGTGGACATTTTTGAGGGACACGGGTATCGTATTAGTTCAAAGAAGACAGAGTATCTGTGCTGCCCGTTCTCTGACTCTCATCAGCCTATTCCAGACATTTACTTGAATGGAAGAGTGCTTCCCAAGTGTGAAAAGTTTAAATATCTGGGATCTATGATTAATAAAGAAGCAACTTGTGATGACGACATCAACCATCGCGTAAGCGTAGGGTGGATGAAGTGGCGGGAAAACTCCGCCATCTTCTGTGATCGAAAAATGCCCCCTAAGCTGAAAGGAAGGCTCTACACTTCAGTTGTACGTCCGGCACTCACATACGGTTCACAATGCTGGACAATGCACAAAAAGTATGAGAGCAAATTGACGGCAGCTGAGATGAAGATGCTTCGCATGACAGCGGGAGTAACAAAGCGTGACAGAATTAGAAATTCAAAGATCCGAGGAAGCCTCCACGTAAAAGAAACCATCACAAGAAATATAGAGCGCGACCGACTCAGTTGGTATTGCCATGTTCAAAGGAGAGATCCTTTGAACCCCGTCCAAAAGGCAATATCAATCAACGTTCCAATTTCAACACGCAAAAAAGGCAGGCCGAAAAACAATTGGTGCAAACAAATGCAAAAACACCAGCATTTGATTGGCCTCAGCGATGAAGTAATCCCAAACCGGGAAGCCTGCCGCTACTTTCTGAGGTTAAACCGGCGGACCCCACAAGCGGACCAGTAGGAATGCAGTTAAGTGGCAAGGTTATGGTCCTACACTTCTGACCATAACGACGCCGGAAAAAAAGGAAAAGAAGAAGAAGAAGACGGATCCTATAGCGAGTTTTAGTGCCCCCAAATTCTTCGTTTCTGGGGCACTCAAAATCCGCGTGTGACACGAAGAGCCATTATACGGCCATAATAAACGATTGCTTCCTGCCGGAATTGGATGAGCGGGGCTTGGTGAATATGTGGTTTCAACAAGAGCCACAATGGATATTGTGAAGGAAGCATTTCCTTGTCGCAAAATCTCCGTTTTGGCGATTTGGCATGGCTAACAAGATCACCCGATTTAACCATCCGAGACTTTTTTCTTTAGTTCACGTAGCACGTAGTCGCGGGATTGTGCCAAAAAGCCTCAGATAATCGCAACCCTATACTCGACAGAAATGCAAACAGTTGCCCCGGAAATCTTGCGGAAAGTCATGGAAAATGCGATAAAACGGGTACAAATGTGTACCAACACTGGCGGCAGCCACTTGACTGACACCATCTTTTCCACTTAACAGGAAAAAGTAAAAAAAGTCCAAGTAAAAATGTCCATCATTTAAAATAATTTTTTTATATTTAGTAAAAAAGCAATTCCAAAACAAAATTTTGCGCCACACACTGTCTTCAAGAGCAATAAAGAATAAACGTGTTCGTCTCAAAAAAAATTTTTTTTTTAGTAAAACACAATAAAAAGTATTTTACCGACCGTTCTCATGCTGCAATTTCATTTTGTTTTTACTTCAATGCTCAGCTTATTTGTTGCGCTCGGTAGCGAGCTCATGTGATGGTTTCTTGCACTTACAACAATTTATTATATATACCATTACGGTCTTGCATCCATGAATATTTGATCTAACCTATGTTGATGTATGGCAGTGTTATCCCAGTAATCGCTTTAGATTATTACAATGGGCCCACTTTTCATCGCACCTTTCAATACGATACTCTTCAATTTTACGCCTTTAAATTTTTCCACCGATCCGGGTCGTTGCACCACTGTACATTTCTGTAAGCAGACTTTTTAGAATTTTTGAACAGCACATACCGCTACAATTACTTGTCGGAAAATTCGAATTAGCATTTGAATATCTGATACTATTACCTTTTAAGATATTGTAAGCTTTAATTGTTAATTTTTGCTCTAATTATAATCTTATAAGTTAATCCTAAGGCCGAAAAATATATTTTTTTTCCTATATGCTTAAGAATCTCCGCATACCTTTAGTTGATGAAGATGTCTAGGCTCGTTTTGTTAATTTTTGTCTAGCGTAGAGTAGTTCTAAACAAAATCAATAAAATCGAAATTAAAACCTAACAAAAACTCTTTTTATAATTCATATACATACATATACTGAAATATTGCATTACACTTAATTTTTTAAATTATTAAATAAAAAAAACAATCAAATGAAAAATCTGAGGAAAAAGAAAAACACAATTCCTGCAGTCGACTGTGAATAAAAAGATCTTGAAGAATGAAGTGATTAACGAATGAATTGTATTACGGTTTAGTCTCCAGGAATTGACCAGCAAATGAGTTTTAGGAATCCAACACCTTACATTCAAAAACTGTCATAAATTGTGGCATAATTCTCATCTTAAACTGTTTTGAATTTCACATCCAGTAATATTCCCGGAAATTGCGCATTCTTCAAAATTCGTAAAAATATCTCACCAACCAAAAACGGAAGCTCTATCACATCACTCTATGTGCCTACTGTGTATGTATAGGGTATGGCTTTCATATGGAATCAGTCTCTATTAAATGCCTGTCAATGCTGGATGTCACAATAGATTGGGTGTCACAAGGATTATCATTTTTATTTTGTTCTTAGCTTATATTTAGTATTAATGTTGATGCAGTGAAATTTATCGAGCGTATTAGAAGTTTTTTTTTTTTTGTTGGAGGCTTCTACTATCTGTTGGAGCACTCAGACACAAATACTGGTCCATTGTACTACCAGACAGACACCTTGTCTTTATTGTATTTTTCCCGTAGTCCGGAGAAAAGTGAGGAGGGGCTTCAGTGATGTAGAGCTAAGAGATTCGGCACCCACCACGTCGGCCCCAAGGGGACAGCGGGACAGCGGCGGGACAGTCGCAGAGAAGTGTTCTGCTGTGTCATCCTCCTCGCAACATGCAGCATAGGTAGGCGTCTCACTGATGCCAAGCACGTAGAGATGCTTGGCAAAAGTGTAATAGCCCGTAATGACGCCCGTTAGCCTTCTGCAATCATTTCTCCTTAAGGATAAGAAAAATGTTGCAGACTTCTTGCAGACATCAGGGCGTACGCGCTTAGTCCTCCTGCGTCCTGGATATTCCCTCCATCTACGACTGTGTACGTTAAAGACCCAGTCATTGATGTCAGATTTGACCGTGGAAGCAGGTAGACTTATGGCGGGTTCAGGTCCTGAGAAACTCTCCTCTCAGGCTCTTCTAGCGTGTTCATCGGAGATCTCGTTTCCTGGGATTCCAGAGTGACCTGGGACCCATACAAGCCTAAGTGAATTAGTGCATGGCCATTATGTCCATTATGGCCATTAAATCTCCGCTTGGAAGACAGACGCATATTTTCCTAACGAGAAGTGCAGTCGAATGTTTTCGCGCTCAAAGAAAACTCCAGCGCCGGATCCCTGCCCAGTCCTGGAGCCATTTGTGAAGATGCGAAGACATTCTATTCCAGGTTCAGTGTCTGGCCAAAACCAGTCCTGAAGCCACGGAAATGTGACTGTGTAGTTACAGCGCAGTAGGATAACAGGTGTCATTGCGTCAGAAGGCATATCCATGAGACAGGGGTCGTAGGATATTTATCCCGCAAGTACACTTTCACTCCAATGCGAGTTGTACCAAAGACCATTTCTCTTTAGACGAGAAATGACTTTCAATGCAAACCCTCTGATATATATGTCAAGGGGTGGAAGATTCATCATAGCATCTAGAGAAGCTCCCGGTGTGCTGGAGAAGGCAGCTGAGATAGACCGCTCTTTGGAGTTTGGTGAGTGAAGCCACAGCCTGCTCCACCAAACAACCGATGCATATGAGATTATCGGTCTTATCTTTGCCGTGTAGATCCAAACGACCTTTTTCGGCGATAAGCCCCAAGTTTTGCCAAAGGCACCTTTGCATTGCCAAAAAGCTGACAGCGCTTTGTTGGTTTGGGACTCAACATGTTTTGACCAAAGAAGCTTGCTATCTAGGATGACTCCCAGATACTTAGCTTCCTTGGATATCGCGATGGGAATGCCTTTTAGCACCAGCTGAGTAATGCCAGTATTTTTCCTCCTTCTCGTGAAGAGAACGACATCAGTCTTAAGAGGATTAACCGACAGCCCATTTCTCGTGCACCAGTCTTCGATCACATCTAGCGCCGCCTGCGCTTCGAGACAGACATACGTTAAACATGAGTCGACAGAGAGAACAGCAACATCATCCGCATAGGCCTGGGCATCGATTCCAGAGGCATTGAGAGCATCGAGCAGAGAGTCGACCACTATGCACCATAACAATGGAGACAAGACGCCACCTTGCGGGCAGCCCCTGTTTACTCCAGACATGACACATTGTTCGAGGCCTGCATCAGCGATCAATGTCCTGTGCACAAGCATTGCTTTGATCCACAAAACCAGTGCTTCATCAATGCTGTCGAAAGTAATGCTATCAAAAGCTGCCTCAACGTCGACGAAAATGCCTAGTACGTAATCTTTCCTTTCGAGAGCGCATTCAATTCTTCCAACTAAGTTTTGAAGTGCAGTCTCGCAGGATTTTCCGCGCTGATAAGCATGTTGCATATCCGAGAGAGGATGCATTCGGAGGAAACTTTGGCCACGTGCCCAAAGTCTCTCCATGCTTTTCAGCAAGAAGAATGTTAAACTGATTGGTCTAAAACTCTTGGCGAGTGAATAATCTTCTTTCCCTATTTTGGAAATAAAGACCACTTTCACCGCCCGCCAAGGAATATTTAAGGCAAGTGCCAGGCTAGCAGTGAAAATTATTTTCAGAGTAGGAAGCAGCTGTCTTATACCTTTTTGCAACATAACAGGGTATATCCCATCAGTGCCCGGCAACAACCTAAAGCCATCGAAAGATGCCACACGTCTCAGTAGCTGTCACGCGTCAGGCAATATACGAGCTACGCCAAGTTGTTTTCATCGTTTCTGTCGCAATTTCAATGAGGGAGTGCGCAACGAGCCGATGACAGTCTGATTTTCCGGGATAGGGGTCTGTAACAGTAAACTAAGGGTTTCTGCTTTAGACTCGGTCAAGGTACCATCAGACTTTCTGACTACATCCAGCTTTGTCGACTTTCCTCCTTTGAGAACATTAACCAACTTGCTGGTCGCAAGTTTGATTGGCAAGTTCTTTGATTGGCACTGATCGATATCATTTAGAAGAAAGAATGTATGATGTAGGGCTGTATTTTCCAGGTTGTGGTTTAGGCGAATGCTATCATTCATCTTATACAGTTCGCCATTTTCTCTTGAGGATTCCCGATCACGAAGATATCGTCGTCCAAGGCGGTGCTGACTGCTCGTAACAGGGGTTCATTGTATGACGTTTTCGAAAGCTTCTAATCCTGAATGTCATTCTGATTATTTCTCCGAAATTTTTTATATTTTGCGGGAACATATTTGCGCTGTTGGATTTTACACCACGAATTTTGTTGTTCCAATGCAAACGTGCAAATATTCGATTTAATGTTGGAGGTTTTTAATCAGTGACTTCAGTGTCCTGAGGTCTTTTTTTTTTTTTTTGATGCGCCAAAGGATGTGGAATCTTCATAGATACTAGAGGCCCTTGCCGCAGGCATGCACGGTTCTCAGGCCCTGCCTATTTATTCAAGTCTGCACCTACGTACTAAACCACACCCTGCACTCATCTGCCGCTCTTTCCGCGGGACTGCCGCTAGGTATTACTTCGCGGGGCTGGCAAGCAATTCATGCTACTCCTGAGTTTGTAGACTTCCACCTGCTTCTGTTGTTCTTGCGGTCTCTTCTGCTTTCCTTGCCGATTCTACTCTGCTCAGCTCTCTCTGCACATTTTTGAGTAGTGTGCAGATCGTCAGCCAGTATTCCTCCGACTCCACCATTCGCTGAATTATATTTTCTGGTCTTGGTAGAGTGCCTCTCCAATCTGTAAAGCGTCTGCACTCAAAAAGTGCGTGCCTCACGTCTTCCTCTTGGTTTGAGCAGTCTGGACAAAGAGGAGAGGTATCGTGCCCGAACCGATATAGGTATTTACGGTAACCACCGCGCCCAGAGAGGAACTGCGTAAGATGGTAATTGCAGTTGCCTTGTGTTGGGTATGGGTGCATCTGCCCTTTGAGGTATTATTCCACCGATATTGCCACTGGGCCATCGAGCGCAACTTCTCTTCTTCCTTGATTTTTCTTACTTCTCCGTCAATGGTTGGCCTTGAGAGTTTCCTCCGCTGGATTCTTTTCATCTCCTCGGCGAGAATGTCAATGTGGATCATCCCAGTAATGACAGATGCAGCTTCCTCCGAAATCGTCCGGTAGCTGCTTATTGTCCTTAGAGCACAGAGTCGGTATACCGATGACCGTTTTCGGCATGCTTCCTTCCTCCTGAGCGCTTTTGCCCACACTGGTGCAGCATAGAGCATGACTGAGCCCACCAATCTACCCAGTAGTAGGAATCGCATGTCCGGGTCCACCCACGTTTGGCAGTATCCTGGAGAGAGCCGTTTGTAGTGAGGATGCTTTTTTGCTTACATAGTCCACGTTTAATTTGAACCGCAGCATATTGTCAAGCATCACTCCGCTTCCTTGGATCGGATATTCTGGTTGCCCACTCGAATATTGATGTATTCTACATTTTTTCTGATTGTGTGTTTGTGGCTGATTCTACACCACGATAGCTATATCATCTGCGAATACGATGATGTTTACTCGTTGGGGAAACCTTAGTCTCTTAGTTCCAAAGAAGTGAGCCCATTACCGATCCCAGAGGAACCCCGGCCATGATGTCCTAATATTTAGTTCCTTCCTCCGTGACATACATGCCTCCGTGTCTTTGAGGTAGTCGGACACTATCCTTAGCAGGTAGTGTGGTGTTTCCATTCTTGCTAACGACCTTCTTATCAGGGTCTAGTCGGCAGAGTATAGCGCATTCTTAACATCTAAAGTCACTACTGCACAGTACTTCTTTGACCCCCGACTCCATGAGTGTCCTGTTATGACTTCAGACGCAATATCGACTACTTTTTGGATTGTGTCGATAGTAGAGCGTAGATGATTTGGGCTCTCTTCGTCTCTGCTACAGTAAGTTGCCTATCGTATATTACCCGCTCTAGAATTTTTTCCCACTATATCGAGCAGGCATATCGGGCGGTATGGCGATGATACTCCGAGTGGTTTTTTTCCCTTGGGTAGCAGTACTAGGTGTTGCAACTTCCATGGTTTTGGGAACAATCCTTCATTTAAGCATCTCTGCATGACTGCTATGAACATCTCAGGCCTTAATTGAATAGTTGCCTTCAATGCTTTGTTCGGAATTTCGTCTGGTCCAGGCACCTTTTTGTCTCCTACTCTGTCAAGAGCTCTCTGCAGTTCGTTCAGCGTAATGGCTGGGATACTGTTGACATCTGCTTCCGAGACGATTGTGGGCGTCGCATCTGGCCTTTTGGGGAACAAGTGCTCCACTATGGTTCCTAACAGTATTGGACATGTTAGTTGTGGGCACCTGTAGTCTTTTATTTTGACCATCACCGTCTTATACGCCGTGCCCCAAGGGTTAATATAAGATAGGGCTTCTTCGCACATACATACATATGTTTGAAGCATCTTGCCTTGCTCCTTTTGATTGGCTTCGTTAGGTCCCGCCTCATCTGTTTGAAGGTGTCGAGGTGCTGTTGAAAACCAACTCTCCCTCTCGTCCTTTGGACTTTACGACGAGCCTGTAAGCATGTTTTTATCTCGTCATTCCACCAGTAACATGGGGCGCTTCTACGGGTTGCTTTTTCCTTGGCATCACCGCATCTGTGGTAACAATTTGTGTAAGGCGATGCGACAAGTCTTCAGCTGATCCATTTGTGTCCATTGAACTGCTGTTCAGCATCTCCTCAAAAGTTTCTCTTTCGAACAGACTATCATTGTGGGCCTCTTAACATTGGTCCTTGCCTGTTTCTTTATTATTCCGAAGACAATCGCCTGGTGGTCGCTATGACGGTAGTCTTCGCTAACACGCCAATTCATATTGCGTAAAATAGGGTAGCTGACGAGGGTTAGATCTATTATAGATCCCATTCCTGCTTTCCGATACGTACTTGCTAGCGCTTTATTCGCTATGCCTACTTCTAGAGGTGCAAAAGCCTCAAGGAGGATTCGCCCTCTTTCGTTGGTAAGCCAACTGCGCCATTCCGTCGCCCATGCATTGAAGTCTCCGCCAATGATAACTCTGGTTCTTTGCTGTGTATCCACCATTATCCTGTCCAGCATTGCTTCGTATTGGTTGTCCAGCTAGGTCTGTCGTAACAGCTGTAGAATGTGATGCCATTAATCTAGCACGCACGAAACCTTTTTCCTTCTCGTCGATGTCTTGGAATGCTTGGTTTCCTCATACCCATATTGAAGCGTGCTTTGTTTTGTCGTTAACCCATATGTTGCTATCAAGGCTTTGGTATGGTTCACTTATCAGTACCTCATCTGCCTTTTCATCCTTCGCCGTCTGTTGCAGATTATCCTGAGCTGCCTCACAGTGGTTCAGGTTTATTTGTATAATCTTAATCAAACTGGCGATAGCTTTCTTAAAACTGGGCACTTTCCGCTACCCGCTACGTGCTTTGCGTTCTCTCGGTCATTTTTTCTACAGAACATACATGATGTCTTGAGGTCTGAGTTTTGTCTGTCGGTAAACGGTCTGAGAGCTTGAGTCTTAACAGGAGTCTACTTTACTATTTGAGGAGTGCGTCGATTGTCGCTCGTAGTAACGTGATGTCATTGGCGTGGTATTATACTATCCATCATTTGTTTTATCTTTCACTATACCTAAACGTATATTCGTTCAGTTGATATTTTATCCTTCAACTGTTTTCAAAGGTTAAAAACATTGGGAAAGATCCATAGAATATATGTCCCATATCAATTGAAAGAAAGGGATTCAAAAAGCCTTCGACATTTCAGAATTTGTAATTGGTCGGCACAAGTTTAATTTCGAAATTTCCAATCGAATTCCTAAGCGCAAAACATCAACCTTTAACATCGCAACCAATGTGCAGTATCCATGGAAAGAAGAAGAAGTGTAGCTTTACCCCACATTTCATCTCATTGATATTATATACATACATATATGTATATAATTATACAATATAATATTAAATAGAAGGATCATTCGCCTCTAGTCCCTTATGGGCTACAGAATAACTCTTGAATAACTGTAAAATGTTTTATTTATTATGGAAAAATAAAAATAAAATAAAGAAAAGAGGAAAAAAAATATCTAAATTATATAGCGAAGGGCTGTGATATTTTCACCTCGCTCAATATATTGTTGAAGCCTTATATCCTTTTATAGTGTTGTTTATAGTACCAAGAAGACTTAGTTTTCCCAATGACAGCCTTTCCACCTACAATTCTCAAAAATCGCCTTCCATAAAATGCCTGAACGGAAAGGATACACACACCTATCACTCGTAAATTAATACAGCAGTCCCTCGGTATACATACACAAGACCAAACTTTTTCTAATACAGATTTCCAAAACAGTTTAAATTTACCCTCGAACTTAGAGAAAAAGTCTTAAAAAACATGAAACGCTTCTGATAAATATCGTTAATAAAAATAAAAAAAAATTCCAAAGAGAACATTCAATTTAAGGAAAAGTATTTTACAAGTGTTGTCAAACTTTACGACTTTCCTAAAACGTATCTTTAATGCTTTCTCCCCCGCGTTCCAGTGAACAACTTTTATAACTAAAGAGCAACTTAAAGAAAGAAAAAGGAAAATTTCAAAACTGTTGAGCACTAGCACTCCAAGTCGAACATAAAAAATCGTTATGACCTTCCGCCTCCTATTCACTTATATACAACCTTACAACCGCATCCGAAGATCCATCCACGGGAGTTCACAACAACCCGAAGAGGCGCAACATTTTCAGGCCACCGTCAAGCTCACCCACTGTATCTTCTACTTCGTTAATTCATTAAATAAATTTCGATCGCAAATATGAGTGGGAAAGGTCGTCAAAATTGGATACTACCACCTGTGCATGTGCATGTGCAACAGACTGCCATGCCTATCGAGTTTCATATTTGCAACTTTTCTCTTGAAATGTGTGCGTGTATGCGGGCATTAAGTTTCAAAACACCAAATCACCATCCTTCTGATGAAAGCTATAAAGCTGCACGGAATGTGAAGAGTAGAGGACACTGAAAATGATCCACCACCCACCAATCTAGCCGGGTATAATGGCATGAATTGCATGAATGTATGTATGTATGCTATACAGCTTTTGGGTGACAGTCAGACGACGATGAAAGGAACCAAACAATGCGGAATTAAAACTTCGATTAAGTGAATAAAATCTAAAAACTGTAAGAATCTGCAACTGAACAGGACCAAGTCAACAACAAGAGCTACGTCGACAACGACTATGGCGAAGAGAAATACAAAAGCGAAGAGAAAAAGCCGAAGAAGACGGTGCAAAGAAGAACGAAAAGAAGTCATCATTATCCGGGGATGCACCCGGTGCACGTACCATTCACTATCCACCTGCCATGAACCCCCAAACACCCACCACCATGGCATGAGAAATAAAAATAACAAAACAACAACATCCGCACACCAAGACCATGAAAGCTTGATTTTGCACTTGTATCCATTGGCCTGGCATGCGCAACAGCCATCACATCAAACTGGTGGTTGTGATGACTCAATGAGCAACAGTAGGAAAAATCACGACAACACCCATACACGCATCAACCGGTGGGTGGTTAGTTCCTCTATCCATACACCGATATCACATTTGTATACAATTCGATGTGGCAGTGTGAGCGTCAATAATATAACCACGAAACAGGGCCCGACAACATAACACAACGGGCATCGCCAACACCAGTAGAAGGGAGTGGTACGTCAAAAACTGACGCACATCCAGGACTAAACTGCAGACGACATTTTTTTCCACTTTTATTTATATTTATCATCACCATTATTACTGCTGCAATTATCCTGTCAACTGTTTAAAACTGTTTCTCCTTCAAAAATACCGTTCAATACAATTTTGCTGTGCTTAACTGCTGCTACTGTTACTGATTTTAGTCTCGAAATTAAAAACAAAAAAAAAATAATAAAAATCTGAAAACGACAAGGACGAAGGACGAAGAGAGTACGGCACGACGACGACATGTCACGTCAATAAAGTAGACACATCGCGCGGAATAAATCTCAAGAGTTGTGAATCTATGTGTTACTGCAGTGAGTTATCCTTTCCTCTCCATTTGCATTTTTCTTTGCACTGCATCTTCGGATAGTTGTTGTTTTTTACTCTGTTTTTACTGCTTGTGCTTGTGATCCTAGTTCTCCATTTTGGATGCCGACACAAGAGTCCTGTAAAAATAGTATTCAATCAGTGAATTGTATCCCCCGTGTACAGTGAGTGTTTGATAAACAGGCGAAAAAGATCAAAATCAAAATATTTCTAGTATCTAGAACCGTTCCGAACGAGGTTTAGTGAAATACATATATTTTTTTTCAAGTGTTATTTAACAAATAGGACACCGCTGCGCCGAGTCGGCGACGGTGGGCGGCGGGAAAGCGCACGCGGGGGGTTGGATCGGAAAAAATCGGATTACGTGAGTGGCAGCGGCGACGACGGCGGCAAAGACCTTCGTACATCAAAGAGCCAAAACAATGAGGATAAGCCCGTCGGGGAGCCATGGTGGGTGAAAACGCTTTTCTTTTCTTGTGTTTCTTTATTTTATTGTTTTTCTTCCTTTTTTCGGTTGTTTCGAGCACCTTTGCGCGTTGCTTACTAAGCGATGGAGGCAGAGAGAGAGAGAGTGAGAGCGAGAGAGCGTGTGAAAATAGTGGTATTGGTGATTGAATGATTTCGGAGAAAAAGATTGAAATTATTTCCGTATTCTTTGCATCGCCTTAGAAACGGAGATTCGAATTTTTGTTTCTCGCCGAATTCTCTCGAAAAAGGATACAGGGCACGCATACAGCGAGATTCACGCGCGCAACCACCTTCTCTACATACATACACATGCACACACACACACACACCTATACACTAGAAAGCCGATGGGAGAAAACACTTGTTTGCTACTACACAACGTAAATGACTAGCTTTTCCGTGTCCACCTCATCCCTCAATCCCAGTCCTCTACGATCCTTATTTGTTTACACTTGTAGTGTGCTCTATTGCCTATATTCCTTCCTATGTGTAAGTGCACCGACCATGTCAGACATAAAAAGCATGGCTGCCGCCATGTTCATGCCACCAAAGAACAGTGAGGCAAAAACGTATCCTTTTCAGGCCTAGTTCTTCCGCCCGGTAGCGAAACGGTTATTCGCATCTTTCTTCAAGGATCATTTACAGCACTTTCCGATACAAAAAATCCGGCTGGCTTTAACATAGTCCCAGTAGTATACCCAAGAGATAAGCATTGCAGACATTTCGTTCGAATTAAAGGGGAAAGATCCCTCGAGGTGCGACTTCCCGTTCATCATTTCATTTCACTCTTCCTGTCTTCCAACCTCACACCTACATACTATCTCGCACTCCTGTCTCCGTATCCCTTGTGGGATGTGATGTTGTGTTACTGCAGCAAAAACCACCTGAAGATTTTATGAATCGTTGACCCATCAACATGGTTCCTTAACTTCGTCGGTTCCCAATGTTATGAACACTACAACCGTATACTAACACACAGCAAGGGGTTTTCCCTTTTTTTTCTGTCTTTTTACGTTCGTCATCCTTTTTTGGTTATTTTCCAACCGTGCGCCTCCCGCTCGTTGCCTTTCAGCAGGTTTTTGGGGGTAGGTGGGCGAGAAATATCCTTTTTCCATTCACTTATTCATTTATTCATACCGCGTGTGGAATGTATGACTGTTGTGTTGCCTTGCTGTTTGTTGTTGGTTACTGGTAGTCCGCTTTGTGCGTGTGTCGGGCTTTTGGTCTTGCATGTGTCAAGTCGCCGCCAACTGATGTTCCTGTTGTTGTTTGTGGTATTTTTTTCCTTTTTGTTCTTCTCGATTTGCATACGCTCTGGTTGCTCCATTGCCTCGTTGCCGGGCAATCCGGCATCAAAGTGTGGGTGCTGGAAAGAGGATTAGAAAACAAACATACAAAAAGATAGAAAACAGGTCGGGAAGGGGCGAGAGGAAGTTAGGGAATCCTAGATTTTTGGAGGGCATCCGACAGGAAATGAGATGGATAAACTGTCTCGAGACCTGAAATCAGATCAGCTTGAGTCTCTAAGTGTCTTTAGAGGAAGTGTAACGAGGACGCTCTGTCTGACATTTGACTAATGATTTTCCAGCTGTGTTGGAACGCGTAGATAAATGGTATCTGGGTAGGTTGGGCGTTTAGCTGGCTTAACCTAATCTGAGCTGGTGGTTAGAACATTATCTGGATTAGACGGTGATTAACTTCTTACTGGGTCTAGATTGACTTTTTGGCGCGTTGTGTACCTTTTTTAACGTTTTGCGATTGGTTAAAAACCGTTTCTTGTCTTTCAGGTCCTAACCATGGCCATCAGTAGGTCCAGGTAGACTACTACTCGAAATTCCAAAGGCGCTTAATACTCAATATTCCCTGCTTTGGGATATTGAAGGATGTGACAGCTCCCAGTCAAAAATTTTTGAACGTAAACAAGATAAATTGTTACGATGATCCTAAATCGAGTTACAGCTCGTGCGACATATCCTAATTTTCTAAAAGCGATTGGGTATGGCACTCTCGACGCCTACAAAATGTATTCAAAAAATGATCTAAAGCAAAGGTTTTGAGACTCGTAAGAAAATACAGTATCTGCCTCGGATCTACCTATATCTGTCTAGTCACAAAACCTGATATAAATAAAAACGTCAAAAACAATTTTATACATCTCATTTGTCAAATCTCTAGCTACAAGTTCTAAGAGACTTCATTCGAGATGACCGTCATTTGCACATTATTCAGTATGTTCCTTCATCGTTTAAGGAACCTCATCCATTATAAAGTTGTGGACACCGCAGTAAATGGCTCAGTTTTTCGATGATGAGTAGGGCAGGCCATTTCCTCTAAAAAATACCACAACTTGTAATACGAGGGGCTTAAGTCGGGACTACCAGCTGGCCAATTATCCTGTGATATAAAGTCGGCTACAATTTTTTATAATAGAATTTATCTGTGAGCATTTTAAGCGTATCGTTTTAAGAAAGCTTTGCGTCTGGTAGGAAATGTCTAGTGTGTTTTCTGTAGTCACAAGTCTTCTTTGACGATACGAGACATGCGTGCGTTTTCTGAGTGGTTTGCTTCTAATTCGAGCCTGTACGATTTTGATGGCTCCTTGAATCCATCACAATGCGTGGACAGCAGTATCCTTGATGGTCACTAATCCACCAGAATCAACGATTAATTTGATAGTTCGCTAAACGAAACAGCAAGTGATTCCAAGCAATCCAAATTACCACCCTTGGCTATAATATGAACGATTTGGCTTTAGTTCAAGATACTAACGTATGCCACATTTTCGGTACCTCGACCGATGCGTTGTCTCACTGGCAATTAATAGTGAATATGTTCACTTTGTATGGAAGCTGATATGCAAGCTCTCTTAAAGCTGCGAACAGACTCAGAATTTTGATAGTAATTTTTAATAAGTCATAAAAGTTATTCGTCCATGAACTTTGCTGTGATCAAATGTAAGCCTTACACGATCATAAAAATAGTTTACGAGTTCTCTGCATTGAAATACGAAATAATTATGTCTTTATTGGAAAATCCTCTACATGAATCGTCGATGTGGTTTGATCGTTGACTTTTTCTTTAACAAGATCCAAAGGAAAGGAATACTGTCATATGGGGGCAGAGAAATCATGGTTCCAAAAAATGTGTGGGGCTGAAATAAACGTCCATAACAAACAGTTGTTAACGTCGTTTGGTAACGCATTTCATTAACTAAAGAGGTCGCACCAGTATATGGCTCAATGACATTGCCAGCTAAATGGTCCAAACGAACAATCAATTGTTTCAGATTGGGTGGTTATCCCATATTTTGTCTAAGCTTCCTGAACCAATAATTAGATACGATAGTTTGTTGCTACGCAGGGTGTAGTCGCGGTGCAATTGTAATCATCACCGATTGTTGAGCGGAAGGTCTGTAGTTCAGGTCTGTCCATTGTAAAGAACAATTCCTATCCGGAAGAATTGAGCAACAACATCAGTTGTGAGTTATAGATGATCAGAAAATGCTGACAAAGACATAATACTCGCAGTATAAGCACACTTAAGGTATTCCCAATATAACACAACAAGTTGCCAAATAAGTTACTGTGAATTACAACCAACGCGACAAAGTCGGTCGAATATCTCGAAATCCTATCTTGGACAACCACCATCGGAGAGTAGTGAATGAATATCTTCGACAAAAACTATATGAACCCCGTCTTGATTCTGTGACAAACACTACAAGAGCGTAACCCTTGAACCTACGCGAACCCTATAAAAAAAAAGGACAAAAGGAAATAAGCACCCGATCGGCGAAAGTACGGTGAAAGATGGGCATGTAGCCCAAGATCTTTAGAAAAAAGTTGTGCCATGAGATCATGAATAAGTCGAATTGCGACCTGGAAATGCTCCTGGGAAACCAAGCTTTCAACTACGACGAACACCAGTCTACACATACCGCGATATTTTTACGATTTTTGTATATGATTTAAGCATATATTTAAGTATAAGTATTTAAGCTCGTTCAAGTTTTTTGCTTACCGAAAGTCATCGCAGTGGTTGTTGAATATCGACAGTTCAACGACGGTGGAAATTCAAAATGACACCTCTTATTGAACAGTTCTAAAGTTCTTACTACATTGCCTCATATGCACGGCGATGCATCCCTTTTTGATCTCTTGACCTTGTGGCAAGAATTGAAGCTGTACTATGCCAGTAAAATCAAAATTGTGATCTTGCCCAACCTCGACGGAACTTTTCGAGCTTTTTCGTGGCTGCGTCATTATTGACTTCATTAGTGGTTTATGAATAACCTCCAATCGTACCTGATTTTGTTTGAAATTCAACGAATTTTATTGCCCACGTCTTCGGCCACTTCTCTGATCTATTCAGAAATCGTTCACTGTTCCCATCGCTATGAAGGCACGTCTAAGCAGCTCGTCTTTTTCAAAGTCTTTACGGCCCTCTTGAAATTGCTAGACCCTAGTCTTCTCAGAGAACACGTTTTTGTTGTGCCTCATGAGTTTCTTTATAGCAAAATTTCGAGAAAATTCTCAATTAAAACGGATAGAATAAGTAAATCAGATTCCCATTTCTTTTTGAACATATTACATACATACATACATATGTAAGCCTCACTGTCCCTGCATATACCGAACCTTACAATTTATCTGCAAGCTAAGCGAACTGAAGCGTCAGGTTGCTTCCCTCATCAGATATGAAATAGCAGCCCTAATTTGACTTGACTTGACTTTATTAGATCGTCTTTGCTTTAAATCGCATTTCGAGCGTAGTGTCATAGCCGGACTAGCTGTGTAAATATATTCTAAATATTGTCATCCAGCTAAACGTCGTTTAAACATGGCGACTTCCAGTCTAAGACCACTAGGAGATCATTGTTTCCTTTTTTTCCCATATTCCTTCCCACAGTCGTCGGCACGTTTACCCCTGCGGTGGTTTAAGGCACTTAAAATTCATTGAGTATATTAAAAACAGCGTCAACTTAATACAATCTGCATATTAAGCACCAATCTTACTCTATGCCTTTGTAGTGCTTCATCGGTCAAAAACCTCTTAAAGACATCGAATCAGTTGCTCCATAATTATCCGCTTATAAATAACCATTTCATGAGCGTACGATAGTATATACGACTCATTAACTAATTCTATTTATATCTCAAACGAACACGTAATGAACTGTCCGGTAATATCATGTAGCAAATACAAATCGATTTCTCCCCACACCAACTAAATCTATGAAGCACATAATCAAAAGAGGAATTCCATAGCCGTAGCTCCTTTGTAGCTGCGTATGTATGTGGCTAACAAAATTGCATCTTGTCTCCTAATCCGATGATGATTAACTTTATTCTTGAAATACAAAACGCGGGCTTTCGAGTTTGATTTATACAGGAGGTCACTTGACGCATAAAGCTAACCCGACTGTTGCTCAACGAACGTAGAGAGCCAGAGATCCTCCACACTTTTCTCATCATCTCATTTCGGATTTTAATTTTTAATTCGCAATAGCATGAAATGAACCCAAAAAACGAGTACAAGCACTTCTCGTATTGTTTACATCACAATTCCTTCCAAGTATAGCCCAACATCCGCCCTTCCTAACTGAATATAAAAACTAATAACCCAGCATCACTTCACTTGTAACACAACCTGCCACGACACCATGCCGTGCTCGTGGCATGCGGCAGCACCACTACCAATTTACAGCACGTCACCATGGACGATTTTAATTGAATTTTTAACGAAGAGCAAACTAACATTTAAAGTTGCGTTCATTTACATATGTATATATTCAGTGCGAGGGTGAACCCTTGATGATGATTATGTGAGTGATGCGAGCCCACTACCACTAAGAACGACACCGACAGTTTCGTATCTCTGCTGCTCCCATCACTGACGCCCTAATCACCATGGCCGTCATCACCACCTGTGTGAGCTTTCACCCCTTTCCACTGTGAATGGCCACTGTGTGCAAAATACGCGTGTCTATGTGCCTCTTCGTTACACCCCTTCCACTATCACTCTCTCTCTCTCTCTCTCTCTCTCTTGAGCGCGCGTTTTCTCTGTGTCTCTGGAATTGCGTTAATTTTTAATGATGATACCTCGAACCAAATTAGGAAATTTAATTAAGTAAGGAAAGTGTATAGCGCGCCCTCATCCTGTCGTCGTGCAGCCACTCACCCCCGTTGCCGAATCGGTTGACAAGGATACACGCACCAGACGGGGCACAATAAACAGAATACAACCGGCTATGAGCCACATCATCTCAGTTAACCCGTCTGTTGCGCGACTGCAATCTTGTGGCTTCATCATACTCATGTTTCCCCTTTTCCCGAGTCTTTGATTTCATCCTTTGTTCTTGTGCTTCCAGCCTGCGTTCAATCAACCTAATATAACAAAAAATTAAAAAAAAAAAATTAAAAACTTTAACTCAAGACAACGAAAGCAATACATATATATATATAAAATATATTTATATACCTAACTGTGAAAACCTAATTCCCAAGGATACAAAATTCAAAATCCAAAATAAAAAACAAAAATCCCCAAAAGCAATTTTCGATCTTAAGGACACCTCTACTACATTTTCGAACTATTGTCGTTTTTTTATGTTTCGATTTTGATTTCGAATTCGAGAAAGATGAAAAAAATATTTTTATAAAAAGCAAAACAAATAACAAATATCCTTTAAAGCTGTGCATAAGAGTGAGTGAGACAGAGATACGACAAGCAAACGTCCTTAGCATCCAGAGACAATGCCACTGGACTATGTTCAAGCCAAGAACACAGCTTACATCTTTGGCAGCCGACCGAAAGCAGAAGCAGCACTCACAACCGACGATTACGAAGACTCTCAGGTATACTTGAGGACATACGACGACTATCATCCGCATCCGCATCACCATCATAACCAGCAGCAACATCACCATCATCATCATCGTTACCAACGTCATCCAACCGACAGCCACGACATCCTCAGTCAGCAAGCAACAATTTTCATTGTAAAGAAACCCGGCCCGGATGCGGCAGCGAATAAAAACAACAACACCAGCCCCAGCCAGACGGCCAACGTACCCGCTGACGACCATGTGGAGTTGCTAAAGTCAACCAATCATCAATTTTCAGCATCCGTACAGTCGAGCAACAACACATACATCAGCCGTGCAGGCATCAGCGACAGGAAGTTGAAGTTGAAGCTCAAGCACAATGCGAATGGCGAGCAGGCAAATGCACAGGATACAATTGGGGTACGGCGACTCGAATCAATAGAGAGCAACAACAACGGTCGTTTCAAAAGTGGTGACACTGGTGTCGGAAGAAGCGATGCTGCTGCTAGCAACAACCGTATTAGAAACCATTGTGGTAGTGGCGATATCGGCACTACCGAAGCAATAGTACCATCAAGTGGAAATGAGATACTCTGCGGGCGACTAGAATGGACTGCAGCTCAATCACTGGTCGAACTGAATGGTAAGGATATGGCAAGTGTAGTGGTGGCAACAACTGTTGCACCAACACCAGCTACATCATCGGTATATGGTGCCACCACTGCAGCCGCACACCACTCAACATCATCCAATAGGGACCAACAACAACAGCCTCCTGCTGTTTCCATCGTTACCGCTGGTAAGTGAGAAAATATTTCATACTTGCATGTACTCATACCCTTAACTACTGTATCTAGCTCTTTTGTTTTTCGGTTTATACATATGTATCCCTATGTTTGGGATAAGCTTCTCGCATATTGTTCGAACGGGGACTGTTGTTCCTGATTTTCGACGCTGGGAACTTTTACCGATATCCCATCTGTCACGACTGCGGGTGGTCAATGCTCTTATTGGATATTCTCCAAAAAGCTGGGAAGTTGCCTGCTGCTTTTTTCTTTTTTTTTTTTTAATCAATTTGCATCCATCGGATGACAGATGAAGACTGTTGCATCAACATATCTGAGAAGACCAAGGATACTAAATGCTCTCTTTCCGACGTACTCAAGGTGTAATGTATGGCCTTTAAAGAAGCTTATTACCTTCAATCCTAAGTAAGTCCCAAGTAATCGACCCGGGCTTTAGAACCATGAACAACATGTCCCGAATTCATTCTGAAAGTTGCAATATCGGAAATCTTCAAACAATTCTACATATTTACATCCCCTGTCTCTATACGTACTATGCCTATATGCATATGTGCCTACATCACCCTATGCGGATAATCTTGCGCCCATGTACCCCATCCCTTTGCCCTGTGCCCTATGCCCTATGCCCTGTGCCCTATGCTCGATCCCCTATGCTTAAATGCCCTGTGCCCTATACCCTATGCCTGTATCCCTCATGCCCTGTACCTGATAGAGCCCAAAAAGTTAGATCATATATCAGGTCAACGATGCAGTAAAGCATGCCCCACCTAGATCAAGTTAAGGTTCAGCCTTAGAAATGAACAGAAGTCATGAAACTTGTTCTTACTCATCTACAGCAGCATCGAGCTTGCTAAGCTGTTTGATGGTAGTAAGCTACTTTTTTTCATAATCTACATGCTAGGCCTATTAACGGCAACCGAGAGCAGTAACAAGTTAGTAGTATAAAGGAGGTTCAATCTTAAAGGAGGTTCCATTTTGACTGACTCTAGTATTCTATACAAGACTGATGTTGAGCTGGAGTGAATTTTCGGTCTAGATCTAATAGGTCAAATATTGAACTTAGTGTCTGGAATAAAATGCACGAAAATGTCCGGGCCCTGTTGTACCAGACCTCGGATGTTCTATGTAATCCGAGACAAGTCCTGAGACACTGTCTCTCAAGTACTCGAATCCTTTCCATGATTAAGGCCATGTAGATTACCTATACTCTGGAATCAAGTTAGCTTCTTTGAAAAAATCAGAGCGAGCCTTGCCAGAGGAGCATCTATTTGATATGATTGTCGAAATTTAAAGAGTTTTTCAATAAGGGCGGATAGATGTTGAAACAAGTTTCGTGTGAGGTGAAAAATTCTGCCTTTATTTGTAAAGCCCACGTACGAGTGTACGAGGGTGGTCCGATAAGTACTTAGCCTACATAAGAAAAACAAACATTTTGCAGAAATGGCGATTTATTTTTCAATATAGAGCTCGATACACTTGACCCAGCGATGCTCCAACTTCTTTAACCCGTATGAAAAATACGTTTTCTCAAGGTCTGCATAGTAGGCCTCCGTGGCGGCGATGATTTTTCAAGTTTGGAAACAAAAATTAGTCGCACGGAGCCAAATCTGGAGAATACGACGGCTTCGAATCGGTCCAATAATTTGGCATAGTACAGCCCTGTGACCGTTTTGCCCTTCTTCAGGTAGTCGAAGTGGACCACGCCTTGTGAATCCCAGAAAACGGTGGTCATCACCATTCCGGCCGATAGGACAGTCTTCGCCTTCTTCGGAGCACGTTCGCCGGGTGAAGTCCACTATTTCGACTATTCCTTGGTCTCTGGTGTGTACCAGTGGATCCATGCTTCGTCGACTGTCACGAAACGATGCAGAAACTCCTTCAGATTGCGTTTAAACAGCGTCAAACACTGCTCTGAAGTGGTCCCACGGTTGTGCTTGTTGTCCGGAGTGAGCAAACGCGGCACCCATCGCGCCGACAGCTTTATCATCTCCAAAATTTCATGTAGGATATGACCCACAAGATCTTTTGAAATGCCTACTGTCTCAGCTATCTCGCGCACCTTAAATCGGCGGTCTGCCAATACGAGATCGTGGATTTTTTCCAAAAACCTTTCCTTCCAAAAACAAGAATCGAATCACTGACCGACATTGCTCGTTTTCCATTTTTCTAAAATCCACGGACACTCCCGCTTCCACACGCGGTCGAAACTACGTGTCCGATCCGGCTGAAATTTCGACAGTAGCTGTCTACTAGAATGTTCTACACGATAGTAAGTTGCTCTTGCGATACTGGCGCCATCTGGTGGTGAGGCTATACGAGGCTAACATAATTTAAATGCTTATTTCGGCTTCTTACCGATCCCAGTGGTCCAATTTTCATTGACTCTTCCGGTTGAATTTGAGCGATGGTCTGTATTATGTTTATTTTAAGGGCATTACCTGGACCTGCGACTTCAGGAAAAAAGAAAATGTCTAGCGGGGGGTCAAATCGCACAACCTTGGTGGTCAATTTACATCGCCTCTGCCAGAGATAACTTTACCCTCAAATCGTTCATGCAGAATGTCCGCTGTGTGGCATGCAGCACCCTCCTGCTGGAATCACATGTCGCCTAGGTTCATATGCTTCAAATTGGGCCATAAGGAATTGGTTACCATCGTTTTGTAGCGTTCGCCATTGACGGTGACCGCGTTCTCTCTGGTCATGACCCTTGAGCTTTTAGGTCAGTTGGATCTTGTACGAATCGACTGACTCGGGTTCTGCTGCAACTTTCACGACGATGTTGTCGGCCGATCTTGCGTTTTTTTGACGAACAAATGATGGCTGATTGATTATCGAACTGTTCTCCTTAAATTTGACAACCAAACGTTGAAGAGTCGACTGGAAAGGGCCACTACGTCTCCCGTAAAATGGGCCCAATGTTTGCACTCACGGGCACTTATTTTGATAATAAAGTTTTATCATTTGGAAGGACTGGTGATTTGGCATCAGTAGCTGAGTAGTAAACGTAATAAACAATAGATTTGAGAGACTCCACCAAAACAACATGACCGCCAAAAAGGAAAACAGCATTGGAAAACCATGTTATTCACATTGCAAAAATTCAGATAGAACTGCCAACCATCGAGGAAGTAAAGCAAGCAGTCCATCGACTTAAAAGTAATAATTCGACCTAATATTATCGAAATCAACAAAATATTCTGGAGAAATAAACAGAGAAGTTACATGCGTTCATTACAACTAAGTATGTATGTATATGCAACAATGAAACTATCCTTGAGGAATGGAAAAACTCGGTCATCATCCGAGGAAAACAGAAAGCAAGATCTTAAGGAGGGAGAATTGTTGGTGGAAAACAAGTCGAAGAAACAATACAAATGAGAAAACTACACAAGCATTGCCCGAGCAATAATATCGTGAAGACTAAGATTGACAGGACAGATGAAACAAATGGACAATAGACAGGCAAAAGAAAACTGAGTGGAAAACACGATAGAAAAATACACCAGGAAGGTCGCGCCGTAAATGGGAGGACGATTGAAGAGATGGAGCGTAACACGGAAACATTGAAGTGAAGGGTTATCTCCGAAGCTCTAAACATCCGAGTTCCAAACGGCCGGTAGTAATCATAATAATTAGAACTCCTATGCATGGCCATTGGCCAGTATTACTTACGTAAATCAAGAGCACTGATTCTGCAAAATACTAATATGTCAATAGTGTGCCTGAGGATAATCTATGTACGAACGCCAATTGAACATAATTTAAGCATTTTCGAAGCTTCGCCCGAATAAGTCAAATAAGCTGTCATTTACATGCACAGAAACGTAAAAAACATATTTTTTTTTTCATAAAACCAATCGTTTCTCGTAGAACATTATTTGCATCCACATAAACACCACCCAATTATTGTCAACCTTCTTTGTCTTGGCCTCATTGGCTTCTCTTCAGACTTTTTTTATTTCAATAGTCACATTTAAGCGAATAACAACAGTGTTATAGGTAATTACCAACAGAATGTTGAGGTCACGACGTTTGATAAGTATCACTAAACATAGGCCCAACAAGCTAAACATAATAAACAGAAACCAACTCTCGAAGGTAAACAATCAAAATGTAAGCAGTCGCACTAGTTTGTTTGAAGACCTCTTATCTATTAGGTCATCGAGTGTCTCATTACACTTTATTGTATGCGACATAGGA
This sequence comes from Merodon equestris, assembly GCA_958301585.1. NCBI lineage: Eukaryota > Metazoa > Arthropoda > Insecta > Diptera > Syrphidae > Merodon > Merodon equestris. Next base: position 123,193,189 of record OY284414.1, read on the forward strand.
AAGACTTATGTATGTGAACATGTTGACAATCAACTGGGAATTGCGTCATCACTAAATGAATATTTAGTTAAATCGAAAATGAGACTTGTTTGAATTATTATAGATATAGGATACATTCGGGATAACTGTCAATAGTTTAACTTACGGCTTGAGAGATTGTGGCGCCACATGGACATGGGGCGGGCTATTGAATATTCTAAATGTCAATGACTAATTATAACGCAGAATATGGAAGGATGAAGCAAAGTAATATATTCAGGGCGGACTAGCTGACGGCTTTTTCCTTTAAAGCAGTGAACTGTTCCAGCCATGGTTTTGTTTATAGCTTTAAAGCTATAAGCCCTTACCAGAAAGGCAAAGAATAAATGCTTTATTCCATATGTCAAACCGTGATTGAATGAGGTACCAATACTTACGTCAAATACCAGGCTTACAATATAAAATATATTTCAACATTCCGAAGAGAAAAAACAAAAATACCAAAACGTTGTATCAACAAGATTAGCCTTTCGCCAGAATCGCCAATCCTGATCTCTTTGATGACATCAATATCGTTATCTACTCGTATCTAATCTTCGTATACTTAGGAAACAATATCCTGCAGAACTGACGAGTAATGATCAACTGATTTTCTCTAGGATAATGGCTTGTTCGAGTCAGTTATTCCTACATACACCATACATTTTTAGCAACTTATGTAAAAGTAAATAGAATGTAAAGGAACATGTTCAGTAAGAGGTATGGTACTTTTTGTCACAGGAAATACTCATTATGGGACGAAATTTTCAATTTCATTCTCAAAAAAAACAAACAGTTAAGGCTCACAATAGGACTTACGCCAGTTTATTGAGATGATCGTGACCATAATGGTATTATACTCGGTTTCATTTAATTTTCCTTAGCTCTAGTATACTTACCGACGGTCCCAATAAAATGAAATATTCGACGTGGAATTTCGACAACTCAAATAAAAAACAAAGTTTAAGCAAACAGAATGTAAGGAATTTGGCAGTTAATCAAGTTCGCTTAAGCCTTAACGTAACTTGACTTTTCGTGGGATTTCCGTTCAGTTTCGACATAAGGTTAAGCTCATTTTTGTTCTATTACGGCTGAGCCTTAAATGATGAATCGGACATAAAGGATTTAATAGTAAATCACTGAAAACATCACAAGAGTTTGCGAGAAAGGGCAATTACCGCACTCAGAACTCAGTCTTCTGGTCAATCAGGAATGGAGAAGCTTGCAAATACAGGCTCGTTAGAAATAATAACTGCTAGAGGCCGAAAAAAATATGTAGCTAAGCTACAAGTCCAACAAAAAATATTGCGCAACCTAATAAGAGGGACAAATGTTACTGAATTGACCAAAATTTCTCAAAGAAGACTTAGGAGACTGTCAGAAAATTGCTTCAATCACATGGCCTCTACAACAAGCCCTTGTTATCCAAGGTGTGTCTTGATCTGCCCTCGATATTTGAGTTATTATTATTATTGCTATTATTATTATTAACTCGTAATTTTAGAGCCCCGTGGATAACCCTTCGCCAAGCTCAGTTTTCGCTGTTAACTTATGTCTCTTTTAGGTTTGTTCTTCTCTGTATTATCCTCCCATTCACGGCGCGGACTTCCTGATGGTAACTTTCCCTCGAGTTTTCCACTCTTTATTCTTTTGACTATTTGTCCATTGTCTATTCGTTCCAATAATCCTGCCTGTTATGGTGCATGGTGGTCGACTCTCTGCTCGATGCTCTTAATGCCTCTGGAATCTATGCCCAGACCTATGCGGATGATGTTGTTGTTCTCTCTGTCGGCTCATGTTTAGCGACTGTCTGTCTCAAAGCGCAGGTGGTGCTAGATGTGTATTCGGCTCTCGGTTAATCCTTCTAAGACTGATGGCGTTCTCTTCACGAGAAGGAGAAAAAATACTGGCATTACTCAGCGGGTGCTAAAAGGGATTCCCATCCCCATATCCGAGGAAGCTAAGTACCTGGGAGTCATCTTAGATAGCAAGCTTCTTTGGTCAAAGCATGTTAAGTCCAAAACCACCAAAGCGCTGTCAGCTTTTTGGCAATGCAAAGCTGCCTTTGGCAAAACATGGGGCTTACCGCGAAAAAAGGTCCTCTGGATCTACACGGCAATGATAAGGTCGATAATCTCATATCCATCGGTTGTTCGGTGGAACAGGCTCAAACGCAAACACGTAGTGGCCTCTTTCACCAAACTCCAAAGAGCAGTCTGTCTCAGCGGCCCGGGGGCTTTCTGGGCAGAGCTCCAACGCTGGAATTCTTTGAGCGCGAAAACATTCGACTGCACGTCTCGTTAGGAAAATATGCGTCTACCTTCCAGTCAGAGATTTACGCAATCCTAATGGCTATAGTGCATGGCAGTGGTTGTGAAGCACAGGTGGACGGGAAAAAGCATATGCGTCTTCAGTGACATCCAAGCTGCACTCAAAGCTGTGTCCAACTCTCTATCCAACTCCAAATTAGTGCATGAAACAAGACCTTTTTGAACAAAGTGGGAAGACTAAATTCACTTAGGCTTGTATGGGTCCCAGGTCACTCTGGAATCCCAGGAAACGAGATCTCCGACGAACTCGCTAAAAGGATCTCAGAGGAGAGTTTCTCATGACCAGAACCCGCCTTAGGTCTACATGCTTCCACGGTCAAATCTGACATCAACGACTGGGTCTATAATGCACACAGTCGTAGTTGGAAGGAATATCCAGAATGCAGAATGACTAAGCGCGTCTGTTAGAAGTCCGCAACATTTTTCTTATCCTTAAGGAGAAATGATTGCAGAAGGCTTACGGGCGTTATTACGGGCCATTATCCTGTGGTGCATGTTGCGAAGAGGATGACACAGCAGAACACTTTCCCTGCGACTGTCCCGCCTTCGCTGGCGCACGGTGGCGCACTCTTGGGGCCGATGTGGTGTGTGCCGAATCTCTTAGCTCTACATCACAGAAGCCCCTCCTCACTTTTCTCCGGACAACGGAGAAAATGCAATAAAGACAAGATGCCTGTCTGGTGGTACAATGGACCATTATTTGTGTCTGAGTGTACTAACAGATAGTAGAAGCCTCCAACAAAAAAAAACAAAAAAAATTCACGATTTTATTAGTTCGACAATTCTTGGGGCTTATACGCGTAAGATTTCCTCAAGTTCTTATCTATGTACAATAGTTTTCGTCATTCGCCTGTTCTTTAGTCTTGTTTTAAACCAGAGATGCTCTTTAAGATTTTGTTTACAAAAATCCAAAATCAATTTTCCTCTTTCTTAAGCACAGACCAAATTTCACATCTTTAAAATGTCACTGGCATTATTATGGTTTTACAAAATGTGGATTTTGACATTGCTGGAAAAAGGAGTTGTTTGAATAGTTTCTTTATCGGGAAGAAGCGTTGCCCATATGCAACCTTTTATTTATTGCGAGTGTATTCAGGTGCGTGGTTTTGATCGATCCAAGTCGGTCAGTGACTATATATTTGGTTTTCTCTTAATTTACTACTTAGCTTACTTTCTTTCCTGCCATTTTCACAATTTCTCTCAATTGTTTCCTCTATATCTCCTAGAAAGTTTTTTAAGGAATCTCATAAAGTAGTCCAACAAAAAATTAAAGAAAAGTGGTGACAATATGTCTCCTTGTCCCTCAAGTATCCCGAGTTTATGGTATTTTAATTCGTCCTTACGCACACTTGTTTCAGTTTCACCAACCTCTTCGGGATTCCCAACCTTTCAAGGACGTGATACATTTTCGACCGGTTCATAGAATTGTTGTTAGACCATTTCGTTAAATTCCTGAAACTCCCATTTTTTCTTAAAGCTATCGTACGAATGTAGTGAAAATCTAGTCAATCGTCGAGCGGTTCCTCCTGAAACCAAACTGGTAGTCTCCGATTATCGACCGTCCACACAAGCTTGTAAATTTACATTTTTGCTTATGAAATTTAAGGACCGCACTATTTCATTTCGAGGAGAAGTTGAATGGCCTCCGAAGTCATGCAATTTGGCACCTTTAGTCCCTTTCTGTAGAGTTATTTGGCGATTGTTTGGTATGTCTTATATGTGCCCCTAACTCGTCAACGATTAAGGACTTCAATAATGACATTCAAACTGAATTTGCCTGAAAATATCGAAGAGGTGGCTTATATGTGATTTGTTCAACCATTTGGTTTTTGATTTTCAAAAAATGTACAAGAAAATTGCCAAAATGCATACAATTTTTACATCAGTCTATAAGTCAATTCCTGCCATTCTATCTAAGGACCATAATTCAATATTGACCATGATTACGTTATCAGTGGTCCATTCAGAGATCCTATTTTGAGTCACACATTTGAGTCACTCGAGCATATTGGCTGGGTGTCTCGCCAATAACTCTTGTAATGTCTTCTCTCAAGGTTACAATTGATGCTCAGCATATATGAACCTTTTGACGTATCTCCATAAAAAGTAATTTAAAAGCGTCAAATCGCACGATTTAGCACAATTCACCGATCCAAAGGGTAAAACTGCTCATCGAACTCATTTCTCAAATGCTCCATCGATTTGCATGCTATATCGCATAGAGCGCTTTCTTGCTGGGATCACATGTCGACCAGATTCAGCTCGGCATTTTGGGCAAAAAAAAAATCCGAAATCATTGAACGATAGCGGACACCATTGACGGAAACATTGTTCCCATGGAAATTTAAAGAAATATAGTCTAATGATTAGGCCGAATTAAACCGCACCAAAAAATGTATTTTTCCAGGCGCCCAATACAAGAGCTGTGTAAGGTTGCATGTCGGACCAAATACGATAATTTGGGGTATTAACACCAAGTTACCCGTAAGCAGAAATTAGCTATATATGGCAGCACTTCCAGTATCATATGGATAATAATAATTCAAAAACGTTTGTCACTCGCATTGAACAAAAGACAGAAAAATTGGGTCAGTTTTTGAAATATTTGAAAAAAATCGAAAAAGTCGAAAAAGTTTTATAAAAAAAACTGTTTTGTTTCAGGCTTAGGTAAAATATAAAATTTTAGCTTGAGTTTTCGAAGAAAATATCAAAAAATATTCATAAATTAAGAGACGAAGGACCAAGCCAACGCCAAATAGCCAAAACTAACGGCAGATCTGAGAACGTTATTCATAATGCTCTGTTACCCCAAAACCGCATCTCAAACGAGGCAGACAGCGTAAAACGACTTCAAGAGAGGACGATCACATAAAACATAAAACTTCTCTCAAGCCAAGACGCTTTCAAGCCAGCTGCGGCAGTTCTCCTCCTTCTCCTTTGCAAAAGATCGCAAAGGGTACCTGTCTTAACAAAGAGACAGACAGAAAATCGAATAGTGCTCGTTTGTCACATAACCTGGACTGAGTGTAGATGGTTTGTGTCGAAGATGTTCGTTCACTACTTGCCGGGGTGGTTGTCCCAGATGGGATTTGAGAGGTTCGACTGAATTTGCATTAATTGTAGTTCACAGTAAATCTTCTGTTCCCATGTCATTAAAGTGTTATATTGGGATGGCCCAAGTAATGGGAAGAAGTGGCGTAAAATCCTGTGGTCTTACGAATCAAAGATAAATATGATTGGTAATGATGGCAGACCTTGGGTGAGGAGGCTAAAAAATACTGAGCTGAACCCTCCCTATACCAGTAAGACCTTTAAGCATGGTGGTGGTAATATAATGGTGTGGGGCTGCTTCTACGATGGACAAGCGCGTGTACGTTAATACACTTAAAGACATATTGCTGCCTTACGTCGAGTGGGAAATACCACTGTCTTGAGAATTCAAACAAGACAATGAATTCGGGTCTAGCTCAGAAGTGGTATTCCGATAACGTTGTACATCTCATAACTTGGCTTGCGTATTCCCCCAACTTAAATCCTATTGAGTTTTGGGGGATTGCTAAGCAACAAATAGGACGGATGAAACCAAAGACCAAGGAAGAGTTGTGGCAAAAAGTACAGTCGGCTTGGTAGGCTATACCAAAAAGTACTTGTAGGGCTTTGGTAGATTCAATTTGCTGGAGAGTTTTTGAATGTTTTTAAGACAGCCGATGACCAGTTCAGTTCTAATATTTTTGCGAATTACTAGTGTACTCTTGGTTGTCAATCCTCGCCAAGCATTCCCTTTAGTATTCTCTAATATAACCTTTAGTTCGGGCAACTTAGTTGATTTTCTTTTTATTTTTTTGACATTGACGTTGTAGATTAAATTCTAAGCATATTTGACTATATTATCTGTTATAGATTGGAAGCCAACAATTATCTAGGTTATTTCAAAAAGCTCTTGATTTTCCAATATTCGCCGTAACGACCATTCGAGTTATAAGGGATACGCATTAGAATGATGATGGATGGGAACCGGCAATAGTTTTGATGGGAAAAGTAAGCACTGTGGTCAAGGTTTATAAAGCATCGGGTTTCCTACTTCATTAGCTTATCAAAATTTAGTTTTAAAAACACAAAACATTGAGATGTCCGAATTGAATAAACTTCTCATCACTTAGCATAAAACTATTCCATGATAGCTTTTATTATGTGGTGCTAGAAAGTTTCAGGCAACTGCACTAGCAACTTGACGTGAAACGTAAGCGCCCTAAGTCGTTTAGTTAAATTATTATTATTCATCCTGCAGATACTTAACTCAATTTACATTTGAATCTTAAAAGCACCCATCAAGTTGAAGCTAAATGTATTATGCAACCATTGACCCCATTCCGTCTACAATATACAAGTATTCGCACAAAATATCTCTAATTTACTCCCAATCAAACTCGACAAACATTCACTATTCGAGCTCACGTCAGACCGAAAACGACACGACCCACTCGTAGACAACTCCAGCCAGGAGCGTACGGTCACAATCCCGGCAATTTATTGCATATTTCACGAAGAAATCCTTTTCCAACCCTCGGCTTAGCAGATTTTGACATGCAAACATTGTGTATTAATTTATTTATTCCATGAAAAGGATACGTTTATCCTTTTTTGTTTTTTTTTTTTGTTTTTGGTATGAACTTGCTTATATGGATGATGACGCACCACCCGTCGACCTCATTTGTATTTTACTCAGGCGGATGCCTAAAACCTTTTGTAAGGTGGAGGTGGTATCGTACTTGAATGTATCAAAAATTGATCGGCGCTCATGCCATGATTGCTATGCGTAATACTGACAACATTGTGGCAAGGATACAGCCTCACAACTATTATCATAAATTACAAACAACCAACGGCATACCAGAATCTGGTCTGCTTTTACATGACCATCTTTAAGAATTGAGATTCATCGCAACCTACCTGACAACTACCTGGCAACTACGTATACTACCTATACAAGTGAACACACTCGTCGTATCTGTGTGATCAAAAATTCATGCAAATCGTAAAAAGACCAAAAACATAGGACGAGCTCATCAGGCAGTAGATTTGGATAGATGGAGACGTGTTATGTACGTACTCGTATATGTAACGTACAGGAGATGGATAGTTAACAAATCAATTTGGATAGGACAATCCTGGGCTTCCTCAGCACTTGATGCCACAATCAACCTGTTGGTCGGGTAAGCACGCTTCATCGGCCCCTCGCCCGATGCTCGGGTAAGGGTTTCAAGTTTTATTTCCTTTTTATTACTCGTGCTCTTTAACATTTATAAGCATTTTGGGGTTTTATTTGCTTGCCCGCTTCGGCTCAGGTTATTTGCGCTTATTCCCTAGCCCCTGCCTAATGTAATGGAGGATTTCATTAATAATTTCAACTTTTCCGAGCAACATGCTATTTGTATCTCCTTTACAGCACGTGTTGTTCGTGAAAGGGATGGATCAGCTCGGTCAGGTGGTCCCGATTGATGGATACGTGGTGCGACAGACAATTCGTCTATTTACGAGAATGCATAATTTTAGGCACGAAATGCTCGTCCCATTGTTACTCATCGATTTGGTAATGAACGATGAATTATTGCCAGCTGGGTTTAATTGAGAATCGATAGTGGCATTTGGTACGATGTCGATGCATGATCCGTTGAAGATAATGGGAATTGTTATATAACAAAAGAGCCTGGAAGTGATGACCTTAATTGAGCCTTCAACTTGTGAGGGGAGCTTAAGTGGAATTAGATCCCACGAGATGGACTGGAATGTGGGTTTGTTTGCCTTAACTGGTATAACGTGATGAATTCACGTGCTCGAGGATACCGAATCGGCTCGTGGAAGTGAAGATATATTAAATGTGTGCACCTATCCAATAAGAGGTGTCAATTTATTTTGCTAGAAAAAAGTAAAATTAATACAAAAAGCCTTAATATTCTTATTAAAATCTTAAGTGCGAAGTCTGGGGTTAGTAACAGTGTAATATTTACCTCCGGGTCTTCCCATAAATAATCACTCTGGATTATATTCCTAGTTTCAGCTATGGCAGTGATTTTTTAGCTGGCGTTGGCGGAAAAATACTTTTCAGCATTTATATATCCAAGATGTTCACGTTTATCCATTAAATAATAAATTTTGTGCAAGACAGCACCTAAGAAGGACCAAAAATAGTACGAAATTTACGAAACGCTTTTTAGCCGATTTCCACTGTTTTTCCTTACTCTATGAGAATTTGTTAAATCATATTTAATAGCCTCCTAGTTTGATTTTACCAAAATTATTCACGAAGATAGTTGAATGCTAATAATTCATCAATGGTGTACAATTTATATTGACACCTCTTGTTGGATAGCCCTTTTCCACTCGTAAGTAAAAGTTTTTCTTATAGCACACTTATCAAGGGCAATATTTATCATGTCCTACATTTTACTAGATTAAATTCCGTCCGAATGGCAAACTTGAATACAATTTTTTTGATTCATTTTGTAAATAATCGCCGTTCGTCCTAAAAATATAACCTCCATTAGAATTAGCAGTAGATTAATCAACTAGCTTGACTAGAAATATGCAGATACTTTGTAGATATGTTTGTCAACATAGCAAGGGATAAAATGGGTCAGTTGCACTAATACGGCACCCGAAATGATAAAATTCCTGTTATTTTCTGAACACCCGTCTTCATTCATTAAAGCCAATGAAGTGCCAACAAATTGATAAAATTCCTGTTATTTTCTGAACACCCGTCTTCATTCATTAAAGCCAATGAAGTGCCAACACTTTCACTAAAAAATGTCATCTATTGATTGGTGATTCATTTCCTTTAAGGGCCTCCAAAGCTTGATCGTTAACGACCACTTATAAACTCGCCTGGTAGGAGACAAAGAGAAATCATACGAATGTGGGTGTTTTTGAAATGCTTCTTCGCAGAATTGTCCAAGTCCGATCTACCTACTTTGTTCGAAATCGCTTTCAAATACTCGAGGCCATTTCCGTTAAGAAAATCATGTTCCGCCTACCTACTAACGAGCACAAGAGTATGACTCCAACTGAAACATTTATCATCTGTCATCATTGCCTGTAGCATCCTCAAATGGTAAAGCTCCTCATGTCATCATCTCGCATTTCTGCCGCCCGTCACGCCCGAAAACCATGTGTGCACGTACATATGTAGGTGGCAATAAATTACACTCGCACTCGAAGTCAACATTCATTCCCGCTCCTGTTTCCTGACTTCCATCCACTAAAGCTATCGCTTCCACGCGTTCCATATATCTTGTATAAGTTTCGAACATATTTGTTGGCGCGCGTCATATTTTTATGATTCTTCTGCACTTATTAGAAAAATGAAAAAAAAAAGAGAGAAGCACGGAAAAAAAACTGATTTCCATCATGGTTACGTACGTATGGCCAGGAATAGCGCTCATTTACAAATGCTCATTTACCATTTTCCATTTCCACATTGCCACACTACGTCAGCGTGTACAAGGACGACAGTACGAGTAAATGCTAACAACAGGCGAAATAAGGGCGATGAGAATGAGGCGAAATAGGGGAGGAGGGAGGAGGAAATGGAATCATAATAGAGACGCCCGAATTTCCACCAGTCAGCGACGACGAGCAGGAGCCAAAATCAGCGGGCCTATTACCATTTTTCTTATTAGGCATTCTAATGTGATTGCAGGCACAGTCGTCCTCGTCCTTTTTTCCTCCGCTTGCTATGAACTACGTTGCGCGATTTTCGTGTGCTCGTTGGTTGTTGTTGTCATTACCTGTTACCGGTGGCAGTGGTTTGCACGCCAGCTACTCATCAATTCTGATTGTTAATCTATTTAAGTTTTTTTTCTTTTTTTTTTAGGTCCCAATTTCATTTCTGTTCTTGTTTGTTTGATTTGTTGTTGGTATTTTGTTGATTCACAATCGATAGGAGATTAGGACGCGGAGGTTTCTCGTACAGACACCAGTCGTCTCTTGAATTCAATTGTTTTCTTCGAAGAACATGAAGTGAAGGCAGAAGTTGCTGGTACGACCTGGTACGGGAATCATTTAGCTTCGAATTTGTTATCCGGCCAAGCTAAGGTCGCTTACTCATATCAAATGGTGGGTAAGGGGCGGCAGTAGTTAGTCGAGTCATGCAACATGCTGGTGTTACCTGTTACCGAAAACATCGAAATGCAGGTCCTTAAATGCCTCGAAATGAATTATAGTTTTCCGCTTTATCGATTTTCGTTTATCGGTGGCGTTTTAGCTTGCTACTTTACTGGAACGACGTTTATATTGACTTCCAGATAGGAAGCCAGAAAAAGAGAAAAAAAAAACTGGAAACATGACAACGAAAGAAAAAAAAAGGAAAACTTTCGAAGATGATATCCTTGTGAGGTGTCCCTTTAAGAAGTCACCCACCCTCCATCGCCATCACTTGCAACAGGTAGAATTAGCTGTTGTTGCTAGCTCTTCGTCGTTCTTTTCCCGCATGTTTCGGGCATTATGTGGCACATTTCGGTAATGTGTAGGAGATTCGGAGGATAGGACACAACACAGAAGAATCCAAGGATACAACATCATAAAATAAATACCCACGCACACATACATCCATACAATTTAGACGTGTATACAATAAATGTATAGACAAACGAATCCCGAATATCCAGCAAGGATACCATCAACAGGTGAATAATAGATTCGCCAAGGTTTTCCAATTTCATCGCACTTCACCTTCCATCTCGGAGCAGTCCGTCCGTCTATACTTGTACTCGTATGTGTGTGCATCAAAACGGAAAAGAAAGTATCTCTCTGACTGACTGCTGTCTGAGATTCTTAACCTACATACATTTATAAGCACGTTTGTATGTATTTGAATTTCGTCGGGAACAGGGGCGTCCGCGGGGCGTGCGAGGGGCGCCAGGGATAAAAGTTACCAGAGAATATTTAAATTTAATCTAATTTGGTTTTATGATTTCTTCTTCTGGCGCTTTTTGGCGCTTTTCGGCACTGAACTACGCCGTCATGTTCGTAGTTGTGCGATGCCATTCGACGTTGTGCTTGCTGGAATGCTTAGCAGTTGTTGGGGGGGGTAGGGGGAGTGGATTTGATTTCCGGCCGCGTCGAGCGTTGCGGGTAAATTTGAAGCTTAAATGAAAATGGAAGATGATTTTCTTAAGGAAAATTTAATTATCCGCGAGAACTGCTCCGTCGGAGTGTGGGCAATGGATTTCGACGCGGCACACGAAAACCTGTTACGGTTATACACTTGGGATGAACAATTTAAGCTAATGAGGGGTGAGAGTGCGTTATGCTGGAATTTAAATATCAATGAATTGCGGCAGAGAAAAATAAAGGAATACTACGACTTTTTTCGGGACATATTGCTGTCAATGTGTTCATTGTGCAGCGGGTCAGAACGGGATTCGCCTGCCTTGGTGAACTTGAATTACACATAATTGTAAATTGAATTGCGTACAAATACTTTCAGTATTCTCTGAATTTTCTGTACAGTCTTCAGGGTTTTGCTCGTTCTGAGAAAGCAAATTCATTTAAAAGAGATTGAAATGACCTGCAATTCAATTTCGGATTTCCATTTAATAAATTAGAGTTAAAACGAAATAGTTTGAGATAATCGCTCCACTATCTATGCAGATTGGGGACAGTATCACTCCTTTTGACACAACTTGCCTTTGAACTCAGGCTTTTGTCCTCTCAAGGGCGAAGCACTTCAGTATATAGAACGTCGTTTGATAACTTCACGTTCTCTCGTTAATACCTCTTTAAATGGGATGGTACAAAGTATCTTTAGGCATTTGTAAAGAATACGTGCCGTTTGAGTTACGTCTCATTCACTCCTAATGCAATAGGTAGTAAATAGCTTAACGTGACTTCACCTTTATATGTTTTTCATCCTAAAAAAGGTCATCAATTGATTTAAGCATACATAGTATAGGACTGGAAATTGCGTCGCTTGACCTATTTCTCATGAAGACCAAGATTAAAGCAACGAGTGATTCTCTCTTAAACAGAAATAAAACAAGGTTTTCAAGGCAACTTTCGTTTGGCATCCCTAAGACTAGAGACCAAGGTACAAAAAACGTCTTGATGATTCCAGTGCTTTTATTCAGACTTGATAGATTATTTTTTGCAGTTCTTATGTAATAAAACTAAAACGACCGAGTAAAAAAATATGAAAACGTAACAAGCTCTTCATTGCGTAATCCCGCATCGAATTAAGATGGTTCCGAATTGATATCTTAATTCATTCACAAGATACTCGTAAAAGATGGAATTTAGGAAAAAAAATTAGTTTGCAAATTTTGACCTACTATAAAGAGGTTGTTGAGGTTAGTGGTTTCTAATAAAAAAATATCATGTGAAGGACTTCAGAGTTGCTTTTCTGTTTTTTTTTTTTGGTTTGGTTGGAGGCTTCTACTATCTGTTGGAGCACTCAGACACACATACTGATCCATTGTACTATCAGACAGACACCTTGTCTTTATTGTATTTTCCACGTTGTCCGGAGAAAAGTGAGGAGGGGCTTCAGTAATGTAGAGCTAAGAGATTCGGCACGCACCACGTCGGCCCTTGCGCGAGCGAAGGCGGGACAGTCGCAGAGAAAGTGTTCTGCTGTGTCATCCTCCTCGTAACATGCAGCACAGGTAGGCGTCTCACGGATGCCGTCTCAGAGATGCTTGGCAAAAGTAAGCCTTCTGCAATGTTGCGGACGTTGCAGGTGTACGCGCTTAGTCATTCTGCATCCTGGATATTCCCTCCATCTACGACCGTGTGCATTAAAGACCCAGTCGTTGATGTCAGATTTGACCGTGGAAGCAGGTAGACCTAAGGCAGGTTCAGGTCCTGAGAAACTCTCCTCTGAGCCCCTTCTATCGAGTTCATTGGAGATCTCGTTTCCTGGGATCCCAGAGTGACTTGGGGCCCATACAAGTGAATTTAGTCTTCCCACTTTGTTCAAAAAGGTCTTGAGTTCATGCACTAATTTGGAGTTGGATAGAGGTTTGGACACAGCTTTGAGTCCAGCTTGGCTGTCAGACGCATATGCTTTTTCCCCTCCACCTATGTTTCACAATATAGTGCATGGCCATTAGGATTGTGTAAATCTCCGATTTAAAGACAGACACGTATTTTTCTAAGGAGAAGTGCAGTCGAGTGTTTTCGCGCTCAAAAAAAACTCCAGCGCCGGATCCCTGCCCAGTCCTGGAGCCATTTGTGAAAATGCGAACACATTCCATTCCAGGTTCAGTGTCTGGCCAAAGCCGGTCCTGACGACATGGAAATGTGACTGTAAAATTACAGCGCAGTACGATGGCAGATGTCATTGCGTCAGAAGACATATCCATCAGACAGGGGTCGTAGGATATTTCTCCCGCAAGTACACTCTCCCTCCAATGCGAGTTGTACCAAAGACCATATCTCTTTAGGCGAGACATGGCTTTCAGTGCGCTCTTTCTGATATACTCGTATATGTCAAGGGGTGAAAGATTCATCATAGCATCTAGAGCAGCTCCCGGTGTGGTGGGGAAAGCCCCCGTACAGCTGAGACAGACCGCTCTTTGGAGTTTTGTGAGTGAAGCCACAGCGTGTTTGCGTGTTAGCCTGCTCCACCAAACAACCGATGCATATGAGATAATCGTTCTTATCATTGCCAAAAAGTTGACAGCGCTTTGGTGGTTTTGGACTCAACATGCTTTGACCAAAGAAGCTTGCTATCTAGGATGACTTCCAGGTACTTAGCTTCCTTGGATATCCGGATGCATTTTAGCACCAGCAGAGTAATGTCAGTATTTTTCCTCCTTCTCGTGAAGAGAACGCCATCAGTCTTAGAAGGATTAACCGAGACCCCAATACTCGTGCACCAGTCCTCGATCACATCTAGCGCCACCTACGCTTTGAGATAGACAGTCGCTCAACATGAGCCGACAGAGAGAATAGCAACATCATCCGCATAGACCTGGGCAAAGATTCCAGAGGTATTGAGAGCTTCGAGCAGAGAGTCGACCACCATGCTCCATAACAGCGGGGACGAGACGCCACCTTGCGGGCAGCCCTGTTTACTCCAGACTTGACACATTGTTCGAGGCCTGCATCAGTGATCAATGTCCTGTGCACAAACATTGATTTGATCCACAAAATCAATCCTTCATCTACGCCATGCCGTCTAGCAGCATTGCACATGCTGTCAAAAGTAGCGTTATCAAAAGCTCCCTCAATGTCGACGAAAATGCTTAGTACGTACTCTTTTCTTTCGAGAGCTCATTCAATTCTTCCAACTAAGTTTTGAAGCGCAGTCTCGCAGGATTTTCCGCGCTGATAAGCATATCCGAGAGAGGATGCATTCGGAGGGAACTTTGGGCACGTCTCTCCATGCTTTTCAGCAAGAAGGATGTTAGACTGATTGGTCTAAAACTCTTAACTCTTAGCGAGTGGGTAATCTTGTTTCCCTATTTTGGGAATAAAGACCATTTTCACCGCGCGCCAAGGAATAGGTATGTAGGCTAGTACCAGGCTTGCAGTGAAAATTCTTTTCAGAGTAGGAAGCAGCTGTCTTATACCTTGTTGCAGCCTAACAGGGTATATCCCATCAGTGCCCGGCGACTTGAAGCCATCGAAAGATGCCACAGCAAATTCAATGGCCTCAGTAGTTGCCACGCGTGACGCAACATACCAGCTATGCCGAGTTGTTTTCAGCTTTGTCGATTTTCCTTGTTTGAGAACGTTAACCAACTTGCTGGTCACGCTCAGGGATTTGATCTCTTCGCAGAAAAACTTATAGGAATCATTCTTCGATTTACGAATAAGCTTCTTATATTCCTTCTCTTCCGAGTTCGATTTAAGCGATCTATTCAGGAGACTTCTGGCTTCCCTGCGAAGAAATTGGAGCTCAGCGTTCCACCAGGAAATCGGCTTCCTGCTGGGAGGTTTTTTGATGGCGCTGCTCAGGTTATGAACGGCATCCTCCACCAGTCTCTTTGTTTTGAGTTTAGGCAGGGCTTGAGTGCTCAAGCTCTTCTCTGAATCGCACCCATTCCGTCTTTCTCGAATTCCGCTTGGGCTGCGAGGGGGAGATCCCACACTTCAATTGGAATTCGATATATGTATCTATGGTCGACAGCGTAACATCTGGTAGGTAAGACTCTCCAGTTAGTGATGGCCTTCACATGCCTATTAGATCAGCTTCATATTAACTTAGTAGAAAGTTCTTAGTACTTGTACTCTTGAATGATCTGTGCAACTAATGTATCATACCGTTCGGATCTAGATCGTCCTTTGGAAAGCGTCCTAGTTCAGTCGGTTGGTGTCCAAAACTTTTAAAAAATATGTGCAATTATTCTAATGCTATGAATTTTCATGATGAAAGATATACTGTATAACGACTTGGTTTATTCCTTTCCCTCATCATAGGAAACTGTTTCACTTAATGTAGACGACGCGGTAAGCTGTAACCTTTTCAACCTCTTTGCAATATATTTGCAAAGCGAAGCAACCTAATACCATGGTAAAATGGTAAAATAGAATAACCTGCCTTAAGACAAAGTTCAGAAACTCATAAATTAGTAAGTCGGGTAGAATGTCCCTTCCTAACATTGGCATGAGGAAGTCTTTAATTAAATTTTATTTTTGGAATTGGAAATAATTTGAAGTTGATTGTACTGCGGGAGGTGGGACTCTCATTAAATCGATTGGCTATTGTTAGGAACTTGAATAAGTTCGGGTTAATAATAAGTTAGTAAGTAAGTCGTTAAAAATGTCGTTTAATGAACCATTATTGTCCATCTCTAGCGACAAATTTTTTTTGGCTCCATATAAATTCCGCATTGGAAAAACTGGACGTCCTTTAAGTGATCCACGAATCGACTGAATTTTTGGTTCATTTCAAAGATCGAAAGTGCTGCTCAGCCAGGCTATGTGCAATCAATAGGAATAGGTTGTAGTTGGGGGGGGGCGATGCTTGGAAAATACGGCGGTTGACGTGGGACATCCCACTTCATGGCTTCCAGGTAGATTTGAATGTGCAGGAGCTTTGCCAGGTCAAAAATTTGTTGCTGTTGAAGTAGCACTTCACTCATGAAAAACCATTGCTTTCGAATGTTTCGAAAATATTGTGTCAACTACGATACTTGTAATGATTTTGAAGTTCAGCTTGCGTCTGGTATAATTATGAAGTAGTGCCCCCAATTCGCCGTCTTCCTCGGTGCGCCAGAGCCAAATCATTATTTTTGAAACATCGCCATCAATCTCTTTTTTATTTTTATAGATCATGCGCCCCGTAAATCTTAACAATTTTTAGTGCAAAACAATTTCCACAATAACTCTTTTCTTGGTACATCTTAAAACTATGAAAACCACTTCGGCGAACTAACATACATTGGGGTTCAAACTTGGCTACAATACTTCCTTGTAGATGCGTTAACTTCCTAAATGTCAAGCGCGTAATTCTTGGATCATCATTCATTGGGAAACAGCCCCAGAACTTATTCAAGATCCGAATACAAGCTCATCCAACAAGAGGTGTCATTTTAAATCAATTCAAAACTTTTGCATTTTAAAGCAATTCTCTTGTAGAAAATGGTAATATTTTTATTTCAGCTTAAAGTACTTATCATACGGTTAATACCTATAATGTAGTAATAGAAACATTTTCATTGTGTGGCCTTGGCACCGACCTGCCCGAAATAAATATCTCCACATGGATGAATCCAATTTCAGATTAATTAAGTAAGGCAATATTGTTTGAAACGTAATCTATTTGGCGCATTCAATCCAGTCGCACTAGAATCATTTTTGGAAAAAAAATATCTCAATGATACCGCCAGCGATATATTGCTCAGAATAATTTTGTATAAAAAATCATGACCTTCAATCATTTCCAATGGGCAATCACCCAAATCACAGCGTTGTGCATGGTCTGCTGAACTAAATTCTTATGTCAAATGGAACTTATACTTTGATCAAATGGGGAAGTGACCCATTTACACTTATCGGGCATACGTCTGTTGGTTTTATTATTGAGCAAGGAGTTTCATTACCTTTTGTTAGGGGAATAAAATTTGACTATTCCAAATACTTTCAAGAAGGCAGAAAAATGTGTTTCCCAATCGACCAAAAACATGAACAGATCAGTAAAACGTCAAGAAATCAAAATGTTGTAGTCAATTGACCATTGGAGACCTTGTTCCAATGTTAGCATATCGTATATACCATTTCAAATAACGTTGAAAGACCATTTAAACATCAGACGCGTTTTGTTTGATTCCAACAACAATAAAGTTATTCGAAAAAGAGAAAATATCACCTTCAATCTCTGACTATTAGTAAATTATGAAATTATGGTCGTAGTCACCCGATTAGTCGCAGATTTAAAAATATACGTAAATAAAGATCATTAAATGTAAAAACGGAATCACCTTTCAATTTGAGCTCAGTAGTATGTTAATATTAGGGCCAAAATCTTTGTGCCCAAATCCTGTAATCGACTCGAAATGGGCACACTTAGATTTCCAATCACATTCTCAGCTATCCGATGTCAAGTTTTCTTAGAATTTTCTTAGCTTTAATTATATATTTATAGTCACTAAGCTAATCTTAGGTCGAAAGACATAGTTTTAAGTTTGTTCTGTATGCTTTAGAGTGCCCGCATTTCTTTCATCATATTTATTCAAGATAATTCCCCTCCGAGTCAATACGGCATTGTAAGCGATCATTAAACTTGTCTGGTACTCCAAGGCCGGAATAGAGTTGAGGCTGCCGAAGCCCGCTGGTGAGTATGGCGGGTGGTCGAACATTGTAATGCTTTATGCTTTTGAGCTTTGTTTGGCGGGGCACTATCATGAACAAAAATCGGCCGAACACGATGACCGACAATCTTCCTAGTCTGATCTTGTGAAATAAATTATTTAAGGATAATGCCCTTGGTATTGAAGAAAAGTGTGTCTTGATTCGACTCTTCTGTATCCACACTTTCTTCTCTTTCTGCTTTTATGGTGGTTTCCATATACCTTTTTGTGAGTAACTCATGACATGAAGGCGCCTTTCTCCTGGCAGACTTCATGCCTTTACTATAACACACTCTCTGTTCTTTTCTCCCCTTAGTGAGAGAATGTGAAAGAAATAGCGCGCTGATTATTCTCTCTCCTAAATCCTCGATATGCATACGATAGAACCACTCTTATTAATGCTAGTCATTTCCTATATAAGTCTCGCAGACACACATCGGGCAGAGCGCAGAATTGTCCATGCCTTTCTCAATGTTTTCTTCATTCCTCGAGGTTTTTAGTTTCGGTGAAAATTCGTCGTCTTCAATGCATTCACGACTATTACAAAATCCAGCAAACTAGAGGAATACTTGGGACAGGCACTGGTCGTCGATTTTCGTCAATTTGAATATTCCGTTTCCCAATTTAAAACAAAGCTTGACATTCGATCTTTGCTCTATAGCGATGTTCGACAGACTGAAACATTGGAAGTTTGATTATAATGTCATAATTATTGTCAGAACAATGGGAACTAGTTTCCGACATTCTGTGGAATAAGGCAAAAAGTCAGGGTACGGGTGCTTGTCTAGTCGACTTTGAAAAGGTCTTCGACACTATATGGTTAGAAGGTCTGTTCTATAAGCTCACTAGGCTAGGTATGCCAATCCACCTTCGGCACATGATTTAGGTAATGACTGTGCGAAAGAAGTTTGTTGTTAAATTTGGCAACGTTACTTCGAGCAGGATCTTTAATATTAAAAAGGACTTACAACAGGGACATCTACACTAGTATTCTTATAGGTTTTCTCAGCCACTCAATAACGTTTGCAGCACAGATCACGTCCAAAAATTTAAGTCATCAATGTTATGACTCCGTTATATAGGGCCTTATACATATATTACAACAGACATATAAACGCTTGTCTGACTGGAGCTAAGGAAGCGCTCGGTATCACTTATCTGTTTCACAGCAGTCAACTTGACCGCAGGATAAAAATCATATGCTACGTGGACTTAAGAAGGTCCACAATCGAGTATGGTTGTCTGGAATGGTTTAATGCAGAATAAGATTCGCTTGGCGTTAGGGTATGTCTTAAAATCTACAGTATGCAAGAATCAACGTTTATTAACTATTAGTCTAATTAGCTCCTGTATGACAGAGCAGCACAGTGCAAGGACTATGACTAACGAAAACAACCTTATCTATGGGGCTTAATACTCTAATTATAGATGCCATGAGAGCATACTCCGATTGAACTTTATGGAGATGGCACACGGCTCATCCACGACGGAAACGTTGATCATGAGTACCGCATTGACGGACTTGGATCTCGCCGATTTGTAGTAGTTGTCGAGTGAAAACGCCTCTCAGAGCGATGCGTTATTCCGGTGAAATCTTTGGAGACTAGAAGCATCATTATGCTTTGATAAACTTGAGACCTAACTGAGGCACGTTAGCCTTGTTGTGGCTTTGACCAAGCAGAGGAAGGGAAATAACAAAGCCTAGTCACTGAAAGATGCAATCAGGGGGGTGACCAGTGTTTAAGGTTAATATTAAGCAGTTTTATCCTAAGCTAAGATAGGCTATTAGAATAAAGAAAAAAACAACGAAGAGCGCCAGTAAATACAAGGGGCAAAAGCAATGGGAACGCCTTTTCTGTTTTTCGTTTTTTATAATTCGTGCAGGTTCAAGAGTGTACCCTCTTATGGGGGTACACAACCTGGACAGGGTGTCGATGGTTTGTGTCGAAGATGTTCGTTCATTACTCTCCGGGGGTGGTTGTCCTAGACAGGACTAGAGAGATTCCACTGAATTTGCGCTGGTTGTACTTTACAGTAACTCTTTTGTTTCTCATGTCATTAAGGTGTTGTATTGGAAATGCACACACACACACAGAGTATGAATTTTGAAGTAATCTTATGCTGCGAGTGTTATGCTTTCGTCAACATTTTTTGATCATCTCTCATTCACAACTGATCTTTTTGCATACGTTTTTCGTATAGAAATTGTTTTTGACTATGGACGGACTTGAACTACAGACCTTCGGCTCAACAGTCTGTAATGATTACCATTGCACCACGACCATCGCCGAACCGCTACCGAATTCGACGTGAAAATAAAAGATACGAGTATTTCCAATAAGTTCAGTAGATGAATCAGCGACGGTGTTGTAATCGGCTTTTAATTTATGCCGGTCTCGTCACAAATTATAAGAAACGAGTATTGGGACCTAGAATAAGCTCTCGATGTTTCCCAACAGATGACGTTACCAAAATCACAATTTCAGATGTTAACACATCTTCAATGAAGTACTATTACACTATTTTATTCAAGCAAAATCTACAGCAGAGTGTGAATAAAGCCGAAGAATCGAAGGCACTACTTCATGAGGACTTACAAGTATGTATATCGGGCGCTAGCTGAGCGTTAAAATCATTACAAATGTTGATACATTATTATTTCTGAATTAGAATTTCCGAATTGTTCCAAAAACTTTGGATACCGAGAGACGTGGAATGGCATTTTGTCACCTGTGAACTGGTGCTTCAACGGCAGGAAAGGAAAACTTTCTTGCATCGTATCATGACTGGCGAAGAAAAGTATTGACCCGCCGTATTCAACAAGCATTGTCCTTTCGTTTATCGCTAATTTCGTTCGATGGTACATGGCCTTTTTGGTTAAGTGGGTATTTTAACAAACAAAAGATCCACAATAGGCCAACACAAGATCTGCCAATGCACCCGGAAGAATCTACTGCTTGGCACAGTTTTTGGTCCGGCGAAATTTTCCGACTGTGAGAACAATGTAAGCGTAAATGGCGCCCGTTATCGTTCAATGAATTTGGACTTTTTTTGTCCAAAATGGCCGATCTGAACCTGATTGACAAGAGCTACATGCCACGCAGCAATCGCATCAATATATTGTGAAATTAGTTCGATAAGTAATTCATCTATTTGATTTTGGTCTAGTGAATAGGCCTGTTAGTTCGTGGGACTCGACGCCTTTGGATTATTTTTTATATAAGTACGTCAAAGTACTCGTCTATGCCGATAAGCCAGCTTTAACTTCAGATTTGGAAGATACCAGTATGCTCGAAAAAGTGACTTACAATTGAACTCTCCGTATGGGGTACTTTAAAATTCATACCCTGTATATGCATTTTCCAATATAACACCTTAGTGACATTGAAACAAAAAAGTTACTGTGAACTACAACGGACGCAAATTCAGTCGAATCTATCGAATCCTATCTAGGACAACGACCCCCGGAGAGTAGTGAACGAACATCTTCGACACAAACCATCGACACCCCGCCCATGTTGTGTGACAAAGACCATAAGAACGTAACTCTTGCAGCTGCGCGAACCCTATAAAAAAAAAACCAAACGCTGTCGTTCGTTTTGCAATTGTCTTGTAAGGCTTATTGGTAATTAAGAACCAAACCCTTCAAAAAGCCATGATAAGAAGCGACATCACAAATTACGCGAACGTTTTGAACACACCTCTTCCCTGGTATAATGCGAGCCATAAAGGCTCGACAGTCTCTATAGAAATATATGGGTAACCAAATAACCGAGATTGTGAAGTACATGTATTTACCGTATCAACGTCTAGACGAACATTATAACTGTTAACTAAATTCTTTCGGACGATGCAATAAATGTATTAGAAACATGATGACTCGAAGAAGACTTTAATTTTTCATTTTGTTTATCACTTATCCCTGTTGAACACAACAAGTTTGAAATTCCAATTTCCTAGATGACTCCCATTGATCCGTAGGTCTATTAACTTAAACCCACTTAAGCTAATTGCCTCCATTGCACCACTCCCCATCATACTTTATTGTAAAATCAAAATTGACTCGTTTCCCAATCAAGCTACTAATCCACACTTGGCAGATACCAGAACTAAAACCAAAATGATTTCCATGAAAAAAAAAATCCTAATCTACCTAGGGATTACCTACCCGAGATTAGAACAAAGCATTCGACAAGGGAATTCTGGGAATCTCGCCATTCCGGTTGAGCATGTGTAATTTCTGTCCCTGTCCTAGCATATTTCATGCAGAAAATTGCCATTTTGCTCAAATCCACTTTGCCAGAGAATTCCTTCAACTGCTCCATTGTCGATCTACCATCGGTCGGTAGAACGCCCCACATTCTTCCTCATTTATTGCAGTAAAAATATTTTTTACTAAATAAAATACAATTTGCAACTATAATAATCCCATTAAACTAAGGAAACATTTCATTTCGTACTCAAATCCATACAAATGACATTTTAAAAGCACTCCACTCAACGGCACCAGAACGATGGCGGATATGATACCAGAGATATAGATACAAGTACCTATACTCGTAGATCCTCTCTGCACTTGTCTCTCTACAGGATATGATTGCACACATACACACGCGAAGGCATAGTCCACTCCCCATGCTCATGCACTGGATACATGAATCCAAGTGGCGTGGGGTACGAGCGGCCCTGGTACTTTTGGCCGAGTACAAATGTTAGGAAATTAATAAAAATGGCATCCTTTACCGTTCGGTCCGAAAATGTTACCCTCGCCATTTATAAAGCGAGCTGCAAGCTCTAGCTTCCGTTCTCATTCCCATTTCAATACTCTGTAGCCATTCCAGTTCTAGTTCTTCTAAATGGAAACGCCATCAACTACGGAAAAACAACTACAAGACGGACGGTCAGGAGACTATGGTCGTAGGATGGGCAGGGGGAGAAGTAGGAGGGATTTAGAATGGGAATGCGAGAATCTCTCAGCGTAATGGCTTCGGACCATTTATTCAATCCGAATGTGAAATTCTTCAGGGTCGCTGCCATCACCGAGCGCCACGCCATTCACGACGCCACACCACCGCTCGATGGACGCGATCCGAGCTCTAGACTACGGACAGGGAAGGAACGAGTAAACGAATGAACAAATGCATGGCATTTATAAACCAATCTCCATCTTGATATTTATTACACAGGACGAGGGGCGATTCCAGGAGAAACAAATCATTTGCCGCTATTTCCGTTCCACACATGCCACATACTCCTCCATACAGATCCGCCATGTCCTTAGTGCAATCGAGATACTGTTCGCTCTCTTAGTTACGCCAATGCCACTGCCGGCCAAAATGCGATTTCGCATTTCAACTTTTCAAGTAGAGTGGAGATGGTTAATGTCCAACGTCCAGACATATGGCCGCAGCACATGCTTTCATAACGAGGATCAGGATGTGAGCGGAGATTATTTTTCTCAGTCATTGCGAGACATTCCCGTGCCGTTCTGTGTAATTACTCATCCATTCCGGTTGCTTAAAGCCTGATGTACGAGGACACATTCAAATAACAATTACGCATTATGACGCACTAATCATCGCTGGACGGAGGGATAATAACATTAAAGTGTCCCTCCAGTTCACCGCATCGTAATACATCTGCTGGAACCTAGGGATCCTGCTCTGTGGCACGTCCTCTTGGTGTTTATGCTTTCCGTTTGTCTGCGCCTTTGGTGTGTACATCCTTTCGGTGTGCATCCCATGAATGCGATAAATTTGTTGCATTTACCTCTCGGGTGGATGTGCAGACCACCCGGCATATACCGAACCAACGAGTTGCGTGTAAGTAGTTTCGATGCCATTTCAACACCGCGACCAGCCCATCCTGGACGCTATTAACCGAGCGTACATACGAGTATACGCAGGACGGTGCGTGTTTGTAGGTCTCGAGTGGCGTGGCGGCAATGTGCTTTCGATTAGCGACTGGAATTAGGATATTGGGAGAGTGGGGTTGACTTTACTGTGATCAGCCTGGTCTAGCCTGGTTCGGTGTGATGTCATTCTATCAACGTGGACTAGGAATAATCTTAATTTGAAAGCATATGGGCCACTGCAGCCCAATGTCGCATTTGTCTGGCACGCCAGGCGTATTTCGCATATTTGGAAGTTTAACACAGCTTATCGGATTGCGAAGCGATGACGATGATTTACATTAGGATGCAGTGCAGCGTTATGTCGAGGGAAATTACATACTGCTGCCGCGAGTGTATGGCTTTAAGCGGTTATCTGTTGCATGTTACGGCTTTAATGATACCTGCTTATGGATAGAAATATGACGTTTGCAAAACGTTTGCTTGCATCTTATACTAATTGTTAGTCACTTCCAATGAGGTAAGCCCCAAGCACATAAGCCATTGCCACCATGAACGCGTTCGACATTGACTTGCACTTGTACACTAGACACCCCGCTTCAGTGCACTTGACAAACCTGGAAGACAACTTAAATTGCATTATCTGAACCGCGTACCTGTAGGTAATTGTAGTACAACTATGCTAACGAAGCAGACGTCATAATCCCCGTACAGACTACCTCAGCTACAGGCTAAAGACGGAAACTCCCGAACGTTTCTATGGCTTCCGTTTTTTGCATTCGATTTTAACAACTGTTGCGCCCTCCTCTTGTATTCGTAGGCACTTACTCAATAGCCCTCAAGCCGACTCAGTTAGTCGGGGGGAGAAAAAACGTGAATTTTTCGAAAATAGCTGTACGCGCGGAAGCCACAAGGGATGGTGATGATGGCATCCAATTTCTCATATCATCCCCATACCTCAGGCTAATGGAAGTCTATGACATTTGGAGGGCAGCGAATCGAAGGCTGTTGCTCTTCTATATGTATAAAACCACGCAATACACATTTCTTGATTTTTCTTCCTCTTTTTTTTTTTTTCATTTGACCCTTGCAACACAAGGACTGCGTGAGTGTCTCCATAAATCATGTTGGCTTAAGAGCTAACTACACACACTCAATGCAATTACTTATGATTTCCCAGCAATTTGTGAACTCATTTATAAAAATGACCAGTTTTCCGCCCACTGCTTCATGTGGCCTCCATCGCTCGTGTACCATTCCTCGTAGAACCCCTTGTCCTTTCTTCTTTTGAACTCTACTTTCGGCTCCTGTGCAGGAAGTTGACTGTTAAAAGGAAATAATTTGTATTTTTTTTTTTTGCTTGCTTCCTTGCTGTATTCGAGGAACTGACGAAATGGTTTTGTTAACGCTGTACTTAGTTACAGGCTTGAGACGGAATTCGTAGAGAAATAGGAAAAAGCGGAACAGAAGTGCAGGAGCGTGTGTTAGAGTAATACAAATGAAAGACGATTGTGTCGACGGCGACGTCGAGTGAGTTTTGAATTGATGTGGTTTCGAGTCATACCGTTGGTTTGCTGTTTCATCTTCATCAGAAGAATGACGAAAAAAAGGGGGACGGGTCCAAAACGCTGTTTTCGAAATTCTATATTTTTTAGATTTCTCCTGTTGAAGTCGCAGGAACGAAGGAAAAAGAACCTTTATGGTGTCATCAGCATTGATAAAATGGCATCAACATTGAGCTTTCATCAGCTTCTATAATAGTCAGATGTGACGTAAAGTTTTGGTGGTATTTCGAAGAAAGCACGAAGCATACTGTAAACTTTAACTAAACTTATCAAAATGTGAATATTCAGATGTTTTTTGGCGAAAACAAGCTAAGGTCCAAGTATTCACCTTTGTGGAACCCCATAGTTAGTTTTTAGGTTATTAGGAAAATATCAATTTTGTTGTCATAACATAATACTTAAGTGCCCGAATGATCAGGAAATCCCATCTAGAGAAGAGAAGTTGTCAAATTTCTGAAGGCACCACTTAAATCCTAGATCAAAGAAGGGGGTACAATAGATCTTTATTGGTCGCATGACTAGTGTCTTCATATGACACACCACACACCCCGAATTTTGCAAATCAATTCAATTCAAACCTTTTTATAATGGAGTTAAAAATAAAAATTATAGAAGTAAATAAGTAAGGCAATAAAATCATAACAGATTCGGACTAACTCCGTCTATATTCCCTGAATTTGACTTGATTGAGAGAATCGCTGGTACCATATCTGCATGTCGGACTTTTTGAAAGTCGAGCAGGTATTTATTTAAACTTTCGAGTGGTAGTCACGTTTAGAAGGACTTAGATGCAAGCTAAAAGAGGAGATGAACTCAAAATAAGTTTAATAAGTTCATATTGACTTTTTAGTCTGAGATTTACAGTCACGCATTCCAAAACCGAGCTGGTGAAGCTTTTTTTGCCGTCACAGAATAAGGTTTATTAGTTATGTAAACGGACTTTGCCCCTTCCTTTGATTTTGTTTTGCAAGGAACGTTAGCTTCTCGAATTTTGGTATCTGGCTTTCTCGTGAGTATTGCAATTTAATTTTTGGAGTTAATTACGGCAACGATTATGATTTCAGATTTCCTTAATATCTGAAGGGATGCGTTTATTAAACAAATATAAAACAGTTTGTTATAAAATAAGCTTTTTCACAGAAGTCATAGAGTCATTTGATCCCAATTGATTTGTTTGGCATTCTGTGAAAAGTAATCATAACAAGAACTTCCAAACTTGATTCCGGGATCTAGGGTAGAATATTGGAGTGGAATCTGACTATCAATAAGACTTTTTCGATATCGTTAATGAATAAAATTCGTAGGACTGATATACATATAAGCAGAAACCAAGTCAAAGACTTCATAAAATTGGAAAACAGGATTGTATGAAGGCATGGCTTTTTCGACAGACTAAGGAAGTATTGGATACTACCAGTGTGCTTCAGGAGAATGAGATCGGCGAGTGACCAGATTACTATTACTATATGACAACCTTTATCACAGAAAAGACAAACCATCCACTTTTTTAAATGGCGTGTTATTATACAGGGTGTCCCACGAGCAGTGTGCCAAAAAGCTAGAGCGTGTAGGTCTGGTCCAGACAAGAAACAAATCGTATGGGAGGGGAGGGTCTATTCCCCCCCGTTTAGCCGGGAGGGGCAATTTTCTAAAAAAAATTGACTTAATTTGGAAAAAAAATTATTAAAAATCGACAGTTACATCCACAATGCCGTGACATACTTTTTTGTAAAGCCAGAAACATCTTCTTTCATCTTGTTTTTTAACGAAACTGTTTTAAGGAATAGATGGGTTCTAGCCGCTAGAACCTTAATACAATAAAACCGCAATTTTATTTTTATTGAAAAACAAAATATTTGCAACCCAAATGTAAATAAAAGGCATCGCATTTTTAATAAAAAAAACATTTCCAAATTGGATGTTAACTCATCAACACATTACCATGTCAAACTCTTACGCTCGAGAAGAATTAACGGACATGCACCTCTGCTACGGTTTAACTAAGGGTCGAGATCGTGAAGCCGAAAGACTCTACGCTGAAAGATATGCCAATCGAAGGTGTCCCAGTCGTAGCATGTTTTCAAGAATCCACCGACGTCTGCGAGAGCACGGAGTGCTAGAGCATCGAAGAAGCGAAAGATCAGTTACAGATGGATCAGGAATCTTAGATGAAAGAATTTTGGATTTGGTCCGACGTAATCCCTCCCTTAGTACAAGGAGGATAGCTATTATGCTTGGAGTGCCCAAATCTAGAGTATGGAGAGTGCTTCATACCGAAAACTTACAGTTCAGGAGCTCACCTCAAACGACAAGTTTTTGAGAGCAGAATTTTGTCGATCATTACTGCTTCGAGATGAAACTGAACGAAACTATTTTGCAAGGATACTCTGAACGGATGAAGCACAGTTTACCAAAAATGGGTTGCTAACTTCCACAATTTGCATCATTGGAGTAGCACCAATCCACACAACAAAAAACAAAATAAATCACAACACCGCTTTAGCTGTAATGTTTGGCTTGGTATTGTTGGACACACTGTAATCGGGCCCTGGTTTTTGAATGCCGTTATTAATGGAGAATCATACCTGCAGTTCCTATGAGACCTTTTGCCCGATTTGATGGACAACGTTCCTTTGGCCATAGCAGATAATTTAATCTACCAGCAAGATGGAGCACCAGCACACTACAGCTTACGGGTTAGAAACTGGCTGGATGATCATTTTAGTGACCGTTTAGTGATCGGAAGAAGGGGCCCCACGGAATGGCCACCTAGATCACCAGATTTAACTCCTCTAGATTTTTATGTGTGGGGATTCATGAAGAATTATGTTTACGAAGTGGAAATAGTATCTTTGGAACAACTGAAAGAACGGATTGAAGTCGCTGGAGTCAAATTGCAGGAAAGTTTGTCAAGCATAGACTTATGTGCAGCCATTAGAAGTAGATATAATCTTTGCCTTCTAAAAAATGGAGATCATATTGAAAATTTATTATAAGAAAAATCCGAATTTTTTAAAAATCAATGTTTCATACATTAATTTGCCTACAAGTCCAGCCGCGTTAAACCCAAAAAAAAGGTTTTTCTTAGAAAAAAATTATTGGGTTTTTTTTTTAATTTCTCAAAAACTACAAGACATTTTTGCATCCCGTTTTCATTTTTTAACTAAAAACTAATAAGAGAGTTGAATTTTTGAAAAAAGTAGTACTTAATTACATACAATTTTGAAAAAAAATAGTTCGAATTTTTTTTTTAATTTTTTTTCAAAATTTTGAGTTTGAAAATTAATTTCTCGAAAACTATTCTTTACAACAGTTTCGTTTAAAAACAGTGTAAAAACAAGATGAAGAAATTTTTTAGGAAAATTGCCCCTCCCGGATAAACGGGGGGGAATAGACCCTCCTCTCCCATACGATTTGTTTCTTGTCTGGACCAGACCTACACGCTCTAGCTTTTTGGCACACTGCTCGTGGGACACCCGGTATAAACCGGTTGAAAATGTATCATGCCTTTGTAAGGTTGGAAAAGTTTGTGAAACTTATACAAATACACCTATCTACAGGGAAATAAAGGTCGAGCTAAAGTCCCCTAAGATTTTGAGATAGGTGAAGGACTAACGCAAAGAGCTGCCTTGTTACCACTTTAATTTGTTGCTTCAGTAAAATTATAAGGGAATATCTCTTAATGAAATCAACCCTGCTCTAGCTTAGGCTGATGACCTGAATCTTCTACAGAAAACAATTGAGAGAAACCAAGAAATCCTAATCTGCTTAGAAGCGGATGAGGAAATAACCAAATATATCATCACTGAGCGACTAGGATCTATCGAAACCTCGCATCTGACTTTTATCGATCGAAATAAATTAAAGGCTGCCAAAAGGCTGGCATGTTGCTTCGCGTTGAAGGAACTTTTAAAAAAAAAACTCTTTTGTCCCGCAATGTCAAAATCGATAGCTATAAAACCATAATAATATGGATGTGAACGTGATCACTGATTAAGGAGGAAGAAACAGGCGAAGACGAGACAGTCCAGAGAAAGTGTTCTGCTGTGTCATCCTCCTCGCAACATGCAGCACAGCACAGGTAGGCGTCTCACTGATGACGTAGAGATGCTTGGCAAAAGTAAGCCTTCTGCAATCATTTCTCCGTAAAAGCAGGTAGACCTAAGGTAGGTTCAGGTCCTGAGAAACTCTCCTCTGAGCGCCTTCTAGCGAATTCATCGGAGATCTTGTTTCCTGGGATTTCAGAGTGACCTGGGACCCATACAAGCTTAAGTGCATTTAGTCTTCCGACTTTGTTACAAATGGTCTTGAGTTCGTGCACTAATTTGGAGTTGGATAGAGGGTTGGACACAGCTTTGAGTGCACCTTTTCTGTCACTGCAGACATGTGTTTCACAATATAGTGCATGGCCATTAGGATTGTGTAAATCTCCAATTGAAAGACAGACGCATAATTTCCTGAAGAGAAATGTAGTCGAATGTTTTCGCGCTCAAAGAAAACTCCAGCTCTGGATCCCTGCCCAGTCCTGGAGTCATCTGTGAACATGCGAAGACATTCCATTCCAGGTTCAGTGTCTGGCCAAAGCCAGTCCTGACGCCATGGAAATGTGACTGTGAAATTACAGCGCAGTAGGATGGCAGGTGTCATTGCGTCAGAAGGCATATCCATGAGACAGGGGTCGTAGGATATTTCTCCCGCAAGACCTTTCCTCTTTAGGCGAGAAATAGTTTTCAGTGCACACCCTCTGATATATATGTCAAGCGGTGGAAGATTCATCATAGTATCAAGAGCAGATCCTGGTGTGTTGGGGAAAGCCCCCGTGCGGCTGAGACAGACCGCTCTTTGGAGTTTGGTGAGTGAAGCCACAGCATGTTTGAGTGTTAGCCTGCTCCACCAAACAACCGATGCATGTGAGATTGTCGGTCTTATCATTGCCGTGTAGATCCATACGACCGTTTTCACCTGCATTGCCAAAAGGCTGACAGCACTTTGGTGGTTTTGAACTCAACATGTTTTGACCAAAGAAGCTTGCTATCTAGGATGACTCTTAGATACTTAGCTCCCTTGGATATCGGGATGGGAATGCCTTTTAGCACCAGCTGAGTAATGCCAGTATTTTTCCTCCTTCTCGTGAAGAGAACGATATCAGTCTTAAGAGGATTAACTCACAGCCCATTTCTCGTGCACCAGTCTTCGATCACATTTAGCGCCGCCTGCATGGGCATAGATTCCACAGGCATTGAGAGCATCGAGCAGAGAGTCGACCACCATGCCCCATAACAGCGGAGACAAGACGCCACCTTGCGGGCAGCCCCTGTTTACTCCAGAATTGACACATTTTTCGAGGCCTGCATCAGCGATCAATGTCCTGTGTACAAGCATTGCTTTGATCCACAAAACCAGTGCTTCATCTACGTCATGCCGTCTAGCAGCGTTACACATGCTGTCGAAAGTAGCGTTATCAAAAGCTCCCTCAACGTCGACGAAAATGCCTGGTACGTACTCTTTCCTTTCGAGAGTGCATTCAATTCTCCCAACTAGGTTTTGAAGCGTAGTGTTGCAGAATTTTCCGCGCTGATAAGCATGTTGCCTGTCCGAGAGAAGATGCATTCGAAGGCAACTTTGCGCACGTGCAACTTTACTAATATCTCCATGCTTTTCGGCAAGAAGGATGTGTGGATTGGTCTAGAACTCTTGGCGAGTGAGTAATCTTCTTTTCCTATTTTGGGAATGAAGACCATTTTCACTGCCAAGGAATAGGTATGTAGGCAAGTGCCAGGCTAGCGAATTTAGAAAATTTCACAGTGAAAGACTGAACTCTATTCAGCCGCAAGCATTGTCCAAGTAAAGACCAATGGTAAAGTCCAATGGTAAAGACTAAAATCTGGAGACAGGACTAGAACAAATGGACAATGGACGGCCAGGAAGGTCACGCTGTAGATGGGAGGACTAGATTCCAAGTTACGAATGGCCGTTAATAAAAATAAGTTTATTTTTTTGGGTGTTTCCATTTTTGTAGTCATTCTTTGAGATTTAAGTTCGGCCATAGTGGCCATTTGAATAGGAATCATTCAATAACGTTCTAATATTCTTCAAATTAATAGTTAAATTAGTGAAATTAATGTTTCATGCGCCGAACAATCGAGTAATTTTAAGAAATATTGAAATTTATGAGAAGCGTTTTTGCTGCTGATCCTCTCAGAAATGCACGGTCAGGCGACAATAAGCCTCTGAATTCCTCTAGCACAAGAAGTGAGAACTGCTGACTGAAACCCATTTCCCAGGTTGTAAAATCCCTGAAACCACAATCCTCTTCGGGACGACGGTTCCTACGGTTCACACAACTGAAGAAGTAATAAACGAAATTATTACAAAGGATAAAGTATCATGGGCAATAGATTCGTTCAAACCTTTTAAATCCCCGGGGCTGGACGATATTTTGCCAGGCTTTTTTCAAAAAGCACAAACCCGCACTGTATCCCACCTCGTAAACTTTTTTTTTCAGCTGCTTGCGAGCGGGGTACATCCCAACACAGTGGAAAGAAATAAAGTTAGTTCTCATACCTAAGGCAGGTAAACCAATCCATACTGCCGCAAAGGACTATATGCCAATTCGTCTCTCGTCGTTTCTATTAAAAACTTCGGAAAGACTCTTTGACCTATACAACAGAGGACTAATCAACTCACACAACCTATGCAACACTCAACATGCCTACATTAAAGGCAGATCAGTGGCCAGTTGCTTTGGCAGATCAGTGGAGAGCTCATTGAATTTAAAATAATTTACAAGGGCAGCCTTCCTCGATATAGAGGAAGCCTTCAACAATGTAAACACAGCGGCCATAATAACAGCTCTAGAGGACATAAAAGTGGACAAATCCATTGTAATCTGGATTGAAAATATGTTAAATAACAGAACTATCAATGCAGATATTGGACACAGCTCTATAAAAAAAGTGACAACTAGAGGCACACCACAGGGGGGAGTTTTCTCTACTGTGGCTTCTTACAGTTAACAAAATCCTTAAAATCTTCATAGAGAAAGGCACAAAGACCATAGCATACGCGAATGACCTAGTTATCTTGATAAAATATACCGTTCATTGACAGGATTTTCATGAATATGCACTGTCAATATGCACAGTCAGGGAAAAGTCTTTAGTAAATCTTATGAAGGCTTGGAAATGGAAAGCTACCTTCTGGTTTTCCAACTGACTAAGCTTCTAAGGTTCTAGGCTCTAAAGAGCTTAATATTACAGCTCAAGATTAGCCGCAGTAAGGCGACTTTTCTGCCTTTTGCTATTTTGTCACAAATTTCAAAAGAATTTGAAAAGTCTTTTTTGATGCCAAAATGTGGTTTTTGAGTAAAACGGGGCTACAAAACTGCTCTCCTACTTGCCGTTAAAGGCATTTGTACCATATTTTTAAAAACCTTACGTGCATCGAGGGTTCAGCTCCTTCTTCGAAACGGCAGCGGCCTATTTTCTGAGGCTTAATCCCCAGCAGCACTCATGGGTCGAGTGAGAAGAGCTTCTTGGTAAATCGACTCTTTAAATTCCTTTGAAGATCGGGTGCGGCTGAAAAAATTTAATAAACCCTAATCTAGTATAAAGCAATATTACCACACTCCAAGAAGTGTGATGGGAATGGTGAGATAGTGGATGAAAAACTATGAATCCTATTATGAAGACTGCTAGGGAGAGAATCGAAGGCAGAGTTATGTAAAAAGGCTTAAGCTTCCGGCATGTGTGCGAACGCCTCATACCAATCTGTAGATTACGACCGATGACAGACATTGAGAAAAAATTGTGCTTGAAATCGTTAGTTCTGTTATTGATAACGAAGGATGGGAGAGATAATACAATTAAGATTTGTGCGGACTATACAGATCTGGCACGTGTCTATGGATCCAACGACTGTGAAGGCTGGGCCATGTAGAGCTAAAGTGGCGCACAATGAGGGAAAAGAACCTTGGGCATGACGCACTAGAAAAAGCTAAAGAAGCTTGTTGGTTGAAGCCCAGCATCACCCCCATAGGTTTGATCTTCATGCGATTTCTATGGCATTCGATACGGTCGAATTCGTTACCCTTTCTCCTCAGGCAGTGGAAATACTTAGCATGCGGTTTTCAATGTATAATTTATAAGTACTGCAGCGTTGCAGTAAATTTAAAGTAATAGAATTCGGGTTTTTGAAACTCCTATAAACATTTTGAAGGAAGGATTATTCGATCTTATTTTTCATAATGAAATTTTGTTGGCTGCAGGGTTGTAAGCTTATAGAAGAATTTGCAGAATTTTTACTTATTTTTGGAATTGTATTTAAGACAGACTAGATATCTCCATCAATGGGATACAACTCTATTAGAAGCGGTTATGTCGAAAACGGCATTTTCGAACAACCCATAAATGAATATCAAATAGCTATTAGAACAGCAACAATAACCCTTTCATAGCACTTCTGCTGCAGGGAATTCTCGGAACTGCTCGAAAGGGGGGGTCCTCTTCAAAGCGCATACCGGTAATTGACTATTTAATTTGATTTCTTCATCTTTCGAATACATTCACATGACTGCAAGTATGATCCAGAATCGATGCGGGGTAAGAGCAGAAACCAGAAGTGCCGAGCCACGCCCGCCGGGATGCCCGAACAAATTTATTAACTTCTAAAGTGTTTTCCTCTCGAAGCTGCATCCTGCATGGCAAACACTCCTCGAGCTACTCCCTAACTTGGTCCGTTCAAAGTTTAACATTCAGTTCAGTGTTTTTTAATTATTTCCATCCCTCTTCCCACACGTTCTCCGTTGCGTATGTGAATTTATGCGTAGGGAGAACATGCTTAAACGCTCACTCCCATAGAGTAGTAGAACGCAGTCATATCAGCTGCGTTCCTTTGGATGCAGGCGAGCTTTCTGAAGTTTAGTTAGCTGGCAAACGCTTGCTATCGGATAAATAAGCCTCGACTTGTTCAGCAATTTTAATCCTTTTCCCTGTTTTATTTTTCTGTTTTTCAATTCGCGTGTTGTGATTTATTTGTTTGTAAGCCGGTGTCCGCGTGCTCAAAAGCCCCGCGTCCAGTCTACTGTGATTTTCGCAAGAGTTGATGCATTTAACAGGCGAATGCATCCTGCTCTGTGCTGAGTATTGCTCTTGCTATTGCCATTGAAGCCCAAGTTGGAATCGTAGCAGAGGCAGAGGTGGGGGATGTTATAAAGAATAAATCAAACACTCGTCGACTTTTGATTCCATAGTTGAGCACAAAAATTCATTTCATGCTGTAATCCTTCCAGGGGTTACACGGGGCGAGGTTGGATGGAGCTAGGTAGGGGTGCAGCATGTTGCTGACTGTCAGATGAAGTTGTGGTGCAGTTGAAGTTGCTGCAAATGAATTTTATTTATTTACTTTTTTCTCTTTTATTGTGGTTTTTTTTTTTTTTTTTTGTTTCCCTGTGGAACTGCTTGGGAACCTTTGAAGATGTTTGATTGAAAGGCGGAAGGATTGGATTTATTATATTTTCATCTTACTGTTGCTCGGCGTGCTGCTGTGCGCCCTAGATCGGGAAGCGAATGGGCGGGCAATTTCTTGATGCATTGTTTCCTTTGGCTAATTAAATGCTTTATTTTAGGGTTCTGTTTTTAAAGGCTTTGAAGTCGGATTTATTGTTTAACTGGACATCATACAATCAAAAGATTTTGTTTTTGGTCAGAAAGGCATAAAATCAGGCATGATACTGAAGCTTCATTGCTTAGGTGCTCTAGGGATCATCATTTTATATAATTTTATATTTTATCATTATAAAACGGACCTATTGTTTATTGCCCAATTCAAACGGCGAAGCGAATTTTGAGAGGTCACTATCCAGCTGATTAGAAACACCGCGAAATACGATTGTGATGACTTGTCCGTGCGGTTGGCGTTCGAAGCCAACACATCAACCAACGGTTGCTTTTTGCGGGTTGGTTTCCATGGCAATGACTCGACGTCATTACTTTCCATTGCTGGTTTTGATAGTGTCCATTCGTAACTATCATGTCTTATTTTAGTCTATTCGCCACACGAGAGCCTTTTGAATATGCAATTTAAAGTTCAATTGAATAATTTTCTCTTTTTCCCCAGGCTGAATATAATTATCTTCAACAGACTGCTGAAGACAATATGCGGTGAAGTTTTACTTTTTTGATCAAGTCTAAATCAAGCTCACAATCCGACATACTCGTAATCTGCACAAACCATAGAGCGGCAATTGAGATGTTATTAAAATGCCACCAATTATAACACCTCTGATGAACTCGTTTTAAAGCAAGCAAAATGCACATGTAACTACTCTTCAGCAGAGGACGAGATCTACTCGTGAGTTTCTAACCACGAGAAGCACGCGATCGATGAGATGGAGGGGTACTGTGCAACGATGCTTACTTTTTGACATGCCTATCAAGCTCCTTGGGCTGGACAGGAGATTTGCCGCTGCTCCATTAAGATCTGTAACGAACTAACCAAGCCTTTCTATATTAAAAAAAAGACTTAAGGAGGGCGTAATGTGATATTATCCCTGATGAGAAAATGCGAAACTCATAGGTCAATACAAGGAGCACGATCAATTTCAAGTCTGCACAAATGATATTGACGGCTAAAGTGGGTCTGAGGGCAAGAATACCATGCAAGACTGATGCCATTTCCAGTAGAGAATAGAGCCTTGACTTGAAAATTAAGGTAACTTTGTACGAAACCTCGATCACTTCGATCCTTCGAACCTTCGATCACAGAATTGAATACTACAATATATGGCTTAGAAATGAACGACGAAAGATGGGTAGAAACAGTTTGATCAACAATAAAAACTGTTATATCTTGTTTCGAGGAAGAATGCGAGGAGCCCGTAATTTTCTAAGACTACAAGCCCTGGAAGATAGTGAAGAGATCACGCGTATAAGATATCAAACCCTAAGAAAGGAAAGCAAATGAAAAAGTTGGCTAAATATTAAGAATGTGCTGCAAAATTCACGAGACCAATGTATGCAGAGCTGAACGCTATATGAAAAAGATATCATACCAGATCAGGATTTATTCGCAACGATAATGAAAAGCTCGATTCGGACAACGAAAAAGTTGCGGCCTAATGGAGGAGATATTTCGACAAACTGCTTAATGTAGCAAACAGAAATGAAAAACACTGTCTCATTCACACAGTGGAGGTCCAGGTTCAAATTAATCAATTGCTTAGAAGAAAAATTTAAAGAGAAGTCACATGGGTTCATCACAACTATGTGGAACGAAATTATGGGGAGCGCCGTTGCGCAGTGGGTAATGTGTCGACCGCTGACACGCGATGAGCGAGTTCGGATCTCGATAACACCAACGCTATCAAATGTTTATTTCGCTGCTTCTCTCCCTGGCGGGGTACGGCAAAGCCCCCGTAGAACACTTGCCTTGAAAATCTTCTCAGCTCGCGCCGTTGAGAATCGGCAATAAACTGTATGTCCCTTTCACTTGTATGAAAAAGAAATCGCACATAACATAAGTAAATGAGAGAAGCTCTGGCTCTTCATCAGCTGAAACGCCACCTAAGATGTCTGTCTGGCAGTACAATGGACCAGTATTAGCGTCTGAGCGCTCCAATAAATAGCAGAAGACTAACATTCAAGATACGTGAAGGATCTAAACAGAGATGTCACCAATTTTTTCAAATTGAAATTCGTAATGAGATTCATTCAGAAAAATGAGAGGGGAATAACCCTCAATGGAATCACATCCATTCTAGTTAATGCTGATGATGTGGACCTGCTGGGAGATAGTGATGAAACAATTAAAAGTCTAATAATGGCAGAAAAGAAGGTAAGTCTACCTAAGTAAATAAAGGGAAAATCAAGTATATATTCTCCGACCGACTAAAATCGATGCAAATCTTTCCAAAGACGACATAAAGATCGAAGTAAATAAAAGGCTGCATATGGGTAACGCATGCGGCTTCGGGATGAAGGAATCATTCAAAACAACTCTTTTGTCCCGCAATGTCAAAATCCGTATTCGTAAAACCGTAAAATAATGCCAGTGACTATTTACGGGTGTGAAACTTGGACTCTGACTCAGAAGTGGAAAATAAATTTGGAGGAAGAATCCAAGCATTATCCGAGTAATAAAACCGCGAGAACTAAGACACGTAGGACCAATAGACAGTATACAAACAGTCAAACGAATGATCGTGGTGCAATGGTAATCAACACCGACTGTTGGGCAGAAGGTTTGTAGTTCAAGTCTGTCCATGTCCAGGAACAATTCCTATACAGAAAAATTGTGCAACAACATCAGTTGTGAGAGATGATCAAAAAAATGCTGACGAAGGCGTAACACTCGCAGTATAAGATCACTTCTGACATGGAAGCAAAATAAGTTACTGTGAACTACAACCAACGCGACAAATTCATTCGAATCTCTCGAAACCTATCTAGGACAACCACCCCCGGAGAGTAGTGAACGAACGTCTTCGACACAAACCATCTGCACCCCTTCCAGGTTGTGTGGCAAACACTATAAGAGCGTAACTCTTGAACCTGTGCGAATACTATAAAAAAGAAAAAAGGAAAAAAAACGTGGGAAAAAAACGCCGCTAAGAAGGCTGCGCCGTAGATATAAGCCATTATAATATAATAACTATAATAACCATTCCGTAAGAATGGATCTAGAAGAGACGGAACAGAGCACTGGAAGATGGGAAGAGCACATGGGAGGCTTGGCAAGGGGTGGTCACCGAGGCTCTGAACTTCTGAGTTCTAAATGGACGGTAATAATAAATAATAATAATAATATTCACAACATCACGAATAATGTAAGCCACTGATTATTATTGGTTTGTCAGTGTACAGGCTTTAAAGGCCCCAAAAAAAAATTCAAGAAACATAAAATTGGAAGGACCTATAAGCTAGATCCATTACGCGAAATTATTTGTTACACGAATACTTGTTTCAATCAGTTGATTTTGAAGAGTCCATGACACCACATTGCTGGAAAAGCAGCTGCTACATCCATGCCATTCAATCGGGGAACGAAAAAGTCGTTATTTATGCCTCTATAGGTATAGTGAATATCATTGGCCGTAACATGCTAGTTTTTCATTAAACGGCAGATCCAATACTAGTCGATTTGACCGAAATTTCGATATGGTGGTCTTTCTACATCTTCTATGCCTTCTAATCAAAATCTTTGCCTAAGATCTTCCGTAAAAGCCGTTGATCAACTTGGACCTTCCCCACAACTCTCCTGAACGGATATGATATCAAATGGTCGATAATGTCAGGTGAATGCCCAAGTGCAGGTGCTCTATAAGCTTGAGGCACAGAACCGTAATTTTGGAATCCACTTTCCAACATTTTGTCATCATCAAAATGACACTTACAGTTTACAAACGGGCAATTTGCTAGACATAAAGTTCTGCCTTTAAAAAAGCATCCTTAATTACAACATTAAAACTTGTTCATACATATTCATCTAAAAAGAAGGCTGTACTGATGCTTCTCCAGACCGTATAATGACTCCGTGTGACTATTTTTAATTTACCAAAACAAAGAGAACATTGGGGAATGAGATTGAAAGCGTACCGTCGAGATTAATCATGTTTCAAAGATGGAGTTCCAGATTTTTTTTCCGCGATCGGATAATGCTAATTTTCTGGAACAATAACGTTGAATTAGGCGAATAAAAAAATCTTGTCAAAATACTTGAATTCCTGTTATTTATTGAACGTCCCCAGTAAATGCCCCTCATTAAACGTGCCATTTTTTCCTACTAGTCTTCCTTCTGAAAAGAAGTCTTCGGTATATCCATATCGATAAAACAGTCTTGATACACTTTGGCTCCTCAATACATGATTGAGTCTACAAAATTAATAATTGCATTACCGCAAAATCCGTAAGCGTTTAATAATCCAACAGCCTAGGGCGTGTTAATATTTGAACGCTATTTTCATATCCAAGCCATTGAAATAATAGCATAACCAGTGTACAGTGTTATACAACAAAAGCCTGTGCCTTTAGTCATCCAGCTTGCAAAGCCTCCTATCTGTCTGTCTGTAAGCATATATTGTATATCTGCAAACTTGCGCAAAGTGAATGTGAATTATAAACATGTATTATAATATATCTAGTATTATTATATATCCCATCAAATACATGAACCGTTATGACGAGTAAAACCCAATTCACCAACCGCCAGTATTATTGTTGCATATTTTTAGGAGTTTGCAAAATTCATGGTAGAAGACGTGGAATTGTAGCTTAGCTCCTGGCGAGCTGATCCCATCTTGTTTTGATTTGAAATCGAATTACGTATATTGAAATACAAGGAAAGCAAATCTGAAAACAATTATGTTTTCCAAGTTTATTCTTATTTTTTCTAACTTAATCGTGAACTTTGCGTCCATCGGTCAACGAGTCCCAACAAGTTGGTACTACCTTGGGCTACCTTGAGTATATTTACAGTTTGATACTTATTGGTGCTTACATTTGCCTTCCCCTCATATGGAATTGCATTTGAATCGGAAGAAAGTTGTTTTTTGTCCAGTTCTGATTCATGTTCTGCGGGGTGATGCAGGGTCTTGTTAGACCATCCATACTCTCTCACCGAAATGTATGGCTGCATTTTGACTCCTAGGATAATAGGCAGGCTAATCTACTTAAATTATGCGCAAATACCACCGCGCTCTTCCCAGCCACAAAATTCCGCTCCATTTAGCAGACACAATAGACATATGTATTAGTGTGAAATTTCTAGCCTCATTCATCTCAATGGTCGACTTTTACTCCACAACTGCTAAGCAAAGGAACATCGGTCTCAACTGGCTCTCCTGAAATTCAAACAAACAATCCTAACTCCTGTGAGACTCAAAAACGTTATCCTAAAAATTCCCACAATCTCGTGCCATTTGATAGCTCTGCCAAACCGCAGTATGTATGTGCTTCTCCAATGGTACGTTCATCCCACAACCATAAACGGATTGTCGTGTATCGCGTGTCATAAAGTAGTATTCCATCAACCAGTTCGTATATAGCTCCTCTCCCATCCACTTTTCAGCTTTATGCCACCGTGGATTGTGGATGCATCGAATTAAGATTTTTATTTTCACTACTGTTTACTCCACTGCCAATTGAAAACAATTGGATGTCGCGAGTTTATTCGAATCACGCCTACTTACGTACTATACACACGCGTCAATTCAATTCTTATTTGCGCCAATTTAGTCATCATCCCCGTTTTAACTATAATCCTTCCACAGGCTCAAGGAAAAAAAAAAAAGTCGATGAAGGCAAGGCAAAACCCAAAATCCCAAATAAAAAAGTAATTGTTGCATGCATCAGGGTGGTGGCGTGGCATAGCACACATAGCTCCTGCGGTGTGAGGAGCCACTCGCATACGAATTACTATATTAACCAAATGCTGAACCAATTCTAATCAACTTTAAGGGTGTAGGGCTATATTTCATCAGCCCAGTACAGCCAGTGGTTAGGCCGGGCGATGTGGCCTTGGGGCCAGAAGTAAAACCAAAAAAAAAAAAAAGGAGGAAATAGAAAAGTAAGAAGAGAGAACATGTGCGATGAAGGGGCGAACAAATGGAAACCTCCGACATTCTTGTAAATTGTGGAGCTTCTGTACTCCCGTTTTTCTATTCTGTTAATCTGCTTTGGCCGCTTTTCGTGCTGTGGGTGCTATCGTTGCTTCTACTTTTCGTTTTGTGATAGCTATGAGCGTAAGACATTATGCGTGAAAATAAATGGTCTTTGGGAGCGGTGGGGGGCTTGGGTCTTTCAGCACACACCCCGTTGATGGGGATATTAATAATGTTAAGTTTAGCGTATTTGCTTTTGGATTGGTCTTGATGGTGCTATAGTGGTGGTAGCTCTATGCTAGTTCTAGTGTAGATAATAACGACATAAAATGGTTCTCGGTGCATAAACAATATTGGGAACAGTATAGTTCACAAAACTTTTGAGCAGCCCTCGCCATCCAAGGTGAAATGAGCTCCGTCACTAAAGATGATTTTTCTTGAAAATACAGCACAATTTTCTAACAATGGATTAGCGATGCCTTATGCAGCATATGTCTAAGAATATAAGTACATCGATACTGAAGCTTATTTAAATCGTTGACTCAAAACAAAATTATTGCATTAGGCCAGTATGTAACTATTCAAAACAAAAATTGTGCGTTTGCTTACTTTAAAAACGTCAAAGACTTAATACAAAATAAGGGAGCGTTCAGAAATCGTTTAGGCCTGACATCTAGGCGGGACTTAACACTTTATTAATTTTTGAACAATATCTCGAAGATGTTCGTTCACTCCTCTTTGGGGGTGGTTGTCCTAGATACGATTTGAGAGATTCGACTGATTGTCGCGTTGGTTGTAGTTCACAGTAACTCTTTGTTTCCATGTCATTAATGTGTTATATTGGAAATGCACACATAGAGTAAACGAACTTTTCTCTTTCGGATTAAGTAATGGTTCTTTAAAGTTTCCTTCCCGTTAAATGTTTTCCTTTGACCCCTTACTCTACATGAGTGCTTAGCTAAGCTACTGAAAATTCAATTATATCGTCATAATCCTCTCACCTTCCTATCTAACATTAAAATGTATTTGAATGGACTTCCCTAGAAGATTAGAGTCCAGTGTACTAGTGATGCGCCGACAACGTAACGAGAGAACAACTTGAAACTGCTTTCACTAGAAAGTAAACCGAGAGGTAAACCAGAGGAGATTTTTGACTACAACAGCTGATTGATGCAACAGCAACAGCTTAGACTCTTCTTAGCCTCAATGAAAGGTTCAAATTCTCAACTGCAACCATAAGTTGTTAATCTTCAAGTATCAAAAAAGTAAAAAAACTAGAGCGATGAGTGCGCCATGCCTCAGAGGATATGGTGCGCTTGGAGGTTGGAATATATCGGATAAAAAGGCACCATGTACCCGTGGTAATAATTGGAATAGAACGAGATAAAGGGGAGATGCGAATGAAGTTGCGAGGCGACTTGTGAAGACAGAATTTCACACCAAAAATGTCACTTGGTGGACTGTCCGTTATTTGTTTCTAAAATGGGAAAAACCATCACGACTGAGTTGACCTAAGGGATGTGAAGGGGGATGTTCATTTAAATCCAACCTGTGGAGTTAAGAAAACTGGTTATAAATGCCAAGTTGAGGTTGGCTCCCTCTGAGATGTTATCGAGAAAGTATTTGCGAAAGGCGCAGAATCTGCGACTTGCCAGTGCTGTACATTCGCAGAGTTTTTTATTAGACCGGATGCTAATTCTGGCAGCGTGAGTTCCTATAGGCTCGTACTGACCGCCACGGTTCTAGCTATGTTGGTGCTGTATCTATTGAGGAGGTCATTTGTTTTTTGAATAGGTTTTGACCAGGTTTTTCTTGATATCCTGTATCTTGCTGATTTAACCCACTTACGATTGGCTATGGTAAAAAAATGTTGCATGATGTTGCTTTTGAGAAGGTTCAGCGATATGCGCACAGTTTTAGTAAGGCAGTTTGAAATTGTTCCGAGCGTGGCTAACTCATCGGCCCTCTCTTTTCTCTCTATGTTGCTGTGTTCGAGATTTAATAGCCGCTTGGTTGTCGCTACAAATAGTAGTGGACGTGTAATTGGGGCAGGCTGCACTGAATATTTTGCATGCTTCTCGGATCGCTAGCACTTCATATTAAAGGATGCACAAGTGATCGGGAAGACGGTATGAATTTGAGATATTCTGTTGTGATGGCACCGCGCTCTAGCGTGTAGCCATCAGTGAAAATCAGAAATTGGAATTTCGCGACTAGGGATTGTGAGAGT
Source organism: Merodon equestris (assembly GCA_958301585.1). Lineage (NCBI taxonomy): Eukaryota > Metazoa > Arthropoda > Insecta > Diptera > Syrphidae > Merodon > Merodon equestris. The sequence goes on from OY284414.1 coordinate 123,236,572, forward strand.
GCACGACCCTGTTGAAGTCGAGGAAAGGTGTGTTTTACTCCGTAGGAAGAGAAGTCAAATTCGTTGGCAAAAGTGACAGAGCTCAACCGTGGCCATACGACTTGGGAGACCAGAAGCCCGCTTCCTTAAGATTGATGTTGCCACACGTCCCCTTTAATTTAGTGTGTAGGTCCAAGGAAAGGAGATATAGTACGTAATTAAGTGCTTCGGAAGGGCAAGTTCTCTTGGCTTCCGAGATTCCGATTCCGGCCGAGTACTGCAGGAAAACTGACCATATGAAGGTAGGACCCAATACGAGTATATATGGAATTTAATCACTAGACTTATTTCTGACCTTTTAAAACCGAAGTTTGGGCCGTGATCTCCAAAAGTTGGGAGTTGGAGTTAATTCACAGTGTTTAAGTAAAAACTTACGGTGACCATATTCTGACTGAGCAAACGCATTGAAAATGATATGCACCTTTTATAAGTGATGATTTCAACTTGGGAGGCAAGGAGCGACTTGGACAGCTGCAAAAATTCGAAGTTGAAGAATTGGAGGAATCGGAAAACCCATGCCAAGCAGTCAAAAATTTATCTGAATTTTCTGTTGGGGTTGGAGTTCATGAAAATGAAGCAAAATCAAGGAAGTTGAATCAAATTGAAGCCAAGGGCGTCGAAATAAGTTTTTTCACTTGTGAATAGCTGCTTCAACGTTGAAATGGGAAGGGATTTTGGCATCGAATTGTCACTTCTGATGAAAATCAGGTCTATTACTATATACATATATGTAACGCTTGAACAACGCTTCGCTAAGTGGGCCTGCGATCGACTTACAGAAGATGCCGATTTTGCCAAAAAAAATTATCTTTTCAGATGAAGCTCATTTTGATCTTGGCGGGTATGTAAACAAGCAAAATTGTCGCATTTGGGGCACAGAAAACCCGCACGCATACATTGAAAAGCCGGTGCACCCAAAACGAGCCACTGTTTGGTGCGGATTTTGGTCCAGAGGCATAATTGGGCCATTTTTCTTCGAAAATGAGCAAGGAGTGGCCGTTACAGTCAATGGCGATCGTTATCGGGCCATGTTGAACGAATTTTTGTTCACAAAAATTGAAGAGGAGGATATTGGCAACATTTGGTTTCAACAGGACGGCGCTACGTGCCACACAGCCGAAGCTACACTCGATGTTTTGCGCCCTGTTTTTGAAGATCGCATTATCAGCCGCAGAGCTATGTCGTTTGGCCACCTCGGAGCTGCGATTTGACACCGTTGGACTATTATTTGTGGGGTGGCGTCAAAGATAAGTGTTACGCCGACTAGCCAGAGACAATTGACGCTTTAAAGGACAATATTCGTGAAGCCATTGGTGAAATACAGCTGCACACAATCGATAATGTGCTTAAAAATTGGACCGATCGTGTAGGCTACTGCATGGCCAGCCGAGGCAGCCATTTGAATAAAATTATTTTCCATTATTAACCGGAAGGATTGTACTTTCAAATAAAAAAAGAAATTTGAGAAAATATTCAGTAGTTTTTTTTATAGCATTTTCAAAAAAAAAAAAAGTTATTTGGCGGACCCTATATAAAGCCCAGTCAACCATCAACATTAACGGCGGAATCAAATATCCCTGGACCCAAGCCCATGCTCTGTATTTGGTTGAATTAAAAGGATGTGGTCTTCAATGAGCTAGTCAAATTGAATGAAACCATCACTCTATTGAAGGGAAAACAGCCGAATATTTCGAGAGACACGACAAGGTGACTTTGCAGCACGACAATGCTCATTCGGAACCTCCCAAGGCGTACTTCGAAACGGTCAAATAGGAAGTCCCATCTTCTACTGATTATAACTTGTTCCGATCGATAGCTTATGACCTGTGGGAGCAGCAGCTTAGGTCTTGTGAGAATTGCAAATTTCTTTATTTGCGGATTGCATCTGAAGAAAGGCTTTTGGGAATTTTTGGAATATTTTTCAACTTAACCACAGTTTTCCCGTTATAAAGAACGTTCCACCTTTTGAATTTTTTTGCAAACCTTATCAACTGCTCATTATGCAATTATTAGTCGAGATAGGCTCAGACTCCATATTATTGTTTGTTCTCCAGATGGTCGAGGCGAAAAAACCACACCACACACAGGAATTTGTCTAAAACAATGGAATATAAAAAAAAACTGGTCGAAATAATACTTACTTCGAAATGTCTATTTCCAGTCGTGGTATAAAAAGTGTAAGCAGGCGAAGCTTACCATGCTTTACCCCGGCATCGTAAATCAATTGCTCCCGTCACGGGGTACAGAAATAACTCATAATCCAATAATCTGGGAGTAGCCTAGGCAGAGTGCCATCAACATTCATGTCATAAATCACCTTCAATCTCATTACAACAACCTATCGAAGCTGCTCAAAGGACCTGATGAATTCCATTGCCCTGTATCCAATCCACCCTCAGCAAACTAATCAAAGGTGAAATATTTATCGAACCTACGCACTCTGATTAGCAACAAGATCGACATTCCTTCCTCACTCCACCGACAGTAACATCCGGCCTTCATCAAATATCTTAATCAGGCAAATCGCCATTTCGTCGAATGGAAGAACAGCCGAACAATGGAACAGCCCAAAGGTCCTTTGCATCGAATTAGAATAATTTGTGTGCAAATGTAATGGAACAATTCGCCAAATATCCCATCGGCTACTCACCGAAGGACATCCCGACCAGGAGAACGGAGTGAAGAAAGACGAAAACGCTTTGCAATTAGACGTTGCTGCTTCATGAATGATTCGGAAAACGGACGCAATTTTCGAAATAGCTTCATGACCATTTTTTGATCCTTATTAAGTGGAGCGGCGACGAAAACGAGGAACGATATTGAAGTACGAATCGATCCTTCTATCCATCTGTTCGTCCAGTCAGCCCGTCATGCTGTTTGCCGAATGGGTAATAGGTTATAGTAATGTCCTGATTAGCCATTCCCGAATCACATATCCAGACCAGACATGCTTGATCCAATCAATACCTTCAGTCTCAGGACGGAGGACACAAAAAAATTTATGAGCTACAACTAGAAATGGTAACCAATCAATGACTCCGTCCTCATACATCCACCGCCCACAGTTCGTCGAAGCTGCTCCCTCATCTTGTTGTTGCAAGGACAATTGAACAAATTCTCAAATTCCCGAAATCACCTTACCTAAGCAAACATGCCTCGACCTCCGTACAACAACACACAATAATTATTCACATACAGGCTTTGGGGAGCGAAAAGCTTATTATAGTAATAACCGATTTGTGTGTATAAACGTTAGCCATTCCCGTTCCTTGATCCGGGCGGCATCAACGCCCGCCACCCATTTATCCGCAATTGGCCAACCCCTGCAGCTATTTGTAATGCTATATTGAAGCGACTTGGACTACAATCACCAGCGATTGCCATTTGCCCTTCGGCTGAAATTACGTACTCGCATTATGCGATACATTTTCCTTTTTTCGTTCTTTTTGTTTTTCTTGGTTCTCTCCTGGCACTCACCCTCCTCCGCTGGGGCAATTGGAAAGTTTCTTTTTATTTTTCTTTTTCGCTTCTCATGTCCTCGCGGTGGCATCTCCGGAGAGTGGCAACAGCGTGTAGTGTCATATCGAATACACTGGGGGTTAGAAGTTTTGCTCCACGATTTAGTTTCGCTAAAAGTTTGTGTCGAGTGATAGTGTTTGGTTACCGATAAGGTGAAGACGCTTCGGGCTTCAATTTTGGGTGGGTGGGTGAACGTTTATGGGTGTTTGGGAAGTATCACTGATTGGGGAATTCACTTTCTGACTGGATGGTAATGTTCGGGAAGGTGAAAGGTTTTAAGTTCGTCGTGAGATTGTGTTTCGAAGTTTGATCGCAGAAGACTCGAGCCGGCGGCTGTCGATGGGAAATGGGTGAAGGTTACAATTTACTGTTTGCAGTATGTGGTTCTGGATTTCTTGTTTTTAAAACATTCAATTGTGGTAGCCAGATGACGCGGAAAGATCTTTAAGAAAATGTCTTTCATCATTTTACCTGACGATATGTCTTTTTGATACACATTTGTCTTGGCTACAAAAAGTAGAGGATTGGTTGGAATTCCATTTAGGGTACTTTGAACCAAAGTCAAAAAAGCGAATATATGGAATAACGGTGTATAGAAGGTAGTGATCCTTTGCTTACTCTAGTTTCACAGTGAAAATAACATTTGGTGATCTATCGTTGAACTTTGTAAATTCTCATCCTTAAAATCTTCCTAAATTAGCCTGATATTCAGAGGGTATATGCTGTAAACGAGTTGTATTTATATCTGTAGATGCCAGAAAATGTAAAAATTCTATTTATTTATTCAGGCATTTCTGTACCATATGTATGTCCGTCTTATATACCGACTGATCCAAATTTATTTTCATAACTTCCGCATAAGAAAAGAAAGACAAAATATAATGCTATATTCGTTATTTTATAATCAATAAATTACTCAGATTCATGCAATACTTAAAAAGAAAATATGTCAGACATATGGCAATATATGGACTTTTTACCTCAGTTGATTGATTCAAGGTTGTTTTTGATGACTTTTTTTTATAAAATGTAGGCGTTATCACAGCTATAATTTCACGCGTAATATTTTCAAAATATCCCAACACCACAGGTTCTTTAGCTTAGATCGTTCATAAGGAAAACCTTAAAAGAAAATTCACAGGCTTAAATCACACAATTTTGCAATAAATTAGAAAAACTCAAATTACATCATTTTTAGCCAGTTTCAATCCTTTTGTTAATCTCATTTTTAAGGATTTAAGTGCATTTTCTTTGCAAATCCGCCATGAAAATTCAAAACAAAGACTAAAAATATAGGAATTACGGCGATCGGGGGGCACTAACGTAATCTAAGGGGTAATCCAATAAGAGGTGTCATTTTAAAAATTGTACCAATATTAGACTTTTAATACCTGACTATGAGCACGATATCTTTTGATAAGTAAAAGCTGGGAGTTAATTTAATATTGATCAGTATACATTCACGCAAAATCCTAAAATAGTCAAAATTCACTTAACGGTGAAAATATCGTGGAAACGTTTCATAAATTCGTACAAATTTTGGTTACCAACGAGCGCCATTGCGCACAGGTCATTTATTGAATTTAATCCATAAATTTTAATGTTTGAGACAAATTAGTGATGTGAAGCCTAAATTCGTGTTCGTTAAACATCGCCGTCATATCTGAAAGTCCATGTCGAGATGATCGCGAAAATTGGACCTATTTTACGCCTTTAATGCTTTATTTTGGGAAAATGTCCTAGAGCAGTAGTGACCGTAATCAAAACGTTTGGATTAAATGATACAGTTAGAATTAAAACTTAATCGCCTGTTATGCTCGTGGATTGCACTGTTTACTGACTATTTGGTCGGCCAATTCGTGGTCCGGATTTGACATCCCTGTTTCACTTATACACATATGTCGAAGCCGAATTATCATCGGAGACAGTGAATATTTAGCTTAAGGCTTGTCATTTTACCATATGGATCGCACAACATTCGTTGAGCTTGTTAAAACTGTGAACATTTACTACAAAAATAGTAACTATGTATTAGGACCTTCTGAGCCTACCAAAAGCAAAGCTTTAAAAAAAATGAATTAAGAGCCTGGTTTTTAAGGCAAAAATCTTAAGGCCTTAAAGCCATCATCGAAATAAAAATTTGATCGAAATTTAAATAAAAACAGTTTTTTATTTAAAATTAACTTTGTGAAACACAAATTGAATGACTACGTGTATTCCTGCCTTATTAGCAAATTACGCCCATCTCAATGGTCTGTCAAATCACCTAATAGCAAGAGTGGAAAGGTTAGAGAGCAACGACACTTTCTTATCTTTTTCCACGGCGCTTACCTAATTAAAAAGTCTACAGAAAATTGGATACTTCGAATGCAAAATTTTAGCGAATTTTAGCGAAGTGGCTTTCCTAGAAAATTTTCTCTTTCATGACTATGAAAATCGTCTGGTGGGAATGAGAGTAGCTGGATGAGAGCTCTGGAATAAGATTGATCGGGGACTGAATCTGGAGTGTTAAGCTTTTACGAACCAAGAGAAGGAAAGAGTTGAGATTAACACTGCATCTAATTCAAAGAATTGTAATCTTAAATATAAAGCAGTCAGTGATAGCGTTTATCCGTTTGGAGCCTTGAAAGCAGGTGTAGGAATCTATTGCTAGGATTAAGTCGCTGCAAGAAATATACAAGGCCAAGCGCGGAAAGGCGTTTGAGCAAAGAAAAAACGTTTTTGAAGCAAGTTTCCGCTGCATTGTCAAAGACGCAGTATAGCACAACCATGGTATATACTTCAATTGAAATAATCCTATTTTGATGGCTTAGACATTCGGCAGCATCACACCATACCCAGATTGTTCAAAAAGTTAAGGGAATATTGAAATTCAGCAGCTCATATTATTTCGATTCGCACGATTTTTTGTTGCAACACTTTTAAAAGGAATTTGTGTATTGTTAACTAAACCATTCTTTAAGCCTAGTGCGAGCTCTCTAAGAGGTTATTTACGTTTTAGTATGTTCCTGTTTTTTAAATTCATCTTAAAAAAATTGCATTTAATATTGCTTCAATGTGCAGATGTGCCAAAAGTCATCAACATTTGAGACATATTGAATATAACATGTTAAGCATTGAGCAAAAGTCAAAAGTTGAAGATGACGACTTATATCTCAGTCGCTTAGAAGTCGAAAGGGCTCTGAAAACGTTAAATGAAGTCAAAAGAGGTGTAGAACTATATTCCAATCTTCTCAATGGAGCGATTCAGGATTTTTAAGACCGAAAAGAGTTTGAAATTTGGATCGACTTGAGGTTAATTATCAAATCACAAAGCGCATGCATTTGTGGTAAAATAATTTACTGTTTGTAAAAATGTGACCAAGTACTGTCCCAACATTTTTATTCGTCTGACTTGGCTCTGTATGACTTCTTATATGGCCCTTCAATTAAAGGTAACTTTGACTTAGGTGCTTCAAAAGAGTAAATGAAAGAGCTAGAAAATGGATTGAAGTTGTTTAAACTACTTACGAAGTTTTTTATTTCATTCACTTTTCGTGGGCTTCGAAATTTTAACAGCCGGAAACATTGTCCAATCTAGTGATCAATTCAAAACAAAAAAAATTGCCACACCAATATCCAGAATCTCCATTGTATCCGGGAAACTTACTGTTTTGTATGAAGTATCGGTAGGCGCCATTGGGCCATACATTTTCCAAAACGAGAGTGACTCTCAGTGGCGATATCAGGCCATGATAATCGATATTTTAAGCCCTCAATTTAATGATATGGACCTGGACCATAAGTGATTCCAATAAGATGGCGCACCGTACCATACCCGCAGCATTAGATTGAAGTTATTGACCTGGAGAACAATGTGATTTATCCAGTCTGCTCATCATCGATCGGAACAGGTGTTAGTCGGAACGGGTGATGTGTAGAGTTCCTGTAATGGTTTTATCTGGCTGCAAGTTCACATAATCGACCATGCCATGCTAGTCCCACCAAATACACAGGATGAACTTCATCCACGGGCTTAACCTAGCCGTCGACATTCATGCATGGCTGCATGTCACAATTTTTGCGATACAGATAATTTTTTCTTTCTTGTCACTAGGGCAATAGTTCACTCGTGAAAAAACACCATTCGGAACCTCATGGCTTCATCTTTTATGGTATTCTTGCTTTCAGATCATTCCCGAGACTTTCCAATGATAAGAAACGGCTTGTTGAGTTATGGCCAATGGATATGCAAGTTCTTGTTACGTTTGGTATTGGTCTTAACCCAGAAATGCCTCCCAGTCTTCAAACCTTTTCACTAGTCCGGAACGCTCCTTGTCTCACTAAGCCGGACGCTCCTTGTCTTAGACCTCAAGACCACCACTTCTGTAGCGCTGAAACGGTTAGCGGCACGTTCGATATTACCATGCTCAATCTTACCATGCATTCACTAATAGTGTCATCTATTGGAAAACGGAGGGTTTCCATTGAATGACTGCTCCTTGCTTTTTTATACATTTATTAGAGCAATCACTTGGCAAGTTGCGGGTCAGCCAGAAGAATTAAGTATGATTTAAGTCAGCTTGTGCTTGACAGGCCCTGGGGTTATGAAGGTGTAGTCTAAGGTTCTCCTTTGCCTGGTACTTGAATTCCCTCTCCTTACTAGGAATGGTCAAGTCGCTAGTCCCATTTGTTCACACAGACATGACGAGTGTAAACTTTCTTGAAAGCTGGCAAACGATACTAGTCAAGCTCGCTAAATTTATTCAGGGGGTTTTAGTGGCATTTATTTATTGTTGGGCTAAATTAGGAGAATGTAGAGTTGAGATAGTCCTAAAGAATTGAAGTGGAGAATTTTCCTTTCGAATTGTTAAACTGACATAAACTAAACAAGAACGCTCTAGCTTTAATACCATTTTATATGCATCGTCATACTCCGAAAAATATCATCTCGCTGAATGGTTTTCGTGTCTTGCATAGAATTCTAGCTTAATAGCAATCTCCATCCTGCTCGCATCACGACATAACCTATTTTACTTATGAACCCCGAATAATGATGATGACAACAATTATTTTTTCAAGTGTCACCTGCAAAATGTTACTCTTTCCTACGTGGCAAATAAAACCAAACTAAGTTCCTTCTTTATTAGATACGATGTCTCCAAGCAAAAGCGAAAGGAATAAGGAAGAAGGTCTAAATAAAAGCATCACTGATAAAAGCCGCCTTACGAATACACTCGCCGAACAAAAGGAGATCTTCGAACGTTGTTATCCTTTCACGCCTTCCTTAAGCTGTTTACAAGCATTTTTAATGTCAAACCCGCGCGCTTGACATTTTTCGAAAATTACACTTTCGCTTTAACTCACTCTGTTTTCTCTCACGTTCTTGATCCTTTTTTTTTTGCCCTTGTTGCTCTAAAGCTCCATCACGAGTGGTGTAGGGGCATGGGCCTATATAGTATTAATATTGTCGTCATACATTCAATTTGGCGAAGCTTCTTAAATATATGCATTCAATGCGTGTGTTGGCGAGGTGTATTAATGGAATCCTAAATGAAAATAGCACATACTCACCGCTCAACGCGAACCACCCTCCCAGGACGAACCTTGGTGCCATAGAAAACACTTAAGTTATCGTATAAATGGATATTTTTTTCCTTACTTTTCCTTCGCTCTATTCATCGTGTCCTTCTTAACCGTGAGCTGCTAGGAGTTCAAGGCGGAAATTCGAACATTTGCAATACCATCAGGGTAGATTGGGGTGGGTGGGAGTCATATTTACAAAAGCGCTGTTGCGTTATCTCACACGCATGTGATACGAGTAAATACCTGACTTGGAATCGTAACGATTGCGAAATGAGTGTGTGAATTCGCACCCCGGTGTTAGGCAATACAAGGAACAGAAAAGAGTGCGACGAGCAGTTAAGCGTCATAAAACGCACAATTCCCATAAAACGTTTCGTCAAAATCACTTACCTTCCTATTCCTTTTATTTCGCTCGTGCTCGTGCTCGTGCTCATGGTGTACTGGTGATGGTATTTGTACAAGCATTAGGGGAGCTCTAGCGATGGCGGCGAGTAAATGAGAAGCAATTCTCTAATCTCAAATTTGCCTGGAAACTTGAAACTGAAGAATTATTCGTAGCCCTTCAAGGACACAGGGAAAACGAAAGAAAAAGCTGCAGAAAAATAGAAAAACACTTTCCCCCCGTAATTCGGTGACTGTGGGATACGAGTCTTATAAATCTACCTCTGTACAGTGGGCCATCGGTTGGGATTACACAAGCCTTGAGTTAAAGCACCCCGAATCAAGGACTAAAAGAGTTTTTTTTTCTCATCAAAAGGAAAATCATTCATCCTGGTCCCAGGCTGTTGCGTGAGATGTTTATGATAACATAATGCGACTCAAGGTGTATACCTGTGTAACAATTAAAGTTTACCACTACCCCCATCGACCCCTTTAAGGCGAGGCCTTACCGAAACCAAAAGAAAAGAAAATCATACCACTCTCGCGCGTAGTTCTGTAGGGAGCACACTTGTCGCCGGAAGGGAACCTGCCATTCGTGCCATACCCACGGCCCACTCACGTCCCACGTGGCCCGTGTCATGTAACCCGCGCTACCAGTTTACTCGTGCCTCCGGGAGACAAATGAAGAGTTCTTACCAAACACGAGTTCTTACCAACACAACGAAGGAAAGGTCCTTAGCTCAAGGCGCGATTTTGTCACAATTCCCAACAAATACAATTTATTTGCTTAGCTTTTTCGTAACCATGTACCCACGTAGGCCCTGAAATCATATTGTTTTGGATTAATTGCTTACGCCGGGATCACTTTGCGATATATGGTATGTAGGTGACTATAGGCCGGCGTGTACGAGTTGAGGAATAACTGTTGGACCGAGGCGTCGTCATAACGTTAATTATTATGAGAATTTTTAATTTACGAGTTTTCTGTTTTTAGAATTAATTTTTTTTTGGTTCAGCTCAGCCCAATGCGTGGCAGCTGTAATTAGATATAGAAGCAAAACACGATTTTGTCATTAAAAACGGGTACTTCAATGGGCGACCCTTTTTCGTTGTTCCCACTCTTTGGAAATTATTATGTTTCGCTGGTTTTTTTTGTTCCAGGAGCGACGAGGTGATCTCGCGATAGCCATGTTAAATCGTTTCGGTTTGTGTAAATTGTTGTCAAAGCGTTAAGGATAGCCTTTTGCTCTGGTGGAGGGTGCTATTATAGTTTTAAGGGCGGTAGTAGTATATATTTATATTTTCCTTTTTCTATAAGGACGAAGTGGGTCGTAAATTATGGTGGTATTATGGAGAAAATCGGTCAGACACAAGTAGGCGTGGTGGCATTGTCAGACTGATGGCGAGTGTAGCGTGCCGAGGCGTAGATGGCAGCCTGATGAAATTGACGAACAATGAATATGGAAAAGTACTAACAACCTGTTTGGTAATGGGAAAAGGAAACGGTTTTTACGACTTGCTGGCTTTGAGATTTATGGAAATCTGGTGACGCTAATGTGGTTTATGGCCACTTCCGGGCCAAGTTTTGTTAAGCAAAAGTGTTTTGTGGACAGTTAGCATGAAAATCGTTTAATAGCGGAAGGTTTTCAATCACAAGTCGGGCGTGGACGCTGGAGGTTGGGGTCTCGAAGGCCTTGAAGTTAAATTGTGGAAAACCTGACTAGCCTCAGGCCAACCTTTAAAGGCGAATCAGAGAATTAGGTCAGTTGTAATGAAATATTATATTTGCAATTCAGATTACGTAGAAGAAGTTACCGGAACGTAGAGAATAGTATCATTGAGAGATGCTTCAGTGGAGACTGACTGAGATGATTCCGTTGATTTATGGTACCCAAACAAGGCTGGTTAGAGATCAGTCCTGATTAACAGAGTTTGTTATAAGCTATGTCAAATAACATAGTCAACAATCCCTAACCTAGTATTCCAAAAGGAATATTGAAAACTGCGTAAAACCAGTGCTCAATGCCTACACTGAATCTATGGTAAAGGAATTAAATGATAAACTTATTTAGATTGGATGGATGCACAGACATTTACATATCAAATACGACGGCCTTATCAGATTACAAAACTATACTTAACACTTAATCTCCCTTCAGGGTGGTCTAATTGAAGTGTAACATTTCAAAATACTGTGTTTTTTCGAAATCGAATTTATCGAAGTACGAGAAAAAAAAAATTGGAAAATCATTAGGTTTTTAGAGTTTAATTTTAAGAGAGTAGAGCTGCGCGCTGCTAGTATATCAATACGATGCCATTAGGCTGATGAAATGAAGCGAATGGTATAGTTTTTAAATCATTCTTGTCTGACTATCTCACTAATTTTTTTAAGCACTTGTGGTAAATATTTGCATTCACCTTAACGCCACAGTCCAAAAACGTAGGCAGCAAACCGTGGCACATGACTTCTGGTGCCCAATTGATGGCTTATATTTTCATATAATATGGTCCTTCCGTTAAATAACACAATATTCCGATCATATTTGTTCATGAGTTGTTCGATTGGAATTTTTTTTTTGTTTTTTTTTTTATTAATTATTTATTTCATGTACATATTATAAAAGTTAAACAAAAATATTAATTATTGTACTTTCAAGCATTAAGAAATAAATTTGATGGCATTTTGTATTTTATGTTCAAAGAATATAAAATAGTGTCAAATGCTATTTCTAATTGAGTTTTTATAAATTACTGAGAAAATAGAATGTGAATTTAAATTTTTTTAATATTGATACGAACAAAAGAAAAAAGTTATTTAAATTACAGTAATTGTAATTGTAATTGTAATTTATTTATTTGGATCAATGTTAACACGTAGATACAAAAATCTTTAAATTGTGTAACAGTTATAATAGATTTATGATTTATATTTAAATTTAAAATGAAATTTTATATGAAGTAAAGAAAAATATAAAAAAAGAAAAAAAGAAAAGGTATAAAGAAACATTTATAACAATTTTAACAGTGTCAACTATCGCGATTTGAAAAATAATATAAAAACAATAAATGAAAGAAAACTATGTGCAAAAGTGTTGTTTCAATTTTCGTTTGAAGTCTCCGAAGCGTGACGCCCGCCTTATGTGAACCGGAAGCGAGTTCCACAGTCTTACGGCGTATACAAAGAACTGCCTTTTCGTTGTGGTATAATTGTATGTTGGCGCAATAAGAATTCTACTTCTAGCTGAGGAAGAGAATTGCAATCTTTGGAACAGATAATCTGGTGCTTTTCTTTCTTTTAAATTAAATAGGAAAGTCAATATTCTGTGATTCATATAATTCTGTAGGTCCATTCCGAGAAATTCTCTCACATAATTGGAAATGTGGTCTCTTCGACTCAGGTTGTATACGAATCGTATTGTACTATTGACAGCGACTTTAAATTTGCGATAACTGAGGCTATCAAGATCACAGAAAACTGGATGAGCATAAAAGAGGATCGGTAGTAACATTGACTTAACTAGCATTGCTTTGATGTTGAAGGGTAGACAGTTTCCTATTTGATAAAGGGCTCTTAGCGAGCTGTAGATCTTAGCAACTAGATTCACAATGTGGTCTTCCCAGGTAAGATGCTGATTGAAAATAACTCCTAAGTTTTTAGCACTGGAAATGTATGGCAGAGGTGACCCATCGATAAAAAGTTGAGGTAAGGTGTTAGTGTCAATGCGTGATCTGGTAATAGCTACGGCCTGACTTTTGCTAGTATTAAGCATTAATTTGTTTCTACGGGACCACAAAACAATTGAATTTAGGTCTTCATTAAAACGTAATGTTGCATCTTTCACAAGTCCCATAGGATAACTTAAATGCAATTGTACGTCATCTGCAAACATCTGGATTTTGCAGTTTTTTAGGACTGAAGGAATGTCGTTGTTGAACATAGTAAACAACAGCGGACCCATTATTGAACCTTGTGGGACACCAGCTTTAGTTTCAAGGAATGTTGACAGTTTCTCATTTGCATATACAGCCTGAATGCGGTTTTTCAAGTAACTTTCCATCAGCTTAAGTGCCGTCGAGTCAAAATTGAAATAGTATCTGAGTTTATTTATGAGTATTTCATGGGGAACAGTATCAAAGGCTTTCGAAAAGTCCAATAGTACAAGTGATGTTGCATTATTCTTATCCATTTCAACACGAAGGTCTTCAACCAAGTTTACAAGTGCCGTAGTACAACTGTAATGCGGTCTAAAACCGGACTGATGTGATGAAAGGAGAGAGAATTCGTGAAGGTATTCATGGACTTGCCTACTCATAAGTTTTTCGAAAACCTTTGAAATAAATGGAAGAATGGAGATTGGGCGGTAAGTTATGCTTCTATTCGCTGAGTTCTTGGGGATAGGAATAATCTTAGATGCTTTCCAGGACTTCGGGTAGGCAGAATAAGTAAGAACGCTGTTAAAAATATATGTAAGTTCAGACAGAACTTCGTGAATAATGATTTTCAAGAATTTTGGATGCATGCCGTCCAGACCAATAGCATTAGACTTAATAGCGTTAACGGCATAGAGCACATCACATTCGTACACTCTTCGAAAACAGAAATTTCTTGATGTGGAGGAGTTATGTGACATTATTGGTGTTCGTACTCCGGTGCCATTGCAACATGCGTATGAGTCATTTGAGGCTGTGGCAAATTCAAAATTTAAATTTTCAGGGCTTACTTCACTAATACGAGCATTAGTTGCCTTCTGTCTGCCGATACCTAACTCTCTTATATACCTCCACGTTTTCGTCCTGTTAAGATTTGGTTGAAATTTTGAAGCAAAAAATTTCATTTTCGCCCTCCTTATTTCTTTCTTCACTATATTCCTTGCAATTTTATACTCATTAAATAGTTCAGGAATTTTGAATCTTTTCCATCTTTTATAGGCCCGGTCCCTTATTTTGAGAAATTGTTCAATTCTCGTACTTAGCCACATACAATTTTTATTTCGAGGGATAAACGTTTTTATAGGAACATGGGATTCAAAAAGATTGTTAATTTGGTGTGTAAAAAAGTTAATCTGTTCATCAACGGACGTCATCTGGCGCAGTCTGTGCCACTCAGTATTTGAAATATCGTGTAACAAATTTTCATTATCAATCGCTCTAAAGTTCCTGAAAGTTATAGGACTAACCTCATTGGCAGGGATGTTGAAATCTAGATCATAAAAAATAATGATAAGATCATGCTTTGAAAAACCTGGCACATCCAATTGGCCATAATATTTGACACGCTCTATATTGTTAATAATACATAGGTCAAGTAAGGTAGAGCAGCTGTTACTGAAGTGAGTAGGCATGGAGTCATTTACAGAATGTAGTTGTAGCGATCTTAGATTACTTACAAATCGATTTACGCTTGGGTTAGATTTATCTAAAAGGTCTATATTGAGATCTCCACAGAGTAAGATGTAATTGTAACGTAATGATATATCTTCCAGAAGATTTGTAACATGGGAAGAGTCGGTAACATTCGGTGGCTTATAGATAACTCCAACCAAGCATTTATCAAATCCACAGACAATTTCAACAAAGATGTATTCCATAATATCGTTTACCCCAGAAACAAGCAACTGTCTACATTGAATAACTTTCTTGATGAAAATCGCTACACCGCCTCCCCTTCTACCTAGTCTGTCACCCCGATACATTGTGTAGCCATCTATATCGACGAATTTATTGTCAATAGTAGGACATAGCCACGTCTCGGATACACAAATAATATCAACTTTCCCATTATTGAAAACTATTTGAAACTCATCCCGATGTTTAACCAAGCTCTGAGCATTTATGTGACAAACAGAGATACCAGAGTATATGTTACAGAAAATGTTTAACATTAACCGAGTTTTATGTGAAGGATTATTACAACTGCTAGAAGAAGTCAAGAAATCGCTTTCGGTTTCAGTCTGCATACCGTTCATTAACAAAGGTTTAAAAGGAACACATGGCAAAGATTGTCGTCAAGCCGGAGACCACCGTTAGGTAGGTTACACCAAAATGTTAGACAAAAGGTTTTCCAAGTTAATATAATTCATGTCTAAAAGCCAAACCTTAACACACTTTTCCAACCTTCTAGAAAAAGTAATTGTTCTGATCGACAATGGGAGATTATTAAATAAAGGGTCCGCCAAATAACATTTTTTTTTTTGAAAATGCTATAAAAAAAAACTACTGAATATTTTCTCAAATTTCTTTTTTTATTTGAAAGTACAATCCTTCCGGTTAATAATGGAAAATAATTTCATTCAAATGGCTGCCTCGGCTGGCCATGCAGTAGCATACACGATCGGTCCAATTTTTAAGCACATTATCGATTGTGTGCAGCTGTATTTCACCAATGGCTTCACGAATATTGTCCTTTAAAGCATCAATTTTCTCTGGCTTGTCGGCGTAACACTTATCTTTGACGGCACCCCACAAATAATAGTCCAACGGTGTCAAATCGCAGCTCCGAGGTGGCCAAACGACATCAGCTCTGCGGCTGATAATGCGATCTTCAAAAACAGGGCGCAAAACATCGAGTGTAGCTTCGTCTGTGTGGCACGTAGCGCCTTCCTATTGAAACCAAATGTTGCCAATATCCCCCTCTTCAATTTTTGTGAACAAAAATTCGTTCAACATGGCCCGATAACGATCGCCATTGACTGTAACGGCCACTCCTTGCTCATTTTCGAAGAAAAATGGCTCATTTTCGAAGAAAAATGGCATAGCATTCTTCTGAAGTTGCTTGGTTGCAGTTCAAGTGGATTACAAGCTAGTTTGCAAAGGACAATGGAAATGTGACCAGAGTGCTGAAACTAAGATAGTCATGGTACAGTAAAGACATTAAACACTATCTTGGTAACCTGCTGAAAACATTTAAAGAAGCCTAAAAGTTTGACCAGAAAGTGTATGAATCGTTGCCTTAAAATAATATTAATTGAATTCTTACTGTTTGCTGCAGTTACCCGAAGGAAGGAAATAGAGACAGCGTAAGGTGAAAGTGAAGTTAGCACAGTTCTTTAAAAAAAGTTGAATACCTCTACCTCTATTCTGTTCTGTAAAAAATATTAATAGTCCTTTGTCTTTTATTTTTATGAATTTTAAGATTTTTAACGACTTATATTGTTTCTGTGTTGTTATTATTATTATTATTACTGGCTATTTGGGGCTAGGAAGTTCATTGCCTCGTTGACAACCCTACTTTCGGTCCTCTGGCCATCTCTTCTTGGACCATCATTCTCGCATCTATCGCCTTCCTGGTGGTCTCTTTTCCTCGGGTCTTACATATTTTTTTACTTGACTGCTTGTCCACTGTCCATTCGTTCTACGTGGCCTATTCACCTTAATCTTCGAGATTTTATTACTTGGACAATTCTTGGGGCTGAATGAAGTTTCTCGAGTTCTCGACTGTGTAGTTTTCTCCATTGGTCTCTTCTTCTTTCTTCTTTCTGTTTTTGCTCCCAGATTTTCCTTAACCCTAGAAAGATAATGTGCGCCTTAGAGGCGCCCGCGATATAGATTTTTAGGATAGGATATGAGAGAATAGGATTTTAAAATCCTACATAACTTTCTTTTAAATAAAAAATAACAACATGTATTTCTATTTTTTTACTTATTAATAATGTAACAATTCATTGAAATTATAAAATAAAGAATAATCATTTTAATTTTTAAAATAAAACGAGTTATAAAATTGTGCGCCTCTCAGGCGCATGTTTATCTTTTCAGCACTATAAAATAAGATTATCTTTCTAGGGTTAAGATCTTGTTTTCGAAGATCCGAAATCTATTGTCGATCTTTTTAGACACCAAGTTCCTCGTAAAGTGTTTCTGTTTTTTTAATTCAGATTTCGACAGTGCGAGACAAAATCACATCGATTAATGATGTTTTTTATATGGCTTCTAGAATTCAATACAGTTCTTAGATATTTAAACCAGTCCAATTTTTTAGAGCCTTTTTCGAGTAGAGTCAAGTGGGAGATTTGGTTCTATCCAAGTTGGTCAGTATTTCATCATTTATTTGGTTATCTTTTTATTTAGTTCTAAACCTACTTAATTACCTGCCATTTATAGACGTTCTGTGTTTATCTTAACTATTTCCTCACTAGCTCTCAGTAGGTCTAGATCGACAGCTTACGCTAAAGCAGGTGTGTAAGGATAATTCCTCTATCATTTTCCTAAATGGATCTTATAATGTATGCCAGCAGCATATTAAAAAAAAATGGGGACAAATGATCTCTTTGTTTTAATTCTTCATATAAAGGGTCCGCCATCTAACATTCTTTTTTTCAAGTAGTGCTTATTTCGTGAATGGTAACACTTAGCTCATGTCTGATTTGACAGATAATTAGTTTTATCCTTCCGCTGAACGAATATGGTTGTGTATACGCTTGAACAACGCTGGGAAATATTGCGACATTACTTTGAAAATCATGGTAATGTTGCAGAATGTGTGCGAAAATTGCGTACGGATTTTGGAACAAGAGAAGCACCGTCAGCTCCGTATGTTCGTTATCTTGTGAAAAAAGTGAAAGAAACTGGCAACCTCATCAATAAACCAAAGCGTGAAAAGCCAAAAACAGTGCGTACACCCGAGAATATTGCTGCTGCGGCAGAAAGTGTGCGTGAAGCGCCATCAACATCAATTCACCGTCGTTCTCAACAATTAAACTTTTCGGAGACATCATTGAGACGAATTTTGCATAAAGACCTTGGTATGACGCCATACAAAGTCCAATTGGTTCAGGAGTTGAAGCCAACTGACCATCCAATGCGTTTTCGCTTCGCTAAGTGGGCCTGCGATCGACTTACAGAAGATGCCGATTTTGCCAAAAAAATCATCTTTTCAGATGAAGCTCATTTTGATCTTGGCGGGTATGTAAACAAACAAAATTGTCGCATATGGGGCACAGAAAACCCGCACGCATACATTGAAAAGCCGGTGCACCCAAAACGAGCCACTGTTTGGTGCGGCATTTTGGTCCAGAGGCATAATTGGGCCATTTTTCTTCGAAAATGAGCAAGGAGTGGCCGTTACAGTCAATGGCGATCGTTATCGGGCCATGTTGAACGAATTTTTGTTCACAAAAATTGAAGAGGAGGATATTGGCAACATTTGGTTTCAACAGGACGGCGCTACGTGCCACACAGCCGAAGCTACACTCGATGTTTTGCGCCCTGTTTTTGAAGATCGCATTATCAGCCGCAGAGCTGATGTCGTTTGGCCACCTCGGAGCTGCGATTTGACACCGTTTGGACTATTATTTGTGGGGTGCCGTCAAAGATAAGTGTTACGCCGACAAGCCAGAGACAATTGACGCTTTAAAGGACAAAAGCCATTGGTGAAATACAGCTGCACACAATCGATAATGTGCTTAAAAATTGGACCGATCGTGTAGGCTGCTGCATGGCCAGCCGAGGCAGCCATTTGAATGAAATTATTTTCCATTATTAACCGGAAGGATTGTACTTTCAAATAAAAAAAGAAATTTGAGAAAATATTCAGTAGTTTTTTTTATAGCATTTTCAAAAAAAAAAAAATTATTTGGCGGACCCTTTATATTGAATGTTTTAGATAAAGCATTTTCTTTTTTTATTCATCCTTTTCTGCCCTTAAAGCATACTTACATCACTAAACGAGCAGAAAAATGAATTTATTCACTCTAAAAACTTGATTTTCACAGCGACTTTCTAAAGAGGAAGGCATTATAGCAGAACAGCTCTGAATAATATTATCCTAATTGTCCAAGCCGCTCAATCCCCTAGAGTTTTAAGAAAAGAAATGCGTTACATTTCACACTTATCCTTTTGTCAGATTTTGGCCTTTCCCAAGTATCAGAGCCAAATCGCCTTATTCATATTTCACCAGCCCATTCATATTCACCATAGTTCCAGCCCATTCTAAAAGGAGTGGTAATAGTGTTTACAGAGCTGAACGTTACAAAACAATCCCGTTTTTACTTTTCAACGAGCGTTGAAACAGAGGTATACTCTTGCTAATCGTCATCGGACTTTCATATTTCTGGTACGACTAACGTCGCGAATTATAGGACTGCCCTCATATAAGGTCTTCCGCAGAAGGATAGGCTCTGTCTTAATTACTTGCAGTCCATTCTCTTTTACAGAGCCTGCAAGATTGTCGTTCTTGTCTTATGTTTAACCCAAAAGATATAATGAAAATAGGTTATCAGCAAACTATACCAATGCTTTTGCATCTTACAGTGGTACTTTTTGAATCTTCTTCATGCAACAGAAGCGGTTTTTTTCAATTATTAAATCTTTTCTCATTGTGTGGATTTATCCTCTGTATTAAGTGGACCTCGGAATTGTAAAGGTAATCGATAAAATAACCAAGAAGATGTGGTTCCATGGCTTAACCATGGCATGGACCCTATATAGATTACAAAACCTTTGGAAACTTAAACCAGAAATGAAATTTTGGTTACCAAACCAAATGTCATTTTGGGGAGTGCCGTTGCGCAGTGGGTAGTGTGTCGGCCGCTGACGAGAAATGAGCGAGTTCGGATCCCGATAACACCAACGCCATCGATTTCGTGGCCTCCCTCCTTGGCGGGGTACTGGCAAAACCCCCCGTTGTACACTTGCCTTAAAAAGCTTCTCTGCTTTAGCTTAAGCTTTAAGTTCCGTTCACTTGTGTAAAAAACACAACATAATTGAATAAAAAAAAAATAATCAAGCTTGGCTCTGGCTCTTCATGACCTCTAACGCCATCTAAGGTGTCTTCTTGGCAGTACAATGGACCAGTATTTGTGTCTGAGTGCTCCAACAGATAGCAGAAACCTTGAAGATTAGAGAGCAGAGTATTTCCGACGCCTTGAGACGTTTTAATATAATATTTTAATTTGCTGCTATGCGTCACTACAAAATATTCATGAGCATAGGAACCAATACTCACATTAACCCTGATACCACTGTAAGTACAATCGTATGAAGCTACGTCTTACCTCTGTGACAGCTGACATCAGCATAAACAACTTGTTTTACTATCAATACATCTTTACCATTATGTTTCGGACATGCTGAAAATCATGTTTCAGACATATTGAAACATGATTTGTGTACTGTACTGTAACTGCTTGTGTTTTATGAACAACTAAAAGTGAATTTAATAATTTTAACAATATCAGAAGAAGAATAAAGCAGAAAAAATAAGCAGAAGGCCTTTGCTGACCACATTTTGTCTAGAAATAAAAATATACAATTGATACAAATAATTCCAAGAAAGCAGGCGAAGAGTTGAAAAGTATATCCAAACGGCGAAGAACACAAACATGAGTAACAACACTTTGTTCTCAATATTTTTTGTTGAGGTTTTGTTGGCATATCGATGCGTTCCATCTCGTTTGTAAAAAATATTTTTTTATAAAGAGCTTCGAACGATTGTCAAGATATGACTTCTGACTTATAGGTGGTTATGAATGTGATCAGGGTCATGGTCGCCTGATTTAGAGCAAAAGACTTCTTTGAGGACAATTCTACGTGACATTCAAGAAGACATTCTATGTGAGCCGTTTCATGAACTGAAAGCCATTTCTAAGTTAGAGTGTAAGAGCTGCTTCGGGAATCCAAGAAAAGTATTTTGTCGAAGGTAGACGAAATTGATTTGGAAGGATTAATAAAATCTGGAGGATAACCAAAATCATTTATTTCATTTGATATGTTGAGTGAAGTAATCTTAGGGACCAGGAAAAAGAGCGGATTCTTGTCATGTTATCATTAGTAGCTATACAGGCCGCAGAGAATCAGAGGCGAAACTTCTCTTTCTCTTCTACTTTGTGTATGATTAGGTGAAAGGGACCCATTTTTTAATACCGACTTCGTGCTGCGAATTATGTGAAGCTTTTTCCAGATAAGTAATAAGTAGATAAAGAGATTTTCCAGGAAACCGCTGGTACTGGCTAACCTGGCTGTTACAGGATTTCATCACTTACCATGGGCATCGGAAAAAGGCTCGCCAATCTCTGAGCCATGGTGCCATAGCTTAAGCCCTTGTTTTTAAAAAAATGCAGCCTGGAGTCCTTTCTATACGTAGAAAGACGATACTGATCTCGTACGCACCATATAAAAAATTGATATTGATCCGGAGTCGATAAAATTATCTGGTATGCGAGGTATGTGAGCCGGATAAAAGTTCACGCAGATACGAACGTATATATTATAGTTATGCACGCGCACAAAGATGTCCCTTTAAGGGCAATTTCTCCGAGTTTAAGGAATCTTAAGACATTGAGATATCTCAACGCAAGCACCCTTTACACCAATTTATTCATAAATCTTATTTTCTCATAAGTCTCACTCAAATTCTTAATTCTCTATCCTGATGAAGATGACTTTCCACAATTTCTATTTCTATCTGCAAAATCACTTGAAAATTTGTTGTTTATTTTTGCCCCAAACTTTTCCTTGAAGAGCTGCCAATTAGGCTCTGCCTTGAGGTCAGTTTTATGTTTTCATTCATGCAGATTAAAGACATTTCCGGTTTCTCTTTGAATCTTATGGGACATTTATTGTGGTGATATCTAAAGGTTAAACCTTTTCCTTTGACAATTCTTCTAACAAAGAGTCACATTGAAGTCTTATACCTTCAATACGAAATCGAAAGGAATTTCGATGGATTGTATTTGAGAACACAAAATGAAGAAAAGCCTGCATTAAGAGAGTAATATCGATACCAGTTACAGGTATGCTTGAATATGGGCTTAATTTTAGCTCTTGAGTGTTTGCGACAAAAAAATGTCCACAAAGGACGAGCATATCCTCCCTTCAATCCAATGATACTTCAACATTATTACTAGGCCAATAAGTGCTTACAAACAATTTTCATTGTACGGAAATACAATTTTCTTCAATTATCCAAAAAAATCCTTTGACTTTGTTGTCTGCAAATTCTTTTTTTTTTTTTCAAATCAACTCGGTAGTCAATCAGCAAATAAATTGCATCACATCACTACACATGACCACCTCAGTAGTGAATTCTGTTTTCATCTTATTGTCTTCGGTGTGCGACACATCTACGAGTGTAAATATAATCAAAAAGGGGTATGAACAACCCCTTAACGCCCGAGGTGGATAATTTTTGAATTGAAAATATCAAAACCGCGTAGATTCATACTATGTAGGTATACGGATGTGCGCAACACCACTTGCATACAGATGTGTTTACATAGGAATATGAAATGCTCGTGTATGTCCTTTCAATTCCGAATTGTTGATATTAATTTCGAGTTGGATTTTATAGCGACACCGCAGCATGATAATCACACTCCCCCAACACAGCCGCATAGGCGGTTGCCCGTGTGTACGAGTACACGTCCGAGTACTTATACGAGTTTGGGTTTATTTTTGAAAAGCCGTATTCAGCATCTGAATAGTAATCCTTTTTACCTTCAGATACAATGATGAAGTACAAATTTAATAATGTTGTGCACGTAGTGATCGACGACCGGTAATGGGCAACCGGAAAAAGGCGGAATAATAACAGAAAAAAAGAAGAGAAAATGAAAATGGCTGAAGGACTTTATCAAATAATTTGTGCTTACTTGTGTGCAGTTGTATCCCTGGTCGTTTGTAGTTGCCGCATATCAAAGCCAACAGTGGGTAGCAAGAATCTGCTGACGCAAGGTGAAAATAATTAAATTCTGCTCAAATATATTTTTTATCTGATGAGGAGTACTTTTATATAAACTATATAAAGGAATTATTGTAAATTGGATTACGATCTTTCAGAAATTGTAACAGATTTTTAAAAATTCTAAAAAAAATAAAAAAAAAAGAAGAAAAGCTCTACTAGCTAGGCCGTCTTTATCTCGACAACCGTGGAAAATATTCGTCCTTTCATGAGATTTTTCAGTTTTGGGAAGAGTAAAAAGTCGCAGGGTGCCAAGTCCGGTGAATACAGTGGCTAGGGTATGATTACAGTATTGTTTTTGGCCACAAATTTACGCTCAAGCAATTTTGAATATTTTTTCCACAAATCCGAACGTTTTCTTCGTATTGATTCACGCAAACGGCGTATAACTCTAAGGTAATATTTTTCATTGAAGGCTAGAACTCATGATGAACCTTGAAAACGGTGGCTGAACTTATTGTGTGTTTTTCAGTCTTGGTCCTTCTGGTCGTTTCCACTGGGATGTTAAGGTTTTCGTTTCGACGTCATAACCGTCAACAGAGAGACCCATTTCATTTAATCTAGATTCATGTCATTCAACAGCTCCTGAGCGATGCTCAAGTGATGATTCTTTTAATCAAAATTTAGGAATTTTGAAAGAAACTTCGTTGACATACATACGTTTCATACCAAAAATATTTAAAAAAAATTTAATGTGCAACCAACATGCTAATATCCTCAAGAGCTTCTCTGCTTGCGATTCGACGGTTCCCCATAATAATTTTCTTCACTGCTTCATTCGTTGTTGACATGTTGGGGCGTCTAGCACGCGTAACGTCATTTGCAACTTCTTGGCCTTGTGTGAAGAAGGTTCAGAGATGGATCGCCAAATGCCACAGTCAACATGTCAAATACGTCGGCGCACTAAATATTATTGTTCAAATGAAAGTTAATACAGATTCTTTGACCCATCTTTTGCAGTAACAAAAAAATCGCTAGGCACATCAAAACACGTCGTTCTTTGTATTAAGAACAAACTAAACAAACTCGAAAATCGAAAACGGCGAAATCACATTATTTTTTGAATGACACGAAGAGGTGTTATGATATTTATAAATTACAGGCTTTAGGTTTGTGTTGATATATGTATAATATCTGCCAAGTATGGGTTTCGCATAATTGTAGTTGAAATATATTTCAATAACAAGGGATCTGATAAAAAGTAAGCCAACATATATGGTTTGTCTCAGCTTGTCGCTGAAGTTAACAACTAGGCCTCGAGTTTTAAAGATTGGTCTTCGTTAAAGTACCTATAAAATCCAAATTACACATCCACTAGACTATATACGAACACGACAATTCTCTGAATGAATGTTTGATCGCCTATTTGGCATTAAATTCGATTTTTCCATTAATCGAATAAAATGGTCTTTTCGGATACCATAAAAACAAAAAAATTCACTCTGTTATCCGGATTATGGATTAGCGGCGTCATTGGTCTGCACTTTTTCAAAGATGAAGATGGACAGACATGTACCGTGGAAAGTGTTATTACATAAGTTTTTCCAATATTAAATGCATTGGGCTTGGATGGTCTTTGATTTCTATAGGATGCGGTTGTTGCTCACACAAGCCTTTAAACAATCAATTTATTGCGTACGAAATTTGATAATCGCATTATTTCGATAAGAGGCCCTCTAATTTGACCCAGCTCACAGCCTCAAACTCAACATTCAAACTGAAATTGCGATCATTGCTCTACTTATTCCTCAAAAAGTCATTCATAATTTTGACCTTCGAGTAATCACCTGCAACAGATGCCTTATTGGTTCATAATTTCCATAATTTCCTTCATTAACTAATAAAGACCAAACTTTATTTCGTAAAAAGGTGGGCATTTAATTTTCTATTAGTATACGAATCCTTAACAGTCGATAAAAAATAAGAAAATTCGAATGAAATGATTGTGAAGAAGATCTAGATCATAACCAGAGAAATGTACCGAATTTCTCTAGTATAAAATCTGTGACAGTAGAGTAGTGAAAGTAGTGAATCAATTTCGAATGCAAGTTGGTCATATGTCACTTTATGAAGTCAGTCACTTTATGCCGAGCTGCCAAAAAAGTTTAAAAAAGTTTGACAATTACAAGTCCAAACCTTCAATTAGAACTACTAAAAACCCCAAACTTGTACATACTTACAATTTTTATTTTCAAATTTAACTCCCGGATCGGACTCGTTGTTTTGTTTTGCCGCGTGTGGAAGCGGGAGTGTCCGCGGATTTTAGAAAAATGGAAAAAGAGCAATATCGGTCGGTAATTCGATTCTTGTTTTTGGAAGGGAAATCGCGCAGCGAAATCAAAGAGCGTTTGGATGCTTCTCCTTCGATGGCGACCATCAAAAATTGGTTTAACGAGTTTCAACGTGGTCGCACGTCGGTTTTTGATGAGCCACGTCCAGGTGCCCTGAAAACGGCTACCACGGAGGATAACGTGACAAAAATCCACGATCTCGTATTGGCAGACCACCCATTGGAGGTGCGCGAGATAGCTGAGACAGTAGGCATTTTAAAAGATCGCGTGCCGCGTTTTCTCACTCCGGATAAGAAGCGCAACCGTGAGACCAGTTCAAAGCAGTGTTTGATGCTGTCTAAGCGCAATCCGAAAGAGTTTCTGCATCGTTTCGTGACAGTCGACGAAACATGGATCCACTGGTAAACACCAGAGACCAAGAAACAGTCGAAACAGTGGACTTCACCCCGCGAACGTGGTCCGAAGAATGCGAAGACTGTCCCATCGACCGGAAAGGTGATGGCCACCGTTTTCTGGGATTCACAAGGTGTGATCCACATCGACTACCTGGAGAAGGCAAAACGGTCACAGGGCTGTACTATGCCAAATTATTGGGCCGATTCGACACCGAATTAAAGGCCCCACTTGGTGAAGAAAAAAGTGCTCTTCCACCATGATAACGCACCGGCTCACATCTCCGCCCTCGTCACGGCCAAATTGGTCGAATTGGGCTACGAACTGCTGCCCCATCCACCGTATTCTCCAGATATGGCGAATGTATCGAGCTAAAAGGAGACCATATTGAAAAATAAATCGCTATTTCTCCAAAATGTTTGTTTTTCTTTTGTAGGCTAAGTACTTATCGGACCACCCTCGTATATTTTTGCTTTTGCAAAAATTGACGACATTAAAATCATTTTGCTAGGTGTTAAGTTTCTCTAAAGGTGATTTCGAGCAATGTTTCGCGGATTAAAAGAGGCGCTAACGTAATGTGATAATACACTGTCGTTCAGTGTAGCTTGTTTTTGGCTGGATTGTCAAGAAATTAGAGTGCTCTAATAATTGCAGAATAGATTCGGGGCGCAATGGGCTTTTCTACCAGCTATTGTTTTAGATCCATTGGCTTATTAAGTAGGTTACTTTCCTACGGTGAATATGCTTTACATGACTCCTTAAGGATATACAGGGTAATCCAATTTCTGGTCCCTATTTGATAATCCTGTTTCAACTATATACTTTAAGCCAAACTTCCATCCGAGAATTTATATGCTTAGCCTAAGGTAAACCATTTTACAGTATGGACGGCTTAATACTCACTGAGCTTGTTGAAATCGGTAAAACTTATTGCTAAGGCCATCCGCATTACTAGCAATTATGGTCGACATAATGGTTCATCTGAACCCACTAAGCAAAATTGTTGAAAAAAGTCAAAGAGACTTACTCTAGTACAGAACACTTAAGGCCTATCGATTATCGAAATGCGCGCTCTGTAGAAAATGTGGTTGCTTTTGGAAAATTTGTTGAAGATGATCCTCATCTATCAGTTTCACGGTGATTACAGCATTTGGGCAGATATTTAGTTTCAATATGACGGTGCTACAGCTCACACAACGCGACCCACTCTGTTATTGTGAGTTATTCGTCAGCAAGATATGGTTCTCCGGTTTTTCTATTTTTGTAAGCCTATGCAAAATACCGCGCTTATATCCACAACTTACACAACCCTTTGAAACTGAATGTCCGTCAGGTTATATCCAATTTATTGCCCGATATGTGTCGAAAAATTACCGAAAATTATCTTGTCAGAATCGGGATACCGGAATATCGTTATATTCCATTCATAATGGCAGGATCTAGACAATATGACGATATAAAAAAATGATCAAAATCTAAATCAGAAAAGTTATTATGTTTCAATCAACTCTAGGAATCAAAAACTGGACAACCCTATATGATTCTCGAGCACCGGCAACTCAAAGTAACACCGAAAAAGCCTTATAAAAATTCCACATTACACGTTATTATGAAACAAAAACAAAAAGTAACTTTCTCCCTAGTGATGCAAGTCTTTTTGTCACCACTATCGCTGAACTTTGCGACATGAACTCCGTTCGAGCCGGGCAAAGGGATAAAGGATCGATTAATTTGATTGAGTATTCTGTTTTCACAGGCTTATGCTTGTCAAAGTTGAATGTGTTTTGAATTTATTATAACCACGGACTGTCCAACAGGACACACAAACCACTCACCACTCCCACCAAATGCAAACATAAGCACAACTGGCTGAACCCGCAAACATCAATAAAAGACATGTGTCCGGCAACGAGGTAAGTATTGCGAAAAAAAAAAATATTCTCGAATAGCAGCTACAGAGGCATACAGTGCAACAGGGCAACGCGTCAATATTCATAACACGCACACGCAATCTTCCTGGACGACGGCTACTAACCCCTTTCTCTACCGCCCACCAGCCTTGGTCAACATGTGCTTTATCAAGTATGCGAAAGGATAATTCGTAAAGCGTAAACTTTGCAGACACCATATACTTAGTATACCATTAGTGTAACCCAGTGTCCCCCAATTCGTTTGCCGATTGAGTCCCGATAATAATTAAAGAATGACTCGCCGTTGCACGTGAAAGGGATGTGAATAAATTTCGAATCGTACTCGTACCATCACCTGCCGCAGTACAGACCGACTGACTCGGAGCAGTCTGATGAAATTGAAACATCGCCATCTCGAATGGTGTGAAAAATTCATACCAGCCTCAGCAGGACCAGGACGAATTCGGATGACTAGTACAAGAGCGAACTGCATTAAGTGGTGTATCGTCGTTCTGGATGAGATTAATGCCGACCGTCATCCGCCATCTGAATTGGAAATGAAGGAAAAGTAAATCAAATTACTGCGAGCTCATAATAATTGACGGGAATCCTGACTACCAACCGCACTTCTCCCCTAAAAGGACACACAAACATAGAGTATTGACGTGGAGGTAGCTCAAAGTGGCAACAGTAAAAGCAAAGCAATAACGACTGTAACGACCACGCCGGGTATGACGATGACGATGACGACAACGCACCTCCAATTAACCTCATTACGAGGGCATTTAGCTGTCCGCTCGTTTCTGTAATTCCCCGATTCAGCTTCACTTCAAATGTCCACCCACGCCAAGTACCCATTTCTGTTCTTGGTTTTATTTTCATTATTTTTTCCTTCCCGTGCCATCAATGAGGTCTTTCTCGTAGTCAACTGATCACCTACGAGATTGCCCGAGGGCTTCTTATTCACATTTTTCTCGGCTCCCCTTATGAGCGTCATCGACCGTGGGGCTGGTGGTGGCGCCAGACTGGGAATTAATTTATTTAATTCAATCCCACGCCGAAATTTAATGATTAACACTGCACTGCTGACTGTTAATTGTGTGAGAAAGCGAAAATGAATTTTCGCCAAAGGCCATGAAGGACATAGTAGCCGCGACGCCGGAAGTGATGGATAGGCTCTCTGGGTCAATGGATGGAGGAGGGATTTATTCAATTATTTGTGGGGGATTATGTTTCAGATTTTAAGGCAGTTTAATTATGTGAATCAGCGGTATTAGGAATTTAATCTTTTTTTTCTTTTTGGTTTTCTTTACCGTTTAAGTTGCAGACATTTAATAGCCTGACACGTGGGCAATTAGTCAGCTGCGAGCATCTGTTTACTGCGGCTGTTGTAATTTGACTAAATTCGCTCCCGTTATTCAGATCAAGCAGGTTTTCGAATTTTTCCAGGTCACGTCTCGTAAAGAAAACAGATTGTACCGCTGGCAAGACTAATGGACTAAGTTGAATAGGCTGAAATCTAGTATTCGTTATAAATGAAGGATTTTTTAGAAAAGGTATGGACTCTATGGCTAAATGGTCCTATAGACCAGTGCCATCATCGATTTTATACTTGCGAATATAAATACTAAGTCGAGATTATTTTATTCTACTAAATTGTGATTTCTATATTGCCTTATGTTGTGCTCTATAAGACCATCCAACAAGAGGTGTCATTATAAATCAGCAGAGAAAGTAACATTTGTTTTCGAAAATTGTACTGTTTCCATATGAGTCTAAATAGGTTTTGAATAGGTTTTTTTTATGAAATTGTTCATCACATGTTCGGATATTTCCGGCTGTTGAATCTTCGTTAGAGTATCGACGAAGAGTTTATCTATCACATGGCTTCAAAGGTAAATATGACGATCTTCGACGTCCATTGAAATCTTCACTGCGAAAATCACTTATTCAAGAACACCAAAGAACCAGTGACGCCATTCTGCTGAAAGTAAAAGCCGTCTACCTCCATCACATTAATTAGGGGCAAAATAGTTAGTCAACATCATTCCGTAACCCAATAGTTTCACACGGTCCCAGCGGCATCAATTTCCCAATTTGTAATACATTTTCCCTGTTTTAGCACATTATAGAAGGCTAGCTATCATCCGTGCAGGGACGGGTTAAGAATATCCCTGCAGCGATACCTCTCGCTTGTCTTAAAGGTGACTAAAAACAAAGGTAAACAAAAATCACATCTAGGCAATTTAGACAACA
Source organism: Merodon equestris (assembly GCA_958301585.1). Taxonomy (NCBI): domain Eukaryota; kingdom Metazoa; phylum Arthropoda; class Insecta; order Diptera; family Syrphidae; genus Merodon; species Merodon equestris. Next base: position 123,266,601 of record OY284414.1, read on the forward strand.
CCAAGGTGAGACACATGTACCACCATTAAACTGCCCCACAAGTGTACATGCAAATCAGTGGGTTGACACGACTGGAGATCACCGGTGTTGTAAGAGTAAGATCAAACAAAACAAATAAAAATCTGGAGCATGCCCGTGTCAAAAAAAGGAGGGAAAGAAAGAAAACGGTCAAACCGTAGCATTATGGAAAAGAACGCTAAAAGGAAAAGCACTACCCCTCCAGGCACTACTAATGGTAGTGATCCTGGGACGAGCAGCAATGCTAGAGTCAGAACTATAGGATTTCCGGGGGATAGCAAAGTAATGCAACGGCGTAAGCTACACTTAGGAGTCGCGAGTTGGAACGTTGGAAGCATGAGTGGTTGCAGCTATGAGCTTGAAGAAATGATGGTTAGTGGACATCCTGTGCGTACAAGAGACGAAATGGCGAATGGCACGTTTCTTGGACGTTAAAACAAAAGCCTACAAGATGTTTTACTATGGATTAGAACAAGGAAAAAACGGAATCGCCATCATCCTTGCGGCAGAGCTACTTGGCAACGTCTTGGGGGAGAGAACGTCTGGGGGAGATTTAAACGGACATGTCGGGAAGACAAGCGAAGACTATGAAGACTACCACGGAGGGCTGGGATACGGCACCAGGAACTCTTCAGGTGAAGATATCCTAAACATGTGCAAGTCGTACGGTCTTATAGTGCTAAATACCATGTTCGTCAAACAAAGCCGGCACCTGATCACTTATAGCAGCGGCGGAAATGAAACTCAAATAGACTATAATTTGGTATCCAGTTTCATGAAGCCACGAGTTAAAGATTGCAAAGTGATCCTGGGAGACGCGATCGCCCCTCAACACCGTCTCCTCCTGACTGAATTTTTTATGGAGGCGAGTAAGAAGTCAAAGCAGCAAACGAAGGTGTCTGAGAGAATCAAGTGGTATAAGCTGGATAAAAGAAAAGGCGAAGCTTTTATTACCAACATGAAACAATATTGCATGCGACAATATTGCGAGGAACTTCTGAACGAACAGTTTCCCCGAGTGTACTTTCCAAGAGCCGCCCCGAATCATGCCGAAATATCCGGCATTACAATCGAAGAAGTTCGGTACGCGGTTAAAAACTCCAAGAAAAGAAAAGCTGTTGGCCGGACGGGATACCCTCTGAGTTCTGGAAAAAGATGGGAGACATCGGGTCTAGATGGCTCATGGTTCTTATCTCCAAACTTCTGAGAGGCAACCCTATGCCTAATCAATGGAGGGGAAGCTGTCTTCTTCCTTTGCACAAAGGAAAGGGTGATACGCGAAATTGTGACAACTACTGTTCTGTCAAGCTGATGTCGCACACCATGAAGATCGTTGAACGGGTATTAGATAGCCGACTGCGGAAAATAATACGACTATCTGATGACCAGTACGGGTTTGTCTCGGATAAATCAACGACAGATGCAATCCAAAGTATAAGGGTCCTGATGGAAAAGCATCGTGATTCTTCAAAGGACTTGCATATGGTGTTGGTTGATTTCGAGATGGCCTTTGACCGGCAAACCAAGAGATCTTTTATGGGTAGAGCTAAGACAAAAAGGAGTTCCAGAAACCTACGTGCGAGTGATCATGGACATGTACAAGAGAGCAACGACAAGAGTAAGATGCACTGCAGGAGTCACCGAAGAGTTCGCAATCAAAGTCGGTGTACACCAAGGGAGCGTCCTCAGCCCACTGCTCCTTATAGCAGTCCTTGTGATTGCTTGCTTGAAGGAAAAGTGACGGACCCCAATGTGCACCAGCTATTTTTTGCTGACGATGGAGCCATTATAAGTGATGATCAGGCGTCCCTACAACGAGCACTTGATGTGTGGGTGGACATTTTTGAGGGACACGGGTATCGTATTAGTTCAAAGAAGACAGAGTATCTGTGCTGCCCGTTCTCTGACCCTCATCAGCCTATTCCAGACATTTACTTGAATGGAAGAGTGCTTCCCAAGTGTGAAAAGTTTAAATATCTGGGATCTATGATTAATAAAGAAGCAACTTGTGATGACGACATCAACCATCGCGTAAGTGTAGGGTGGATGAAGTGGCGGGAAAACTCCGCCATCTTCTATGATCGAAAAATGCCCCCTAAGCTGAAAGGAAGGCTCTACACTTCAGTTGTACGTCCGGCGCTCACATACGGTTCACAATGCTGGACAATGCACAAAAAGTATGAGAGTAAATTAGCGGCAGCTGAGATGAAGATGCTTCGCATGACAGCGGGAGTAACAAAGCGTGACAGAATTAGAAGTTCAAAGATCCGAGGAAGCCTCCACGTAAAAGAAACCATCACAAGAAAGATAGAGCGCGACCGACTCAGTTGGTATTGCCATGTTCAAAGGAGAGATCCTTTGAACCCCGTCCAAAAGGCAATATCAATCAACGTTCCAATTTCAACACGCAAAAAAGGCAGGCCGAAAAACAATTGGTGCAAACAAATGCAAAAACACCAGCATTTGATTGGCCTCAGCGATGAAGTAATCCCAAACCGGGAAGCCTGCCGCTACTTTCTGAGGTCAAACCGGCGGACCCCACAAGCGGACCAGTAGGAATGCAGTTAAGTGGGAAGGTTATGGTCCTACACTTCTGACCATAATGACGCCGGAAAAAAAAGGAAAAAGGAAGGTGACTCACAGGTAATTTCCTAGTTGGAAATGATGGCAACAAAGGGATTAACCAATATTATAAAACAAAGTACTCATGTTGTCCCTGGCACAAGCATCGCCACACTAATATATCATTTATTTGTAAGCATAACAAAGAGGGAAATAATATCCGCTGCCATCGAAACGGATATATCAGATCATTTTGCACTGATGTATGCTACATTTAAGGATCCCCAGAATGAAGGTGTACACGAACTGCATAGACGAATTAACCAACAAAAAGTAAATCTTTTGATTGAACAGACTGATTGGCAACAGCTCTGTGAGGAAAGCAACCTTACAAAAAATTTACAGACACATATATACAAAATCCTCAAAAACATTCCAAAACAAAAAGAAACGCCAAAACAAACCTTGAATCACACCTAATATAATCCAAATGTGCAAAAGAAGAAATGCATTATGTAGAAGGTGGAAAAACAATTCAAGAAACCAAGATCTCGAACGTGAGTATAAGCATTTTCGCAACTATGTAAGCAAAAGCATATTATTAGGTAAATCAACCTATTACAAAATGAAATTTATAAGCGCCAAGAAAGATCCCAGAAAAACGTGGAGTATTATCAACGAAATTCTTGGGATGAGGAAAGTGTCGATAGATAACACAATTATCAATAACTTTGCGGGGAAAAAAGGAGCTAACGATCATTGTACAGGAGTTTGCCGACTATTTCTCAACACAAGTGCCCATCATTCTCCACATCTGTAACAAAACAACATCTAGACACCAAAACCGGAATATTGCCCACTCTATGTTCCTAAATGAAGCAAGCGAAGGAGAAGTGTACAGAATGCTTTGTTGTCTAAAGGCAAATAAAGGCCCTGGAGCAGACAACATTATACAAATAGACCTAAAGTATAATGCCCTAACTCTTACGCCAATTGTGATTAATCAAAGTTTTGTTCAGGGTTTTGTCCAAGGGCGCTTAAAATATCAATTTCCCGACCCATTTAAGGAGGTGTAAAAACAGAAATTGGAAACTACAGGCCAATTTCGATCCTGCTGTCGAAAAATTTATGGAAGAGATTTTTGTCGATCGATTAATGAAATTTATAAGTAAACATACAAAATAAAAACCACCATGTGTTAGTTATGTACGTGGACTTCAGTAAAGCATTCGATACGCTAATGCCCGAGAAACTGCTAGAATGCCTTTTCCAGATTGGAGTTAGAGGAAAGGCAGCAACATGGCTTAAAAACTACTTAACTGAAAGAACATTTAGGGTGAAGATTCCTAACACAGTCAGTGAGGAAAAACAAAGTATATATGGTGTTCCACAAGGTTCTAAACTTGGTCCAATATTGTCCGTACTGTTTACAATGAACTTCTCCGTGTTTTTGAGCAGTCGACTGCATTTGCATACGCATATGATATTGCCATAGTGGTCAAACACCAAAGACTCGAAACGGCGATAGCAATAATACAGCAAGAATTCGATAAAGTATCAAGATGGTGCCACGATCACAGCCTGGTGCTAAACTCAAAAAAGACAAAGATGATGCACATTCGAACACCTAATCAAACGACAACAGTTATGAAAATCTTCCGTCAAAATGAAAGCTGTCCACATACACTAAGAAGCGAAGCAATTGAGGTCGTCAAATCTATTAAGTATCCGGGAATAATCATCGACGAGCATTTTACTTGGCACGAACACTTCTATCGTCTGCGGGAAAATTTAAAAAGTGCCATTCTTGCGATGATCTACCTGAAGAAATTCACTACAACGGATGTCCAGAGGCAAGTGTACTACCACAGAATAAATAGTATACAGAAGTTGCATCTCATACAAAGCAAATTTTGTTCTAGGGTTCCAATATTGGCACCCTATTGAACAGAGAGTACAAGCATGAGAACATGCAAGAGAGTATACAAAAAATTAAGAAGCTGGTGCGAGCGAAAGAGAGTAGCATGTGCGTTTTCGGTGGTTTTGTTTTTACGAGAGCAAAGCAGCTTACGATGTGTATGCAAGTGTGTGTGCGTGTGTATGCATTGATAGTTTCTTCTATCGTAAGCTTGCATGGTGTTGTATTGCTTCTCTTGTTTTCGGTTGTGTGGATTGGATTCGAAATCACTTGGGAATTGTACTTTCATGCGAATGGTTGTGTTTTCCTGCGCTTATATATCGACTCCATTTTTACTTTGTATTTTGATATTTAACTCTATTTTTGATTTTGAATTGTTGCTTTTATAATTGTTGACAACTTTGCATACGATTTGGATTATTCTTTGGACTTATTATTATATATTGATTGTTGAGGGGTTGTCATACGATTTTGAATAGGAAAAATGGATTCTGTACCGGCTGTTGGTAAAATTTTCCAAAAGTTCGGCTTTCGATGCTGCATAAAAACATGCGGTAAATCTAGGCGATATGGTGAAAAGATAAGAATGTTTAAGTTTCCTCCCTATGACTCAGCTATGGGTCAAATTTGGTGAGAAAAATGTAATATTCCAACAAAAGATTACACAAAAAAATTGTTGATTTGCGCCAATCACTTCTCAAGTTCTGACATTGGTAAAAAAAAGTTGAAATTCGGAGCTGTTCCGGTATTTAACTTAGAAGTTATTGAGGAAGATTACAAGTCGTTGGAGCTTGATTGTCCAGCTAAAAAGAGCCGAACAAGTGACTCCGTAGATGGATGTTGTAATGACTGTGAAAAATATCTGAAATCAGCTAATTTTTACAGAAAAAAATATTACGACATGGTAGCAAAATATAAAAATCTCCAAAGCCGCAAACAAATAGCAACAAAATCAAGCGTATTTCAAACCATCGACTCTTTTCAAATAAGCAAGGAGTCAAAAACATTTTGCAAACTTCTTCTTAGTCCACGACCTAAAGAATATAAGCAAGATGTAAAAGATTTGGTTCAAAACATTTATTATGTCTCACAGTCAACGTACCAATTTTTGAAGAATAAATTGCATCTAAATTTGCCACATATCTCTACTGTTTATCGATGGGCCCCTGTAAATTCCCTACAACCAGGTTTTAAAAATAACGGTTTAGAGTTAATAAAAAAGAAGTGCTTAGATTTGAACCAGTACGAAAAGAATAATATGATTCTGCTGATGGATGAAATAGCGATTAGAAGGGAATTGCGATACAATTCGAAATTAGATTTAGTGGATGGATTTGAGGAAAATGGGGTTGAAAGAACGAACCAGATTGGTAAACAATTGTGCGTTTTTATGATTAAATCAATGTTTTCCAACTGGGCGCTTACATTTAATTACTTTGTTTCAAAAAATGGACTTTCTGCCGATTTACTAAAAAAGATAATATGTATTACGAAATTTAGCAATTTTGAACAGTTTTGGCATCATAGTTAAAGTTGTAATTTGTGACCAAGGGTCCTCTAACAGGAAGTGTTTCTTGGAATTGGGAGCTACTTTAGAAAAACCCTATTTTATGTATAATGGTAGTAAAACTTTCTGTGTATAAGATTTTCCACATCTAATCAAATCATTAAGAAATGGTTGGCTTCAATGTGACCTTACAACACCAAATGGAGTTGCTAGTTTTAAAGTAGTTAAGGAACTATGGGAAATGGAGTGCAAATCTAATACAAAAATGTGTCTTAAACTTATGTGCTGGCTTGACATATTTCCGAACTCTTTCGAAAAAATGAAAGTAAAACTAGCCACCCAAACTTTTAGTAGGACTGTTCAAGCAGCAATTAAAACTGTTATTGAGACAGTAGGCTTTAAAAGTTGCTCAAAAGAAGTTTGTTTATCTACGGCATGCTTCATAGGAAATATTGACAAAATATTTGACTGCCTAAATAGTGGTTCGCTATCTTCAAAGAATTGTTATAAGTCTGCAGTTCAACTTAACAGTCCATCACACGAATATATAAAATTCTTCCTTGAATACCTCAATGAAATCTCATTTGTTGACAAACGGAAAAAAGTATTTTTTTTAGATGGAATGAAATTTACCTTAAACGCTTTTACTAATTTACAATTAGTAGACGAGCTATTTCAAAAAAAATCCCAAATATTTTTTCTAATGACGGTTTAATGCTCACCAAGATAAGCTCGAAAATATGTTCTCGGTTCTAAGACAAAAGGGTGGAAATAATATTAACCCCTCAGTTGCTGATATAAACACTTTACTAGCACGCTTAATGTCTGCAAATATAGTGCAGTTGAGTTCTTATAGTAACTGTGAAGAGCTGAGTGATACCACATTTGAAACGCTTTCAAATATTTTGTCAAATATGGACTTAGCTGATACAAATAATGAAGAACTCAATCGAAGCGAAAACTCTGAAATAGATATTAATATAGAAATCATTGATGATTTCGTATTAAATGATGACTTTCAGAATTGTTCGGAATTTAGTATCGATTTGGCGTCTTTAAGATACTTCATAGGTTATATCGTCTACAAAATGATACCGAAAATTAACTGCGATATTTGTGTTTCTATATTGAGAAAAGAAGACGAAGTATTAACAGTTCCTAGTGAACTTTTCATATTTCATAAAAATTACAATTCTCTTAAAGATTTTGGTAACCTCGTTGCTCCTTCACAAATTTCCTTGGAAATTAGCAAGAAACATATTACAGTGTTTAGCAATATTTTTGACACACAACCACAAACTGTTGGTATAAAAAACTTGATAAAATCCAAATGCAAAAATGCCACACCGCAATGGTTTTCCACATGTTCTGATCATAAGGAAATAATATTGGACTTCATGATCTTAGTACTCTTGAGGAAGCATTGCTCGTGGGCTTCAGAGAAAAAAAATTTTACTAAAGCCCGCAAACTTAAAATCCTGTCGCACTAAAGTTTTTGGGTTATTCTTCCCTACATATATCAGATTGAAATTTGCACAAAAATCCCAAATAATGGAATAACGTTAATTGGTGTTACCCGGCCCTTTTAGTTTACATCGAAAAAGTACGCGTACGAATACCAAGCGCAACTTTCAACTGAAGAAAACTAAATATAGAAATCTAAAACTTGAAACAAAATTTTGTCAACACCACGTGCATTCACGACGTTGGATAGCAACACAATACACACACACACATAAACATTTTAAGATAGCTCTCTCGTTGATTCTCTCTGATCGTGGCTGCTCTCTGGTTGTTACTCTCTGATCATGCTTGCTCTCTCGTTGCTTGATCTTCCCTTCAGTTGTTCCGCCCGCACCATAAAGTGAAAAATCATCGCAGGCCGAGATGCGACTTCTGTATACTATTTATTCTGTGGTACTACTCACTTGCTGAATCAAGAATTCGATACGGCATTTTGGCATGGGGCAATGCATCTAAAACTCACCTGGGCAGAATACATAATCTTCAACGACGTCTGGTAAAAATTATTTATAATACAATAACAATGATACATCAAGAGCATATTCCAGATGACGGCAGTACTGGAATACTTCAATGACTCCCGTTTCCTACAACCGATACGTCATAATCAGAATACCCAAAGACGAGCACTACAATATTTAGAAATACCTTCAGTATTTAACAATTATGGAAGAAGACAATTAGCCTACAGTATTCCAACATTGATGAATTCTCTACCTACCAACCTTAAAAATATAGTCAACTTTAAAAAACGCAAAAAAATGCTGAAAGCATATTTCTTTAATTTAAATGCCTTTTGTTAAAATTAGAACATTAATCTTGTAATCTTGAATTATAATTAAAAGACTTATAAACTGTTTAACTGAAATTTCTGGATTACTTCCAAGCATAAAAAATACATGTATACACAATCACCTGCAGATAAGCAAGCCTTAAGTTTCGCAGGTAATACATTTATTTATTTATAACGTTTTCTAAGGACATAATAAAGAACAAAAAATAAAATAAAATTAACGCATTCCATCCGGGTACTGGAAATTCCTTACCCACTCTTCGGCTTTTCCAGACATCACGTTCCCTACAATTATCCTTTGTTCCGGTTGATCACTCATGGTCTGTCCGAACAGAAGCTTACTTCTAATGATTTGAGGACTCCATCAAAGAGGAGGCCTTTTTTACGAATACTATACTCGTATCCTGCTTGAAAAAAGCGTTGCTCTAGTGGCGTTTTGAATAAAAATCGCTTTTGATTTAAAAAAAAATCCTACGAATTAATTCCAACTTCCAATATTTTCCTAAGCGATTCATGGTCGTCAGAACAAATCTCCCGAAGGAATTTTGCAAGGACACAATTATCCTTTCTCCATAATACAAAGCAATCGAAATTACGGCCGCACTTAACCGTAACTTCTCAACACTGACCTCCACCAGCCCTTCACATGCACACTCACCGTTAAATTCAAATACAATCGTTGTGTTGGAATTCAATTAGCGCCCGTTACACTTATTAACGTGTAAACAAATTACCTTCTAATTCCACATAAGGCGGCTTAATAGAATACCCTGAACGGTGACCGAACCTCATCTTCATTCCCATCATCGCAGGCATTCGGTCGTTAAATGAAAATCACTTATAAATGGTTTATCAGAAGTGCCATCCACCCGCATCTCATAGCATTCCCCACCACTGTCAATCGGACAATCCATTGACCACCCATTGAGCAAATAAATAATACTGCTTTTGCCAGGACGGCAATGGCGTGGCGGAAGCATGTGCATATGGCAAGAAAAAAACTGAAAACAAGAAACAACAAATGCACAACACTGGTGCAATGCAAATGGCATTTAACCAAAGCCACTGCCGCCACTACAGCCAATGCTGCCATTGCTCGTACTGACGTTGTTGCCGGTGCTGCACGCAGAAATTAAATTAATTGGCTACGTGCAATATAAACACCCACGTCGGCATAAAAACGAAAGTTATGGCTGCGCTTTCTTTTTTCGGTTTTTCTTTTTATTTTTTATTTTTGTTTAATATTTTCATTGTTTTGTGTTTATTTATTTTTTTATTTTTTGGTGGTGCGACCGAGGGTTGCTAGTAACTGCAGTAGTAGTAGCAGCAGCAGACCTTTTTAAGTGTGGGTCATATTTTTATTTACCAATAATTTTGGTTACGGTCAAAAAACGACTTCACGCCGGACACAATGCACAGAAATAAAAAAAAAAAAAAAAAAAAAATAAACGGACTCATTTGTGGTCAGAAAATATTTACACATGCATATCCTTGGTGAATTATTGGAAATGGCTGTTGTGCAACAGCAGAAGCAGAACATCGACTGCAGAAGTGGCGCGACCAGTTAAAGGGCAGCGGGGAACGGGCGGCAAAGTGTGCGTTGTAGTTGGTTCTATTAATTGCACGAATGCGGATATTTTCGATAGGCACTTTGGTTATACATGTACTCGTTCATTCTCGTGCTTTTTTTTCCTTGTTTTGTTTTTTTAATTGAATACAGGAGGTGCGAGTTAACCGCGATTTTAAATTGCTGCCACACTCTTGCCGCGCGGACTTGTTCACTCGTTCGGGATAAAATTTGCACTTGGCTGCTTGCGCTTCATTAAGGCAACTGAACAAAAAATCCGTAAACAAAACAAAGAAAGTGAACGAGGCAATTAGCTAAATAAAGTTGACTCTTAAAAGCCGATATGTAAAAGTATGGAGTTGGAGGTTTCGCAGGAATGCTGTCTAGTTGGGCGGGGGAGGATGCCTGCATCAGACTACTGTTGATATTTCTATTTACCCAATGGACACACTCAATTTGGTTATTTCCAGTCTAGGTGCATCATTTGCTTTTTTTCGCTTTTTTGGCCCATTTAGGCAATTTTGTTGCAAGATTCGCCTAATAGGGCTGGGATATCACATCCCTTCAATAGGTTCCCTTTACGAAAAAGCAATTATTCAGCTATTATAAGAAGGCGTGATCATTCTGATCTCTAAGAAAGCTCAATAGTTGGGATTTATTCTATATTTTGTACAATAACAGGTTATTCAATAGCTATGTTTGAATTTTGACAATAACGTTTAACGTGACAATGTTACTATTTTTTAACGAGTGTGTTTTACCTTAGTCACCATCTTACCATGGAGCCAGTGCCATTTCTATACTGTTAAATTGTTGGAATTGCTAAAATTTATTATAAAAATTCTTTTTTTTTCGTCAAACTTTTCGGAACCTATTAAATATTTACGATTAATGATAGCCCAGCCGAGCAAGCAATTCAACGAATTATCGCGAAATTTGGGGAAAACTGATTGCTGATCGAGGAATAAATGTTTCGCGCTGAATCGTCCTACTAAGCGAGAATATTGCTGCTTAAGGCTCGAGCCTCTCGATTCCTCGTCGTCAACTCGAGTCAACTTTCCCGCGGCCCCAACTCGACAAATTTTGTAAAGACTTTTGGGCAAATATCCATATAAGATCAGAGTGAGATAAAGAACTGAAGCTCCAAGATCACCAAGCTCGTCGTACACTCGCTGGTTGAGCACTTGGTCTGTGGGAAACGGATCCAAATTCATCTCCAGTGACGAAGGTAGAACGACTTCAACAATTACCACATGTAACGAGAGAGTAATCCGCGGCAGCCGGCATTACATCCGGAGAAACTTATTGTTTGGGTTGTGTTTTGATCAGGCGGTTAAAGGCCATACTTCTCCCAAAACAAGAATGGCCAGACTATGTATGTCAACGGCGAACAGTATTGAGCCGTACTAAGTTACTTTTTATGGTGTCAATTTGGTCCTGGATGGACCTGGATGACATGTGGTTAAAAAAAAAATGGCGCAACGGTATTTTGTACTTTAAATTGGAGTTGCTGCAAGAAAAGTTATTTCCAGAAGAGACGATGTAGAATAACTGTCAGAAACGAGCTATTCAACGTCCCTGGACTTTTTCCTGGGGCTATGTTAAGTGGTCGGCTTATGTCAACAACGTTAACAAAGAAAAACCGAAACCTTTAAGAAACCCTCAGAAGACAGACTAGAATCTTTTCTCAAACCTAGCTGCCAACACGTTAGTACCGCCACAAGCCATCACTAACCCCGATCCAATTTACATTGAGAATTCAGTCGAAAATCTTGTGAGAATTCTGAAAGCGGCTTTCAACAAATCCTGTCCATTGCAACGTGCTCGCAAGAAGACCAGCGCAGTCTGGTGGACCACAGAGCTAAATCAACTCAGGACCAGGAACCGAACCGAAGATTGGAATAACTACTAATCCAGCTTCAACGAATACAAGAGCAAAACAAGAGCAGCAAAGTCTAAATCCTGGCGGGAGTTATACGAATCAATAGAGGATCTCAACGAAGCCGCAAGGCTCAGAGGGACTCCAAGGACCCCTGCGTCCCGGGATTCATCCTTAAACCAGATTGTTCTTGGACAGAATCCAGTCAGGAATCCCTAGAACTGCTGACTGAAACCCACTTCCCAAGCTGTAAAACCCCTGAAACCACAGTCTCCTTCGAGACGACGCGACGGCTCCTACGATTCACACAACCGAAGAAGTAATAAACAAGATTATCACAACGGATAAAGTATCATGGTCAATCAATTCGTTCAAACCCTTTAAATCTCCGGGGCCGGACGATATCTTGCCAGCGATGCTTCAAAAAACACAGACCCACACCGTACCCCAACTCGCAAGCAATTTTTCCAATTGCTTCCAACACAGTGGAAAGAAATAAAGGTAGTTCTCCTACCTAAGGCAAGTAAACCAATCCATACTGCCGCAAAGTACTATAGGCCAATTAGTCTATCGTCGTTTCTATTAAAAACTTTGGAAAGACTCCTTGACCTATACAACAGAGGACTTATCAACTCATACAACTTATGCAACACTCAACACGCCTACCTTAAAGGCAGATCAGTGGCAAGTGCTCTGCGTAGTGTTGTTTGTGAAATTGAGAGCTCATTGAATGTAAAATTGAATTTACAATGGTAGCCTTCCTCGATAAAGAGGGAGCCTTCAATAATGTAAACATAGAGGCAATAATAACAGCTCTAGGGGTCATAAAAGTGAACAAATCCTATGTAATCTGGATTGAAAATATGTTGAAGAACAGAACTATCAATGCAGATATTGGACACAGCTCTATAAGAAAAGTGACAACTAGAGCCACACCACAGGGGGGTAGTTCTCTCTCCACTACTGTAGATTCTTACAGTTAACAAAATCCTTAAAATCTTCATGGAGAAAGACACAAGGACCATAGCATACGCGGATGACCTAGTTACCTTGATAAAAGATAAAAAAAAACGGTACCAACTTTCAGCGAACTAATGGAATCTGCGTTGAATGATCTGCTCCTCGTGGGCAAGACAGAACGGTCTGAAAATAAACCCCTAGAAAACCGAGCTGGTTTTGTTCACCACGAAAAGGAAAGTCCCGATATTTGCTCCCCCAAATTTAGAGGGTACTTCATTCAAACTCAAAGCGGAAGCCAAATATCTAGGTATCATTCTTGACTCCAAACTTTCCTGAAAAACGAACTAAGAGGAAAGGATGAAAAAGGGATTTAATGCTTTTTACGCATGCAAAAAGACCTTCGGCAAAAGATGAGGCTTGCGACCCATCCCTGGAGTCCCCTTTGTGGAAACAAGCCAACTATGGACATGCGACCTCAGAATAATAGACGACCTGGGACATAAACATGGTTTTAGTAGCCTCGCAGCTACGATTATTACTACTATTTCCCCCCAAAATGACTTCTCTCTCAGAGTACCAATCCTGTTCCCCGACAGAGAATATTGGCTATCAAACGGAAATAGACACAGGCACTGGGGCCGGGTTCTACTCTAATACCCTCCACAAACAGGAATCATTCAGACTCCCTGATCTGTGTAGCGTTTTTCAAGCAGAAATACTGGCAATAGAAAAAGCAGCCAAACACCTACAGGTAACCGATATCCCACCATCGGATATCACTATCCTCGTAGACAGCCAGGCTGCACTGAAGTCAATAGAATCCTGTATAACGAGATCAAAGGCTGTCATGAAATGTCGCGACTCACTGAAGTCCACCACAAATTCAAACTCTGCTGGATCCCGGGTCACAGCTCAATCGCAGGGAACGAAAGAGCGGACGAATTGGCCAGGCAAGGGTCTGAACTGGACATCAGCAAAGCGGACACGTCATTGCAACCACCGATCAGCGAATTATACCGGATCATAAATGACACAATCGTAAGCCAACTGGTCTTGGCTTACAAGAAACGACAGCTACATGACAAGGTCATCGTGGCCAGAGCTCAATATCGGAAAAACAAAGAAGCTCTTGGCGCTGGACCGTAACTCGATCCGTATGCTCGTCGGAGTGATCTCAGGACACTGTCCCATTGGAGCAATGCTCCGGAAATGGGACTCGGGATCCAGCGATCTCTGCCGGAGCTGCGGCGATGAGGAAGAAGCTGCGACGATCCTACATCTGCTTTGCCACTGCCCAGCTCTCCAGAATCGACGCCTAGCGTCGCTGGGCCAAAGATTCTTTACAGATATTGCGGACGTGGGAAATGCAGATATATCGGATCTTCTGAAATTCATAAAGAGCACGGGGTGGTTTCAGCCACCACGCGATAGGGCAGGTTAATTATATGTGTACTCCAGAAGTGAAGGGAATCACAATGGGCCTTTTGGCCTCCGACTGGAAGTGATGCTTAACCATCACACTCCCCTTCTTAAACCTAACCTAACCTGACCTATGTCAACAAACTTACAACAATCAAGGCATTGCAGTGAGGTTAGCGGCAAACCACGGCGGCTAAATACATTAAAATATCTTCTGAAACCACACGGCAAAGATAATCTCATAGACATCAGTTGCCTGATGGGACGGGCGATCACGCAAGCACGTTATAGCCTCCTTTGTGAAACTTAAACGAGCGTTCGGTCTCGGAAGCCTGGCTCAGCAGTCCGGGCTGTGCGGTCAATGATATGATGATACTTCCTCTTCTGAATATTTTTATCCTGGGAAAGCCATATCTTGTCTTAAATGTGTTTTTTTTTTATAATTAAATTTTTATAATTATAATATGTCACACAACCTGGACGGGATGCAGATGGTTTGTGTCGAAGATGTTCGTTCACTACTCTTCGGGGGTGGTTGTCCTAGATAGGATTTGAGAGATTCGACTGAATTTGCGTTGGCTGTAATAGTTCACAGTTACTCTTTTGTTTCTATGTGATTAAGGTGTTATATTGGAAATGCACACACAGTGTATGAATTTTGAGGTGGTCTTATGGTGCGAGTGTTATGCCTTCGTAAGCACTTTTTGATCATCTCTTATTCACATCTGGTGTTGTTGCACAGTTTTTCCGTAAAGGAATTGTTCTTGACTATGGCCGGACTTGAACTGTAGATCTTAGGCTCAACAATCGGTGATGATTACCATTGCACCACGACCACCCTGATGAACTGGCTCGGCAACTCTCCTACCAATCCTACTTCATCGATATACCCAATTACCCAATTCCTCAGTTCCCCCATCTTTACAAAAATGATTATGCTTGGCGTCAGGACTAGCTTTGGCTTAGGAAGAAAGGTTGTTGTATTTTAACGGTTTCCGGGTAGGATCCTGATGCTGGGGTCTTCTTGGAGAATGACTTTTCATAAGGCAACTATACGCCTATCTTCCAATCTACATGCATTGCTCATGTATTATATTGTGTATTACAGATGTAAGGGAAATAGCAATGACATCAAGGTTGAACTTAAGTCTATCTCCATTTCCAAAAGGAGTGTAAGCTCTAAATTTTTCTAATTAAATTATGAAAACTGAATTCACTGAACCTGGTGACGTACGAGGTCATTTTAGGATTCCGGAAAATAAAATCTCCGAAGAGATTGTCAGAATGGGCTCAGGACTTAAGACGTCTTTAGATTTGTTAATGTCAATGTCAACGATTGGGTTCTTCGGACATAGAATTGTAGATGACGGAATGTAGTGAAGGTTCTGGTCGAAGGCTGACAGCCCGACATCTGCGACAACTCTGTAGATTTCCTTTTAACATTTACGAAATTTGACTTATGTAAATCTATCGTTACGTGCCTCTATATTTGCGCTAAAACATCAGTGTGCACATCATTAATGAAACGAACAGCTTTGCGGCGAAAAATTTCCTCTGTGACTATCTCGCCTTGCATTCATCATTTGACGCACCTATGAGCCGAACGTAGTGTGATAAATACCTAAACCTTGTTTCCCTCAGAAAAATTGGGAAAATGCAATGGTGTTAGGCGTTGCCTGATAGTATACGTACAATGGACCAGGGGCCGTGCCTGAGTGATCCAATATAAAATCGTAATTTACCCTTAAAGAGGAAATTGAGTCCAGACTCTTGCAAAAAAATTAAGATGACGTTGCTATTGCTGTATTAATTGCCGTTTCATAAGCTAATTGGATGGTTTGGAGAGCCCCTGTCATGGTCAGATTGAATAGAATTCCTACTATAATTTATTGGAAATGAATTTGAGTCGCCGTCCCTCAATGAACATTTGGCTAGTCATCAGTTTCGTTTCCGCTCACTGATTTTTTATGTCTGCATTAAGTATTTGATAGGATGTTTATACTGCTTAAAATATAACCGTCATTGAGCCTAAGCCGGTCAGGGAGTCAATAAATTGCGTACTAAGAAATGAAAATCATCCAATAAGCGGTGTCATTTTTAATTTCACGCCTTTGATGAATTGTTTACACTCAACTTTTGATAAGTAAAAACTTGAATGTTACTGAATATGAATTAATAAATGATTGAAATAGTAGGAATCATAAATATAGTACCAACATCACAGAAACCTTTCGTAAAATTCATGCTGGTTTTGGTGAATTTAATCGAGTCCGTTTCGAGGCGATCCGCAACAACCTTGCACTATGTTTGGTATTAGGATTCTGACCTAAATGCTTACAAGGATTAGTTGGTACAAGATTTATAACTAACATACCACATACAACGCCGTAATTTGGTGATTGAGTTCATGATTGATTCCACAAAAACATTGAGAGTGATGCACATTTTTTACTTTTATTTTTTCAAATGTGACTTGGCTCCGAAGATCGAGAGAGGAAAATAGAAAAATCTCTCCATCCAATGGAGGTGGCTCATATTGGATTGGATCATATTTTCCTAAAAATTAAGCTAACGTAACGAACACGCATTCGGATTGCGTCGTGATCACCGACATTTTTCGTCTGAAATTAGAGCTATGGACGTGGAAGGTGCTTAGTTTATGTTCGTCGGCCACCCAGATCATATACCTGGGAAAGCAAAGGCTCCATTTTATGACAAATTCCATGGGCATGTGATTTTTCCAAATGAAGACTTTGAGGGCATGCGATGCCAAATACTTGTGATTTTAAGCCTACAGCAATGCAAAATTTATAAACAGAGCCTTGAAAGGTATTGAATTTCGTTGCTAACCTCTGAAATGGAAGTTGATGAGTAAATAAAATAAAATCAGCACAAATAAAACAGTTTTTTTTTTTTGTTTTAAAATGGCACCATTTGTTGGATGCCCGCAATTTTAAAGTGCGTCCTTGGCAAGCTTCGACAAAAATTCTTGCATTTCTAAGTTATTTAATTTCTAGTCTCATTAAATGTTTTTTTTTTTCAACATTCGCTTTAAATTCTGGAAATTTTAAAACCATAATCCAACCAAATTCATTGCGAGGAAACTTCAAAAACAATCGCATTAGCAGATTACTGGAAATGAGCAAAGTAAGCAATCAACAAATGAGCAACGTGCATTCATTCCCAGAGTCGCCTGACCTCAATGGCAAACTTTATCGTTTGCCGACTTACATGTCAGTGGTAGCTGTCATCCCACCTCATAAGTGACAGGCTTCTCTGCCAAATCTCATCCTCTCTGTCCCTTCTCGTCGGATGTTAATAAATCCATTCGCCATTCTTCATTCTGCTTTGCAATTGAATCCACCTCTATGCATTTGTCTGATTAAAGATCCAAACAAAAAAAAAATTAAACATAACCTCAAAAAAGTAACTTATAGCCAAGCCCCAGCACAAGGACATGCCAAAGTCGAATTGAAAACAACAGAAACTATTTGTGATTACTTTCTAGTTTGAACTTATTTTGCTTTCACTACTACTCCTACTGCTGTTGATTCATGAATATGTTGCTCTTGTTGTTGTTGTTGATGGAGAATCCCAGCACAGATTACTTCGACGGATATACACGGATGATTACTTCTGTTGTTCGATGTGCCAAAAAAGCAGCTGCCACACAAATCCATGAAACAGAACGGGTAGTGATAATAATTCGAAAGAACCCACCATACCAGAAGGAGCGAGGCGAGGACGAACTGCGAAGATAGGAAGGGAAGCGCGGTTGCCGCCCATGCTAAGGACTCCATCTATAATGTTTGTCATCGCTCTTTTGTGTACTTTACTATAATTTTCTCTATCTTGTGCCAATTTTTTGTAAGGATTCACTCGAGGGTTTTTTTTTTCATTTCTTTTCTGGTCCTCGTGCATATTCAGCTACAATCCTTCAACTCTATCCTAGCCGGGAACAGGATGTAGCAGTTTATATTACAAAAAACAAAAAACGAGTAGATACGAAAAAACAATTGTAATTATGCTCGTTTCCGCCGTGGCGGTGGCTGGTGGCAGGTTGCCGGTGCTTTTCTCTCTCGTTTTCGCGTTTTTTTCTCTTTTCTTCTTCTGTTTTTGTTTTTGGCGTTCTATCACTTTTCTGCTATTTTAATTTTCACCGGAAAATCCTCTTATCTTTCATTTTCCCTCTTTTTTGCCTTCGTCTCCTATTTTCACTCTATTCTCGTTTTAATTTTTTTTGCAGGGAATTCACCGCAGCGATTGAAGGGTGGCTACAACAGCATTATAGGTGGAGGTGGCATGGACAAAGAAAAGTTGTCGGGAATTTATTCCAACTCCTCAACGACAACAGCAGCGGGAGTGACGGTTGTACCGAAGCAACGAGCCGAGGAGTCATCAAAAGAAACGATTATAACAGCAGTATCTACCCATGGCTTGCCGGAGATGATAAAACGAAACGGACTTCCTATCTCCGAGGATGGTCCACCGAACCCGAAAGTGATCACGGTTAGCGCGATTAAGTGCACCAACACCGGTGCTGCCATTCCAGCCGCCACCGCTAATGGCAACCGATTTCATCGTACCGAAAACGGTGGCAGTCCAGCGGGTCAGGTGATTTTCTATGCACCACCAGCACAAAGGTCAACATCGCCTCCTCCGCCGCCGTTACCACCACCGCCACCGTTGTCGACGGTTGTCATCAAGAGCGAACCGCATCCCATTTACCGCGAGCGCAGTATTGAAGAGACCGAAGCCGCGCACGATTTGCTCTCACTTTCACAAAGTCTGCCACCATTGCCGGCACCATGTGTTGTGACTATCCTACAACAGGAAACCGGTTCCAACTACATCATCTCCAACACGCCAGTTATGCAGGAAATCTCGAATTCTTCCAACGGCGACTACCGCCATCACCATAATCACACAAATCACCATCACTCAGTCATCGGCACCACCAAGTCAATTGCACACTCATCTAAAATCCGCTACATCAGTAGTTCTTATGAGAGCAACAACGCTGAAAACTGCTCACCTCTCACGCCGCCAAACTCCGACCATTCATCGGATGTTGACATCGATATGTCCTCGTCCTCCTCCAACTGTTCGGCCTTGACGACATCATCCGACTCGTCGTCCCATCACTCAACCACGCACAATCGCAGTACTCATAGTCTATGGAGTACCGAGCTACTAAAAGTCAAGAAAGAGAAGAAAATCATCTCGTCCATGACCGATGGACGCTCAAAGGGACGCAAGCCAACGAACAGCATGGAACTATTCTCGAAGAAAAAACGCGGTTCGTACAAATGCAGCGACTGTGGCCGGCAATACGCCACATCGAGTAACCTCTCACGCCACAAACAGACACATCGCAGTCTGGATTCACAGTCGGCGAAAAAGTGCAATACCTGCGGTAAAGCCTATGTCTCCATGCCGGCCCTAGCCATGCATTTACTCACCCACAAACTTAGCCATAGCTGCGAGATCTGCGGCAAGCTCTTCTCCCGACCATGGCTGCTGCAAGGTCATCTACGCTCGCATACCGGTGAAAAACCCTACGGCTGCGCTCACTGCGGTAAGGCCTTCGCCGACCGTTCCAACCTCAGAGCTCACATGCAAACCCATTCGGGCTGTAAGAACTTCAAATGCCATCGTTGCAATAAAACCTTTGCTCTCAAGTCGTATTTGAACAAGCATCTTGAGTCGGCGTGCCAGAAGGATCAAAGTGCCAGCGACAACAGCAGCGAGGACAACGAAGACGACATCATTGTTGCGTAATCTGACCATCTGACCATCAGTCCCGCAAGGTATGTATAAAACACAAAAGCAAATGTAAAAACAACAAAAGTAAGCAATAAAATTCTGTTAATTGCGGTACTTCACTGTAAATACAAGGGCACACTAAAAGCAAAACCAAAAAACTAATTAAATTGAACAAAAAAAATAACACCACTCACACACACACCCTGTGTTTCGTTTTGGTAATCAACTTTAGCATATATATATACAACATACCTATATATATACATATATACAGAAAATTAAATATTTACATTTAAGCAAAATCAGAAAACAAAAAAAAAATATTTAAATTAAAAAAAACAGAAAAAAATATTTTTAAAAAGAATTCAAAAATGAAGAAAAAAAAAAACAAAGCATTTGCTAACAATTAGCGTCGTAGTCATACGTAGCGTAACGTAGGAGCCACGAGTTCCGTAGTCCAGGATCGAGGCGTCAACATTTTTGTGTTTTTATTTTTTCGAACCATTTTTCCATTCATTTCGTTTTATAAGCATTTAAAAACACAAAAAAAAATACAAAAAAGAAAATAATTAAAATTAAGGAGAAATCTCATGCAACGAATATTTATGGTAGAAATTTAAATACAAACTTTAAATTAAAAACAAAAATACAAAATGCTAAAACTAAACATTAGGAAACATAAAATACAAAATTACAATTAACATGTAAAATGAGTTAAAATTAAAAGTTAAAAAGGAAGAAACATGTTTAAGAAAACAGTTAAATAAAAACATAGAATTAGACAGCTAGGCCGAATGGACAATTAGTGACCGAAAGCAGTAGATAGGATCAGTAAGACTCGAAGGATATAAGGTGATGGCAAATTAAAGGAAATTTTTTTTCTTTTTCATTTTAAGTAATCATATTTATTGCTGTTTTCAAAAAGGAAATTTTTAAGAAATTTTTAACAAAACGCTTAACGCAACTTGACGGATCAAAACTTTTGATGTGTAGTGTCATGGGGGCTCTCTATTTGCTCACCTTTATTATTACTTCATAACAACAAGGAAAAATAATTTCGGAAGCCGACTAAGTTTATGGGCACACGCATGTGGAAAAAATCTCTTATTTGGGCCCGTTTATTTTGAAAGACTGACAGTAGTAATCGTACTTGGCAGTTAATCTCAGCGAATAACGACATATGTTCATCTCAATTCGAACTCGAGGCCCACTGATCACCGTCAATGCACCAGGAGCATAAAGGATAATTACATTTATTCAATATAGTGGAGGTTGAACCAACAGCCAGTTGGGAAGTCCTCATTAAAAAAAATAAAAAATTTTGGTGAAATTAATTTTTTATTGTTTAATGGAGTTCGGTATATGGTATCATGAATTGAACACAATATTTTTCATGCGACCACCACGGCTTCTATTGGCGAAAATCTCATCAGAATCACCAAAATATAGATCAATTTTTGAAGACAAGGCAGTTCAACGACCACAATTTCAGTTCGCGTCTGATTTTCTTAAGTCTAAATTGATGCTATTATCGTATTGCATAGACCTTATTCTTCACATTACTCCACAAAAGGAAGCCTAAAAGTGTCAAGTAATAACAATCTCGGCAGCCAATCAACTTCTCTTATCAAAGTATTTCTTCCATCTGAAACCAGAGAAGCTCAAGACATAGTCATTCATTTTGGAAGAAGTAGTTGGTCAATACGCTGATTACTGTCTTCATTGACTGTAAGTGCCTCTACAGCTTCATCTTCGAAAAATAACGAACGCATGATACGGCCAACAAATTCTCTTGGCGATCCAATATCAATTCAACGAATAGATGACGTTGTAGAAGGCATCCAAAGTCCTCGGGATTTCAAAGATGTGTAAGTGAAAACCAATTTCTAAAATTCGCCGCAAATTGCCATAACTGAGACCCAAATTTTGACTTCGGCAACGAATTGAAGTCCCTGGCATAGTCAAAGAATAATTTAGATATTGGCCTGACATTTATTTGAAATATCGCAGCGATCGATTCTTTATTCAGCTGTGTGACATATGGCACCATCTTGTTGGAACATATTGCTGGTATCAAACCTGTCCAATTGTGGATAAAAACAGTATTCCAACATGACACGAAAACGAACATATTGACAATCATTTTCATCGGCGAAAAAGTAAGGTCCAATTACATTGTTTTAACGGCCACTTGGAACTTTCGCCAACCCTCTCTGTTTTATGTGTATTCCTCCCGTTTTTCGCGGTTTTTTTTCATCCCTTCTAGATCTATCCATTTGC
The DNA here is from genome assembly GCA_958301585.1 of Merodon equestris. Classification (NCBI taxonomy): domain Eukaryota; kingdom Metazoa; phylum Arthropoda; class Insecta; order Diptera; family Syrphidae; genus Merodon; species Merodon equestris. The sequence goes on from OY284414.1 coordinate 123,288,794, forward strand.
GGCCCGGTAATTTTCTTTCGAGTTTTCCACTTATTAATTTTTTGACTATTTGTCTACTGTCCATTCGTTTCATGCGATTTCATTGCTCGGACAGTGTTTAGGGCTGAATAGATTTCCTCGACTTTTTGATTAGGTAGTTTTCACCGTTCGCCTGTTTATACATCCTATCTTCCCTCGTAGAATCTACTTCTCTTGTTTACGAAGACCCAACTTTTATTTTTAAATCTACAAGTCAGAGACCATTGCCAAAAGAATCGTTTCAAATAGTTCCTTCATCGCGAAGAAGCACGCATTGCCCATACTTTCTACCGTTTAGCTTATTGTCAAAAATCATATATAGCAGTGGTTTACTTATGCACAGCATAGTAAAGTAGTAGTAAAGTCCTTCTAGTCATACGGTATCGTAAGCTTTTTCTTAGTCAATCAGGCAGGCACCCGAGCATTGGATCTTGCATTTATTCCATTGGATATCCGATACGAGTTTCGGCGCGGTATTAATAGTGTCATTCCTCGGTTCTAAAAGCTTTTGTGTAATGAAAATGTGGGCATTCGTCGAGTGAATCCTCCAGAAGTCACAGTGGTCTCGGATTATTTTCTTGGTATTGATTGATTAATCCAATAATCACACTTTTGGTATGAAATCGATGGAGTCTCTAGTTTGTCTCAATCTAATATCCAATTTCTATTCAATAACACTTTCAAATGAGCTCTTTCATGATTTCAATGATGAAGAGTCCTCGGATTTTTAAGTAAATTCGATTTTGTTAGGGTGTAGATCAAGATAGTAAAACTTGTCACAATGTGGATTCGTTCCTGTGAACGCTGTGGAATCGACCAATTTACTCATTTGGAGCTGAAGCACTGAGGCTTCGACATTTTTGGTACTTTGACCATTGCCCTGTCTCACTGTCAGAAGAATATTCAATAGTGATTATGTTGATTCGAATTTATCTACAGCTAGCACAATCTGTCCATCAGGACAATTATTATGATCGAACAGTTGAGTAAGAGCTCTTAAAGTTGGAACCATAGATTCCGAATTTCGGTAGTATTTTTAATAATTTCCAAACATTACTTGTTTGTGAACTTCACAATGGTAAAAATTAAAGTCTTTTGCTGGTATTCTGACATTGACAGCAGGTTTAAGTGTATGTTTGTAATAAATCACAAAATTGTTATGCTTTTATTCAAAAACAGCATCACAAACACAATCGTTCATCCAAGCCCTTTAGACCGTTCTTCCTTATCTTCATTGTTCCTAAAACTTAGTTATTGACAGAATTGGTTAGAAGCTCTGCGAACGGAGGCCCGGCTTACGCCTTATTCATATTTTCATAACGTTCACTTATGAACGGCAAGTTTCGAAAAGGGCACCTATATATTATAAAAAGGTATGGTCAGAAAATATCTGAAATCTTCGATTTATTTAATCTTTTCTGGGACCAGAATAAGTTTTAAGTCATCAGGTTTATGTCCGTTGTTTTCTATCGTTATTGATCTTATTCAACGACTCCTGAGTGACTTCCATTCGTCGCTGTTCTACAGTTTTGGAATAAGTTTTTCTGTCACACGCTTTGTAACAATTTATATGACAGCGCCTTTTGTGATTTCTCAAATTGTGATTCGGTGATTGTGTATTTTGGGCGATTAATGATATGCTGAGACTTCCATGAAGCTCCTCATTTTCAGTGTTTTCACTAAGTTCTCCACTTGTATCAATCCTAAGCCCAATTTTTACTGTTTTATTTTTATTACTAACTAAGTAATCGAAATCAATTCCAAGCCAAGGATAACACCCATCGCTGGAACAACATGTTTTCATAAGTGATTTCAGACCTTATCAAAGGCATTTGATAAATTTATAACCAGGCAGATACTAGAGCATTTTTCTGTTAACTACCTGTTACCTCCCAATCCCGTAAGACCACTGCAAATATGATTAACATCTTAGAAGACATAAACGTTATTTCGATATAAAGTTATATTATAGCTTTCTGCCTACTCGATTTTTCACTTCCCTTCGACTAGGTAAATCATGAAATTCTTTGCTGGAAGCAACATCATCTTTTTGGTTGTGGTAACAGGGCCGTAAACAAACTTCTCTCATAAAAGTTATAAGAAGTAGTTGTTGGTGAACAAATATTAGCAAATATTGAGAGTACCCCAAGGATTAATTATGGAACCAATTTCATTCTAATGGCTTTCATTTCCCATTGTGCATCAGTACAACTTTATGCATACTATGTGTTACACTTGTTATATTTGCTTCAGCACCTGAGCAACATGGCTAACCTTAAATCTCTTCAAATTGATAAAAAAATCGTGATTGGTCAATCGAAAATTCATAGACAGTCTTCGTTTGTTATAACAAACATTTATTGTGAAAGTTATTAAACGCGTGTCATGTTATCACGATACTCGGTCCCAGAGGGCGCCACAAACAGCTTAAAATGACGCAGCACGCTATACACCGTGCTCAAATTGAACTGCAAATTTTCAAAAGGCTGTGTTTTTTTTATCTGAAATTGAATCCTATTTAAAATGGAAAACAATTAAATTTTTGGAATTTATCTTAGATTTTCGAAGGCTCAAGGTATGTCCTCGAGTCTGCCGAGCTTTTTTTTATATTTTCTAGTGGTGACATTGGCCTCTAAAATGTCTCATATAGAAAGGTTAAGTGGATTTGCAATCATAGCCTTTTTTTTTAAGTATGGTAGTAACATGTTGTATACGACCGCCCTTTGTTGTCCAGACAAGGAGATCGCGAATCGCTTGCAGACTTTGTTTGCTGTGATAAAGATTCTTGTCCTCGTCGAAGAGCTGGTAGTCGTAAGCACCACTTCTAGCCCGTAGAAAAATCAAAAAATACCACAACTTATGGTACTTAAACTCAGTTACCAAATACCTCTGACTTACAGTCGAATCTTAGTCTCGGTGAACTATTCATCTTCATATTCTCTGGACTTTAATGTTTGGACCAACTTTCTTGTTCAATATCAGTTAGAAGTTGACTATAAATGTCGCTTTTCTCGAATTTTCACTCAAAAATCACTCAATTTCAGACCTTCCTTGCTACGAAAGGTTGATTAAACGCTGATACTCTCTGCATTCTTCCGCAATCCCTATACGGAAAAGCTGTGCAACAACATCAGTTGTGAGTGAGAGGTAATCAAAAAGTGCTGACGAAGGTATAACACTCGCAGCATAAGATCACTTCAAAATTCATACTCTGTGTGTGCATTTCCAATATAATACCTTAAGGGCATGGAAACAAAAAAGGACTGTGAACTACAACGAACGCGGCAGACTCAGTCGAATATCTCACAAAATCATGTCTAGGACAATCACCCCCGCAGGGTAGTAAACGAACATCTTCGACACAAACCATCTGCACCCCGTCCAGGTCGTGTGACAAACACCAAAATGTATTTGAATGGCCACCATGTTCTTGGTTTTTTACCAATGCCATTGATGAGGGTGCTCAAAAGACACAAAGCCTTAAAAAGCTTTCAGATTCAAGTTCAACAGACTTAGAATTAACCAGAATTAACTTGTTAGAGGTTAAGAAAATTATGCTAACATGTGTAAAAGTAATTTTGTGGGACGTTTTAGCCTGAAAAGACGTTATCTCCATTAATTTCTGGCTCATTCTAACGCGCTTTTGTCACATTGCCGAGTGCAAGAATTTCAGCAGGTAGAAAAAGGATACCACCTAGGACCCTTAACTCATTTGATTATAATTTATAATCGTTAGTCCAAGAATAGTCCAACTACTCGTGGACATGCCACGGCTTATTGACTGCAATAAATTTCAAAGCCCTAGCTATGGCAGTTTGCCCCACTAGAATCCGCCAGTAAATTAATCGCTCCAAGCCCGGCTTCCTACTAACATTCGCAAACTTTACGCCCATCCCGACCCACCAATCGAAAAGACATTGTTGCCGCGCGCATGAATAACCCATAAGTGTAACTCACTCGCAAGCCATATGCCCGATTCCGAACAAGCGACTGCAAGGCAACAAATAATTCCTTTCAATTAAAAACCCGTCACACAATCCTTAAGTAACAACAATTTACGATCAAAACAACCACAAAGTATTCATGTTCGTATTTTATGGCATTCTGCATTAAAATTCTTCAGTTCGTCCTCGTATCATCATCATTGGAGCGTCACAACCACCATCAAGTACCACGCCTCCACCCGACTCCAATGTAAGTGTGCTATAATGTACATACGAACGACCTGTATAAGGACGCTTTCGCTAGACCTACATATGTATATGCATCGAGTAACTTGTTCCTGCCCGAAATCCTTCCGTCATCGTTGGTGTTTTACGGCAATAAAAAAAAAAATGTTGTCATCAACGGTGGGGTATGAGGGGGAAGGGAAACCATTAACATACCGCGAAGGAGCATTTTTCTTCATTCACTGCCACTTCTTCATCTCGGTCGTGTGCAACAGTTTTTCACTAAAGAACGCCACCCTTTTCGCTCTGTTCGTCAAATATCGTCGCCATCGTCACCATTGCCAGTTTTAGCGGCAACAGCGGTGGAATGAAATTTCTTTTCACATTTCACTACGCAATGAGAAAAGACACAAATGCAGCGTTTCAATGTGAGACTCACTGTACACAAGACGCAGGATGCGGCACAGAGACAGTATAGAGAACAGGGTATACAAGTAGAGTAATAATCGGGAATGGCATGGTTTTTATTAAGACTACAGCGGTAGGGGATGCAAAGGAAACTTGCTTGCTTTCAGAAATGCCTTCAGCTTGCCTGAGTTCCTTTAGCTCCGCAAGCTACCCGGGCTCCGACTAGTCTGTTCATAAGTACGGATGCGTGTGTACTGAGTAAAATATCAACAGCCAACGACATGAAACAAAAGCGTAACGGCATAATGGCAAAAGTTGTATACGTCAGTCTTTGGATAGAAGGCATCGCAAGGACAGAGGACGTACATATACGAATCGTACTGTTGATGGCAACAGGAGGCACGCCGCCACCCAATCTTCAAGTTGTGTTTCGTTTCATTATTAAAAGCTTGTTGCAGCATCAGCATTAAATCTCATTCAAGCATCTAGAACGAACGAAGAAAGGAAACAAAAACGACGAGAAGGAGAAACTACATCCTTCCTCGAAAGACGTGGGAAAGGTCTGGCCTTATCGTCTTTCCGATAGCCGTCATCTCTACCTCCCCCTTTGTTCTATCTTATCTTGCGTCATACTCCACCCCGTAGCCGCTGGTTTGGTAAGGGTGATGGTGGCAGCTGTGGCAGTGGCTGTCATTGTTGTGTGTATCTTTCAAAGTGTAGTTTAAAGATGAAATTACATCTCTGCAGGTTTACAAGTGCATTTTGAGATTTTCGCACAAACCTTATAGCATACATACCTTACTGCATACAAGCGATCTAAAGTACGCATACTCTTGCATATGTAGGTGTGTGTCCTTGCTGCAATGGGCGACGATGAGTATGGGATACTATCATTTGTGTCATTAGGATTGTGTGTGCGCTAGGGAGGGCGGGTATGGTTTGTTCCTAAGCTTTTGTTCGTTATTTTCATAGAATTTTATTTTTGTTTAATTTTGCTATACATTTTCCTATAATTTAGTACACAGTGGGTATTTTCCGTGGCTTTTTGTCACGATCTTCAAGTTATTTCTAATCTAGGTCGTATTTAAATTAAGAAAAAATGATAGGTCTTAGAGTTCTCCCTTGTGGAACTCCATTTTTCTCAGATTTTAAGGTAAACGTTGTAGAAATCCTAAATTTCTGATTTTCCGCGAATTTGCGTGCTTACATATGTAAATGCCATGTGATCAAAGTGGGCTTCAGGACCAGCCCTTGATATAACAAGAAACTACTTAGCCGTCGGATATAGCAGGAGTTCCATAGTCCCTTGCTTCGGATGGGAAACACTTACATTATTTTTATATGGTTTATACGCTTTTCTTATTATAGCCCCAGACTGAATAAATATTTGGCTAAAGTATATGTTTTGACCTGACACCATCTAGATCATATTTAAATTAAACGAAAAAGGCATAGGCCGAAAAGTTCTCACTTAAGGAACTCTATTTTTCCAGTTACTGGTATTCTGCGATGTTTTGTGCCTATACTCGTATATCTAGCCATGTGAGCTAAGTGAACTTGAGGACCAGCAAACTTAAGCTCCTGATATGATAAGAAACTACTTAGTGGTCGGATGAAACAAGTATTGGGCGGCCACATTTTTATTTTCAGTGTCGTCTATTCAGCTTTCTTCCTATATGCCCTAATATACTAGAAGACAAAAATATTTAGCTAAAATCTAAGCTTTGACCTGTCTCTACTTTAGTCTACCATAAGCTACCATAAGCTAGTACTTGAAAAAGTAGTAAGAATCATTCTCTGTTGAGCAAGCAGTAATTCCGTAAGTTTGATGGCTTCTTCTACTTTTCGAGGATGGGCAAATAAGCATCAGCATTTCGGGTATCAGGTTATAGAAATAATGATAATCATATGTTCCTTTTCGGGATTAATTCCCCGGCATCTTTTCTTTCCGAGCTGATTCTCCGTGAAGCCCAAGGAGATCAAGCTTTTAAACCTATATTTTACACAGGCTGAATTGTTAACGCAATGTTCAAAGCCTCGATTTTTGGGACTCTTAGTGTGTTCGAACGCGACATCACATCTTGGATGATGAGGGAATAAAAGTCAACTTTTCACACGATATAGCCTATCCAGATCCTCTTACAAGGGACCCCTAATAGCACTCGGTTAAAAGGTTGTATAACTTCATGGAATCCCTCGCATGCATGCAACTTCACACCAACTTCAAGCAATCAAATCACAAGAATTCCCAACCTAATACGACCCATACATGGGTATTCGTAATATCATAAGATGGTAACGTCACGCAGAAGTAAATCCTTCATATCTATGTCACCATCAGTAAGCCCGTAGTCTGCCCATTTATAAGCGCGAAAACCTCCAAGGGGCCATAATCCTCATTCACCGAAGCGGAATGTGCTGACACACATGACGAGTAATTTAAGTGGCACTTTATGCCCCCCAGAGAGAACGATGTCTTCTCTATGGTTGTTTGTGCCCCTATATACGGGTATGTTGAATGCAGAACGTTGACACATGTTCCCATGCCTCGTGTACATCGTGTATCCTGTATAGTATATTCGCAGGAAACAAGATGTCGTCTTGATGACATCCCCTTGCTATGTATTCGTATACCGGATGGCGATGCAATTTTATCCTTCCTTTGCCCTGTGAAATGGCAACACGAAAGTGGTTGTGAGGTAAAGTGTAAAGACGCGAGTGCGAAATTACGACGTATATGGAGGACGTTTTCAATGGGGCTGTGCCTACTTTAATTTGCAGTGCTACGCAAAATGAAAGAATTCCTTGCCGGAAAACTCGTACTTGAACGACAACCGGATGTGTGTCCTTAATGTTACATGCTCAACACCTAATGCGATAGTTTGCGAATGATTTGTAGATATTATAAAACAAGACCTTTCTTTAATGTGACTTTAAAAGCTATCACCTTAGTACCCTGGCAGTTTCACCAAGATTACGTAGAGTCTTAGATAAAAGAAATAAATAGATGAACCAGAAAACTGGAAACCGAAATATAATTTATTTTAGTTTTTAAAACATGTGAAAAGTGAAAATAAAAAATATTAGAAACATATCACAATGACAATACTTAAAATTAATATTTTAAAATAAATTTTTAAAATAATATAAATAAATATATGATATTAAAAAGGAAAAAGGAATCTTTTCATTTTTCATTTATATAATACTACAAACGTGTAAAGAAAATATATTATTTAGTAATTTTAAAACTATTTTTATATTTACCAAAAATACATAACATCATTAAGAGTTATAGAAAAAACCAAAACAAAAACAAAAAGAAATACCAAGTAAGAACAAAGAGGTAAAAGTACATAAAGTAACATCCCAAAGCAATTGCAATTACAAAAAAAACAAAACAAAAATATTTACAAAAATTTGTTCAAGATAAGCGCTTAACAACAAACCAGAATATATATATTACTTAAGAAATTAAAACTAAAAATAAAATCTTTATGAATATATAAATTAAAGTTAAATTACGGTCAATTAATTTTGGAAAACAAAAGGTAATATAGTAAATATATATTTTAAAAAACAAATGAAATATGTACAGACACTCTGTCCCGGAAATACAGATTCCACTGATATGAAAAATAAAAATAAAATATACAGCAACAAATGAATTAAACATCCAATAGTTCTTTGGAACATAGAAGAATTAATGAACAACTTCAATAACAGAAAAGGATACATATAAAATGCAAATTAGTAAACTTTCGAACTTAAACCATACAACGATTTGAATTTTTTTCAAAACAAAACCAAAACCTATACAAAAAAAAATGCAAGTTATTATGAAAAAAATATTAAATTTATTCTGATAGAAAATTTTGTGATTCAAGAAGACAAACAAAACATTTATATAGTAAACAAAAATAAAAATAAAAAGAAGAAAACATTTTGTATGTCAAGCAGCCCAAAGGAGTGGCACCATGATGAGAACAACTCGAGGGAGAGATAAATTTTTCGTTTAACACATTCACTTATATTTTTTATACAAACCGAGAAGACAGAACGGAATATATTTTTATTTCAATGTCAACATTTGGTATTTTAGATATTTTCTTTTATGATTGGTAGTCTGTCGGGGCGTGCGAAATCATTGTGTTTTATATACATACGTATGAAGAGGAATTAAAATAAAAACAAAATTTAAGCAATATATAAACTAAAATAAAATTTAATTTCTTTTCGAATTAAAAAAAAAGTTGATGCATTTTCATTTTTATGCAAAAAAAAATTATATAAAAATTAATTTTTTAACAGCAGAAAATTATATATTATGACAAAAAACAGTAATCCGTAGACATTAAAAATTATATATATATATACATATTTAACTATAAGTATAATTTACATTAGGAAAAGACCAATAATATTTATACATATACTATTACCGTATAAATAATATTTAACTGTGTAAAATACATTTTTACAAAGCGTTGTTAAACCGAAAAAAAGAACAATTCAATTATATAAAGTATATTCACCATATATAAAAAGTATGTAATTGTATATATACACGCATAAAATAAAAGAAAAAAAATTATATATATAATCGAGTATCTAGTCAGCGTTTATAGTGCGACACATAATTAGAAAGGCTCCCTGAGAAAAAAAATATACATAGTTCACGAAAGTCTGCAAATCAGCAGTTTGAAATTTCAAGCAAATATGTATAAAAAGAAAGTTTAAGATGCAAAATAGAAATTCAAAAACTCGGCTATTTTTGTAGATACGGGGAGACGTGGCAGAAATAAAAACCAATTTTTTTAGATAAAACCTTATTGATTATTATTAACATGATTATTATATATAAAGGACACCAAAAAAAAACAAAGATACTTAAGAAAACCAATTTTTTTAAATTATACAAGCGGAATATTTAAAAAAAAAATGCAAAGACTTGAACATATTGATAAATAAGGAAACGTACCATTTAAGCGAAACTTACCATATATACATAAAAATATTTTAAAAATATATATACATACATACATATATGAAAAAATAAAGCAAACAAAAAAAATCAAATTTCCCTTCTCCAAATATAGAAAAAGAAAGACAAAATACTCTCTATTATATCCTTTTTTCTCTCACTCACGACTCACGCTCACTCAGTCAGTACATAGCCACATACTCGTAAATACGAATACAATATTAAACCAGAGAAGAAAAAAGAAGAAGAAGAAGAAATATTTAAAAATATAATGGAACTCAATGAATATTTATTCAATTCTGCCGTAAAAAACCAAATAAAATATTACAAACCAAATTTGTTACCTAGATTTACATATTTTTCTTCCCGATCCGCTCCTCGAGTACTCTATCTCTCTACTTCTCACGCTATCTCAGCAATAGTTACTTAGTTATCTCTTCTGTAGATCCGATTTTTTCCCTAAGACAAAACCAGATATTACCGTGAATTTGGAACCGATAGTCGAAAGGAGTTTGAATAAAAATATTAAAAAACAAAAAACTAAAGTTTAATTATAAATACAAATCATACGTAAGTGTAGGCGAGATATTTGACCCCAGGTGGTAGGAATGCACATCTTTGATGAAGGTCTATTGATTACAGAGAAAGGCGTTATATGTATTCATATAATCAGGTGTAATGTCGATGTCGATGGAATGCAATGGATTACATGTTTAATGTGTATAAGGCATTTAACACTATTACTTATATTTAAAATCTTTTAGTGATGAATGTAAAACTATTTTTAGAGCCCTCAAAGCAATAAAGAGAAATTAATTCGAATCTAATGAAAAATCCAAGCAAAATTTGTGTTTTATTTTACTGAAGAGATTTGGGTACCACTCGTAATACGAATATATGGGTGTTGCGTGCTTCTTAATACATTTTGGGGAAGCCGTGATTAATAAGATGTCATGCAGTAGCCGATTATCAGGTCTAGCTACCGCCTTAAGTCGAATGAAGAAACATACGTATTCGACTTCGTTGCGACTTCTTTATTAAACTTGTACTAACTTAGTACGTCAAGAACAGTCCAGTAAATATGGATAGCCTCATACATTTTTTTTTACGGCAATTGCGATTTTTCTCTTAATTCTTTGGCGTCTTAAAAGAACGATCATTTTAGAAGACAGTTGAACACTCTGAGAGAAGTTTTCGACAAATAAATAATTTCATTTGTGTCTGACTTGTCTTCCTACTCACATGGTTGGCTTTTTTAAGGAAATTTGGTAAGCCTCATAATAATTTTTATTTATTTATTGATTGAAAATTGATCAGGTAATTGACAAACAAATAATTGTTTGATTCTGTTCTTTATTTGAGCGTATTTTGTTTTTAGTTTCAGTTTTTTTTTTTAAAGGGAAGTGGAAATCTCTTACCCCCGAAGAAATTGCTCCAATTAAGGCTTACAAGAAATGTAAGCTTTCCAACCGTGTAATTGTCCAAAAACATTGGAAGGTCTCCCAAAGTTGTTAACAATTACTTAAAATTGCAAAAAAAAAACTGGGTAACGGGAGGAAATACGCGAATCAACAGCCGAATGATTCGTCGTATTGTTAATAGCGCCGTGAAAAATCATGTGACGATCTCTGAAATGAAGGCAAGTCTGGAGTCGCCAGTAACTTCTAGACATATTCGACAAATTCTCTAAAAGCATCCTGAATGGCGGAAAAGAGCACCAAAGCCCAAACTAACAAAGCGACATTACGAAAATCGTCTCGACTTTGCCCGAAAGTATAATACATGGCATGGACTCATGATTGGAAAATGTCGTTTTTAACGATGAGAAAAAGTCCAATCTGGATAGGCTGGATGGAAAAGAATGATTTGGGGCGCTTTTTCCTTTAAGGGAAAATTTCCATGAACTTGGACAACCCCCAAATGAACTCGGATGGGAGAAGACTTTATTTTTCAGCATAACAACGCTGCCATACATTCATCAAAAATATCGCGGCAGTACCTTCAAGTACTCCAGTGGCCGGCAAGTAGTCCGGACCTACTCGCCAGTCCCATAGAAAACGTATGGGGAATTATGAGGGTGGTCCGATAAGTGCTTAGCCTCACCGCCAGATAGCGCCAGTATCGCAAGAGTAGTTTTGTTTGGATTTTAGAAAAATGGAAAAAGAGCAATATCGGTCGGTAATTTGATTCTTACTTTTGGAAGGGAAATCGCGCAGTGAAATCAAAGAGCGTTTGGATGCTGTGTACTCTTCCCCTTCGATGGCGACCATCAAAAATTGGTTTAACGAGTTTCAAGGTCGGTTTTTGATGAGCCACGTCCAGGTGCCCCGAAAACGGCTACCACGGAGGATAACGTGACAAAAATCCACGATCTCGTATTGGCAGTCCGCCGATTGAAGGTGCGCGAGATAGCTGAGACAGTAGACATTTCCAAAGATCGCGTGGGTCATATCCTGCATGAAATTTTGGACATGAGAAAGCTGTCGGCGCGATGGGTGCCGCGTTTGCTCACTCCGAACAACAAGCACAACCGTGAGACCACTTCAGAGCAGTGTTTGACGCTGTTTAAGCGCAATCCGAAGGAGTTTTTGCGTCGTTTCGTGACAGTCGACGAAACATGAATCCACTGGTACACACCAGAGACCAAGGAACAGTCGAAACAGTGGACTTGACCTGGCGAACGTGCTTCGAAGAAGGCGAAGACTGTCCCATCGGCCGGAAAGGCCACTGTTTTCTGGGATGCACAAGGTGTGATCCACATCGACTACCTGGAGAAGGGCAAAACGTTCACAGGGCTGTACTATGCCCAATTATTGGGCCGATTCGACGCCGAATTGAAGAAAAAACGGCCCCACTTGGCAAAGAAAAAAGTGCTCTTCTACCATGATAACGTACTGGCTACAGGGCGGAGGTGTAGCCCTCGCCACAGCCAAATTGGTCGAATTGGGCTACGAACTGCTGCCCCATCCATCGTATTCTCCAGATTTGGCCTCGTGCGACTTCTTTTTGTTGCCAAACTTGAAAAAGTCACTCGCCGGGCAGAAATTTCAGTCGAATGAGGAGGTCATCGCCGCCACGAGGCCTACTTTGCAGACCTCGAGAAAACGTATTTTTCAGACGGGTTAAAGAAGTTGGAGCATCGCTGGGTCAAGTGTATCGAGCTAAGAAAAGACTATATTGAAAAATAAATCGCCATTTCTCCAAAAATTTGGTTTTTTTCTTTTGTAGGCTAAGTGCTTATCGGACAACCCTCGTATAGCCCGTAAAGTCCACCATAATGGCAGACAATTTCAGACGACTCCCGATCCCGAAAAGATAAGGGAGGGGAAGGCAATGAAGTTTCAGGCGAAAGATTGTTATAATTTGTCAATTCAGTGAATGACCGAATTTTTCGAGTAATTTCCAACAAAGGAAAGAACATCGATTATTAAAAAATCAATAAAAACGATAAAAATAAAAATTAAAATTTTAATAGTTAGGCTGTGGCTATTCATATTTCCTTCACTGTATATCTACTACGATCGTATTCATAAAGAAAAGATTTACTATTCCAAATTGTGTACAACAAACAAAATACCAAAACGTGAAAAAGACTATTTTAGTTATATATTTAGCCTATATTTAGCCCCAATTAATGGAACTGAGTTCTTCAATATTGGTTAGGCAAAAGTACTGAGAGACACCTGAAGGTGTTTGGTGTCATATATACGGCAACACGAATCAGATTGCGTCAAATAATCAGACAGTTTTACATTTCATCAGTCGTCTCAAAAGTCATATTAGTGAAGTTTCTGAAAAAAATCGCTTTAAGACGCTGTGTCAAAGTCAACAGCATGTAATCGAAGGTGGCATGCTCGCACTCTGAAGGCTGGGTACACAAGCTGGTACACTAACAGCAATGAAGAAAAAAAAAGGAAATTTCCTATTTTTTAAGAATGTACGGGCGGTGAAAAATGGATAAGATACGGTAGGATCGTGAGAAAGCAAAGTGAACCAACACAAATAACTTCGAAGCCAGGACTGACGTGTTCGAAAAATTGGACTTTTTAGGTTACTCGAAAAAAGTATTTATTCATTTTGTCCCCTTCAAATCCACTGCAGACATATTACTCCTGCGTCAGTGCTTTTTTCAATCTTCTAAGCACCTCTTATATTTTTTTTTGGTATACATAGTCTTTAGCTCTTCAAGCGATGCGGTGTCTATCTCCTTGATCGTGGTAAATCTTCGTTCATGGCTCTTTTCAGTTTTGGGAAGAGAAAAAAGAGCCAAGTGCGGAGAATACGATGGCTACGATATTTGGCCAAGAGTTTACGCACAAACCACAATGAGTGATTAAGCGCATTGCCGTGATGCAATAGCCATGAATGTTTTCCCACAAATCCGGGCATTTTCAGGCAAACAGCGCATAACTTCAAGCTAATATTGGACAGGAACTAGTAATGATCAACCCCGTTGATTCGAAGAAAACAGTGAGCAACACATTCTCCCAATTTGGCATGCTTTGTTGGTCTTGCCTTTTCTGATCACCTCCGTTTTTACCATATACCCATTTTCGTCATCAGTGATGACCCTTTCCAGCAAATCTGGATCATTATTCACGCCATTCAATAGCTCCTGAGCGACGCACATCCGACGGTTCTTTTAGTCAAAATTTAGCAAAATTTAACTTCGCCGACACGTTTCATGCCCAACGTTTCTGGAAAAAAGTTCGTGTTGTGAGTCAACCGATATGCCATTATCCTAGTAACTTTTCTAATAGTGATTCGATGATTCTCCATAACAATTTTCTTCACTATTTCAGCGTTTTCATCCATTGTTTACTTGCTGAGGCTTCCACGTCCGGCATCGTCATTAGCATATTCTCGGCCACCTGTGAAGAGATCGTACAACGTACAAACATTTTTTTTTTTTGCTTTATCAAATGCCACAGCATGGAGGTAGGTTGCTCGTTTTCATTCTGGACATTTGATATGAAAAATGCACTTTGGTAAGGTCGACCTGTTGTCCATATCCATCAATAAAGATCGTGGCTGGCGAAATTGCTCAAGAACTAAACATTGACGACAACAACATTTTAGATCAGTTGCATAAGATTGGATACAAAAAGACTTTCAATGTTTGGTTCTGCATTAATTGAAAATTAAGAGAGCGTTGGGAAGTCTTGATGCATTCATCGCACAGCACAGACCTTATATTTATAGATTATCGTTCGTCTCGATCTCTGCAAAACTTCCTCAATGAGAAGAATTTTATATCAAAAAGGGACTGTGAAAATGATTTGTCTCAGTTCTTTCGTCAGGAATCCAAGAAGTTCTACACTGGCAAAAGGTCATTCATAATAATGGCCAATATGTATTTAAATAAAATTAATTTTGTATAGAAAGAATATTTAATCAAGGATGGCAAAAAATCTTTTAATACTCTTGCCTCAAACCGATGTATCAAATGACGATTCATAATTCTTCATAGTCCAAGTGCCAGTCTCAAACATTCCCCAATTTTTAACCATGATATTAACCCCGTTGGACTATAATCGATATATTGCACATTAATTTATGATATTTTTCGATATTTCCTAATGTATTTTTGCAGATGATCTTAAACGATTTCAAGACTAAAGTTATTTGAATTTAAATTACAATTAAAAATCAAGGTCCAAGTATTCTCGCTTGAGGAACTTCTTTTATTTTCAGTAAAGGAGCATTTTCGAATGGCCATTTTTTGGTAAACGTTTCAGAAATCTAAAAAAATGGTATCCCGCCAACTTCTTCTTTTATCTGTGAGATCAAGCGGATTCAAGGTAATAATCATATTTCGGTATGATTAGAAACGACTTAATGAGCTTATTGTCGGATAAGGTCACGTTCAAACATATTGGAAGTTGGACATGCGGACGTGCGTTGTCGTACTGCAAAATCATTTCGTTGTATCTTTCCGAGTACATATTCCGAAAGGCTCAATGGTTTGGACAGCTCATAGCATATCAGACCCTTCTGATCTTCCAAAATACAGAGCATGAACTGGAATCCATGGATATTTTCCGCTGATGTTGATGTATGGCCGGGCTTAAACCATGGCTTTTAATACTTTAATTGTCTTAATGGATCCACCTTTCATCGCCAATGACAATGTAAAGCATAAATGCGTACTCAATCTAGTGAAAAAAGTTTTCCAACGGGCCTTTGCTTTAATTCGTATAGAAGCAATTTATTTGATTTTGGATCATATCCAAGGCCTTAAGGCATTTTCATATTATTAAAAAGCCAACTCTTAATTATTCGGACAATTTGACATATACTGAACCCAACCTTTAACGACATTTGCTATACGAATAATATTTGTCGTAGGTATGTATGAAAAATGTGCTATCTAAAGGGTCCGCCATCTAACGTTTTTTTTTCAAGTAGTGCTTATTTCGTGAATGGTAACACTTAGCTCATGTCTGATTTGACAGATAATTAGTTTTATCCTTCCGCTGAACGAATATGGTTGTGTATACGCTTGAACAACGCTGGGAAATATTGCGACATTACTTTGAAAATCATGGTAATGTTGCAGAATGTGTGCGAAAATTGCGTACGGATTTTGGAAGAAGAGAAGCACCGTCAGCTCCGTATGTTCGTTATCTTGTGAAAAAAGTGAAAGAAACTGGCATCCTCATCGATAAACCAAAGCTTGAAAAGCCAAAAACAGTGCGTACACCCGAGAATATTGCTGCTGCGGCAGAAAGTGTGCGTGAAGCGCCATCAACATCAATTCACCGTCGTTCTCAACAATTGAACATTTCGGAGACATCATTGAGACGAATTTTGCATAAAGACCTTGGTATGACCCCATACAAAGTCCAATTGGTTCAGGAGTTGAAGCCAACTGACCATCCAATGCGTTTTCGCTTCGCTAAGTGGGCCTGCGATCGACTTACAGAATATGCCGATTTTGCCAAAAAAATCATCCTTTCAGATGAAGCTCATTTTGATCTTGGCGGGTATGTAAACAAGCAAAATTGTCGCATTTGGGGCACAGAAAACCCGCACGCATACATTGAAAAGCCGGTGCACCCAAAACGAGCCACTGTTTGGTGCGGATTTTGGTCCAGAGGCATAATTGGGCCATTTTTCTTCGAAAATGAGCAAGGAGTGGCCGTTACAGTCAATGGCGATCGTTATCGGGCCATGTTGAACGAATTTTTGTTCACAAAAATTGAAGAGGAGGATATTGGCAACATTTGGTTTCAACAGGACGGCGCTACGTGCCACACAGCCGAAGCTACACTCGATGTTTTGCGCCCTGTTTTTGAAGATCGCATTATCAGCCGCAGAGCTGATGTCGTTTGGCCACCTCGGAGCTGCGATTTGACACCGTTGGACTATTATTTGTGGGGTGCCGTCAAAGATAAGTGTTACGCCGACAAGCCAGAAACAATTGACGCTTTAAAGAACAATATTCGTGAAGCCATTGGTGAAATACAGCTGCACACAATCGATAATGTGCTTAAAAATTGGACCGATCGTGTAGGCTACTGCATGGCCAGCCGAGGCAGCCATTTGAATGAAATTAT
The DNA here is from genome assembly GCA_958301585.1 of Merodon equestris. Lineage (NCBI taxonomy): Eukaryota > Metazoa > Arthropoda > Insecta > Diptera > Syrphidae > Merodon > Merodon equestris. The sequence continues at coordinate 123,305,932 of OY284414.1, forward strand.
TTTCCATTATTAACCGGAAGAATTGTACTTTCAAATAAAAAAAGAAATGTGAGAAAATATTCAGTAGTTTTTTTTTATAGAATTTTCAAAAAAAAAAAAATTATTTGGCGGACCCAAAATATTTTATCATAGCTCAATATCGTTGACTGCAATATGCTGATTAGCTTCATTTTTGGAAAAATATGATCCAATTACTCTACCAACCCATAGACCACACCAAACCATGCATTGTTTGGCATGTAATGACGCTTCGATTACCTCATATGGGTTACTTTCGCGCGATAATTTTTTACTTACCCATAAGTCAAAAAATAGCCTCAACGCTGAACACAAATTTTCGCTGCATGGTTTAGCATAAGTTTGGCGCTAAAACTTGTGTACCTTATATCGTTTAAGAATCGCAGGAATGTCATTATTAACTAGCGAGAACAGTAAGGGCTCCAGTATAGATCCTTGAGGGACTCCCATTCTAATTTTGAGAAAGATTGAAAAGTTATTATTAGTATTCATGTATGGTACAGCTTGGCTGTGATATCCAAGGTAAGCCCCAATGAGTTTCAAATTTCTAAAATTTTGTAACGTTGATGAAGGATGAGTGTTACCCTTTACTTGGAAGGCTTTTAGAAGGTTGATTGATCGTGAATAGTCGATTTTTGGTCAGAACAAATAGACGATGCCAAATGGTTACGAATTATAAGACTATCCAATAAGAGGTGTCATTTTAAGTATATGGAATATACTTATGATATACTTATCTTATTGCAAAGTACACAACTGCCTCACCAGCATCCTGTGGGTGGAGATTGTTCTACTATTTTTTTTGGGCCTTCAGAGCGATAATTTTAGTTGCTTGCTCACACATTCTCAGCAACGACGTTATTTTTATTTGACTTTGCTGGATGAGCTAGTTTTAATGTATTAACAGTTGCAATGATAATTGATTGTTAACAGATGACGCAAAATTTAAAGTGACACCTCTTGTTGGATAACCTATTACTCCTTCCAACCCCCAAAATACTTTGGGAAGTAGTTTCAGATCTAGCCTCGAAGTACCTCGAAAAGTGGGAAGAGAGACCATTACTTTTTTTAGAAGGGCTAAATTTGTCATAAGAGCCCCTTCTTTTTGACTTCCGGTTTTGGATCCTTATAACAAGTTAAACTCTCAACTCAATCCTTTAACAATAATGGTTGTGATCAAGGGAATCCTTTCTCTTGCCAGTGTAGATCTACCCACTCATCCTCCCCTCTTACAAGCTTGTTAATGGTGTTCATCCATCGAAAACCACCAACTATCCACTGGCATTAACAATGGAATCATCCGTATGGTATTTGTATCTCATTATAACTATTCCAAAGAATAGTTTACATTCTGTCTATTCATCATTTTAGTTGCATTCACTTAACCATTGCACAACATCTCTCATACAGCAGCCACTTACGCCATTACTGGCGGACTCGTGCCACACACCGAACCCATGTACACTCTCCCATTCATGAAGGCATTATAAATTTATTCTTACCCCTATTATTCGAAACCACTAAGAGAGGGATTTTTGATTCAAGATTTGAGTGCGCACTCCTGTTGATTCACCGCCAAACAACCACAATAGCCATCCACAACAAGTACAGACGCACAAAAAGTAGACGAGCTTGAATCCCCATGTACCCGCTCGTGGATTACAAGTCTAGATAAATGGAAGCCTTCTTCCACAATACCTTTTGCTATTCTATTATTTATTTACAATTGTTTTCTCAAGGAGCACACCGGCTTACGACAGTCAAGACGCGATTGTACACGACCGGCAAAAAAAGGTATTAAGCTCGAAGGTTGAAGCTTGAAGCATGCTGCTGCCATGCTGAATGCAAGGGGAGATGGCCTGGAGACGGAGGTAATAGAGGCGGATTGATTGGAAAATTGAATACTTATAAAGTAAAAAAAAACCACGACGAGCTGCGAGGTCGGGAATTGGGAAATTGAAGCGGAACGATTTATGGAATCATATACTCCTACACTTGACGAGTCGGCAACTAGGAGAAGGCTAAGCAGCTGCTGGGTAACAGGAGCGTGATGGAAATGGTTGAGCATGTGTGCCCTAAGCAAACATCGTTTCGAATCGCAATGTACCTTCTAATATACCATCCGTGCGACGACGGGAGCCCAGCAGTTGACGTGGTATTGGCACTGCCATAGCAAATCATGACCGGAATACGTTGTTTGGTTTTAAGATTTTGCTTCGTATTTCACCAGTGACTCGTTTTCCAACCTAGATTCAGGAAGGAACCCATGCACCCGGTGGGAACTTAAATTATAAACACATACAAGCACAGACGATGTGGAGGCAATCAAACGTAAAGCGGTTACCAACCTGTCGTGCTAACCCTGTCATGGCGAGCCACTGTTGCTTCTTGATCACGACTACAATGACGAAGCGCACACTAATCCCGTTGTCGATGTTGACGACGACGATGATGAGCAGAACGCGAGGACAACGAGGACGATGATGATGTTGCGCCGCTGATGATGACAACGATGGCATTCTTAAGTAAACTAAAATGGAGTAAATTGGAAGGAATTCCTGCACAGAAAGGATAACAAATTTCCATTGTGCACTATGCACGAGTATACACATCCATCCACCCAGCTAAGTCGCACATATAAAGTTACCGTCGTGGAATACAAATGTACGAGTAGATACAATTGAACAAAAGCTCCTTCTTGCATATCTGAGATGGAACACTTTTTGTTTGGTTATGTAGATCAAGGACAACGATGGCATGACAACCACGATGACGACGTGGTTGGTGATGAAGAGAACCGGGCGATGTTGGAGATGATAAGGATGGATGCCAGATGAGAATTCTGCATTTATTCATTTGGTTGCACTTAACGAATGTAAGCAATGATTCAGCAATTAAGGATCTCGAGACTGTGCTGCGTGGGTTGGGTGATATTGGGATAATGAGTGAAATGGGTCGGGTCTAGGATGGCGTTCTCAATACCGCTGATTTATGACTTTATCCCTTCAAGGCTTCATAGGCCCATGAGAATGTCAAATTTTGTGTTTCATACTATGCCAGGGAAATAAGATGAAGTGGCATAAGATAAACGTCAGAACTATTAATCCACAGTTGAACTTGGATGATGAAGAGCAAATATTGGCTTCTCAAAAATTCCTACTTATTGACGACGACTTAAAAGTGGTTAAGAAGGGTAGGTGTACTTCAAAACTTTTTGCATGATGGAAGGTTTATTATCTACTCAGGAAAGGCAGGTTTATGAAGCACTCGTTGGCTTGGTATTCAGGAAATTTGGAAAACCAATGTAATTTAAAAGCATAGAGTTATCCAACAGGAGGTGTCATTTTGGGCTTTCCGTCACACTTTCATTTTCAGTTTATAGATCCGAATAAAGGCCAATTGGAGTTCTCAAATCACTAACTTGCCGAGGATAAGCAAATTTATCGATTAAATTCACTATAGCTGTACGAAAGAGTGATTGATGATGACAAAATGCAGTATTATTTTTACGAGACTTTTTCACAATCTTTTCGCCGTTTTTGTAGTGAGTGCTTACAATTTCCAAAACCTCGTGATGTTATTTATCAAAAGTCATTGTAGTGATAGTTGGATGCTGATAGTTCAACAGTGGCACATGATTTAAAATGACACCATTTGTTGGATAATCATTTATGACACTATCTGAATCTCAAACAATGAACGCCGCAATAGCAATGGTGCCCGGTCCAATGGAACAACTTTTTAGCTACTTTGCCGCGAAACATCGAAAAGCCTCAAATAAGTACGGATTTACTTCTGACGATCCATGCGAACGTTTAAGCACTGGATTCAGCTCAAGACATGAACCTAAACTGCGACAAAACAGATATCATTGCCGACAGGTATTGTAATGAAAAACTGCATCATATACAAGGTGGGCCAAAATATGTCATCCTATTGAAAAATGTTATAACTTTGGCAAATGGCGATAACTATCGGTTTTGTTTTGACATTTGTGAAGTAAACAGATGCAAAATAACCGTCGACGAGTCATGGAACGCTATGCTCTTCAAGTGACAACTCGTGAAAATTTTCTTACGAAATAACTAGTCAGTAATTTTTTCGCAACCTGAATTTCGGCTATGATCTTACGCGAACCGTTCCAACGCTAGGGCATTTAACCACTCGCTTCTTAGAAACCAGAACATCACGTAACAAAAGAGACATCAGAAGGTTTCGCTGCACTTGTTCTGACGAGAACCTGCCACACAATTGTTTATTACATGCCCATCTCTGCAGTGTACAGACAGCCCATCAGCTAGTACCTGTAGGGCATCTATCGCATTTACACTACGCTCTCCTAAATCTCGCGGCGAGCTCCATTTTTATCTGAAAGGATACGGAAACAAGCTAAATTCGCGCTTCCTAAGCACTGAGAGCACACGTATCGTTCACAACGAGTCATTATATCCACTCAGAGTCACTGCACACTTCGCCATGACATAATCGCGTTTAGCTTTTTCCGAGGTAGCCGTGAGTAACACGGTTAATTTGACTGCTGAGCGTCACCGAACTATGTTGAGCGAGTTTCTATTGTCACGAATTGATGAACAATGCGCTTATCAATGAACAAAGGGGTCTTCGATTGGCGCGGGCAGATTTTGGTGCCCTGTGGCGGCCATGTTATTTTGATTACATCTATCAAATCTGTTGTTTATTATTCAGTTACTGATGCCAGATCACCATGGCAGTTACATGATTGAGCAGCACGTCCAAATAAATAAAATAATTATCAAAATGTGTATTCGTTGGTGGCTAAATCAACAATCTATCAGCCAACATTCGTACGTCAAAGGAACGCAAGATCAACTGAGAACATCGCCGCGATCCGTGAAGTGTACAGCAAAACCCGAATCAGTCGATTCCTCGCCGCGCATAAGAACTCGGCCTTTCGCAGACTTCAACTCGACGAATTTGGCGTCGGGACTTGGTCCTACGGCCCTTCAAGATCCAACTGACCCAGGAGCTCAGAGTTCATGACGATAGACATAGCGGCTTGTACGCTGACTACATTTCGGAGATTTGGAAGATCTGATGGATCGTTGTTTGGCTAAAAAAAACATTTTTAGCGGCGAGGAGTATTTTTGGATGAATGGTTGTATTAACAAGCTAAATTTCCGTATATTGCCATCCTACACGAGATTCACCAGGAGACAATGTATCCTCGAAAAGTTACCGTTTGGCGGTCATCGTCAATGGCAAGCGCCGTTCAGAACGATGATTACCAATTTCTTATGGCTCAAAGTAAGCCATATGGTCCTAGATGATATGTGGTTCGAGCCACATAGCGGATGCCACGATTCACTTTCTGTATGCACCATTTGAGGGTAAGGTCATCTCTCGCAGAGGTGACGTGAATTGGTCACCAAGGTCATGCGATTTGACACCACAAAATTTTTTCTTTTGGGGTTTCCTGAAGTCGCAGGTCTATGAATAAACCACAATCGACTCAAGGGTGGTCGTGGTACAATGGTAATCATGTTGAGCCGAAAGTCTGCAGTTCAAGTGCGTCCATAGTCAAGAACAATACGGAGAAACTGTGCAACAACATCAATTGTGAAAGAGAGATGATCAAAAAGTGCTGACGAAGGCATAACACTCGCAAGCGTAAAACCACTTCGAAATTCATACTCTGTGTGTGCATTGTTAATATAACACCTTAATGACATGGAAACAAAAGAGTTACTGTGAACTACAACCAACGCAAATTCAGTCGAATCTCTCAAATCCTATCTAGGACAACCACCCCCCAGAGAGTAGTGAACGAACATCTTCGACACAAACCATCTGCACCCCGTCCAGGTTGTGTGACAAACACCACAAGAGCGTACACTCTTGAACCTGCACGAATTATAAAAAAAAACTTCAGCCGGATCTATGCGCAAGAGTCATTGAAAATTGGACCACTCAGATCCGTGCCACCGTAAGAAGCCGATGCGGTCATTTGAACGAGGTTACATTACATAATGGCATACATGGGCCTTTCAAATAAAAAAAGAATTTTATCAATACCTCACACAAAGCTTATTTTAATCCTTTTCAACATCTATCCGATCTTATTGAAAACCCTTAAGTAGTGTACATGTGCCTTTAGCAGATCGGTGTAACCGCACACACGAGAGAATAGATATTTCGAAGGATTGGTTATCGGATCGCCTAAAGTCTGGTCTTGGCAATGAGCCGCCTATTTAATCATTCCTTCTCTGAGGTGCTTGAAAGCCACGGTCTATCAGAACAAGTAATAGACTTTAGAATCCACCAAACAAAATATTCGACAAGTGTCAGAACTTGCCCTCCGATCTTCTCGCCGAATGGATTTCAAATGTGAACAAAAAAGCATGAAAGAGATTAAGAAAGGTAGTAGGATAAGGTTTCAGTTGCAGTGATTGATGTAATGTATAGTTATCCAACAAGTGGTGTCATTTTAATTGTCTTACTCGTAGCTAAATTTCACATTCTTAAAAGTCTACCCGGCTTTACCGTCAAGCTAGTCTTGCCCTGGATGAACAAATTTACTATTGGAAACGTTCAACATTATCGATTTAATACACTAGTTCAACTCGTTGAGCAAATGTATATCGATTTGTATCCTATGACCTCCTTAAATTTAATTATCAAAAGTTGTCGAAACGATGACTAAGTGTTGACAGTTAACCTACGAGACAAAATTTAAAATAGCACCTCTTGTTGGATAGCCCATTTTTAGGTCCCCACTTTTTTACCAAGTTTTAAAGTGCTGTTTTCACAAGAATTTTTTTAATATACTTTCGCTCACCTTAAAGTGTTGAGGCTCTGCAATGTGAAGCATACTTAGCGCCACTTTCCTACAACTACCAAGTGAGAAAGGTCAAAGGTTAAAAGAGGCCATAAAAGGATTTCGTGAAATTCCTTCGTGAAATTCCAACTTTATCAGATTCACTGACGTCACTCAAAACTGTTATTGAAACCTTCTATTACATTTCAAGTTCTTCGAGACGAAAGATAAACTATTGTCCATATTTCTGTGAACAATCCATAATGCACCATTCATAGCAGGCTGCATAAAGGACACAAACCAAAAAGGAAAAAAACACAAAAAAAGAATAAAAAGAAAGACGAAAAAGTATCAATCGCCACTTGAAAGGCGGCAGGAGGAATTCAATTGAACATCGCTTGCCAGTTACAAGTAACTTTTACGGATAATATGCGAAAAGGTCCTTGTTGCATGCCAACCATCCAGCCACTCTCAGTCTCAACCCACACCCGACTGAGCCAGCTAGTCAGCCTGAAGAAGGAGTAATGGAACAACGAATGGGTTTCTCATTTATGCATGTATTCAGGAAATCGACACCGACTCGTACTCGTGTATTCTCCTGCACGCTCTCTCTCCACATATCCTTCTATTTACAAGGGCAAGTGGCTCGTTTCAGATACAATTTTCATTTTTTATTCCAACTTTTTATTTTTTGCCCTTTATTCTGTTCCTTCAGTTTTCTACTGCAGTCCGTGTGATGTGAGCCGAGCCAGTGACAAGGACACAAAATCCATTCAAGCATAAGGACGACGAAAATTTATTCAATTTTGATATTTTATTCCCATGTGATTCTCTTGGCAATTTCATATATTGTGCGCCATTCAAATGGAATTGTGGACGGACGGAACATTATTTGAATTTGTGTTTGTACGAACGGGTTGGTTTCCCTGTTTCTATTCCCACATATGGGGCCATACCTCTTCTGGCCGCAGCCACTCTCGCACTAGTCACTTGCGAATGTCTGCATAATGTCCTTCTTTTTTTTCGGTTCGATGTACTGGTCCCAGCTATGAGGGACGAAAGATTGCCGAGTAACGTGCAATAGATGGGTAAAATAAATATTCACAAATTTACTGTGCACTGAATTGTGATTCAAAATAATACGTTCGGGACGGGGTGGTGATGGTTGTCCAACGAGCCAAGCGAATGCCATGGAAATCCTAGGAGTGCTGGCGAATGCGAAGACATAGGAGGACATTAATTTAGTCGTTATGGTTAGTGACAATCGCTATTTGTATAAGGCGAGGAGGTGCTTGCGTGCCCAATCGATTCTTGGAAGTCGGAGTGCAATGAAGACTTCTCTGGTGCGCTTTGGAATTTATTTTGACTTCTTTGAATGGTAAATGGAGGTTTTGTCTTGCCAAATGTGGTTCTTGATTTGATGGTTTTATCCTATTGTGCTCGGAAGTACTCCGGCTACTCAAAGGACCAAGCACATGGAAATAGGTTGATTTTGGAAATGGATACGCCAAGAAGCGATTTATATATTGTATGTATATGGGAATTCGTTCATGAAGTGTAGAGCATCTAGCAGGCTGCGCTCTTTCTTATCCTTTATTCGAAGAAGATGTCTTTCGGCTCCCTTGTGTCCTCCTTTTGCAACCATTTCTCGCTTAGGCCTCCATTAACTCAGAAAAATGTTATCCATAAGCTCAGTCTACTATATTAAATATGTAACTACCCCGATTGGGACTTAGTGATTCGATGAATTCCTATAGTATTTTGTATCGACAATAAATCACTCGTATTCAAAGGTCTGTAGACAGTTCATAGGCAATTCCTTGATGTCTGCCAGTCTCATTTAGCTTTCTACTGTATGTTGTGTCAAGCCCATCAATGGCTTAGTGAGTTTCCCCTGGTGTTGGATATGTTATGTCTCAATCATTTTATTTGGTGTTATAAGTCTTCGGCTTCTGTTTCAAACTCTTCGACGATAGTTTTAGATTGGGTTATTTTAGGTGCATAGAACTGCGATAATACTTTTTCCGTTTCGGAGAGAAATGCACACAAAGTAGACCTCTACGACTTGAATCCAGTGAATTCACGTACAGTGCCAGGATCCTTAAGGTTCTCTCAGCCAGCGTGCCCATTACGATTTAAGATGGGCTAGGACCAGCAGAAACAAGTCGATTTGATCCACGGGCTACCTGCTCACAAATTTCCTGTTGAAGTTGGCCAATCTACCCTTGTATGGCGAGTGAAATCGAGCGCAAGTCCACCTTTCTTTCCGTTCCTTGGAGATAGGCAGTGCAGCTTTAGGAACAGCTATGAAATTTGTCCTATTTTACTTGGTTTTGAGAGTAGAACATCTGGTCACGATTTGTTTTTTTCTAACAACTTAAGTAATACTTACCCTTGAGTCTTTGCTGACGAGCGAGATTTAAATTTTGAGATCTAGGAACGAAGGATATTCCTGCTACTTGCTACTGGCGTCGTGACAATGGATATATTGAAGGATGTTCGGGCGCCTCTTTATTTTTTCCTATTGTCTCATAAACTGGACATTTATGATCTTTAAACTATACCAGGAACAATGACAGTTTCCGCTTCGTCAATTTGTCCTGTGCCGCGGTATATGGCTTGACTCGCTTGAACGCGAGGTCAGCTCTTTCAAGTCTTAGAAGCTCTGAAAGCAGTATCTTGGGTTCGATTGCCGAATCTTGGTCAGCACTGAAGCACTCGTTCATTGTCTGAAGCTTATCGGCCTCTGGGGTACATATAAGAACAGACTATCGTGGCAGTGGCATGCTGAGTTTTACCTAACACTTTTTATAAAAATTAAGATCAATGACTGGTAGGTCAATGGTATCCAACAATTCTACTTTGTAGTCATTGATAGGCTTCACCTTCTCTTTCGTTGTGTGTTCTTACTGTTGCTGCTACTTTTATGGCTGCCTCGAAGTACTTAAGGTGAACTAGAGCCTTAATCACCATACGTCAGCTAGTACGATCTGGCTCTAGTCGCGGTCCTCTTACACATCTGTGCGCTAGATGCGGTCGTCCCCTTATAGTGGCCTATTCACTGTATACGTTGAATCCATAGCTGTCATACCAAGCAAACGTAGTTAAGGCTTTTCTTCCAGTACCTGTTAACACAAATTGGGCCAAAGATCATGCTAAAAATGTTATCTAAGAACTACTTGACTTCACGAAAGTGTTGTGTAACTCAACTACTTTTGAGTCAACAGATCTCTTCAGATCTTCACACTGATGTCGTTGTCGCCTACTACCTGTCTGCAACTGCAGAGCTAAGGAAGACATGGTCATTGACGTTCCGGCCTAGAAGTCAATGGTTTGTTTCTTTTTATACACTTTTAGCCGCCTCTGCCTTCATACTTGCAATAACCTCATTGACATATCGCTGTTTTGAAACCACCACACCAATTCATCAGCAATTACAAGCAGTTCCACGGACTTGAACATATTGCGCTTCTGGTGGTAAGAAGGGTTTGCTTTTATTATGACCATTCTAAATTACCTGATAGCACATCATCCTGACTTGACATCGAAGGTCGTCCTGCAGAATTTGATAGGTTGGATAAGACTAATAAGACATGGCATGTTATAGATTAACACTACGTACGCTGCCGTACGCGCCTTTAAAGCCTATAAGCTGTTTCAGACGCTCGCCAACCAGATCATCTCTAGCTGCTTTGAAGAGCCCGACACCAAGTCCATCTGGACTTTCAGTTCTCAGAAATTTAGGTATTGCCAAGTTAACCCCGTCTCAGTGATGTGGAGTACTCAGTTGTCTTCGTACATAGTGAATGCCAGCCAGCGTGATTTTGGCCATCATTGTCGGTATACAGTCTGCGGAAGTGCTTTTTTTATGATATGGAAAATGACCACCAATTGTCTTTTTCATCCCTGCAGGCTTATGCCCTGCTTTTATAGACTTTTCCTACGATAACATGCCTCTGGCTCCTTAATTGCGCGTCTTTCCTGCTCTTACATCCTTTCATGAAAAGCGTATCTTCAAGCGGCCTAAGCCTTCCGTTTGGCTGCATTGACCCTGCTGAATTCGACGTCAAATCGAGAGTGTCGAGACGCTTTAAAACTCAACATATACCAAGCGGCGATTCTACGGGCTTATCGAGTCTACTGGTGTTCTTGGAAAAGGTTTCTGATATCTTTACCTCCTTCGACAGTCAAGTAGCCCGATTTCATTCTGAATCGTGGTGCTACGTAGACTATGGTTATGATCGTAGCTTCAAAGAAAGAAGTCGGGAGCATAAAATCGAGTGATCTTGCCGGCCTGTGCTAAACGGCAAAAGAAGATATTAGGCGATCAGGAAATTCATCTTTCAAAACATTTATTGTTATGCGAGCTGGGTGTGCCGTTGTACGGTCATGTGGAAATCGACTATCCTCCAGGCCCATTCCATCAATTTGCAGCAAAAAATCTCGTTAATCATGTTCTCGAAAAATGAGGCTCGAAGACAGCTCCGGCAGTGACTGACAGTGACTTTGAGTCGATTTAATGGGTCTTTGTGATTGATATGTGGACTCTCAGTACTCCAGAAGCGCAAATTTGCTTTTTTATGAAACCATTCAGTGTTAATGGGCTCATGGTGATTTTCGATTAATAATCGTTCACTTCATTGTTGGAGTTCAAAAGAGCGTTTATGTAGTTTTGGCGCGAGTCACAGTCCCCGGCCAGCAATGGATAGACTGTCTTTACTTTCAAATGGAACATTTTCAAGGCCTTCATGAAAAGACGCGACAGATACAGACGTGAAGAACACGAGAATGGCACGTCGTCTGGTCGACATTGAAGTCACAGTATTTCCAATATAACACCTTAACGACATGGAAACAAAAGAGTTACTGTGAACTACAACCAACGCGACAAATTCAGTCGAATCTCTCAAAAAAATCTTATTTAGGACAACCACCCCCGGAGAGTAGTGAACAAACATCTTGGACACAAACCATCTGCACTTCGTCCAAATTGTGTGACAAACACCATAAAAGCATACACTCTTGAACCTGCCCGAAGCCTATAAAAAAAAACAATAACGGAAATATTCTCTCAGAACAAGGACTAAGAGTCCTATCGGCGCCTCTTGTTGTACGTGTTTGCCATTGTCTTCGAGGCGAGCGGTTAAACGCCTTAGTGTTTCATAGGTTGGCATACAGTGGTCGGAAAATCATGTTGTGCTAAATCACAGTTGAATTATTCTGTAGAACATAATTAAGGAGTATATCGTTGGCTTGTCGCCATGGACCCCGCATCTGTTTTCTTCGAAAATATTATAACAAAACTGAAAGTTTCTGCCACTTGCTAAAGTTGTCCTTATGCATTTAGATACACCTTCTACATGAAATTCCTTTAGCAAATGATAGTAAATTTAAATTGCTTTTGGTAAGGCAAATTATTCACAATGACGGAAAAATCATGAGATTTGGATGAGAAGTTACAGAATTCCCTTGACTTTTCGAACACACTTCGTCAATTAATCGGTATACAAAGAAGTGTTAACAATATTTTCAGATTCTCTTTACTGTACTATTATATTCAAAAATCCATTTATTTAGCTCATCTAAAGGATGTGACTGGAAAATTCATCTATCTGCTTATCTGTTGTTGACGACTATCCCCGAAGAGATTGAGCATTAAGTCCCCAATAATAAAAAAAAAAAAGAACAAAATCGCTTGCCCTTAAGCTCTACGTGCACTTTTCCGTTCTCGTAAATTTCATCTCGAAAAGCGAAATATCTCAATTTATAACACAAACTGAGTCCTTCATTGCAGCGATTTCCATACCGAACAGGATAATGGTAAGTACTCAGCAGCCTTAAATTAAAGGAATTATACTTAATGAAATCGTAATGATCCTGCTTTAATCAGTGATCGATTCTCGTCGCCCCATTGCATACACACGCACGGCGCCATAATTCATTAAGAATACGCAACTGTATCCTTCCAATTTGCAGTAATAAGGATATTTATTGCATTTACTGAAATAAAAACCACTTCAGATACAGCACAGTGCGGACTTGGGCATATGACAACGAAACAACCTCATCCAATAATTGCAAGAAAGTATCGCAATTTATTTTAGTTATCGCCGCCGCCACACAAATACGAATTCGATTCCACCCTGCCATGGTCGTTATAAGTTGCCGTCTACCCATAGTCCTTCTACCCATCCTACAGTTGTTCCATTGCTGAATAGTTCAATTTTGTCGACGCTTATAAAATAAACATTATGGCAAATTGGAAAAATCTCGCTTTCACCCATAAAAAACGCCCCACCTCGGCGACTATTAGCATGCAATCGCACCTATAAACCATCTCAACGCCATCGTCAGAGACTGCTCGATGCCACCTACCATGCTATGCAGCCGAGCCGCCTCGCAATGATTTTTCAATATTTCCCCAATAAATATTCGATAATAACGATTTATACAAACACCAATACCCCGGGTTCAGACGAGGAGATACCTGCTCCGAGGAGTCCTTCCGAAAGAGCAGCAAAGAAAAAACAGGACATTACTACAAGCAGAGGAAATTCATCGAAAAAAAATAAAAAAAATATCGAAATTGCACATTCGCAATGAAACTGTTAAAAAAGGAAAATCAAAAAGGAAAGTGGGGGGCGGGCAGGAGGTGTACACAACAAAATCATCATAAATTGTCACTAACAAGGACAACACTTTAAACATTTATTCAAATATTATGCAAACGTTACGAGTACATGTGGAAATTGCACACAGCAGTAAAATTGGAAAACGCCCGGGACCAGCAAGCGGAGAGACACTTCCTCGCCGGTTGGGGGAGAACTGCCGAATGTCGCCCGTCGATGGGGTTCGGTTGTATTTTTTTTTTCCTTTCTCGTTTGATTTTGTTCTCGAAATTGATTTGAGTACGTCGTTATCTGACGAAAGCTCAAGCAACAGATTTGAATCGTCAGGCATGTGTGATGCGATGGATGGGAATTTGGAATGTGAAAGGAACCAGGAAATGGGAAAGGTAGGGAGTGAAGGGTCTGAAAGTGAGATCGAGAACGAAACAAATTGCTTATTGAATGTGTTCTGGCCAATTGTGAGCGGAGAATTGAATTCAACAACGTGGCAAGCTAAAATGAATCCGGTTAAGGGGACTGAATATCTGTCCTTTGCAGAGAATACGATATATGGTAATCAGAATAAAATAGGTGAAGCCCCAATTCGGGCAATCGATTATTAATTTTATATTTAATAGGAAAAAGTATGGGCAAGGTATAAAAATTGGACTTGCTAGCTTTCTAGCCTGATAAGGATAGATCCCCTGGTTATGGAAAAGTATTATTCTAGTCCTAATCGACTTTGACTTGAGCCTTTCCTTACTAGTCAATCAGCTTGCACATTTTTTAGAAGTAGGTTGCTCCCTACAAGCCTAATGACAGTTTGATAGTGGTTTGGATCCAATTTCGCCCTGCAAAATCGCTTAATACGCATTCACCCCATAGCACGATCGGGTTTGAATTCATACGAGTTCGTTTGTTACCATAGCTGATTGTAAGAAGGAGAGAAGAATAAATGAAGACCAATTGGACGGTCGTATTTAAGTGTTGCTGATAATCAGTGCTACTTTTTGTACTATGGAATTTAAGTAAATGGAACCAGCGACTCCAAAACTAAAAAACAGGCACCGAAGGAATTTCTGCCTTTATTATTGATGGTTTGACCCCCGACATTCATGAAAAATAGGCACAAAAGTTCACAAAGGAATTTAAAATTCCAATAGTAAGTTGCCAAACCCTTCAACGTTCCAGATCGTTCAAACTGAAGCTATCCATATCATCAAAATACGAGTGGTTATTCCTAAAACGCGACGGCCGCTTTTTCACTCTTGGTAAAACTACCGTCACCAAGTGGAACGCAAAGAAAGATATCCACCCCAAGCTGCTCAATAAATCTAAAACAGAAATCTATGTACCTAGCTCTAAGACATCTTAAAATAAGCCTAATATTTGTGATAAGCACCCTTAACCTCAAACTAACCCCCACCATAACAGGAGCTTCAAAAAAAAACTTTTCCCATCTTTCACCCACTCCTCCATCTCCCACATATAGACCTCTTCCTTTGCTCCACCTGAAAACCGCTATGTCAACGATTCCAACTGCTTGTTCTACCACCACCAGCTCCTCGCCACCAACATAAGCCCGCTTTGATAATTCTTTTCCTAATTTCGATCTCAAATCTGGAGCCAAGTATCCTAATTTCTGCAGCTCCCACGTCCTTAATCCTTCAGCTCCCGCTTTTTCTAATATATTCAGAAAATACTTGCCCTCTCAAACTATAGCCAACTCCACTTCTCTTCCAACAGTTTCAACTCCTTCTTCAACAACGTCTCCTCCTTACTCCATCCCATCTTTCATTGATCCCCTCTGCTCCCCTCAGACAAAAATACCCAGCCGGTTAGTAACCCCACTGAATCCCGCTATTCTCTCTCACATCTAAGGGATAAAAAGACGTATGAAAACATTCGCCTCTCTTTGCCCTATCTCCATGGTAAACCAGACTCGGTTTTCTATGAAGGTAAAACTAACACTAGTGTAATGGTCTCCATTCAACAGGAAAGTCTCCCTACTGACTTTGCCAGCCACAAGAACCTCTTTATTAAGTATCACGAGTTCTTCAATATCCCGCCCCCCTTCAAAGTATCATAAGATCTAAAACCTTTCGTCAATATATACACTCAATTCAGGTATCCCACCTCTAGCGTAGCAGAGCCGACCACGACAGATATTTTCACCCCTAATTTCATTCTCTTTCTGCCCGTAATGCTAACCTTTCTCTCACCTCCTATCATCAGAATGTAAGAGGTCTTCGCTCAAAAAC
Source organism: Merodon equestris (assembly GCA_958301585.1). Lineage (NCBI taxonomy): Eukaryota > Metazoa > Arthropoda > Insecta > Diptera > Syrphidae > Merodon > Merodon equestris. Next base: position 123,321,612 of record OY284414.1, read on the forward strand.
CCAAGCAGTCTTTGAACAGTCTCATGCTTTTCCATTCCAAATCTTCGCTCTGACTGAAACGAACTTGATCCCTAGCATAAATAGCCAAGAATTGTTTAAATCAAATCTTAACGCCTACCGCGACGACGATAAGCTGCCCTTGTCGTGGCGTTTTAATAGCCGTCCTTAACTCAATCAACTCATCCTTTATTGCAATATCCTCTTCCCCGTGTCTTGACTTCATTTCAATCAAGATTGTACTGTCCCGTAAAGCGCTCTATGTTATCTGCTTTTGTATCTTGCCATCTCAACCTATCGAACCCTATGAACTTGCCATTCATACGATTGATAGCATAAATGATTTACGGGATCCCCATGATGAAATCCTTCTCTTTGGTGATTTCTAACCTTAGCCAAGTTATATCCTACCCCTTAGTTCCTCTGTTGCACTTTGTCCCATTTTCTTATCAACCATCGACAACTGCCATCCTACCGACAACTACCATTGAATCAACTTCAGGATGAATTTACTCCTGGCCCCGATGGTCTCCCTGCCATATTACTAAAAAAAAATGCTCCTCCATTATTTCTGTCCCGCTCTCAAAAATATTCAACTCATGTCTGTCCCGTGGAGAATTTACCAATATACGGAGAACCGCATTTATAACTCCTCCAAAAAAGGTCCGAAGAATGATGTGAACAACTACCGCCCCATCGCCATACTAACATACACACCCAAACTTTTCGAAACTATCTTGTATGAAACTTTAAGTTTCCACTGCAAATATCTAATCTCCTATAAACAACATGACTTCCTCAAAGGCAGGTCTACAACCACAAACCTTGTCGAATTTCTGTCCTTCACACTCTCAGCATTAGAGAATGGAAATGAGGTCGACGTCATTTCAACTGATTTCAGTAAAGCTTTTAACAAAATCTCCCACATACTAATACTTTTCAAATTGTCTTCCCTTGACTTTGAGCCCACTGCATTGAAGTGGATATCTACTTATTTAAAAAACCGTTTTAGATCTGCCTTTTCCAACCCCTTCTTAGCTTCTTCCGGCGTTCTCCACGGCAGCCACCTGGGTCCACTCTTTTTATTCTTACCATTAGCAACACTGAGTTTGTCGTCAAACATTCCCAACTCTCACTGTACGCCGACGACATCAAGTTCCTCAAGACCATTTCCTCGCAGCAAGATTCTTCCCTTGTTCAATCCGATCCTAACAGCCTTTCTGTTTGGTGCTCCAAAAATTGTTTGGAACTTAACATTTCCAAATGCCAATCAATTACCTTTTCACGTAAACGAATCAAACCTCCCTTTCGTGTTGCCCGCACGAGAATTAAATTACTAGAAGCACCTTCTGTAATGTTGCCAAGTTTTTTGTTTCCTACATAACATTAGGAAAACTAATTTTGTAATACTCAGATCACCTTTCTTTCTTGAATTTTGGGAGGATGTACGAGTATATAAAGCTTATGTAGAATATATCAATCGTTATACTTTCACGACAAACAAAGGAAGTCGGTAATGAGACCTAAGCCAAAGATCCAAGTCATTTCTTAAAAACAAAATATTTAAATGATCAGCTTAAAATTAAACGCGCAAAGCATCTAAATCACTTAATACTTATCGAAGGGTTTGTTAACCTAAAATAAAATAACTGTTTAACTCAATGAGGGGGAATCCTAAGTCTAAATGGAAAGTTGTTAGCTCAATCCTAAACAAAGCCATTTCATCCAAAAGTTCATTTTTTACTTGTATTGACGAGTCCACAACCTCTTGTGTAGCTTTATATGGTTTATGGTTTTCAAAAGGATAAATCAAGTAAAGATGCCTTACTTCACCACCCAAACCTTTGCCAAGCTTACTTATATAAAGTTTTTGAGCTGGTTAACCAAGAAATATTTTTGGAAAAGCAGACTTTCATTGCTTTATTCTGAAGTAGTTCGGTTCCTGCTTAGAAAATGGGTCGTGAAGTGAGAAGTAATTTAAATTATATTGAGTCGAGAGTGCCCCAAGGGTGTTTACTCGGACCCTTGTTATTCTTAATCTATTTTAGCTCTTTGTTTCAATTAAAAATCATTGGTCTTGCCACTGTTACTGGGTGATTATTTGTGTTTTTGTTTTTATTTGTCAAAAAGAAACGTTTATTTCAATTGATAACTTAAGGTTCTTGCGGGAAGTCCAACTTTAAGTCACTTCTTGTATCTACCTTATCACATGTGCATTGTTGTCTTCCAAGGCTGCTTTTGTAGCTGTCTTATAGGCATATGCGAGTGTTTTGATGTGCCTTAAAATAGCCTAAGGATGCCAATCACACTATCTAGCGATTTCATTTCAATTCACCAGTCCAAGACGAGAGACAAATTGATCACTTAACTGTTTTCCAACCAAGATTCATATTTATAAATCCATTATAATGCCAGTGTCACTTTCCGTATGTGAAACTTGGTCTTTTGATTAAGAGGGATGAAATAGAGTTCGGGTCATTGAAAGCAAGTTCTGAAGGAGAATGGCGGAATACAGGACGAAGAAACAGGCGAATGGGGTAAACTATAATCCCACGAAGTGCTAAATTGGGTTTTAGAAGTATCTGAGTAATACGGAGCTTGCTCGATCACGTTGGTAATATTTTTGGTCGAACAGTCGCAAGCAATGATGAATTTATGAGACAATGCATTATCGTGGAACAACATCCAAGAGTTGTTCTACCTAAGTTCCGGTATTATCTGGCGGATAAACCAACTCTCTAATGCTTCATGACACCTAAATAACATTGTTCATTCACTGTTGGACCCACCGTAAGAAATTCTGAGCGAAGACCACGATTATCAAAAAATAGTAAGCAAAGCCTAAACTTTTGGCCGACTTTGATATATGTACAATACATAGTTTCATAGGAATGCCGGTTGGCTTGTTGCACGTCATACTCGCAAATCCAAATTTAATCTACCTTAATGATGATCAATTTTGAATCCTAGCTAGTTCTGAAATTTCTGAAGTATTTTTTTTTTATAAAGAAAACTCAGTTATTTGAAATAAAGCAGTGCTGCGACTCGTCTCATGAATAAAGCATCAACTAAAATTGGCGAACTCATTTGTAAGAGATGGGTAGTTTTGTTAAAGCTTTCTCTGACTATAGTGAGGATTTTTGACATAATTTTCCTCACTAAGTCGGTGCTTTCATCAGTAATTGGCCATCTCCGAAGAGGCAAGTTTCAAACGATTTCACTCTTGTTCTCGAAATTTGGAGTTTCTTTAAGCTTTTCCCAACATTTTTAATGCGTTTTTAATCCGTTCGCAACACAATATTTCAAACAAAATCTTTTCTGAATATTTTATTTCCATAGTAAAAATTGCCAATAGCACTTAAGATCAACAAACGTCTTTGGCTACTGACAAATAAGTAGTTGAAAGATATCATCCAAATTGACAGGATAAATTGGTTTTTTTTTTTTTTATAATTCGTGCAGGTTCAAGAGTGTACGCTCTTGTAGTGTTTGTCACACAACCTGGACGGTGTGCAGATGGTTTGTGTCGAAGATGTTCGACTACTCTCTGGAGGTGGTTGTCCTAGATAGTATTTGAGAGATTCGACTGAATTTGCGTTGGTTGTAGTTCACAGTAACTCTTTTGTTTCCATGTCAATAAGGTGTTATTATATATTGGAAATGCACACACAGAGCACTTTTTGATCATCTGTCATTCATCACTGATGTTGTTGCACAGTTTTTCCGTTTAGGAATTGTTCTTGACTATGGACGGATTTGAACTACAGACTTTCGGGCTCAATAGTCGGTGATGATTGCTATTGCACCACGACCACCCTCAGGGTTATCCAAGAAGAGGTGTCATTTTGAAACAATACAGAAGCTCAACTGAACATTTTTATAAAAGTTCTAATATTTTGATTTAAGTTTGAAGTATACATTTTGAGGTTTGTAATGGAATGCCAAATATGTATACCTGCCTCGATTCTGTCTACAATGGGTCACAATTATTCAACAGCTCTGATGAGAGTATTTTCTTTCAGTATGTCAATCGATGGTTGGTCATTCACTTTACATTAAACATACCTACATAGCTACAAAGAAAAAAATCGAATGGTGTTTGGTCACAAGATGTCGACGGTCCATTGGAATCTCTATTTCGAAAAATTACACTTTTTTTGAATTTATCATGCGATAGAACCATTGTCCCACCAGCTGTGTGGCATATGGCAATCTCTTGCGGATTTTCCGCACGCCGTCTATGTCCATACCGCAATGCAGTCAACATGCATCCGTAATGCAATCCATTCTCTCAAATTATCGCACCAGCATCATTTTCGAAAAAAAATATCAAAAAATAATCGCACCAAACTGTTACTCAATATGAATAGAGGGGTTGTTCCGCGATTTCCCATCATTCATGATTGTTCATTCATTCTAACAATCAATCAGCGAAAGCCTTGCCTTGCATGCAAGCTACCACATTTCCTGTGATCGTCTGAGGCCTGCTCGAGACGCTTAAATATTTTGATTAAATTCACTAAAGCTGTGCGAGATGCACACCTAAAGAGGTTCGAAACTAGTTTTCACTATTTCAATATGTTGTGAAAGCATTCATCGTTAATACTCAATAAATGAAAAACAAAATTTAAATGACACCTCTTGTTGAATAACCCTTTGCATCCCCTTTCCACTCTTCCGTAAAGAGATGCACATCTCAAGCACTCTTCAGTTCGATCATGATCTTGTAATGAAAATATGTCCTTGTAGAACCAGTCGTACTGCACTCCGCCTTGTGTGGCGGTGGGGCCGCTTCTTTCATTTTGCCTCTCGTTATGATCGGTTTCGTCAGACAAAGACACATGGCTCTGGCAACAAGTGAAAACACAGCTTTCTAAAAGGGTTTATGACTATGACCGACAAAAGAGTAAATTCCGCCTACTTGGGTCGTTAACTCACAGATTGACTATTGCCCCTAACTGCCCCTACAAGACGAGCCTAATGTAAGTCTATTCCAGATGTGACTCAAACAGTCCTTCTGTCATCTCCTCCATGACATACATTGAATCAGAATTTAATTGGGTTTCAGGCCTAAGTCGGCCATCCTTAGCGACAAAAACTCATTAGAATATGAAGCAAATCTGTTGGTGTTTACAGAGAAAAATCCTATTTCAATCTGCTATCTCAGGTGCAAGCCTTATTATTCCCTGAACTTCTCTAGCTCGGAAACTTTTGGCGATTCTCAAAAAAATCATCATTTATCATCTCTTCCCCTCATTTAAATCCAAGAAATACTGTTTGACTTCATTTATTGAAAAACTTTGTCCATATCCGTCGATGGCAGTCAATAAAATTCCCCGAAAAAAAGGGAACGAAATCAAGAAATTCGAAGAAGAAAAAAAAAACAAAAAAAACTGCTTAGGCATGTTTCGAAATTAGTTCAACTTATTTTGATTTCTTTCCCGTCCAGCGTCCACCGGCTCCAGCCCTGTCTCTCTCGTCGGATGTCGCTTAATTTATTCCCAACATCGGCGAATTCCTTGTTGGGGACGAAATTACAGTGTCACCACTCAGCACATTATTAACATCACAACGACGGCGACGTTTATAACGATGACTATGACCAATGCCTTCTATATCCAAATCCATTTCCGTTGATTCCATCTCACCACTCAACCTGAAATGCTTACTCAAAAAAAAAAAAAAAAAAAAACAAATTGAAAGAGCTATAGAGGACGCGTGTGGTAGGTGGCTACCATACGAAAAGGAATTAATTCCAAAATTCAGATTATTTAAGTCTAGCAACTGGAGGCCAGGGAGAAGAGGAGGGTGGGACGTACGCAACCAAATTTAATTTCCTTCTTCCAACTCTCAGAAAAGTGTCGGCCTTAAATTTGGCTTGTCTCCCTCTCGCTTTGGTGCGCCATTCCCTATGGGAAATTTAATCAATTAAGGAACCAGGCGCCCGATGTCGGGGGTTATGGTAATGTACCGTCAAAACACTCGCTCGTAGATGTGGGGAAAAGTATTTTTTATTTTCAACTACTCCTCGGTCGATACAGTATCTGGGTGCGTTTCTTCCGGAACGTCGGTTTTTTCGGATTCGATTGATTTCACATCGATTTCCCTTATCTTGAAGTCGTCAATGGATGAGACATCTGTTGCTGGATCTTCTGGCTTATCGTTGTCTTCACTGGCGTCTTTTTGATTGGTTTTGTCCTCGGATTCGATTGCGGGTAGGGCTGGGTCTTCGGGCGCAATGTTGGCTTTAACAGCGAGTTGTTCGGGGAGCTGGAGTTCTTCCTTGATTTCGGAGACTTCAAGGATGGATTCGGTTGGGGGTTTTACGGCAGCAGCAAGTGGTTCCTCTTTCACTTCTTTCAATGGTTGTTCTTCCACGGATGCTACCTTTCCTTCTGCTTGCTCTTCGACTACTGGCTCTACTACTGGTAGGATTTCCCTCTTCCCTTCGGCATCTACTTGCCGCTCACTGGCAGCTTCGGTGATTTTTTTCATCATCTCAATTTCAAGAACACTAACGAGGTCCTTAATAGTGTCTTTAGCTTGCTCCAAAACTGTCTTTTCCGCTTCGGCAGATTGTTCGATTTCAGAATCTTCAATGATGTCATCTGATCGATCGCTGGGTTGTGGCATCTCAACCATATCGGATTCTGATGTTTCCGGCTTTATGATTTCGATAACTTCAGCAGGTTGTTCTTCTGATGGAATGCTTAGGACTGCCTCGCCATTATCGACGGTCATCAGGATCAAGTCGGGCTTCTTCTCCAGCTCTGAAGCAACGTCAACTTGCTGTAGAAAAAATAACTCTATAACCCAAAGTTTTTCGATGGCTTGAGAATGAACTTACTTCGATCAGATTCTTGGAATCGATTTCATTGAAAGCCTCCGCTAGTTTAGGGTTAATATCCAGAAGAGGTGTATCACCTTCCCGAATATAAACAGGCACATAGCCGTCTCTGGGCTCCAACTCCTGGTAGGGGGCACCATCTGCAAATAATTAAAAAAAAGATAGTTAATGATTTTCACTATCCTCGTATTAGGAGACTCGCGAAAAATTGTAAACATCATTCGCCTGAAGGGTTCCCCGGTTCCCTTCCTATTCTTCGGCTTCCTCGTAAATGAGTTGTTATTGTTTCCGATACTAGTTTGTAAACAAAAACGTAAAAGTGACAATGAAATACGGCCTTAATTAAAACCAGTTTTATTACTCACGAAGGTTGACTCATACCAATGAGTAGTAGGGTCTATGTTATGACTATACTCGTCACTCTAATGTTAGTTTTTTTTTGCAATAAGACTTTTGGCTCATCTTTGATTAAGCTACTGAAATTCCCGCATACATGCAACATGTCAATTAAGGAACTAAGATGCTACCAGATAATATTTTCCAAATAATGACGAATAATCATTGCTACTACCTACAGACTTCCGGTTATATTAGAGATGATGATAATTGATGACAGATGATGACTTCAACGAAACCTTTGCCTTAGCGTCTAGAATAGATTTAGCAGTAAATGACGTCGTGAAATTATATGTAACCGACGTCTTGCCCATAACGACAATATTAGCAGATATAACTTTGAGGTAGATAAGGACTTGGTCTATCTCGGCGCCGCACTCAAAATCACTCTTAACAAGTTCTTTTTTGAGAAAACTAATTTGACAATTTCATACCCTGATTATGAATTCAACGCCGGAACACGAAATAACAGAGGGTGACCGTATTAAAGGCGGCCCTCAAAGTAGGAAAGGGTTGAAGTTGAGCTTCACCCGAAAGAGAAGGATAAATGTCTGAAATGTTATTTGAACTCTCTGCTGCATGCGAACAAATGAAATTTGGACAATTGAAATCTGATCTTACACAGCGAATAGGAATGACATCTCATAGTTGGGTAGCTTTTCTAAATTCCCGGAATTTTATGAAAATATTTCGGTACTCTGTGATTCTTCTTTATAAAAAGAAAAGCTTGCGCCTTCAATGATAAATACAAACGACATATTTTGATGGTAAGATTTCGCTTTAAATGTCAGATCGTAGGGTTAGCAACAATACTCCAGTGGACTTTCAGGTCATCGAAAATAAATTCACTTGTTTCTTGTCTCTCCTGCATTATAGCTTCTTGTAAACCTTGTATACCTTCTTGTATATTCGACCCCGATCCTTAACAGAAGCTAAGGAATTTTTATTTCAATAGTATTAGGTGTACAAACAGGAACCTACGCTTTTTCAATAGATGGCGCTAACGGCGCTTCTTGATCGGAAATGTCAAATCGAAAACATCGGTAACCTCAGGCATCCCCAGCGTCATACATTTTTTTGTGCGTGTGAATGCCTCTAAAAAATATTTGCAATTTAAAAGTATCTGAGGCTGAGACGCATCAAATGATTATAGAAATTTGCTTTGAAGCTTCTATTTATGAAGGATCTTATCGCGAAAACGCTGCAAAAGTGATGATTTCAACGTTGAAGACAAGTATACGAGGGTGGTCCGATAAGTACTTGGCCTCACCGAGAGATGGCGCCAGTATCGCAAGAGCAACTTACTATCATGTAGTACATTCTAGTAGACGAAATTTCAGCGGGATCGGACTCGTAGTTTTGTTTTAACCGCGTGTGGAAGTGGGAGTGTCCGCAATATCAGTCGGTGATTCGATTCTTATTTTTGGAAGGGAAATCGCGCAGCGAAATCAAAGAGCGTTTGGATACTGTGTACGGTGACTCTTCTCCTTCGATAACGACCATCAAAAATTGCTTTAACGAGTTTCAACGTGGTCGCACGTCGGTTTTTGATGAGCCACGTCCAGGTGCCCCGAAAAGGGCTACCACGGAGGATAACGTGACAAAAATCCACGATCTCGTATTGGCAGACCGCCGATTGAAGGTGCGCGAGATAGCTGAGACAGTAGGCATTTCAAAAGATCGCGTGGGTCATATCCTGCATGAAATTTTGGGCATGAGAAAGCTGCCGGCGCGATGGGTGCCGCGTTTGCTCAATCCGGACAACAAGCGCATTTGACGCTGTTTAAGCGCAATCCGAAGGAGTTTCTGCGTCGTTTCGTGACAGTCGACAAAACATGGGTCCACTGGTACACACCAGAGACCAGAGAATAGTCGAAACAGTGGACTTCACCCGGTGGACGTGCTCGGAAGAAGGCGAAGACTGTCCCGTCGGACGGAAAGGTGATGGCCACCGTTTTCTGGGATTCGGAAGGTGTAATCCACATCGACTACCTGGAGAAGGGCAAAACGGTCACAGGGTTGTACTATGCCAAATTATTGGGCCGACTTGACGCCGTGTTGAAGAAAGAACGGCCACACTTGGCGAAGAAAAAAGTGCTCTTCCACCATGATAACGCACCGGCTCACACCTCCGCCCTCGCCACGGCCAAATTGGTCGAATTGGGCTATGAACTACTGCCCCATCCACCGTATTCTCCATATTTGGCCCCATGCGACTTCTTTTTGTTTCCAAACTTGAAAAAGTCACTCGCCGGGCAGAAATTTCAGTCGAATGAGGAGGTCATCGCCGGCACGGAGGCCTACTTTGCAGACCTCGGGAAAACGTATTTTTCAGACGGGTTAAAGAAGTTGGATCATCGCTGGGGCAAGTGTATCGAGCTAAAAGGAGACTAAATTGAAAAATAAATTGCCATTTCTCCAAAATGTTTGTTTTTCTTTTGTAGGCTTAGTACTTATCGGACCACCCTCGTAGACTCCTAGACGGGGGAAGAAGTTTGAAGATGCAGAGTTGGATGCATTACTGGCCGTAATTCAATAACCCATTTCCCATCCTTTAAAAGTCTTGGATATAGACCAAAAATAAGAACAATAGGTGATAAAAGAGTTGTCTGCATTGTATGATGATCGGTGATAACAGGTCGAGCAGTCTGACGGAGCTGAACTTTCAGTCTTTCAAAGGAGGCAAAAAATGAAGTCGATTCGTCAAAAGACGAGCAGTTCTTTCAGCTCAAAGTTCGTGTAGTGCCAAAAAGACGGGCGTAAGTTGTACCTATTACTCTTGAAGTGATTTTTTTGCTGCTTGTATTCATGACAGCTCGTGGACAACAATTTGAAATGTGTCACTGGATTACATGGATGATTTTACGCAAGGATTTTTGGTCTTAAATCTCACAAGCCACGTGCTTACAAGAGCAAAAGCAGAAAAACCACAGCTTCGAATTTTCGGAGTGTGTCTTAGAAAAATTGGAGAGAGATCTGCTTTTTAACCGAAAAATTGTCTTCTGCGACGAAGCTCATTTCTGGTTGAAGACGGCGCTAAATGCTATACTCGTATAGCACGCAATTCGATCGACGAATTGAGAAATTAGTTCGGTGATCAATTTATTTCTCGTTTTAACAATTTTTTTTATGGGGATACATCAAATCATTCGTCAATGCCAATCAGCCAGTATCGATTGTAGCCTTGGAAGACGGCGTGTTAATAGTGTCTCAAAATTTGACTCTCCGTATGGAACACTTATATCGTTGTCGTGGTCAACAATTACACGAAATAATTTTAACGAAGTAAATGGCAAGCCTTGATTTATCTACAATACTCAAATAAAAAAAATGTTAACCCTTTTTTAAAGTTAAAAATCAGATCAGATATAACAAGAAGTCAAAGTATAAAAGTTAACATACTGGGACCCGTTGACTATGTGGCAATAAAGGTACACCTAACTCGGTCAAAGTGGATGGCGAACTAGTTGAAATCTCCAATTTCGAAAGTATTGGACACCAGGCTGTGTATATGTATATAATGCCATCACGTCATCTGCCAGAAGAGTCTTAAAACTTGAATGAGTTCTGGATATGAGTGGAAAGCTGCTTTCCATCAGTTTAAAGTGCAATTAATTTTTTTCCTTTTAATTTACAATAGATGGCGCTGGTAAATAAATTCTATCAGGATTCAATTCGAACAATTTTATGAGACAATTTAGGCCTCAGGCGCGTGACATCCCGTTTGATTCCAAAAATACTCAATTCTTTGAAAAAAAACCGCCGCGTTAACAACCCTAAAGAAATGAATTAATGACCATGAGATGGTGATGATGGTCATGATCATGGTCGCTATATTTCCTTTAGCTCCGTATAACTTCTGGCTATTCAGTAAGCTAAAGAGACTACACGGTGATACCATTTCCAGTCCAAAAAACACCTTGAACGTGAATCACTAAGTGAACTGAAAGCTATTCTGGAATCGGAATTCAACAATTGTTTAAAGAATTTGAAAAATAGCTGGCGTGAGTGTATTTTTTCGGAGTGGGATTTCTTTAAGGGGGAAAATAAACAAAGTCGCCTTGGAATTTGATAACAGTATACCGCTTAAGATTCAAAAGAATAATGAGTCAAAAACCCGAAAGCCCGGAAGGCAGCGCCTATTGTCCTGGGAGGGCAATATAAGTACAGACAGATGTGACAGAACAGCCAAACATGGTAAAAACACACTCATGATAGAGAGGCCTGGCGTAGGGTTGTCAACGAGGCTCTGAACTGCCGAGTTCCAGATGGACGGTAATAAAAATTACGTTCCACTTAAGACTAATGCCTTTAATTGAACAACTTTTTGTAATGAATACAGATCTTACAAGGCACATGTAATCTAGTACTCACATAATCAACGATGAAGCGAGCTATGTTTTACATTTCCTGCCGAGTAACTTGATGCATTTGATATGTCCCTTATGTAGGTTTAACCCGGTTCATCTTAAAAAGAAAACAAACAACTTTGAATGCGACTAGCACAGAGCCACTCATAAGTATCATGTTGCTCCTTAATAAAGGAGCTGGCTTCTTATAATACCTAGTCCTTTCTTCCATTCTAAGTAAGCCAGCCATGCACTGCGAACTAACAGCATTCCAATTGGCGCGGGTAGATTTTGGCGGCCTGTGGCAGCCATATGGTTTTGGTAACATCTATCAAACCTGTCGTTTATTATTCATTTACTGATGCCAAATTACCATGGCAAGTAACGTGATTGAACAGCGCGTCCAAATAATAAAACTTTATTATCAAAACTAGTATTCATTAGTGCAAGCGTTGCGCGCCTTGCGCCCATTTTACGGCAGGCGTGATGATCCCTCACAGTCAACTCGCCAAGGTGTAGAAGCAAAATTTTAGACGGTCGATTTGTTAATATATTAGCCAACATTCTTATGTCAAAAGAATGCAAGGTAGGCCGAGAACATCACCGCGGTCAGTGAAAGTGTACAGCAGAACCCGAGGAAGTCGATTCCTCGCCGTGCACAGCAATTCTGCTTTTGCAGCCTTTAACTTGTCGAATTTTACATCGGGACTTGGGCCTATCCCCGTACAAGATCTATGTAACTGACCTAGAAGCTAAAAATGCATGATCATAGACATCGCCATCTATGGGACCCCAATTTTGCGTCATCTTAAGCGACGAGGCGCATTTTTAGATGAATGGCTGTGTTAACAAGCAAAATTGTCGTATGTATAGGTAGGACAATGCCATACCACACGAGGCTTACCAGGGGAGAAAGCATCCTCAAAAAATTACCGTTTGACGTGGATTTTAGACGGACGGCGTCAATAGTCCGTACTTTTTCGAAAACGAGGTTATTGAGGCGATCACCGTCAATGGCGAATAATGATAACCTATTTCTTACGGCCCAAATTGAGCCATATGGTTCTAGCAGGATGGTGCATCCACAATGCGGACGCCATGATTGACATTCTGCATGAACGATAGCCTAACGCGATGTGAATTGGCCACCAAGGTCATGCGATTTGACTCCGCTAGACTTTTTCTTGTTTTCTGAAGTCGCGGCTCCATGCGAATCAATCACAATCGACCAGTGCTTTTAAAGTAAACATAACACAGGCCATCGCTCAAATTCAGCTGGATCTTTGCGGAAGAGTCATTGAAAATAGGACCATCGGAGATTCATTAATACCTCACATACAACTTGTTTTATTCCATTTCAACTCCCCGCCCTTATTGAAAAATGCTTTATATAAAGAGCTATCCAACAAGAGGTGCTATTTTATATTTCATGCCACTATTGAACTATGTATAAGCACTCAACTTTCATTGTGCTGACTTTCGATATGACAAAAGGGTAAATATCAAACATGGTTTAATGCCTCACGATTTACGGTTTACTAAATTTATAGAGAAACAAGAAGAAAAAAGTTGACAAAAACGTTCTGTAAAGTTCGTAAAATATTGGGAAATCACTAGACGCTTTCTAGTACAAATGTTGCAAATTTGACCGAAAGATTTGAACTCGTTAGGATGGTGGTGTGGTGAAGACAAGGTCAGCGGAAAATACCACGCCGCGCCGTAGCTGAGGGTTTATTCTTTTTTTTTTTTATAATTCGTGCATGTTCAAGAGTGTACGCTCTTATGGTGTTTGTCTCACAAACTGGATGGGGTGCAGATGGTTTCGTTGACCACTCTCCAAGGGTGGTTGTCCTAGATAGGATTTGAGAGATTCCACAGAATTTGCGTTGGTTGTAGTTCACAGTAACTCTTTTGTTTCCATGTCATTAAGGCGCTATATTGGAAATGCTGAGAGTGTAATTGAAATCCCAGGTATGTCCATTTCGGGTTGTGGGTTCAGTTGGGATAAAAATGTATGTGATCAGATCACGTATACCGTCATACTTTTCTGGATTGGGTTCTGGGAATGAGTGACCAGGATCATGTTCGGTGTTGCAGCTGTGACTTCGAAAACTCGAGATCTTTTGCCATCGTTTCTGTGACTGTATTGAATTTTCGAACAATAGTGACAAACTTTTTTTTTTTTGATTGAAATCAGTACTTTAATCTCGGACGATGATAACTTTTTCCAGAACGTTGCCACATGGCACATGGCTTTTGCATGGCAAATTTTCTGGATGAGTGATTTCTCGATATGGTGACTTCAGTTGACTGACGAGATCATGTCATTTAACAGACTTTGTTTTTTCTTCGTTCCAATGCTAAAGTTCGAGCTTTGAAATGAAGTGAAAATACCAAAAACAATACCAACTTTCTATAGGTTTCAAATAACACCTCTTGCTGAATAATCTAATATTTTGTCTGGTTCACTACTTCCAATCTTGATGTTGGATAAGTCTTTAATTCCAACTGAGACGCAGGTTCTTCAGATATTTGAAATGTTCACATCTCTATCCGCATAAAATATTGATGCAACAGGCCTATGATAAGTCACTAAGTGCTCAGTACCAGGAATGTGATAACGAATTTCACTTCGGACATACAAATATGCAAGTACGAATTCGAATGAAAATGATATGTAAAAGTCCTCATCATCAGATGGTATAAGCACATCCGGTCCACCTTTTTCATTAAGCAGTTATGATCTCTAATGATTCCAATTTGGGTTAGTCTGAAAGAACTTAATTGGTTCAGAACCTCCTTCACACTCGAAGTGTGTCTATTTGCAATTCACTAAAACGTACATACCATTTACTCATCGTTATATCAATTTAATTTCTACTTCAAATTGTATTTGTTTGCCAAGTCAAGACGCGGTTAATCGCTTTCCACACAAGCCTCATTAAAACCTGAATACATTATTAAATTAACATTTCACCTCTGCTCCGCGCACTATGCAGCTATTTGATATACTTTGCATAAGCAGCGCTAAAATTGTCACTTCTCGTAGGCTTAAATGAGGCCACGAGTATGTCTAAGTAAGTCTACACTTCAGTGAAAATTGATACACTTAAATCGAAGCCTTGATCTGAGTATGTAAACAAGATCTTAGATCCCCGGATCGACAACCTTGTTTGGGTTAAGACGTAGTATTTTAAAGTTCTTTGAACTGCTCCACAATCTCCAAGAGATGAAAGCTATTAAATTACCAATTCAAAGTTTTCTTTCGCCAAATATTTACATTTGAATAGCAAGACCAGACTTTAAATAAACAATCGCAATTAATATAAGTTGAAAGCTCATCTCCATGAATTCCAGAAATCCTTTTCTCTTCCACGCACACCTTGAGTCATTGAAGTTCGTTCCATCCAACTGGATTCAAGTACACTTGACCACGTGAATGAGTGTCCGCCAAATAGATTCCCGCCATATACTTGAATCCGCTTAGATCATCGCAAGTAGATGAACAATTGAATAATGACACCGGAATTCCCTGAAATGCTTATGTCGTGCTTTAAGTATCTATGTATATACGTCTCTAAGGCTTGGTCGAAAATACGAGTTATAATCGTCATCCTCTCAATGTCTATGCCCAAGACGTATGGCATCATTCGTTCCCTGAATTAATTGTTCTTCCCAAAATCAATTCCGCCGACACTAAGCCACAGCCAGTACATATCCATGCAGTTCCTTATAAATCTACAAGCGGATACGGGAAAACAACGTTCTACCGGAATAATTACAGTACAGCAATAGAGTGATGGTGGCGGTTAGCCACAACTAATCATCTGCGTCGAGTGTGAAGGAAGCAAAGTTATCAGGCCTAATCATCACGCATATTCAAAGTCCTACGGCGAATCTAATTAAAGCTAAGAGCACCATTCACACACGAATTCACGAATCGTTTCAAGTATAATATCTATCGTATGAACGAGCATAGGTGCGTCCCGGTCAGGCATACTCAATCATCATTAGCGTAGAAGTAGTGACCACCTGTGACTAATGTCGTTGATTATCTCTGAGCTAACGAATTCAATTGTAGCCGTACACTAGTCAGTCGCGTCGCCCAAATGATGTCATAGAACAAAAAAAAAATCAAAAACAAAAAGAAATTCTAAGATATTCGATGGGAAAATTGGATGTCCATCGAACTAATCGTCCGTGGGACAATAACCTCTCTCTGGACTATCGCCAGTTCACTCCATCAATCTGTCTGGCCTTTTGCCATAGTCACTCACCTGAGACAGCGGTGAAGATTAACCCCGCAATCACAATTGACACAAATCTTATTGACATCTTACGCGGATCTCGATCTTGTCCTCGTTCTCGTTATGGTTCTTTAGGTAATTCTCGTGATATTCAAAGGAAGCGACACACGATACGCGATTTTCTGTTCTTTTTTTCGCTATTTTTGTCACAAGCGCGAATTCGAAACTCAAAAGCACAACTGAAGACTTGGACACGGGATGAGAATCTTTTATAATAGAGGCGACTGATGGATGACAACAAAAAAAATGTATCCAGATACAGAACAGAGACTCATAAATAAAAAATTAAAATTAAAAGAAAGAATGAGGCAAAGAGGAAAAGATATGTGAAAAGATACTCGTTTGTACCTTCGAATGCGAATCATCATAATCACAGGCCGTCCGCGGATAGAGCTGAGTGAAGTTTAAGGTCAGCACACATTGCCAAGGTGGTGAGCGGTACAACGACAACGATGCATACAACGAATACTACTAGCCAAGCGTCGCTCAGATGGCTTCTTTCCTATTGTTGTTGTTCGGCTTGTTGTCTTAGATTACGAATGCGATGCTGGATGTTCATCATCATCACATCGCATCGCATCTCGTTTCATCTCGTAGAGGCTTCTATCGCCACAGGGGGTCTTTTGGTTCTCGGTTTACGTCTGGCTTTCAGTGATTCCGTTTTGTCTTACCTTTCCGCAATTATTCGCTGGGCTTCGCATCAGATCAAATCGAGATCCGAGCGCGCCACGGAGTGGGGATAGAATGGAATTGCTTGATTGGAAACATGTAATTAATAGGCAGACACCTGTAACACGGAACATAGCCAGCGCCACAATCATCATCACAACTGACGCCAGTATCATCGCCACCATTATCACCATGAGCAGTAACAGAGCGAACATAGCGAAGAAAACCAGCTCGTTGTCATAAGTCTATGCTGTCTGTCATCGTCAGGAGGGCCTTAACCTCTGTGGCTTTCTTGTTGCTGTAATATATACATACATACCTCTTAAGCACGTTAACGGCTATTTAAATGGTATTTAGCCCAAAAAGCGATTTAGTCGTTGAGTCCGGATAAAGGCAGAGAGATTCGCGATAAATCATCGGATCTGGGTTGCGCTGAAGTTTGCCTTACTCTGCTATTGTACAATATGTACTTTCCCAAATTGGTTCAGTAGGTTGAGATTGGGTTTTGAAGAGAGAATGTTGGCATACGGCAGACATGAAGTGGATAAGACGAAAGGGGATAAGTGAATGGCGCCAGCCAAATGAATTTGATTTGAAATTTCGTCTGAGCGTGAAAGTTACAAGAAGCCCAAGCTAAATTGAGGCCAGATCAGCAGTTTAAGAATAGTGTTTATGAATATTCGATTTTTGCTTCAGAAAGTTTGATGGCTTATAATGCGGATGATGTTGAAGTAGAGTTGCAAGAAAATCGATGGTGATTCGTTGGAGGGAATCTTGTCCAACCCAATCATGTCGTAATCATGTATTATTTCAAGAAAGTAACTGGCTTAAAAAGCTAACAGAAAAACCAATCTTGAAAAAATCTTGCATCATATCGACTCAAAAAACTTGATATCTGAGACTACAGTTTCAACAAGCTAAAAACCACAGCTACTGAGGGCAAATAGTTTGAGATGTAACCAAGGTCTGGCTAATGTACTTATATGGCACTCTAGTTCGTGGTGAACCTAGTCTTTTTCGTTTTACCTATGCTAAATTAGGTGCTCTCGTCCTCTACTCCGCCAGGTGAAGGAGTTCGCTCTATATGGTCTATTCATCTGTAATATTGGACCTGTCGATGCCCAAGCTAGACAAAACGAGCAAGGATCGCTTCATCCGCTTTTGACAAAGTCCAGGCCATCTGCGTCGTAGAGGGCCAAACTATTAAGTTTTTGTTACCTTGAAGTTTCATTTCCTCTAGAAATTGACAAAATTTACATTAAGGTTGTAGCTCCGAAAATTAAGGCTTTGGGCAAGACATCGGTTTTAGGCGTCTTTATTGGATAACAATATACATTTGGCTTTGCGTCCATTTATCCTTAGACTCACTTTAACCGTTTCTGCTCTAATGCTCTATAACGCTTTATTGACTTCTCGCTATATTCGCCCAATCACACCAATATCGCCTGCATTGTATATGCAATGTACAGGCTTGAAATAGACCGTGGCTCTTTAAAGATGGTGTTGAAGAAATCAAATGGAAACACGTCGCCCTGCCTGAATTTCTTTTATACCGAAGGTTTCGATTAGCTAGTTTGTGTTCTTGACGAAGCAGCGGGAGTATTTCATTGTCGTCCTGCACAGCAAGTGGGGGAATGTTAAAACAAAACATGGTTCCTCTCCACTGATCCTGTGAGATGCGGTTTAGAAGTCGACGAAATTCCTGAGATTCTTCGTGGTATGAATATTTGATTCAGAAGATTTTTTCTCTTTTTTTGGTTTGGAAGCACACTGATAGCAACCTTGTTTGCGAGCGGTTTTAGGCATTAACACAGCACAGCAGTGAAGGTCTTACATCCCTTGTTAGATAGACTTATAGTCCCAGAGCTAGCACAGCTATAAGGATCCCCTTTCTCATGAACCGGGTAAATGACTCTTAGGTTCTATTCATCCCTAACAGCTACTCTCATGCTGCTTTTAATAACTAAGAAGATACTCTGCTTGCGATCACACTTTCTTGGTTCAGTGAGAATGGTTCGTTTTGCCTGGAGCCGGAATTTGATCTTGCCATATTACCATCGTCACCTGTGGTTGTATTATAAGTTGCCGGTGTATTTTGTTGCAAACTTCCTCTCTGTCTTTGATCGTTTGGAGAAATGACGATTTATTTTTCAATATAGTCTCCTTTTAGCTCGATACACTTGACTCAGCGATGCTCCAACTTCTTTAACCCGTCTGAAAAATACGTTTTCTCGAGGTCTGCAAAGTAGGCCTCCGTGGCGGCGATGACCTCCTCATTCGACTGAAATTTCTGCCCGGCGAGTGACTTTTTCAAGTTTGGAAACAAAAAGAAGTCGCACGGGGCCAAATCTGGAGAATACGGTGGATGGGGCAGTAGTTCGTAGCCCAATTCGACCAATTTGGCCGTGGCGAGGGCGGATGTGTGAGCTGGTGCGTTACCATGGTGGAAGAGCACTTTTTTCTTCGCCAAGTGGGGCCGTTTTTTCTTCAATTCGGCGTCGAATCGGCCCAATAATTTGGCATAGTACAGCCTGTGACCGTTTTGCCCTTCTCCAGATAGTCGATGTGGATCACACCTTGTGAATCCCAGAAAACGGTGGCCATCACCTTTCCGGCCGATGGGACAGTCTTCGCCTTCTTCGGAGCACGTTCGCCGGGTGAAGTCCACTATTTCCACTGTTCTCTGGTTTCTGGTGTGTACCAGTGGATCCATGTTTCGTCAACTGTCACGAAACGATGCAGAAACTCCTTCGGATTGCGCTTAAACAGCGTCAAACACTGCTCTGAAGTGGTCTCACGGTTTTGTCCGAAATGAGCAAACGCGCCGACAGCTTTCTCATGCCCAACATTTCATGCGATATGACCCACGCGATCTTTTGAAATGCCCACTGTCTCAGCTATCTCGCGCACCTTCAATCGGCGGTCTGCCAATACGAGATCGTGGATTTTTGTCACGTTATCCTCCGTGGTAGCCGTTTTCGGGGCACCTGGTCGTGGCTCATCAAAAACCGATGTGCGACCACGTTGAAACTCGTTAAACCAATTTTTGATGGTCGCCATCGAAGGAGAAGAGTCACCGTACACAGCATCCAAACGCTCTTTCATTTCGCTGCGCGATTTCCCTTCCAAAAACAAGAATCGAATCACCTACCAATATTGCTTTTTTTCCATTTTTCTAAAATCCGCGGACACTCCCGCTTCCATACGCGGTCAAAACAAAACTACGAGTCCGATCCGGCTGAAATTTCGACAGTAGCCGTCTACTTGCTCTTGCGATCCGGCGGTGAGGCTAAGTACTTATCGGACCACCCTCGTACTAATGTAATTCGTGCAGTCTCATTCTTGCATACGTTATCTTTCTGTAAATAGGCCTATCTGCGCTCATCATCAAATGAAGTATTACTTGTAAGTATGGGTTTGAAACCAACCGCGTTAGAGGACGAAATTTATCAACGTTCCCGGTGCTGTTCTGTAGCTTCTGCAGCTTGGATCGGGACATGAATGGCAAAAGTCCTTGTAGTCTCTTGAGGCTGTAGCTTTTGATGAGCTCCTCGAAAGATTCAGACTTCGAAAATGGTAAAGGAGTAAGCGATGTCGATTGCAATGTCATCAATTTGGTTAAACGTCATAATCAGGATATCACCAGATGTCCTTAAGGATGTAGAGATGTGGGAATCGTATGTTGGCTAAAAAATTACGTCTATTCACCAAGTCGAATAGTATGAATACATTTTTCTGACTTTGGCCTCCTAAGACTTGTTCAAAGGTGTCCTCTTGGTTCAGACTCGTATTGAAACTTTGGTTTGGTGTTATAATTAGGACATTCAATATAGAGGACCCTATATTTATCTCTGACCCCCTGTGCAATAGGAGAACTATAAGAAAAGGAATGCAATAATACCGGTGTTAACAGAAATACACGGGAGCAAAAATAGGGGCATGCAGCAAGACGTGTCGCTTTAAATCAATTGAAATTAAAATCCACGCATTTTGTAACAAGTGGCAACATATGCATTTAAATCAAAGGTTCAAGCTTATCCAATTGAT
This sequence comes from Merodon equestris, assembly GCA_958301585.1. Taxonomy (NCBI): domain Eukaryota; kingdom Metazoa; phylum Arthropoda; class Insecta; order Diptera; family Syrphidae; genus Merodon; species Merodon equestris. The sequence continues at coordinate 123,342,224 of OY284414.1, forward strand.
AGGGGGTGGTCGTTGTGCAATGATAATCATCATCGACTGAGCGGAAGGTCTGTAGTTCAAGTCTGTCCATAGCCAAAAACAATTCCTATACAAAAATTCCTATACTTCAAAGTTCATACCCTGTGTGCATTTCCAATATATAATAACACCTTAATAACATGGAAACAAAAGAATTACTGTGAACTACAACCAACGCAGTCGAATCTCTCAAATCCTATCTAGGACAACCACCCCCCAAAGAGTAGTAAACGAACATCTTCGACACAAACCATCTGACCATCACCCCATTCAGGTTGTGCGACAAACACCATAAGAGCGTATACTCTTGAACCTGCACGAACCCTATAAAAAAAATCCAATTTATTGTTCCGAACGCGAATATTGTTTCGGTCTGCTATTATGAATGAACTATAATATAGTGAACTGGAATGTCCTCCGCAATAGTTCTTCCAGGACTCCATTCTTGCAAAATAATTTTCGACAAATACCGGGCAAATGGTGACCAGTTCACATCATTCGGGCATAACTTATTCGTTTCCTATTATTCGCATTCTATTAATAGCAACATAAAATGAAATCCAATGATCACACAACCTTGGCGACCAGTTCACATCACCACAACACGAAATAACACGTGAAGAATGCAATAAAACCAAAACGGGTCTTGTTGAAACCATATGTCTTCCACATTCATATTTTCGATTTAAGGCCAAAAAAAAAATATTTTAATATTTGGCTGTTGCGATAAGGATTGGCAGCAACGTTTCCACCTTCCTCATTTTCGAAAAAGTATGGACCAATGACACCATCAGACAATTGTACATTCGACTTTTTATGGTTACATTTGGATTTTCACTTCCCCATATGTGACATATGAAAATGAGCTTCATCGCTGAAGAAACTGTTGTGAATCGGCATACGTATATTCTACGGCAGCACTTTTACTAAAGGCCTCATATTTCCTGCCGAGCGCATATTTCGATGATGGATAGGCTTTAAGACTTCTGTAACAGAAACAGTTTCATCGACTTTTTTTTTTTTTAGTTGTGCGTATACTAGGTGTCTGCATAAGTTTTTTTTCCGGTTTTTTTGAAAGTGCTGAAGTGCTGCTCTGCGAGCGCGTGCCACATTGATGCGAAAAGGTGATAGTCAGATGGCGCCAAGACTGGAGAGTAAATTATCTGGTTTAAATTAATCATTTGTTGATGATAACGTTGTGTGAACGGTTTCACCGGGCTTCAAGAGTTCATAATAAACAATACCGCTCTGATCCCACCAGACACAGAGCATGATATTCTTGCTGAAGCGAAGGACTGGCTTCGTCAGGTAAAGTCAGTCGCTTCGGTTTTTCAAAATAAATCCATTTTTCGTCACCCGTCACAATTCGAAGCAAAAAAGATTTCCTTTCGTGGCGTCGAAGCAGCATTTCACAAGTTGCGATTTTCAATTTTCTATTCATTTAACTCGTGTGGGACCCATGTACCGAGTTTATTTCCCATTGACCGTAAACGTCTTGTGACACATGTAACATTTCTGCTAATTGTCGTTGAGTTTGAGTTGGGTCACCACCTACTAACACTGCAAGTACTCGTTTTCACATTTTTGTGGTCTATCAGAGCGCTCACTGCTTTTCACATTAAAATCACCACTTTTAAATTGTCGAAACCAAGTCTCACATATTCTTATTGATGGAACGTGTTCTACCAGCAAACGACGACTTTCAACGACTTTTCTCTTTTGATTAAATAAGAGGAGCGATGCGTGCCGCAAATGTTCTCTTTCAGGCACAAAACTCGACATGATCACTGGACGATGAAACAAAGACGCTACTTTTTGGCGGACTCAACCTATGTGTGTTTGTAGTTAAATCTTACGCGAACAAAATGGCGTATGTGTCAAATTAATACGCCGCGTACTTCCCGCTGGCGCCATATCTTACAATTAGTTCAACCGTAGTAGGTAAGGTACCTCCCCCAGTACCCCCGGAAGGACGATTTAATTCCCTTTCTTTTTTTAATTGAAATTTAAAAGGTGATTTCTCCGTAGTTTTTTTCTCACGCCAGTGACAATATTATTTGCCGATTCAGTTGTTAAATTTTGATATTTGTAAGAAACCTGCTCTTCTCTTTGTGAGGTTCTGTAAGTTGCTCGTTGATCCGCGTTGGCCTCCGAGTTAAGTCTGCTTTTTGGTTTTTATTAAGATGTTGAAGACGCGACGTAATTTTGTAGTTCCCTGATGTGTAGTGCTACCACATGCCAGTATTCCATATCTTAATATTGATTCCACTAATAAAAAATAAGCTTACCAGAAGACACTGAAATCGGTGGGAGGGTATGCTTAAGAGATGAAGGGCGAAGTTTTTTTTTACAGAGATGAGTAATGTGCAGATCGCTCATGAAAAAAAACAGTCAAGAACATCACCCAAATATAGGGTTTTCCAAAAAGGACTTGACAACTTTTTTTTTAAATAAAACGCAAACCATTCGAGATATTTCAAAGACTTTATTATCGGCTTGAAGTACGATCAAAACATTTATGAACAAAACTCGACTTCGTTCATATGGCCACCGCGAGCACGTTTGCAGTGGTCGATTCGTTGGACCTAATTTTCGATGACTCGGCCACACATTTCGGCCGAAACGGCCGCTATTTCGCGTTCAATGTTGGCTCTGAGCTCTTCCAACGTCGTCGTGTTGTTGGCATAAACCAATGACTTAACGTAGCCCCAAAGAAAATAGTCTAGAGGCGTTAAATCGCACGAACGAGGCGGCCAATCGACTGGCCCATTTCTTGTAATAATATGCTCATCAAACTTACTCTTCAATAGATCGATTGTAACGTGTGCTGTGTGGCTTGTGGCACCATCCTGTTGAAACCACATGTCGTCCAAGTCTATATCTTCCAATTCGGGCCAAAAATAATCGTTAATCATGGCGCGATAACGCTGGCCATTCACAGTAACGTGACGATCGTTATCGTCGACGAAAAAATATGGCCCAATAACGCCGCCGGCATGCAACCCGCACCAAACAGTTATTTTTTGTGGATGAATCACTTCATCATGCACATGAAGCACATGTGGATTTTCACCCGACTAATAACGCATATTTTGCTTATTGACGAACCCATCGAGCCAAAAATGAGCTTCGTCACTGAAGATGATTTTGCGATGAAATTCATCATCTTGGCGCATCTTCTCCACAGCCCAATCGGAGAACGTACGTCGCTTCAAATGGTCCATCGGCTTCAATTCTTGAGTCAACTTGATCTTGTATGGGTGTAAACCAAGATCCTTACGCAAAATACGCCATAATGTGGTCTGAGCGATGCCCAATTCTTGAGAACGCCGTGGAATTGACTGATTTGGATCGTTTGCTACGGACGCCTGAACGGCAGCGATATTTTCAACACTTCGATCAACCCGTTATCTCACTGATACGGCAACATCACACAACGAATATGTAGACTCAAATTTTTGCACTAAGCTTGTTATTGCCTGTCTACTAGGGCGAGAATTACGACCGAAAATTGGAGTTAACGCTCTTAAAGTTGCGATCACCGACTCCGAATTTCGGTAGAAAATTTTTATAATTTGTAGACGTTGCTCGTCCGTGTACTTTACCATGATGGAAATGTTGAGTTTACTGAATAAATTGACAATGACAGTTTGGTGATTAGTGAAAGGGTGCGTTCACAAATTGAATTCAAAGTTGTCAAGTCCCGTTTGGAAAACATTTTATTTTAAATACGGGCACTTTCAATTAACTCCCAGCAATAGTCATCGTAATTAAATTTCTTCTTAATATTGATTACAAGTCCAAAATCTTGACACCATCTTACCACTGAATTCAATTCCCTTTGCTGGTGGTTATGGATAGGTCCCTATGACTGACAGTGATCTCTGAGTCATCCGCAAAAGCAAATTCGGGCTATACTGTAACACGCTGAGGATTTGGTTAGCATATATTATGTAAAACAAAGGTCCCAAAACAGATTCCTGCGGGACTCCATTTTTTAGATTTTTCAAAACCTTTTTGAAAGCCCTAATGTATCGAGGCTAGAGTTGATAAGATTTGAGAATTCTGCGAGAAGCTTACTAGTGATTTTGTTTTTTGTAAGTCCGTGTTGATTATCACATATTATGTATAATAATATCGGTCATAGTATGCTCCTATCAGAAGACGCACATATTTTATAGTGAATTCTCACAATTTTAACGGATTCAGTGATTACTAGTAATCTGTCAAAAAAATTTCGATTAACAAAATGTACTTATAATTACGAAAAGTTTATGGATAGAAAGTTAAAAATTAAATCAATACGAAGAGATCGGAAAATATGGCCACAGGCAAGATTGAATGTTGATTAGTCAACTTCCGGTCTATTGGCCTCAGTGGCCTGGCGTTTGTCTTTGCTGGCGGCCTCGAGGAGCGGTGATTTGCGCTTGTTTGCCTGACGGGCGGCCACTTCTTCCTTTTTTGCTTGCTTCCAAGTGGCCATTTCCTGGGTCCTCTTTTGGTTCTGTGCATACTTGGCCCAATAATCCTCGATGTATTATCCTTGGCAGCGTAGTTGCTCCATATCATCAAGAAGTAGCGTTGGCCATCCTCGACACGGTGTTTGATGATACGCTCATCATACTCATCACACCAATATACAGGAGCGTTGCCTTCTACCATGGTGATGGTTGCTTCCGGAAGTTCAATGTTGAAGCACATGATGATGATGGTGGTTGTGATGATCAAAAATGATGAAAACGAAATAGGAATGACCATTTTTGTAATTTTATTGGCCTTTTACAATATGTCAATTTTGACCTCATTTTTTCACAAGGTTCATCTAATCTATTTAAGACTATCCTTAGCGTAATCGCGACCAACAAAAGGTGAAGTTTGTTTCTTTCGTAGAACATAAACTCCTCCTGCCTTTTACGTTTTTATGCGTTTTCGAAAAGTTTACTGTTCTCATAAACAGAGGTAATCGCCCAAAAGGTGATTAAGGAAAGCTTGCCCCCTTTGACTTAATCCCCAGTTTAACTTAAACTCGACTTGTGTAAATCACTGGATCATTTGATTACGAGCAAGTTAAAAAAAAATAGTATACCTACCTTCACCACAAACCTCAGCTCTCGAGGTCAACGGGTGTGCCCGTGAAGTGGCCGCATGTTGGGGGGTTGCAGCTCTTTAGTATATTTACATTCGCGATACATCTTGTAAATGGCAAACTAAAAACAAACAGTCCTGGATGAAAATTAGATAAGGCGTTTGTATGTGATTAAAAAACTATGTCAAATGCGGTCTGTCAAATGCCTCTCTCGGCGAATATCAGCTCTGATATTTTATTCTGGTATATGAAAGGTTATTGCTGCATCAGCATAGGCTTAACTTCTAAAATTCTAACATTCCACAAAGAAAAAAAGTTTAAAGATGCCATTTGAAGTATCAACTTGAGAAACGGCATGTCCAGAAATGTCCACGCAATAGAGTCACTGTTTGATGAGCTGTATATCTACATATATCATGTGGCCACGTCCTGATGAAAAATAAATCTCGTTTACTTCCACAGCACTGATTTCAGGCAAAAAAGGTATCACCAGCGTTGTTCGACTTTTTTACTTTACGTTTTTTACGTAGTTTTGTGTGTGCAAAAAAGTTCTCGCTGTTTATCAAGAGATGGCTTCAATAGTAAGTGCTGGTCGATTGTGACGTATACAAAACGTCATGAACCAAGCTTCGATATATGGTAGACAAACCGATTTGACACATTAGTTATTTTGTTTTTGCGTCATATACTTTTGGTTGTGTGAAAATATCTGATTTTGTTCCAAAATCGGCTGAAGACTATCGAGAACTCCAAAAAGTTTACGGATATGCAGCTCTAAGTGAAACAACGTGCCGTGATTGGTTCCGTCGCTTTAAATACGGTGATTTCGATGTTGACGACCGTTCGCGTGGAGGAAGGCAAAAAACTTCGAAGACGCTGAATTGGAGGCATTGCTCGATAAGGATCCATGCCAAACGCAGAAAGAGCTTGCTTCAGTATTAAGAGCTACCCGCCAAGCTATTTCGAAGCAATTGCATGCGTTGGGAATGATTCAATAGCAAAAGCGTCGTTTTTTCGCCTATGGACAACTGCTCCAGCGGCAATAAAGGAAGGGTTTTCTTCATCGCTTCGTTACGGATGATGAAAAATGGATTAATTACAGCAACCCAAAGAGAAAAAAATGATGGAGACAGCCTGGTCATGCTTCTACGTCATCGGCTCTGCCGAATATTCACGTTGCGTAGGTTATGCTGTGTATTTGGTGGGATCAGGGCGGTGTTATTTATTATGAGCTGTTGAAACCAAACGAAACCATCACTGGGGAACGGTATCGAACTCAATTAATGCGATTGAGCCGAGCACTGCGTCAAAAGCGGGCACAATACGAGCAGAGGCATGGACAAGTGATTCTATAGCATGACAACGCTCGGCCTCACGTTGCCAAGCCCATTAAAACCTAGTTACAAATGCTCAAGTGGGAAGTCCTATCCCACCCGCCATATTCCCAAGATATTGGCTATCCGATTATCACTTGTTCCGTTCGATGGCACATGGTCTGGCTGATCAGCAGTTCCATTCATATGAAGACATCTCAAAATGGCTTGATTCGTGGACAGCCTCAAAAGCCGAACACTTCTACCGTGACGGTATACGAACTCTGCCAGAAAGATGGGAAAAAGTTATCGTTAGCGATGGGCAATACTTTGAATGATTTATTTGTAACCGAAAATCTTTTTCTCTGTGACGGTACCATGAAAATGAAGTACCAGGTGCAAGCATATTTCTTTCTTTTAATCGTGATCCGAGGAGTTCAGCTGCATTTTTAGGGAGATTCAAATCTCTTGTCAAGTCGTTTAAACCTAACTGTGAAAAGAGATGAAACTCGCCAGAATCTGCTTGAAATACAGGATCAGATTAGGATACATTCTGTTCATCTTAAAATATTTAATTCAATATTCAATATCAAAGAATCCTGACGTGATGGAAATTTTTTAGTATTTTTTTCGTAATCAGCAATTCAGTAACTAAAAAAAATGTTATTCAGGTTCCAGAGAGGAAAACCAATGCAGACCTGTGTTCTTATACATAAAGGTTCCAACATTTTCTGGTTAGTGTCGACTCTTGCAAGAAAATCCTCGCGACTCATTTTATATAAATTAAATTAAGAATATTTTTCGAATAATATTTTAGGTCCTTTATAAAACAATTCACTTTATAGAATAATTCAACACACTATACTGAACGAACGATTGCAAAATATTCTTTATTTAATTAGATTTTGACAGATATTTGCTCTCATTTTCTGTCTTTACGTGATATTTTTGTGTTTTACACATATTTACGCGTTTTTTACCTATCAGAACGTAAAAAAGTAAAAAATAGTTTTTTTTTATACAAATTTGACCATTACTGGGTGACACCAGTATCGCTTCCCAACAATTTAAGCAGATAACGAAAGTTACTCGTTGTGGTGTAAAGATTGCCACTCTATTTACGTGGGAATTCATGATCCTGCTAAATAATTTTCAATAACAATCAGCGAAAATACGGCGTTCTGAGTGGTCTACTGGCTTCAATTTGTGTCAATTAGACCTTATACGCCGTTTGGCAACCTTATACTCCTATTTGGGGAAATGGGATCGACCTTAAGCACTATGGGTCGTATACGTAACATTTTTAAATTTTTGTACTGGTCCATTACGACCCCGGGCAGCTAAGTTGCCATGAAAAAACAACCCAAAATTTGACTCAATAGGCTAGATTTGAACTCGCGCCAACTGTTTGCATCAAAATCCAGCCAAGAAAGTAGCTGTGGAGCCGAGAAATGCGGTCAACCCTAGGCACTACGGGGCGTATACGTATCATTTAAAATTTTTTTGTACCTGTTCCATTACGACCCCGGGCAGCTAAGTTGCCATGAAAAAACCACCCAAGATTTGACTTCATGGACTAGATCTTAACTCGCGCCAACTGTTAGCATCAAAAACCAGCCATGAAAGTAGCTATGGAATCCGAGAAATGCGATCAACCCTAAGCACTACGGGGCGTATACGTATCATTTTGAATTTTTTTGTACCTGCTCCATTACGACCCCGGGCAGCTAAGTTGCCATGAAAAAATCACCCAAGATTTGACGTGATAAGTTAGATCTTAACTCGCGCCAACTGTTAGCATCAAAAACCAGCCATGAAAGTAGCTATGGAAGCCGAGAAATGCGATCAACCCTAAGCACTACGGGACGTATACGTATCATTTTCAATTTTTTTGTACCTGCTCCATTACGACCCCGGGCAGCTAAGTTGCCATGAAAAAATCACCCAAGATTTGACGTGATAAGTTAGATCTTAACTCGCGCCAACTGTTAGCATCAAAAACCAGCCACGAAAGTAGCTATGGAAGCCGAGAAATGCGATCAACCCTAAGCACTACGGGACGTATACGTATCATTTTGAATTTTTTTGTACCTGCTCCATTACGACCCCGGGCAGCTAAGTTGCCATGAAAAAATCACCCAAGATTTGACGTGATAAGTTAGATCTTAACTCGCGCCAACTGTTAGCATCAAAAACCAGCCATGAAAGTAGCTATGGAAGCCGAGAAATGCGATCAACCCTAAGCACTACGGGACGTATACGTATCATTTTCAATTTTTTTGTACCTGCTCCATTACGACCCCGGGCAGCTAAATTGCCATGAAAAAATCTCCCAAGATTTGACGTGATAAGTTAGATCTTAACTCGCGCCAACTGTTAGCATCAAAAACCAGCCATGAAAGTAGCTATGGAAGCCGAGAAATGCGATCAACCCTAAGCACTACGGGGCGTATACGTATCATTTTGAATTTTTTTGTACCTGCTCCATTACGGCCCCGGGCAGCTAAGTTGCCATGAAAAAACCACCCAAGATTTGACTTGATAGGTTAGATCTTAACTCGCGCCAACTGTTTGCATCAAAAACCAGCCATGAAAGTAGCTATGGAAGCCGAGAAATGCGATCAACCCTAAGCACTACGGGGCGTATACGTATCATTTTGAATTTTTTTGTACCTGCTCCATTACGACCCCGGGCAGCTAAGTTACCATGAAAAAACCACCCAAGATTTGATGTGATAAGTTAGATCTTAACTCGCGCCAACTGTTAGCATCAAAAACCAGCCATCAAAGTAGCTATGGAAGCCGAGAAATGCGATCAACCCTAAGCACTACGGGGCGTATACGTATCATTTTGAATTTTTTTGTACCTGCTCCATTACGGCCCCGGGCAGCTAAGTTGCCATGAAAATCCCACCCAAGATTTGACTTGATAGGTTAGATTTTAACTCGCGCCAACTGTTAGCATCAAAAACCAGCCATGAAAGTAGCTATGGAAGCCGAGAAATGCGATCAACCCTAAGCACTACGGGACGTATACGTATCATTTTCAATTTTTTTGTACCTGCTCCATTACGACCCCGGGCAGCTAAGTTGCCATGAAAAAATCACCCAAGATTTGACGTGATAAGTTAGATCTTAACTCGCGCCAACTGTTAGCATCAAAAACCAGCCATGAAAGTAGCTATGGAAGCCGAGAAATGCGATCAACCCTAAGCACTACGGGACGTATACGTATCATTTTCAATTTTTTTGTACCTGCTCCATTACGACCCCGGGCAGCTAAGTTGCCATGAAAAAATCACCCAAGATTTGACGTGATAAGTTAGATCTTAACTCGCGCCAACTGTTAGCATCAAAAACCAGCCATGAAAGTAGCTATGGAAGCCGAGAAATGCGATCAACCCTAAGCACTACGGGGCGTATACGTATCATTTTGAATTTTTTTGTACCTGCTCCATTACGGCCCCGGGCAGCTAAGTTGCCATGAAAAAACCACCCAAGATTTGACTTGATAGGTTAGATCTTAACTCGCGCCAACTGTTTGCATCAAAAACCAGCCATGAAAGTAGCTATGGAAGCCGAGAAATGCGATCAACCCTAAGCACTACGGGGCGTATACGTATCATTTTGAATTTTTTTGTACCTGCTCCATTACGACCCCGGGCAGCTAAGTTACCATGAAAAAACCACCCAAGATTTGATGTGATAAGTTAGATCTTAACTCGCGCCAACTGTTAGCATCAAAAACCAGCCATCAAAGTAGCTATGGAAGCCGAGAAATGCGATCAACCCTAAGCACTACGGGGCGTATACGTATCATTTTGAATTTTTTTGTACCTGCTCCATTACGGCCCCGGGCAGCTAAGTTGCCATGAAAATCCCACCCAAGATTTGACTTGATAGGTTAGATTTTAACTCGCGCCAACTGTTAGCATCAAAAACCAGCCATGAAAGTAGCTATGGAAGCCGAGAAATGCGATCAACCCTAAGCACTACGGGACGTATACGTATCATTTTCAATTTTTTTGTACCTGCTCCATTACGACCCCGGGCAGCTAAGTTGCCATGAAAAAATCACCCAAGATTTGACGTGATAAGTTAGATCTTAACTCGCGCCAACTGTTAGCATCAAAAACCAGCCATGAAAGTAGCTATGGAAGCCGAGAAATGCGATCAACCCTAAGCACTACGGGGCGTATACGTATCATTTTGAATTTTTTTGTACCTGCTCCATTACGGCCCCGGGCAGCTAAGTTGCCATGAAAAAACCACCCAAGATTTGACTTGATAGGTTAGATCTTAACTCGCGCCAACTGTTTGCATCAAAAACCAGCCATGAAAGTAGCTATGGAAGCCGAGAAATGCGATCAACCCTAAGCACTACGGGGCGTATACGTATCATTTTGAATTTTTTTGTACCTGCTCCATTACGACCCCGGGCAGCTAAGTTACCATGAAAAAACCACCCAAGATTTGATGTGATAAGTTAGATCTTAACTCGCGCCAACTGTTAGCATCAAAAACCAGCCATCAAAGTAGCTATGGAAGCCGAGAAATGCGATCAACCCTAAGCACTACGGGGCGTATACGTATCATTTTGAATTTTTTTGTACCTGCTCCATTACGGCCCCGGGCAGCTAAGTTGCCATGAAAATCCCACCCAAGATTTGACTTGATAGGTTAGATTTTAACTCGCGCCAACTGTTAGCATCAAAAACCAGCCATGAAAGTAGCTATGGAAGCCGAGAAATGCGATCAACCCTAAGCACTACGGGACGTATACGTATCATTTTCAATTTTTTTGTACCTGCTCCATTACGACCCCGGGCAGCTAAGTTGCCATGAAAAAATCACCCAAGATTTGACGTGATAAGTTAGATCTTAACTCGCGCCAACTGTTAGCATCAAAAACCAGCCATGAAAGTAGCTATGGAAGCCGAGAAATGCGATCAACCCTAAGCACTACGGGACGTATACGTATCATTTTCAATTTTTTTGTACCTGCTCCATTACGACCCCGGGCAGCTAAGTTGCCATGAAAAAATCACCCAAGATTTGACGTGATAAGTTAGATCTTAACCCGCGCCAACTGTTAGCATCAAAAACCAGCCATGAAAGTAACTATGGATGCCGAGAAATGAGTATAATGCCAAATCGACTCGAAATGGGTTTTCAGTTACACTTTCAGCTCTTGCTTTACTAGAAGAACACAAGTTGAAATTATCAAATCACTAACCTATTATACACTATCGCTATGCGAAAAGACGTTTGATGATGACTAAATGCTATAAAAGCTTTACGAAACAATTTCGCGATATTTTCGTAATTTCTGCTGTGAATATTCACTATTTCAACAGGTCTTCCGAGTGTATATCGATCTTAATTTAATGGCCTCCTGATTTCTACGAACAGAATATTGGTAGTTAAACAATTGCATGAAATTGGAAATGACACCTTTTGTTGAGTAACCCCATCACCTTTACACTGGGTGAAATAACTGATTTGTTGCGTAAAACTTTCCATTCGATATGCGGCGAAATTGATGTATCATACCAAGAAAAAACGCTTTGAAACGTTAAAAAAAAAACAAGGTTTTTCGTTCTATTTCAGCTTAATGGCTTTATGGAATTTTTTCTTGTATTTATAACAGGTGAAGACCTGGCTGACATTTACAAATGAATTGACAACAGTGCACGTTCCGTAAACAAAACTCGTTTGTAATCGCTTTTGGCCCTTCTATTTCGACAATACAAAGGTTTAAAAAAATTCAATCACTTTGCAGGAAAATAAGAATAAATAGCAATTCAGCCCTTAATTCCCATCGTACGGGCTCGAAAGACCCCATTGATAAGGGCTAGCATTCATAATAATAAAAACCACTACCACTCGCGAGAACAAGACAATAAACTTGAGGGGACCGTCTTAACCGCCCACCGTAGCCCCGAACAAGAGTAAGACAAAGGCCAAATCAACAGAAAAAAAAACACAAAGAAAAATCCTAAACAAACTCAGTTAGACGAATGAATTGAATTTACAAGTCGCTATCGGCGTCCGCAGATTACCTGTGAACATAAAAAGCCAACCTCAAGCCCATTCACCCAGCCATTCCATCGGTAAACATCGCATGTCGTCAACTGCCACGTCGGCACACCCATTCCAACCTCAGCCGACCGTGCCACGACTGCGACAAATGCGACCGTATTTACTTTTCTTCCATCGATTACCGGCAACTAATGACCAATTGCTTGTCGCTCCCTTCCAATATAGGATAGGAGCCATCGAGCAGGTGGCTTTGGAGGTGATTCTCATTGAAAATTCCGAAATTGCGATACACCATCGGCTGGTTCAGTTATGGAATCGTTGTTTCAGCTAAATTTATTGTTTTGCCCATGACGCGACTTACAGGTGAATTGGCCGATATTGACTCTTTCAATAACCCTCTAACCGGGCGGCGCACGAGAGCAGGCAGGCCGAGTCACATTCACCGGTCGCTTTCGAGGCAATTCTCGTTGGTATTTCGGTTGATTTCCAATGCAATAGCGATTTTAATTGAAAATTCAATTACAGTCGTCCGCTGCACATTCGTCGCGTCGCGTCTGTAGAAGGACGAAAATTATATTTGAGGATAATTGAAGGCTAGAGTGGGTGTTTGTCTGTGCTCCACCGAGTGGGGTGGGGGTATTAAAAATTCCAAGCAACTGCGACAGGAGTACGGACGCTTACTGGCAAGTAGTAGAACTCAACCGCCACCCTCGCACTCTCGTCAGGCTAAGATACTGACTGATTTAGAATTCACTGGATGATGATGATGATGCCGATGGCATGGGAAGAGGGAAATAATTTTTATAGCCATGTTGTAGATGGTTTTTATCTCTGCCGAAACTACAAGTACTATGGCTTGCCTATCTATCTATTGGGGTCTATCTAATCGTATAAAGGCTAAGCAACAGATACCGAATTCCCGTAGCCGACAGGAAGACGACAACGGCGAGAATGGCAATTGGGGCAAGGGGATGAGAAAATTCCCTCGTTACCCTTTTATGACGGCAGTAGCAACACATACAGCGAATGCGATTTCAAACTCCACGCTATCGTCGTGGTAGACACCCGGCTCAAGTCCCAGTAGGACTAGCATCTATGCTCTATATGTGTACTCGTGTATCGTCGTCATCGTACTCGTATCCTCCATCACTTTCGTTGTAGTCATGCGAATCCATGTTGCTCGGAGGATTCAACAATTCCGTTTTGCCAGTAGTCGACATCGTCATCGTAAAACCAAAAAAGCAAAGACGAAAAAGAAATTTGATGAGGGCGGGGTAGAAACAACAGTACAATTGAACCTCCTTTGTGTTATTAAGGGAATAGGAGACGTGGCATAAAAACCTAATCTGGCAAACTGCCTAAAAGGATTCCACTCTTCAGTTTTCTTATTTTTTTTTCTCATTTTTTTTTTCGTTTGTTTGGAAAATGGTCTACAGGATAACGCTCGGATGGAACGACATCATATAGTTAGAGTGTGGTTGGAGATTTAGAGGCACAAGGATTCGAAAGATGGCTTAAAAGTTCCGTTTCGACGATACATCTTGTATTATGATGTGAAATGATTCTATGTTAGATTTTATGGCTTACTGATGACTTAATCCGCATCCGGCTGATGATAAATCATAGTTAATAGAGCAATTTTGCAAATGAAGGCTGTAGGCTTCGGTGCTGATGAAGCAACACGGTAGTATGGAGGATGTCCCATAGGCATTCATGGACAAATGGCTTTAAACTAAAGATAATCGCAGGAGCGTGAATTTTTACGAGTCTGTTGCTTAACGTTAACTGCCAACCAAGGATAAAGCTGTGAGCTGGTTTTACGCTGGGAAACTCCTAGGAGATGTTAAGAAAAATCATGGACGGGCAACGATTTCACAAACAATAAGCCACCTTGACATGTGTAGCTTACACAAGCGTGATTCCTGAGTTTTCTGATTTAATATTAAAAACTTCCAATGAGTGGCTGAGTATTTTTGAAAGCATTTTTTTGGAGCCTGAATTAGAAGGTTTTATTTTTCTATGTTTTGAAATCTTAGGGTCGTGACCAGAGCACATCCTTGACTTTTTTGAAACCAGCGCAAAATTAATCATCCAATTTTGTTTTAGAATTACTTTTTTACTAAATAAAAAAATATGATTTTGAGTAATGGAAATCTTTACTTGGACTTTTACATTTTTTTCTGTTGGGTAGAAAAGATGATACCCGTCAAATGGCTGCCGCCAGTGTTGATACACATCTATACCCGTTTTATCGAATTTTCCATGACTTACCGCAAGATTTCCGGTGATAACTATTCGCATTCCTGTCGAATATTCTCCTTAAGGGCTACGATTGTCTGAGACTTATTGGCATAAACCCGCGACTTCAAGTAGCTCCAAAGAAAGAAGTCTGGGATGGTTAAATCGGGCGAACTTGCTGGCCATGCCAAATCGCCAATCGGGATATTACTCGAACAGGAAACGCTTCCCTCACAATACCCGTTGTGGCTCGTGCTGTGTGTGCGGTTGCTGAAACGACATGTTCACCAAGCCCCGCTCAGCCAATTTCCAGTAGCCAGTAGCGTTCGTAACAATGATATTGCCTATAGTGTCCTAAAAAAATACGGTCCAATCACTCCTCCCGCGTGTACGCCCCACCATCCAGTGGCTTTGAGTTGATGTAATGTCTCTTCGTGCATCACACGCGCATTTTTAGTGCCCAAGAAATGACTTTGCTTATGACGCAACCGCTTAAGTAGAAATGCGCCTGGTCGCTCATGATGATTTTTGACACAACATTTTCGACCATTTTCGACATTTATGACCTCTTCGTTGTTAAGATTAAAGATGGCTTGGCAGTAATTCACACGCGACTGACGGTCAACAAGCATTAACTGATGCACTGTTTGCACTTTGTACGGGAACAGGTGTAAGTCTTTCATTAAAATTCACTGTATTGGCCGTCTGGTGATGCCCACTTGCGTGGCCCGTCGTCTGGTTGATATTTCTTCGTTCGCAGCGACATCGGTGGCCACAGCCGCGACATTCTCCACCGAACGACCAGTCCGGTGGCGGCCACACCCTGCATGGTTTCCTGTGGTTGTTGCAGTACGAGGGGCGATCAAAAAGTAATGATAATCAATGTATAATACAACATTTATTCTTTCAAATTAAATGTACTTTTCTACATAATTTCCTAATAAGTTTATACATTTAGTCCATCTCTTCTCTAAAGCTTGTATTCCATTTTAAAAAAAAATCTTTATCTTGCTCCTCGAAAAACGCTTGTACGGCAGCCATCACTTCACTATCATCGGCAAATTTCTGGCCTCTGGGGTGTTCCTTGAAGCGAGGAAAGATATAGAAGTCGCTGGGGGCTAGGTCTAGAGAATAGGGAGGGTGCTCAACCAATTCGAAGCCCGGTTCCCGTATGGCATCCAACGCAACTTAAGTTTTGTGAGAGGGTGCGTTGCCTTGGTGAAACAACACAGCACACAGTTTGCCCCGCCTTTTTTCCTTAATGGCTTCCCGCAACTTTCTTATTTGTTCTGCATAGTAGGAGCCTGTAATACTAGCTCCCTTCTCCAAATAATCAATCCTGATAATTCCCTCGGCATCCCAAAAAACAGACGCCATAATTTTGCCTGCCGAGCTTAAAACCTTGAACTTCTTAGGGGTCGGTGAAGAAGGTATTTTCCAGGCTATAGACTGTTGTTTAGTCTCGGGGTCGAAGTGGTGTACCCAGGTTTCGTCCATCGTTACAAAACGAGTGCAAAAAGCCGCCGGATCCTTTTGATATTTTTCAAGATTCGCTCTTGAAATGCGAAGTCGCTTCTCTTTTTGTTCGTCGGTTAACATTCTTGGGACCCTGCGGTCCTTCTTCATGTTCAAATCATCTGCCAGGATACTTTGAATGCTTCCAAATGAGAGCCCTGTGATTTTAACTAAATGTTGGATGGTCACTCGTCGGTCATCTAGCACGATGTCTTCGATTTTTTTGATATTATCCTCGGGCCGGGATGTGGATGGACGCCCGGAGCGATGTTCGTCTTCAGTCGACGTTCTGCCCAGTTTGAACTTCTTACTCCACCTTGCACCTGTGGAATATGGAGGAGCAGAGTCCCCCAATGTTTCCACTAAGTCAGCGTGAATTTCTTTCGTAGACATTTTTTTCAGGTAGAGGTACTTAATGACGGCTCTTACTTTATTTTTCTCCATTTTGATGTGATCTCTTCGACTGCTCGTGTTTGAATGAATGTATCTTCCAGAAAAGGTGAACTATTCATATGATTTTTTTGCTCGTTACTAGTGAGGGTATACGTGAGTGTAAACAATAGATTTCACGTAATTAGGCCCTGCAATAATACCCGTTTATCGTTACTTTTTGATCACCCCTCGTATATTCGGGTCGAGTAGCTAAGCGCCTGAATGTTTGCCCAGTTGACGCGACACGATAAGGAAATCGACGTCGAAATTCACGTTGCACTAACACCGACTGAATTTGCGTTGGTTGTAGTTCACAGTAACTCTTTTGTTTCCATGTCATTAAGGTGTTACGAGTATATTGGAAATGCACACACAGGGTATGAATTTTGAAGTGATATTCTGCTGCGAGTGTTATGTCTTCGTCACCATTTTTTGATAATCTCTCATTCACAAGTGATGTTGTTGCACCATTTTTCCGTATAGGAATTGTTTTGGCTATGGACAGACTCGAACTATAGACCTTTCGTTCGTCGATGATGATTACTATTTCTGTTTGTACACTCCAGCTGTCTAGTTCACAAATGTCAAATATGATTGACGTGCGACGCAATTTGCAAAATATACGAGTATATTCTCGTACGGTATAACATATTCCGATAGGGTAATTAATGTTGCGTCAACTTGTAATTAGAATTATAGGCCATTTGGAATTCGGAATCTCGGCTTAGAATGTCGTTGACAACCCTTCGCCAAGTGATTGTTGAGTGAAAGTGTTCCCGGAAAAGGTGGATGGAGCATATCCAAGGTAGAGAGGAGGCGGTTACTTGCCGTAATAACGCAGTTTCGGTGATGAGAAGATCTGGCCAAATTGTCGATTCTGAATTGAATCGGAAAGGCAAACTCTGGAGAGGATATCCTTACCAAACGAGGTGTTAGTCACGACAAATTGAGTGTCATCGTTGGATTTATTCCAATTCAAGTACGGACGGCTGAAATCGTCACTTTATAATGTCATTAGGGTTAGCAAATCTATGAAGCACGTTGATAACAATTTGGGTTTATTTACCCGTCGAACTGCTCCTGCTTAGGCCATGTTGGTAGTCTTCGACTATTTCCCCGGCGTATGACAGCAGTATATTTTAAAGAATATCGTATTTGACAACACCATTTACCAAATTGATGGCAGCGATATTCCTTGGTTATTGTTGTACTGTGTTCGGGAATGATGGCGGAGTTGTCCTATTCCCCGGAGATAGTCCAGCTGTTCCATATAGCTGCGATGAGCCCAAGTCCTGTGACTTTGTTATTTTTAAGCCGATGGATTGGTTCTTTTATTCCCTCGATGGTGTTTCTGCTGTTGATTACATCATTTTCCAGTGCTACTTGCAATGTGATTTTTTAAGGGTTTGTTTTTTAATTGTTGAAAAAAGTGCAGAGAATTTACAAAAGTGGACAATATTCTTATTTATTTATTTTACTAAATGCTTACCATATACTCTTTAAGGCTTAGTTTTTGTGAATGTTGGCCGAGAGTCCAATTTTAAGTCAGTTTTCCAAATATATTGGCTTGTATCCCACTGATAACTTGTGTGATGATGTCTTCCAAGTTGTCTTGCAATTGATGTTAACTTATCGGCATGGACAAGTGATTGTATCCGCATAGAGATAGTCTATATGTACCAAATCTCAAGATCTAGCCGGCTAATTCACCGAAATTGCTCATCGAACTCATTTCTCAATTGGTCTTTCGATTCGCGTGCTGCATTTTTCTGGGTGTATTGGCAGCTCTTGTTTTGCATGAGGTTACTCGTCAAACCAAACACGGCAGTTTTGTCTGTTAACATACCCATTAATCTAGAAATAATCTCCGTCGCTGACGACAATTTTCCGATAAATATGTGGATTTTCCTCCAGCTTTCTCACTCACCGAAAAGTCGACGCTGTTGCAGGTTGTTCGGCTTTAGTTCTGGCATGGTCTGTATTTTATAAGGTTTTAAACCAAGACTCTTGCGCAAAATTTTCCATGTAGTCGAGTAACACAATTCCAATTGCTGCGACTGGCAATGAATGGACACGGTCTCATCAACACTGGCATTACTACTACAGTCTTTTCTAAGACTTGAAGTCTTAGAACTTTAAGGGCTCTTACTTTTTCCTCGAATTCTAATATAATTCGTATAATAATATACAGGGTGAAAAAAATCGTATGGCAGGGGGGGGTCTATTCCCCCCCGTTTAGCCGGGAGGGGCAATTTTCTAAAAAACTGACTTAATTTGGAAAAAAAAATATTAAAAATCAACAGTTACATACACAATGCCGTGATATATTTTTTTGTAAAGCCAGAAACCTCTTCTTTCATCCTGTTTTCAAGCAAAGCTGTTTTAAGGGATAGTTTTTGAGAAATTAATTTTCAAACCCAAAATTTAAAATTTTGCAAAAAAAATTAAAAAAAAAAATGTGGAACTATTTTTTTTCGAAATTGTATGTAATTAAGTAGTAATTTTTTTTCAAAAATTCAATGCTCTCATTAGTTTTTAGTTAAAGGCAGAAAACCGGATGCAAAAATGTCTTGTAGTTTTTGAGAAATTAAAAAAAAACCCGAACCATTTTTTTCTATGAAAAACCTTTTTCTTTTGGTTTTAACGCGGCTGGACTTGTAGACAAATTAATGTATGAAACATTGACCTCTTTTTTATTATTTTTAAAAACTTCGGAGTTTTATTATAATACATTTTCAATATGATCCCCATTTTTTAGAAGGCAAAGATTATATCTCCTTCTTCTCCTAATGGCTGCACATATCTATGCTTGACAAATTTTCCTGCAATTTGACTCCAGCGACTTCAATCCGTTCTTTCAGTTGTTCCAAAGATACTATTTCCACTTCGTAAACATAATTCTTCATGAATCCCCACACATAAAAATCTAGAGGAGTTAAATTTGGTGATCTAGGTTTCCATTCCGTGGGGCCCCTTCTTCCGAACCAACGGTCACTAAGATGATCATCCAGCCAGTTTCTAACCCGTAAGCTGTAGTGTACTGGTGCTCCATTTTGCTGGTAGATTAAATTATCTGCTATGGCCAAAGAAACATTGTCCATCAAATCGGGCAAAAGGTCTCGTAGGAATTGCAGGTATGATTCTCCATTAATAACGGCATTCAAAAACCGGGGCCCGATTACAGTTTGTCCAACAATACCAAGCCAAACATTACAGCTAAAGCGGGGTTGTGATTTATTTTGTTTCTTGTTGTGTGGATTGGTGCTATTCCAATGATCCAAATTGTGGAAGTTAGTAACCCCATCTCTGGTAAACTGTGCTTCATCCGTACAGAATATCCTTGCAAAATAGTTTCGTTCAGTTTCATCTCGAAGCAGTAATGATCGACAAAATTCTGCTCTCAAAAACTTGTCGTTTGAGGTGAGTCCCTGAACTGGCCTAAAATGGTACGGGTGTAAGTTTTCGGTATGAAGCACTCTCCATACTCTAGATTTGGGCACTCCAAGCATAATAGCCATCCTCCTTGTACTAAGGGAGGGATTGCGTCGGACCAAATCCAAAATTCGGGTAGAACCCATCGGCGGCGGGCGGACCCAGACGAAATTGGCAGGTCAGTTTTCAGGCGTTATCAATGAAAAAAAAGAATTAATCTAGGGTTATTCCAATACTGTATCACTTTATTGTATCCTCATAAAACTCCGAATTTTTTAAAAATAATAAAAAAGAGGTCAATGTTTCATACATTAATTTGCTTACAAGTCCAGCCGCGTTAAAACCAAAAGAAAAAGGTTTTTCATAGAAAAAAATGGTTCGGGTTTTTTTTTAATTTCTCAAAAACTACAAGACATTTTTGCATCCGGTTTTCTGCCTTTAACTAAAAACTAATGAGAGCATTGAATTTTTGAAAAAAAATTACTACTTAATTACATACAATTTTGAAAAAAAATAGTTCGAAATTTTTTTTCAAAATTTTAAGTTTGAAAATTAATTTCTCAAAACCTACTCCTTAAAACAGCCTTATTTAAAATCAATATGAAAGAGAAGGTTTTTGGCTTTACAAAAAGGCATATCGTGGCATTGTGAATGGAACTGTTGATTTGTAATATTTTTTTTTCCAAATTAAGTCAATTTTTTAGAAAATTGCCCCGCCCGGCTAAACGGGGGGAAATAGACCCCCCCCCTCCCATACGATTTTTTTCTTGTCTTGACTACACCTACACGCTGCAGCTTTTTGGCACACTGCTCGTGGGACACCCTGTATATAATAATTTATAATGAACCATTGAACCTTCCTTCACCGTGATTCAAGGTCCATTATTCCTTTTTTATAGAAGACTTGATTTTGAAAATCAGTTGGAGAAATATCAGGAGAGTACGGTGGGTGCGGAAGAATTTCGTCTAGCAACTTTTGCACCGTTACGTGTGAGGTATGGGGTTTTTTTTGTAATTCATGCAGGTTTAAGAGTGTACGCTCTTATCTTGTTTGTCACATAACCTGGACGGGGTGCAGATGGTTTGTATCGAAGATGTCCGTTCACTACTCTCCGGGGGTGGTTGTCCTAGATTCCTAGATTGAGAGATTCGACTGAATTTGCGTTGGTTGTAGTTCACAGTAACTTTTTTATTTCCATGTAATTGAGGTGTTATATTGGAACTGCACACACAGAGTATGAATTTTGGTATCGAATTAGGTGTCGGCTTATTGTCATGGGGGATACACCCATGTTGTGTGCACTGCCCCGCACCGTTTTTGCTGGGTCTGCATCCATTGTTTCTCGTAAATAGCTTCGTCAATTACCACTTCAGGTTTCGCACGCAATTCGTTTCGAGGCTTAGATCTCCCGAACGAAACTTACCAAACCAACCCCGAATGGTGCGTTCGTATATATTCTCTATATGCGCTATATTCTCAAATGCGTCATTTAAGTTTTTGGCTGCCAAAAACGCATTATGTCCCAGTTTGGACTCGTAAAAGAAAAGAGTACGAATTTGAACCCTCTACAGCATGATGTAAAAATTCCTAGAAAAAAAAAACTGTACTTGCATCGGACCCTAAAAGTCGCATGCATTAAACATACATACATACCACTTTATCTTATAAAGGAAAAAACAATCACTGTTTTGTACAGATGTTCACTCGACAGCTTCGAATTGAGGACTAAGTGGAAAATCGGACATTTCATGTGCTACAACCTACATAATATTTACATACATACATATGTATATCGTTTCTTTTTCTTTTTTCGTGTTGAAATCCCCATTCCACATTTCATCCATTGTTTTGTAAAGCGTGTCCGTTACCTTCTCCTACATATTTATCTTCCGTCGCACAATGTTGCTGATGAAAAATCCTATTCCATGATTTTGTTCTCTGTACCACCACAAAGAATGCGTCGTCCTTAACAATTGTTTTGTTTGAAAGTCGTATTTCTTGTACCGCTGTGACATCCACTTTATACTTACTTATTTCTTTAATTACTGTTTGGAAGGCTGACCGGGTGCCTGCAGGATGCTTACCGTCTACGGGCTTACCCTTATTTTGTATGCATTATCTTTTGGGGATAGTTTGGGTAATTCCTACGCGGTGATCCGATAAGGCAACAATTCTAACGTACAAAATAAAGTGCAGTTACCGAAATTAAATTTTTAGTGCAAGGTTTGGCATGAAGACGCTTACAGCTAGAAGTGAAAGAACTGCTAGTTTCTGACCGTCAAAATGAGTTCATTTTCCATAGGCTGAGAGAAAAATATAAAATATCAGACTCTGAAGAAAGGGACATCTAGGAAATGTATGAAGAACGAAGAGTAGTTGCCTATTTTAAAAGATTTCCACAGTAGCCGAAGACAGAAAAATTTTAACTGAGGCCAGAAAAAAACCCATTATCATCGGCCAGACGTTTCGAAAAATAACTCGAAGTGATCATAAAACTTTTTCTTTTACCATCCAACATTAATACAACCAAAAAAGTTTTAATCAAAGCCGCAAATTTTCTGAAACAATGTTATTTGGTCGAATGAGACCAAAAAACACAAGAAAAACGAAGGCGAGTCTGGCGGAGGATATCCGAAAGACTCAACAAAAGGTGCATCCAAAGAAAAACAAAACACGAAGATAGGTCAGTTACGGACTGGGGTTGTTTTCCGCCAGCGACTGACAAAAAGACTGGTCCAACTCATGTCAATATTTTAGAGATCATTCAACTACTTCAGCATCTAAAGAGTTTATGGGGAGTTTGGTCTTTCAACAAGAGAATCATACGAAAATAGAAGCAAGATTCTTTCTTCTTCTTAGATGGCGTTATAGCTCACGGACAGCCATACATGAGTGAAAGGGACCTACAACTTCATAGCGATTTCGAACGGCGAGAGTTGAGAAACTTTTTCAAGTCAAGGGTACTACGAAGGGATTTGCCCCGCCGAGGACAGAAGCCGCGAAGTGAACATTCGATGGCGTTGATGCTATCTTCGCTCGCTCATCGTGCGTCAGTGGCCGACACATACCCACTGCGCCACAGCCCTCCCAGGTTCTTTACCCAAAGTAATACTGATGTATTTCAGTCCCAGGACATTCACCCCATTAAGCAATTTTGATCCATTTTAGATGAGAGGCTTCCTTTAGACAATTATTGCAACCTACCATATTTCTGAGAAAGCCTTCACTATGAATGACAATCAATTTCAAGCGACCTTGTAAAAAATCTTGTCTCCACTATGCCAAGGAGGGGTCACAAATTACTAAGTTTTCGTCGTTCCTACAACTGGATTTCTAGTCAACTTTAGTGCTGTGATGTTATGTGTGTAATGCAGAGTTATCAGCTTGGCGCCTGAATTTGCCACTTTTTTCATAGGTCTGAGATCCATTAGGGATTTAGTCGCTTTGATCGTGCAACTGACCAACAGCACATTTTATTTTTCTTTAGGGCCCGGCCAAACAATGACAAAGTCCACGTGCTGATCTAAGTTGTTATTCGCAACTATTTGAAATATTACGAAAAATTTAGTCAAAATTTGACTTATTTTAATCGGAACCAATTGCCAAAGCTTGTATGGAAATTTGACAGATTCGACTTTCTACTCCTCATGTCAGACACCTCCTGTTGGAGGACCTTTTATTAGCACCCTCCAACAAGTGTGTTGGTGTGCATCGCTTTCAAATCATCATTCTCTTCAGAAAGCTACTCACTTATTTCGAGATTTACAGAACATGTGATAGCAATTTTTTGTAGGCAGCTTGGATTTCAAAACCTCTGTAACTATGACCCTAATGCCAATGCAGTGTATGGATGCTGCTCCTATATTCCTTAAAGCTAGTTGCCCTAGTTGCACAATGTGGTGGCTTACTTAACAATATAGGGAGTGCCTTGATTCAATGGATAGTGGTATTGCCTCTGGCGCCGATGGCACAGAGTTAAACCCTTTAATAATACAAGTCATCGAAATTGTATTTCACGGTGTTTCTCGCTGCCAGTGCCATGAGAGAGAACGAAACTTAAATTACTAACTTCCCTTATTAAATCCTTCTTCATTTGCTCGGATAAATAAACTTGTTTTTGCAATAGCCCTCCTCCAAGGATAGGCTCAGTCTTGAAAATAACAATCAGTTTTGTTTAAAGATTGCGAAAACGTGCTTTTCTTTGAAGTCTTTGTCTTTCCTCCATTTAGAATCCTAGCGAGATGCCTGCTAACTAGGTCTATAAAAACCGTACTTGAGTAGCATCAAATCCTAAAGCTGTTATCAGAATTTAAAACTCCAACAAAACCATTTAACGCATGAATCTCAATTGATTTGAAAACACGACAAGCCACGAGAAGCCTACAGGTGTTCGCTTGCTTTTTGGTAATTTAAAAACCGACCTTCAATCACCCAATGGCCATAAAAAGATATGAATCTCGTGTCCACGACCAAAATCAAAGTTGAAAATGGCTATTTTACTACTTCCTCTTATCTTAACGACCAATTCTGAAGCAACCCTTAGCCCGCCGTCACCATCTGTCAAAAAAAGTAACAACGGAAAAACGCCCCTATTCACCGCCACATGTTGTTGCCTCCAGCCAAGGGCCAGGGCCACACATGCTACCACATATCGCGCTCATTTTTCACGAATCTACGCAATCCGACGCACAATTTCCGACAGGAGCCTCTAGATTCTCGCCTGATTTATGCCCCCAAAGCCAAACATCAACCAGGCAGCACTTAGCCGTCCCCCCAGGGATCGGGCGAACAACCGGCAATAGGAGAAGGATTACACCCGCCCACCAATGTCCATGCCCCATAATTCACTTATAATTAATATCCCATTCACAAAATGAGCTAAAACATTCATTAAAGGAACCCGACCTGGTGGATTGGAGGTACGAGTACGAGGGGAACGTATGTACGATGCTCCATGGCTGCGGACAACTGTTGCCCAAGCACTTGGACAGATGAGTTGGTGCGAGAGTGCACGTATGAGTTGGTATATGATTGTTGAGGGTAAAGTTTCCTCCGAGGGATACTGGGACAGGATTACAGTGACCACACTACTCCAATGCGAAGTGAAGAGTATTTGAAGCATTTTCGAACTAGAAGAAGCAAGCGGAGGAGAAGAAAACTAATTGTACGTGTGACAGTAAAACCCTTACAAGCAGACACTTAAAGGGCTTTCGGTCCTCCGACGAACTGGAGGACAAACGAGGACGAGAGGAATATTAGGTGTTGCGATGGTGTGTGCTGCTGTGTAAAAGTGTTTCGTTGCTGTTAATTTACGACAATTACAGTTCATGACAAGTTGATCCGGTTTTATGACAATTTCTCTAATTTGGTCTTTTTATGGTCCCTTATCGGGTCCGGCGGGGGGCTACCTTCCATCCACCACCGTCTATCTCGTACTTTCTGGAGTAGTAGTAGTGTCCTGTTGGTCGGGTGTGCTGGTATCTCGGCAGTGAAGTGAATGACGCAGGTGGGTTAAATGAATTAGAGTTCTAACGCCGCCAGGTAGGGCGGTATGCTTTTCGGATACGAATACGGCTACGGCGAACGGGTATGAATATTTTATAAGCAAGCTAATCTAAATCTGATGGCAACGAGGCTAAACGTATGGTTTTCTGCGGCAAAATGAATTATGGCCGTTTTCAACGTGGATATCGCTGTAACCGCCTTACCGCTTTCGCAGCATCATACGCTAAGCTCCTTTAGAGCCGCCACTACCACCGGTATCATCCTCATCATCATCATCATCATCATTGTCGTCCAGCTCATCCCCCTCGTCTCACGACGGGGGAAGAGAAACATATTTGGATAGCTTCGTCTCGGCTAAAGTTTTTTAGCCCATCCTCGTCTACAACATCTCCTTCGAGCCGTTGGCAATGAACCACAATTCGGACTAAGTACGAGGATGCCTGTGTGGATGTGCCTCGAGTGCCAAAGGGGCACTTTAAAGCCTGCTCGAAGCGGCTACTATTGTGTGGAAGTTAAATTAGATACGAAGCAATAAATTGTGGTTAAAATTTTTGGGGATCTAATCGTCCTCGTTGTCGTGTAGTACTTGTGGTGCTTCTCGGCCTACTGGTGGTGGTAGTAGGCTTCTTGATGTCTGTTAAGCACTTAAAATTACGTCCAATTTTCACAATTATCATGGAGTTTTACATTCTAAATTGCCACCCATACAGTAGTATACTATGTTTGCCAAAAATTGCTAACCAACAACAAAAACTAGGAGCAAGAGATCCTTTGGAATTTATGGACTCATCCCTTCAGGAGCTGCTACACCCGCAAAAGTTATAATGTTCCGACAATTTCTCAGATGCAAATGGACGGTGTAAATTAGCTGCTCAAGCTTGGTTACTGTTTGAGCAGTTGAGGCAATCGGGGAGCAGGAGACGCTTAATGTCCTTTTTTATTGCTTTTTAAGGTTAAGAACGGATCGATGAATTAATGTTGCTTGTCCTCGGATTACGGGGTAATTGTTCGTAACAATGAATGCGTAGAACATACCCAGACGAAAGGGAACAAAGAGAAACGAAACTCAATTATCCTTTCAAACACCAACGGACGAGATATGTACATACATTTGCTCGCAGTCCAGTAGTCAAGAATCGTTGTCAAGCTAAATGTCCTTCAGTGAATCGACTTGATTCTGTTTCCACAATTATGCAGAAAAAATCGAAGAAAAGGAATTCCCCTTAGCTGTCTCATCAAATTAATCGATGAGTGTCTCCTTAGGGAGCCGATGAAAGCCATCAATTACCGTTGCACTGAATCGATCCTTTCTCACCGAGAATTCCTTATCCATTTTTCGTCCGTTTTCCGTGTCTGTCTTTCTAGTCGAGATGACTTACGACGACGACGATTTTTCCTATTAACCTCTGTATGTCCCAAGTCGTTGCGCCGTCACAATCGAAATCAAGGAACAGTAGCAACAACAGGACCAGCGGCACGAGCCCAGGAATCCCAGGCAACAACTCGGACAAGGGTGATTAGGAATGCAAATTTAGTTTGTCTGTTCGTAGTTAGGGATTTGCAAATAGATGGCAGTGGGGCGAAGAATAATGGCACGACTAAGGGTTTAACTCTTTAATCATACGAAGTTGGGAAGGGTTTTCTGCTAGAGAAATAGCAGTATTTTCCTTAATTGCTTACGACAACGCCATTTAGCCTTGAGGGTTTTTTTTTTGTCGTAACGGAATACTTTTTCTTTACTGCTTTTATGAGGTTTCTCATTTTCCTAAGGTCGAAGTTGTGCTTGAGCGATAACCGCGTCCCACACCGTCTTTATCGGGGGCAAGAAGTTAATTGCGTTCTTTGGGGTTAATAGGTGTAAAAGCTTTTAGCATCGTTTAACGTGAAACCTAATTCAAGGCTGTTAACAGTTGTACTACAGGGATATACAGCTCAAAGCCTTGATTTCTAGATTGTTTACACATTTTGGAAATCTTGTCTACTGTGCGGGCAATTTTAGTCCAAAGTTTTATTACAGCATGGATTGAAACGGTTTTTCTTAAATGACTTTGTTAACAGGGCTTTCGTAGAATTAAATTTACCTCATATTGAAATTCACGTGGAAGAAATCCTCTATCAGCTTCGTCCCAAAACGGCCTCGATTTTGGTCATTAACCTGTAATGTATAACAGGTCCCCTTCTATTCTCATAATCAGCCTTCAGTCTTTTAGACTAAGGCTTCTGAGACCTTTTCATTTTACTCTCTACCGAAGCGCTCGGTCATTTACAGAGCTAATAACTCTTGTGAGTTTCCGACTTAGCCAGATAAGCCTGTTGTTTTCCTCATCAAACTATGGGAATCAGGCAAGAAACTTGTTCATAAAGTAGCAACAATTTTGAAATGTGGTGATTCCTATTCGCCCAGATTTTTCCTTTTTTTGTCTTGGGTGATTGTTTTCTGCTTCACTTTTTTCTTTGATATTTGTAAAGTAAGCAGGTTAGCACGTCGACAAGTCATTGAGGGCTATACTCTTGAAGATAGGGGAAAACTTGTGACAATTTTTGACGGAATAAGTCAATGATTTTGGTGCCAAACGTATTTCGGCTTAAATTTCCAATTATCCTACGCCAACTAATCAGGCACTAAGGCTTTTAGCCACTCGCTTCAAATAGACGTTACGAAAGAGGTCTTGTGGCTTAAGATGTAGCGGATGAACCGACAAGGTCGACCAGGCTACCAGACTATTGGTCTTGCTATGGGCTGATACACGTTTGTCTTTACAGTGCATTATGGTAAAAGACTTGAGTATGTTCCCTCGCAAAGCGCAATCAGGTACTACATGAATCCTTTCAATCGCTCCTATCTATTTTCTAGTTCTCCTGAGTTTCAACGAAGAAGTCGGTGGTTTTTGGTCAAAATTCATCATGAGCGAAGAAGTATATTTTTATAGTAAATAAATAAAATTTGCCATTCCGTGGCACTGAGAATTCACCATTATTGATTGTTATCGGGCCTCACTTCGAGGACGTCATGGGTAACACGGGTAATGTGAGACTAAAAGACATGTGGTTCCAGTACGATTTTGAAAGGATCACTTATTGCCTTGGGGTTTATTTTGTAGGTCCACGCCCGCCGGTCTGTCAAGACAAGCCACAGATTTTTCGAGCTTTCGAAAGGAATATCCGACAATAGTGCGAGATTTTATGGCCCGAATTATTCACCGAAAAGATTGAAAATGGGGTAAAAAGAGTTCAAAAGATCGTCGATAATGGGGGCAGCCATTGGAAAAAAAATTGGAAATCGAATAAAACATTAAAAAAGGTACAAATTTTACAATCTGGAAAGCAACAAAACCGCTCTCTTCGAGAAGAAATTCAAACGATGCATATTATCCAGAACTTTGGAAAAAACGCGGTAGCGCAACCCATTCTCAAAAGGAACAAATCTAGTTCTGAACCGGCAAATCTCCAGCCGATAATTCTTCTTCAGAACGTCAGAGAAAGTAATAAATAGAGCTCTGAGCAAGTGGATTGAAGACGAAAAAAATATTTTCGATTGACAATTCAGTTAAGAAGCGGGGCCCGACACCGTACATACTGTTGTGCTTGCTTTGTGATCTAGTAAGCCCTATTCGTCATATAATTGCGTACGCAGACGACTTAATTGTGTACAGATCTGAAAATCGAAACCAGTGCAAGTAAATTGCAGTGTGACTTCGACAAGAGTCAGCGGTATTGGTCCTTCGAGCCGAATTTGGATCTGGGATTTGCATTTTCTACCATTCGATAGTGGATCGTTTTCCGCGGATTAACGGAGATCGCGTTAATCAAATTCGCAATATACAGATCATCCAAGACAGCTCAATTTATTACAAGACGATTTTGCTAAAATCAGAGACTATTTATCGGTAAGTGCGCATTTTATCTAACCTAATGAACCGTGGCGTGATATAATTTCGAAGAACCTACATATTGATCTCAAAGCATGTATTCGGAAAATCGCATGTTTACCCCTTATATCGTCGTTAGATACCATACATATCGGCAAGTAATCCTCGTACATGTGATTTATTGAATTCTGAAAACATTTACTATTTTATATTTCGTTGGTTATAAACGTTTGTTCTAAACATGACTCACTCCCTTTCGGCATTACGCACATATCGTGGTCATTTAAAAGACTCGCTTACAAGAGTCGCTTTATTCACGGAAAAAAATACCGATTTTGTCACTTCGTCAGAAGCTCTGGAAATGCAGCTAGAAAAATTTAGCGAGCTATGGGAAAAGTTTTGCTCTAGCCAAGAACAAAAGGATGAGTTTATTGAGCATGACAGTTATATCGACTCTTAATCTGATTTCGAGGCTTTTGAAAATAAGGTCGTGCTCGTAAAGTCCGTGCTACTTGTTTCAATTCAGGAAAGAAACAAACCGAAGTCCGTTAAAACTCCAGTAAATTCCATTCTTGAACCGATTTCGCAACCACGTAAGTTAGACGATACGACCAACCAAGATACCTCATCAATTGCCTTCTCGATACGGTTATGCAATTGCCATCTGCTTCCAACCTAAATGCAAGAAGCCTTTGCAATTTTTCGGATGGCGCGGACAAGGTTGTCAGAGGGCTCCATTCATTCAATTCAATAGACAGGGATCTTTGGATGATTTACACCTTGTTATAAAAGGTGGATCTTAGAACTCGTCTAGCCTGATCCACTAACAGCGTAAAAAGGACTATTCTACCATCGAGGAATTTCTTGTGTTCTTTGAACGCCGCTGTGAAGCCCTAGAATTATGTAAATCTCTTGTGCGTGATGCAAGCAGAAATAAGCCTGTAGCGCTACGAAGCATTTACGCGTCGTCTACTACTCAATGCCCTAAATGTAATTCTGATCATCTTCTTTAACAATGTGCAGAATTTCTAGTATTCCTAGAGGCCCAAAAAAGCGGACGAAAATTCGAAGTTGTTGAATGCCGGTGTGGTTCATCGTGGGAGCAAGCCGAATGGAAAAGATTTGTATATTTCCGTGGTCTTACCTCAGGATATGACTTTTCGTAATCGAAGTTCTACAGCAATGCGGTTTTATGGTATACAATAGAGTTTACAATTTCCTGCTAAAGTTGATTAGTCTGATCCAAGATAGATGTGCAATTTCGCTAATTTAGTACATCGCTTGGTCCACTTGCGACAGGCGACTAAATAGCGACCAAAACCTCGCACAAACTTGAAGCATCGTGGAGCGCTTTCGGTTTAATAGATCAGTAGCTATTTTATATTTTAGACCTCGAATGTTAGTGAATGTGAATCGTTCCTCGTCTCCTTTTCCTTCGGAATAGATCGTGGCCAACTTTGATTAAATTAGGTTAAGATTAATTTTTTAAAATACAAAAAATAAAAACTATTAGCCTTAATTTTAGATTTAGTTTAATTTTATTTTATTTTTATGTCTCCAAGTTTTTTATTTATGTTTTGATAAATATAGTATAATCGTAGATTGACTACATAAATCGCAATAGTAATCGAGAGACATCTAACGCTATTGGCTGCTAAGCGTAGCTTAGAGTGCCCGTCAAGCTATTGAACCTTAGTTAGAATTATTATTATTATTAAACGGCGTTACAGAAGTTTTCTCAATTCAAGTGTACTATGGAGGACTTTGCCAGTACCCCGCTGAGGAGAAAAGCCGCGAAATAAACATTCAATGACGTTGGTGCTATCGGGATCCGAACTACACTCTAAGGACCTTAGTTACAATACATGAGTTGTTTAAGTTTATTTTTAAGCGATTTTGTCTAGCATAAGCGTAATTGAAAATAATTAAAAATCATGTCGAAAAAAAAAAGAAAGAAAAGAAAGCAAAAGAAAATCGGATGAATATTTTTGGGCCACCCTGTATGAAGTAGTCGATTTTGTTCATTTTAGTAGTCCAATTTGTTCATTTTAAGGTTCAAACAACAAGAGGTGTAATTCTAAAATCTTGCACTATACTACTGAAATCAACATTCAAGGCTCAACAGCTTGAATGCCTTTCATTCTTTTGATTTTGTTTAAATAGCAGAGCATTGAGGAGCCGCTTAATACTATATCGTTTTCTCATGGTAGTGCACTTACCATTGACCCAAATCAGTTGTCAAACGCAGAATCGCCACCTTTATCTTAAAGTGATCGAAGTGGAATGAAATGAGTTGGCCTTTATGCTGATATCTTAAGTGATATTTTGAGAGTGAAAATACATATTTCAAAAGATTTCGAACTAAAGCGTCTTTCAAAAGCCGCGCTTAGATGTCGGTAGTGAATATTTGCTAAACGCTAGGTGCTCCTAATGTCGTCTTTGACGTTTATGAAGTGGATAATATGTACAATTACAATGAGTCTACGCCAGATTAATACATTAAAGTAATTCAACCTTATTATAAAAGTGAGGGCAAAACAATTTTCTACTATCGTACATTGGCATCCTCAATGAAAGTCTGAGTCGGTGGTCGCAATTTTAAGAACACCTGCTCAATTTTGCTGTGGTGAAATTCATCCCAACGGCCAAACTGTTCATGCTATACTGGGAATATTCAAGCCAACACATTCACTATCAAATATTCCTGTGCCAGTGAGAAAGCGCATCGATCGAACACCGTTCAAAGGAATTGGAAACCTCTCAGGCAACATAATATCTAATGGTGCATACATATATGGACCTATCTGATCCAATTTACTCTAGACTGAAGCGTCTTGACCATTTGAAGTACCGAAACCTCTCCGATTGGAGTCAGCGAAAATTTAAAGAAATCCTAAATTTCACCGAAGAATCATCTTGAGCAACGAAGCTGACAACAATTGAACCGCAACAAACCAATAGCCTCTTTTTCATCCATAACAAACGGCCGTAGCATGTAACCACATACTGGAGGCGTAACTAGACCATATACTTTCTTCTATGAAAATGATCGACATGTTACGGACAGTGGAGTTCACTAGCGTGCCATGTTGGAGAAATATTTTTTGCCAGAAGTGAGTAAACTCGACTTTAGTGATATGTATGTGGTCTCAACAAGATGCTGCCCAATAACTCATAGCTGATTAAACAATCGATTTATTGAAATGGAAATACGTTAATCGTATAATCTCAAGAGATGATCTGGTCAAATGGGCACACCGCTCATGCGGGGTAGCACCAATGGATTTCTTATTATGGAGCTACACTAAGTCATTGATAATGTTGGTTCAAGTTTACAACGTTAGAGGAGCTCAGGAACAATATAGAACCCGAAAATGCAAACATTCCAGTCTATATGAGTATGGGTGGAAGAGTGTTGGAAAATTGGTTCAACAAATTCACACTCTGTGTGTGCATTTCCAATATAACACCTTAATAGCATGGAAAACAAAAGGGTTACTGTGAACTACAATCAGCGCGACAAATCCAATCGAATCTCTAGAATTCTATCTAGGACAACCACCCCCGGAGAGTAATGAATGAACATTTTCGACACAAACCATCTGCACCACGTCCAGGTTGTGTGACAAACATCATAAGAGTGAACACCCTTGAACCTGAAGACGAAATATAAAGAAAAAAAAACGTCGCAAAGTCCGGTGGCTGAGACGTGAGACAAGCTACAATTTCAGGTCTTCTACCTTGAATTTTGCAAACTTTTACCTGGATCTAAGGCACCACTGTAGCTGTAGTTCCAAAACCGGTCGCACTGAGCTCAGAATCATATGCAGCCAAGTTTCAAACTCATAGCTACTCGGGAAGTTTTGTTTGATATATACGTACGGATGAATGGACAGACAGGAGAGTCCTTGCATATGTAAGTCTACCTTGCCACAGCTTTGCAAGATAAAAAACTTAAATGCGGCAAAAACCCATAATGAACCATGCCCTAGTAATCGAAGAAAACAAACTTTCACGTTTGACTGAATTTGATGTGCTTTTTTCGGTCTTGGATCTTCTGGTTGTTTCCATTGGGA
This sequence comes from Merodon equestris, assembly GCA_958301585.1. Lineage (NCBI taxonomy): Eukaryota > Metazoa > Arthropoda > Insecta > Diptera > Syrphidae > Merodon > Merodon equestris. The sequence goes on from OY284414.1 coordinate 123,375,751, forward strand.
TAATTGGGCTTGCTCATGTTTCGCAACCACTTATAATCCTTTTCAGCAGATCTGGACCAATATTTCATAACAATGTAGACTTGCCAACAGCCAGCATTTCAAGTACGGAGGAACCTTAATTTTATTTTTCGCACATGATTTAATACAGATTCGTCGATCCAGTTTTTTTCAAAAGCTGGAAATCGCCAGGTACAAAACACGTCTACCTTTAATTTGTGAAAAACAAACTAAATATCTGAAATGGTTGATAATGTCAACATGTACTAGAGCATGTGTGTACCAACATAAGAAAAAAATCGAAAATAAAATACACCCGCGAAATTGAAAAACTCACCTTTATCAAGACCTCGTATATGATCACTGCTGTATAACGATAGGATAAGACGACCTATCGTTGAGATTTGATATAATTTTTGGTTCGCCCGACTCTGTCTGTTCACAGTCGATTAATAAGATTCCAAAAACACATCTCAAATCGAGTTTATTTAAAGATCATGTCAATAGTCCCCTTGACCATGACAACTGCCATACGAAGTCAGCGACGCATTCCAAAAACGAACCTTTTGACAACTCTTCAGAAAAAATCTCATCTTCATACCTGTCATTGACTTATTGACACTTAAAAACCGAGAAATATTCCGTTCATCCATAACCCATCACCCAGATTCATAATATTGTCGCCGCATCAGCATCCTTTTGACAGGCCATCAACGACTCCATTCAATCAAAATTTACTTCAGACGAAACGGTTTGATGGTAATAAAGGAAACAAAGCCAGAATGAAAAATAAAAGAAAAGAAACAAAAGCCCGTCCTCATATGTATGTCCTGATTTGGGCGAGGACGATTCTTAAAATACAATAAAATCCTTGAAAGAGACTTTAAAACGGAACGGCGTATGTCAACTCAATCTATCAACCCGTTGGATTCTGTAGACTGGAAAATGCGCTTTCTGTCAATTTTTATCCCCCTCCCTCCAAAGCTTGCCTCGTTTAGTTTCTTTTCAGCTTGGTTTCTCTCCTTACTTCTCGTGTGGAATTAGTCCTCTGCTGTTCACTATCCTGGTTTATCCTGTTGCTGATAAGCGTTGTTATTCTACGTATAGTCTCATCCCTTGCGCAAATATACACCGAGAATATCGCAACGAGAGAGTCTCTGCTTGTCTGCAACGTCTTTTGTAGTGCAAAAGTGCAGAAAGTTCCTTGGTCGGTTCTAGGATTTTTCTTCTCCTTTTTTTCTTCTTTCATTGGAATCTCACTCATCGTCGGCAGGAGGAACAGGAAATAAAACAAATAAAATGGAGGACAAGGACGAGTCGCGCGGTGATCTAGACAAACAAGGAAGGAAAATAATAACAAGAATACGAAAAAGAAAGAATCGAGAAAAAAAAGGATACGAAGTATTCCATGCACAGAGCCATTGAATTTTATTGCATCAACATCGACATCGGCAAGAGCAGTAGCTGCCGCATCACCATACCATGTTCGGCCGGTGTATTTGTGAGCTCATGTACGTGCGGCAGTGGCAACAGGATGCAGGACTCACCCACCGACTGGAGAAAGAAAACAAACCGAAAATGTTGAACTGATACTGCCTTTGACTGGCGCGCCCAAATGACGAGGATGCGGGAGAACAAAGGAGTACGAGAAGCTAGTCGAAATCGAAGGATAGCACCGAGAGACATGGAACATGACACAATGCTCTATGTTAGTGAGTATAAAATACCGTTATATCAAAGAGAAACTTTTTAAACGTGATCAGAATTCAATTGATGCGGTTTTGCTTTTAAACTAGCTTTTTGGCTTATAACAGATAAGACCGCATTCCGCATTCGTCGTTCGCTTAACCACAGGACCAACCGATGCTTCGACCTTTTCCTTCATTTCTTCACCATACATAGTATGTACATATGTACATATGTATGTATGTACGAACGCGAACGACGGACTAGAGCACAGGGACCAGAAGAAAGGTTATTCATCATTTTATTCAGTCAAAATGTATCGCCTGGTGGATGGGTGGCTGGATTGCTTGTTGGTTAGATTCTGAATGGTGTGTAGCCCGATGACGAAGTTCAATGGGATGCCATTAGATAGAAATCTTTTAACCCATCACAAGACTCTCTGCCGAGTTTTCTTTTCACTTCGTGGCTCCGGTTCCACCACAACCGAGTTCACGATGCATGAGGCATTGATTTGGCATTCAGTCGACCGAATTGGTGCAATGCTCTATGGAGCACTTATCACACCACTCCGACCATTCCGAATCGAGGAGGATGAGCGGAAATCAAAGATTTTCACCAACCACAGGTCACACATACTCGTATAGCAATTTAATTACAGGGCAACGATCGACCCCCATTCCTAGGAGTACTCGCACGACTATTGGTATAAGTAATAATTACGCCTTCAGCAAATTGCGCCAATTAAACCGATGATGATGTGACCGTCTGTCGTGGCAGGAGCAACAACGGGGATGGTGCTGGTGAACATCCCCGAATTGCCGGCAATTAGTGTTGCGGACCTAAAGACGATTTTGTTTGGCAATAAAAGAGAAATTATAAGATGATTGCCACATGCGTATGGCGGGATCGAAAGGCAGCACTAAATGGAGTGGGCGAAAAGTTTCTCCTCTACCTTCACTATCCTCTCCCAGCTCCGTTCGGTAATGCTTTCATTTCGATACTAATTTATTGTTAACGATAGATAATTATGATTTGGTACTGGGGGTGGAGAGTGAAACGAAGCGAAAAAAAAAAAGAAAAAAACTCATTTGATCACAGGACCGTATGGTGCTTGGTTGAGGAGTTACGCAGGCAGGAATTGAAGCTCGACGAAGGCCATGACGGGAGTTACATTAAATAGATTGCGGGTGCGTTCGAGGCCACGGAGTGCAGAGATCTGTCTTAATTGGATGATTTCGAGAAGATGGGAAGAGCGAAAGCACCCGCAAGTGAGTGTTTTGGGAAAAGTTTTCGAACGAGGGGCTATTGGACTTGTTGGTCGATGTCAGTTTTGGCAGGTTTCTGAAGAGTAACTGGATTACCGTTACTTCTTCGGGAAGATTCGTGTCACATCAATTATTGTTCACATCTACTGGGATGAAGGACAATTAACGCAATTGATTTCGAATTGAGCATCGCTGGCTTTCAAGGTGGAAAGTGAAACGAAAAAAAAATCGTTTATATGTTATGTGACAAAAACTTCACTCATTAAAGGTGACTTTGTTTTGAGGTTTCTTCTGTGGAATTGACATGTCTTTTAATATCGTCGCTTGTAAGGGTTAGGATATTTTTAGAGTGATTGTATAAGGGTTGTAAGTTCTATTTGATTGAACTCCTATAGAACAGGTGTGATTTTTACCAATTGTCTAAGAGCATGTTGAGTTGAGATTTGCGGCTTCTATAAGAGCTTGACCTTGTGTTTCTTGGCAAGATACTTTTGAGAATCATCGCAGTCTTTGATGACTTTACGGGATGAGCTCATCACTTGGCTGAGGGTAGTATTCCCACGTTTAATGCCAGTTTTGAAATTTTGGAAAACGCATACATAAATAGTGTATAGCTCGGCTGGGAAGACACTGGGACACATTCTAGTGCTTTCCAAACTTTCCCGTTACACAGGTCCAAAAATTCCAGCACCCTCACCTAATTCCTTTTTTCAGAGAACTCTTAGGAAATTTTCACTGTCATACAGGCTTATCCAATCTGTGGTTTCAAAAGTAAATTCAAATAAAACACAAATCTAATTTAGATTTCGATCACATTTTTATTCAACTTTTTTGGCTTAATATTACCATTATAGATGAGATATACAATAATTCAAACGTTCTTCACGGGAGTTCTTACAGCCTTCGATTCCGAAAAGGTAATTTTCGATGAACTTAATTTCAGTACAATTTTAACCATGAATCGTTTCATACCAAAAGAACGCGCGGAAATAGTTTCAATGTTCATTAAAAATGAACTCTCGATTGTGCTAACTCAACGTGCATATCGTGCAAAATATCGTGATCGTGTTGCGCCCAAAAAAGATACAATTCGTCGTTGGGCCTCGAATTTTTTTCAATTTGGTTCTGTGGCAAGCCCTCGTGAGCAACCTAGGCCATGTCCGCAGCATTCAAACTCATCTATTCAGTCTGTGTGTTCAAGAAGACCCAAGTTTGTCATATCGGCGCCGTTCGCAGTAGTTAGGCATCACTGGGACCACTTTGCGGAGAATTTTAAAGGATGATCTTCACTTATTTCCATACAAAGTGCAGATAACTCAAAGAATTTTGCCACAAGATGAGCCACGGCGCTTGGCATACGCAGAAAATGTCGTTGCAATGATTAATGCTGAGCCGGAGTTCTGGCAGCAAGTTTTGATGACCGATGAGGCACATTTTACGCTCTCTGGCTCAATTAATAAACAAAATTGTCGCTTCTAGGCCACCGAAAATCCTCATATTATTCACGAAGAGCCCCTGTATGATCAAAAAGTTACTGTTTAGACCGGTGTATGCGCTAAAACCATTATTGGACCGTATTTCTTCAAAGTTGGCGATACAGTGGATGGCGATCGATATCCGTGGATGTTGGCCCATCATGTGGTCCCAAAAATGGGTAAAAAAGGCTTATTTCACTTTTGGTTTCAACACGACGGCGCGACATGCCATATTGCGGACAAAACAGTGAACCTTTTGCGTAAGAAGTTCCCTGGAAGATTGGTGTCAAAAAGGACGATTTTGACTGGCCCCCGAGATCACCAGATTTGACTCCTCCAGCCTTTTTTCTTTTCGGATATCGTGGAAATCGCAGAAATTTCGACCGAAATGCTCGGAAATATCATGGAGAATAAGCTAAAACGAGCCCATTCTTGCATCGGCAGTAAAGGCGGTCATTTAATTGATATTGTTTTCAAAAATAAATTAAAATAAATTGTAAGGGTCCAGATTGAACAAAAGTTTTTGAATTTCCAAAATCGGTTGAGAATTGTTGAAGTTATTCGGAATTTACATCGACCCATATGAGATGGCGCTGTAGTTTTTTCTTATCGCTGTCAATAAACTAGTATGTATAGGGTTTTCCAAAAAGGACTTGACAGCTTTTTTTTTACATAAAACGCAAACCATTTGAGATATTTAAAAAACTTTATTATCGGCTTGAAGTACAATCAAAACATTTATGAATAGAACTCGACTTCGTTTATATGGCCACCGCGAGCACGTTGCAGTGGTTGATTCGTTGGACCCAATGTTCGATGACTGGGCCACACATTTCGGCCGAAACGGCCGCTATTTCGCGTTCAATGTTGGCTCTGAGCTCTTCCAACTTCGTCGGCTTGTTGGCATAAACCAATGACTTAACGTAGCCCCAAAGAAAATAATCTAGAGACATTAAATCGCACGAACGAGGCGGCCAATCGACTGGCCCATTTCTTGAGATAACACGCTCATCAAACTTACTCTTCAGTAAATCGATTGTAACGTGTGCTGTGTGGCTTGTGGCACCATCCTGTTGAAACCACATGTCGTCCAAGTCCATATCTTCCAATTCGGGCCAAAAATTATCGGTAATAATGGCGCGATAACGCTGGCCATTCACAGTAACGTGACGATCGTTATCGCCGGCATGCAAACCGCACCAAACAGTTATTTTTTGTGGATGAAGTGGTGATTCATGAAGCATATGTGGATTTTCACCCAACCAATAATACATATTTTGCTTATTGACGAACCCATCGAGCCAAAAATGAGCTTCGTCACTGAAGATGATTTTGCGATGAAAGTCATCATCTTGGCGCATCTTCTCCAGAGCCCAACCGGAGAACGTACGTCGCTTCAAATATTCCATCGGCTTCAATTCTTGAGTCAGCTTGATCTTGCATGGGTGTAAACCAAGATCCTTACGCAAAATACACCATAATGTGGTCTGAGCGATGCCCAATTCTTGAGAACGCCGTGGAATTGACTGATTTGGATCGTTTGCTACGGACGCCTGAACGGCAGCGATATTTTCGACACTTTGACCAACCCGTTATCTCACTGACACGGCAACATCACACAATGAATATGTAGACTCAAATTTTTGCACTAAGCTTGTTATTGCCTGTCTACAAGGGCGAGAATTACGACCGAAAATTTGGGTTAACGCTCTTAAAGTTGCGGTCACCGACTCCGAATTTCGGTAGAAAATTTTTATAATTTGCAGACGTTGCTCGTTCGTGTACTTTACCATGATGAAATGTTGAGTTTACTGAATAAATAGACAATGGCAGTTCGATGATTAGTGAAAGGGTGCGTTCACGAATTAAATTCAAAGCTGTCAAGTCCCCATTGGAAAACCCATAGTTGGATATACACTCGTACACAATGATATTCGTGGATGACTCGCAACGGAGCGGAGTCCTACGCGCTCGTATTCTTGTTGATTTAAAAGATCTAGAATGAGTGAGTTTAACTCCGTAATATTGAAGTGTAGAAGTCGCTTCGCCACGTAATCTAGAATTTTTGTTCCATTTTCGGACACTATGCTGTGCATGTTAAGGGAGCGCTCAAATATGCTTTTCTTTCCTAGCCCAAACCATTTAAAATATCAATATCCAAAAACATATCAGGTTTTCGGAGTTTTTAGTTAATTTTTACTACCGCAGATAGCCCCACGAGCCACACAAATTGCGAAACTGCCAGTAGATTTAAAGTCTGGTTATTCTGAAATTATTTACCATCAACTTATTGTAGCCTCAGAAAAAGAGTCTAAGGGCATTAAGTCGCACGATCTTTACGTCCATTCCACATCAACTCTTCTGGAAACAACGCATTCTGAGACGTTTTCTGGCAACAACTAAAGATACCCTGAAATATGCGCTACGTTGCGCTGTCTTGTTCCAACTACAATACATGTCATCCATGTTCAAGTCATCCGATTGGGGCCACAAAAAGTCAGTTATCATGTGCCAATACGGTTCGTGATTGGCAGTAATCATTTTGGAAGATTTAAGGGCCAACGACGCCGCCTACCCAAAATCCACACCATATAGTAAGTTTCTCCGAATGCAGTGGGGACTTTTGACACTGCCATGGGCTAGTCTCTCCGAAAATGCGGACAAATTTGAAGTCGTTTTCAACTACTTCAGAGTCTAATCAGCCAACGAACAATGATGTTTTTAGGGCTTAAGTTCTTGTGTCAATTGGATCCCAAACAGATGAATGCTCGAACCACTTCATAAAATCCACCAAATTGAGGTCGAAGAAAAGGCAACTGCTTATGCACGATGAGGAATTGAGAGCAACCCAAAAAAATGTTTCACTTGAACCCACATTTTGGCATTCAGTACTCGACCAGCAACTGAACCACTTTGCACTGATTTCCGCGATTATTTGTTGGAATTGCTCACGAAAGTTGAAAGTTTGGCGATCGGAACACAAATTTTTGAAATACATTTTAACAATGTCGACGCCTTGTTGAATGGTATAGCGGTCCTTGTTCAAATCGTGACTTATTTCAAGATTTACATTGTTGCCACTTTAAACGTCCTAGTAGTAAGCTGTCAAGATTAAGATATATGATGCATAGCTATTTAAAAACCTATTATGTGTGCGAACTCAGTTTGTTGAAATACTTCGTTAAGAAGTTTTGGTATGCGAGCACCAGTAAACTCCTTCTGAAATTTTTCTTTTCAGACTGTAAACGATCAAAAGTCACTTGCCCTACGAGTAGATGGTCGGCAGGATCCGTACTAGCTTTTAGTGTGGATGTTCTTCTGCTGTCTGTTAAAGTCAATCTGTGTCGTACCCAATTCCCCATCGCTTCGAGGATCAAATCTAAATTAATTTCCATAGAACAAACTTCAACGCTCCTGCATAATGGATACAAAAAACGAGATACTAACTACATGCATGCAGAATACTGCTCTGCCCGTTCGCTCCGCCAGCTCCCCGCCCTCCAGCACGTACTCGTTTGTATCTCTTCATCTACATGCAAATGTGTCAAGAGCAATTAGTCGCTCTCGCTTGCAACTACTCTCAACCGCTCATAAGTGGCAGAATTCTTGTCTGCCGCACAAGCCATTATACTTGTGACCCCTTTCCCAGTTTCCATACTTTCTCTCTTTATCCTGTCTCACTGACTGTCAAATCCCCTAGAGGTGCAATTAGAAAATTTGCCACTTAACCTGTCCACGAATCACTCAGGAAAATTTCTTACTCCACTATGCATGCACACTCTACCGAGTGACCTTTTCACGAAACCTGTTGTTCTCTGTCCATATCCACACCCACCCACCGGCTCGTATCCACTCGACATCAACACTTCTATTCATCTACCATAAACTGTCTGCACTGCATAACAACATGTCAGTCAACGACAAAAAGTTCAGCACGGCTGTTGACCCTCTTTTCCTACAGAACGGGCAAAAGTTCACACGCACGGTCCGGAAGCCCAGGTGCCGGACAGGCACCTGTGCAGGCGTAAACCATGGAGCAACTTTAATATAACTTGTGATTTAATTATGGGTAATGACAACTCACATACAGAAAACACTCCGTTTCCAATCCCACGCGTGCACCTGGCGACCGACAACATTTTAATGGACTCCTCTAAGGACACATTTGAGAATTTGCATATTAATTGGTGCGCGAGATAGTTTCAAGCTCCTTGAATGGATGTATGTACACTCGTAATTTAGATACGACGACGTTATCCATCCCCAACGCCGGGAAATTGGCAACGGATGATTGCAGTTTAGGTGGGGCTCCACGTCGAGGGGATGAGGTTTGAGTTACTGTCATTATCATTCTCGCGTTCAGGGTAGCTCACGTATTTGCCGATTAATTGGAACTGATACAGGGAAAGAAAAACATTCAAATCGCAATTGAATATCATCACTCCTTGTCGGTATATCTCTCATCCTGTCGTCCTGGTTTAAGCGTAACGTTTAGTTCGTTTCTGTTTTACTCGAGTGTATAAGTATGTTTATGGAACGATGACGCGACGCGACAACTGGCTCAGGTGGGATGGATATTTGCATTCCAACCAGCACACCCGAAATCGTTTAAACTTTGAGAATGAACGGCGCGGATGATGGGGACGGTACGGATGTGACAGGGTGTGGTGGTTTGCTGGTGGGATATCATTAAGCTGGATGAAAACGAGGGTGACAACGATTCATGGAATTCCACGTTTAGTGAGCTTCGATGGCGGTGGCAAATCGCAGTCCACGCATTACATTGGCAAATAGTCATTATGACTTTGGCGGGCAGGGGTAGCGAACCTTTTTTCTCCTTAGTTTGAGTTTTTTTCTTTTTGGGAACTATTTACCATCGGACGAAATTACATATCATACGCGAAACAGAGTCAATAAATATGAATCATTTTAGGGATGTAGAGCAGGCCCAAGATTATTTGATTGATATTTTTTCTTGCATTCGCGCCTGAGCTATAGTTTCATGTACTGGATAAGGATTTTAAGCCTAGTTCGTTAGAAATTTACGAGTATCACAACTTGTCGGAAACTAAGATGATCGGAGTGGAATTGCGACTTTCATTTCGATAAGAATCTGGCGGAATTTCAACATAGGGTCTGGTTTAGAGTCATCCAATAAGAGGTGTCATTTTAAAATAAATGATACTTCCGTTTTATTTTAAGGAGCAGGGTCTGAATTTGGTAATGCCATAGAAACAACGTAAGGAAAAAATCACACCATCTCGGCAGCCAATTGAAGTTTTTATTTCAATCTTCCTCGACTGCATAATCATGGCGATGATAGTATAATATTAGCATTTCAACAATCGTGCGGAATTTAAAATGACACATTTTGTTGGATGACCCTCTGCAAGTAATATAAAATCTGCTATAAAAGAGTTCTTGAGTAACTGGATTGGACTTTAGTGATGACACCTATGTTATCATCGATATTTCGGGCGAATCAGCCTCTGCGCACAAGGTTTTCCTAAAGGAAAAATGTAAGCCCTTACCAAGATGGTTAGATCCGGATATACGCCAGCTCCCTGCATTACTATGGGACGTAGTTGGCAGTTGTAACGAGTCATACGCAGCAGGGGGTGTAGCGGTGTATGTAAAGAATGGGTTAATTGATCGAGCGGAGCGTAGCGGAGCGAGAGCAATCACCCACTTTTTGGCCTAGCGCGTGCATGTACGGGGAATATAGTGGTCCGAAAACGATTTCGAACTAATCTTGTACGCACTAAATGTAGATATCGGCTATAACCACACATGTGTGCAGCATGTCATTCGATAGATCTAGGTCTGTAGATGAGCCATAAATTATCAAATGAAATTGTTTGATTGAAAAATAGTGAGAAATAACGAAGTAAAGTTTAGAAAAGTGCCATGCGGAGCGAGAGCAAGGTTGATAAAACAACAAATTTGCTCGCTCGATCAAAAATTTTCAGTAGCGGAGTTAAGCCCGCGCATACTGATCTGCCTAGTATGCAATTTCTCTAAAATTAATATGTCAAGCGCTGACGTTGTGAAGCTGTCATTTGACTATCTACATGACAATTATACAATATTGTGCATATACAGGTTGCATGGCATTGCAAAAGCTGGTTTTATTGAAGAGTTAAATGATGTTCTTGATATGTTGAGAGGAAAAAAATTATTTATTTTGGGCGACATAGACATTGACATTTTAAATGATTCCGAGAAAGACACAGAAAATTATTTGTTTCCCATGTCATCATATGGTCTAAAGAGTATTATAGATGTTCCAACCCGTGTAACAGATTTCTCTTCGAGTTGCACTGACCATATTTTTATTAAACTGCAAAAAAATAATAGAACAAAATTTAGTGGTGCAGTCTATGATTTCAAGCTCACAGATCATCATATGGTTGTCCTCAATTCATTCACGAATCCTGACCCTATCAATAATTTTAATCCTCTTAGGCAAAAACACCAAATAGATTACAGGCACGAGTACGATAACTTGGCCGCCAAGATTTGATAACGGGATTTTGTAGAGGGGTCAAAAACAAGCACTTTTTACTATGGGAGGGGGGGGTCCATCTCCCCCCGTTTAGGAGGTAGAGGGACTTTTAGAAAAAATGGTTTAAATTGAAAAAATAAAATTTAAAAACGACGGCAACACTTACAATAAAGTGCTTTCCAGCATTTGAAAGCCAGAAGTTTGTTCTATAATCCTGCATTTAAATCAAATTAATCATGTTAATGGTTTTTGAGAAATTCACATTTAAAGTCCAAATTTTGATAAAAAACCTGAAAAATAAAAGTTTAAACCGATTGTTCTCATAGCTGGCCCTTATTCAAAAAACTAAGAATTTTACCACTACGGCACCTGTACGACTTTAAAGTACTTAGGGAGTTTTAGGGAGTGGTCAAATTCACAAATTTATAACTTACGCGTAAATAACTTGGCTCTTATCAACATACCAGCTGCACATAGAACTCATTTTACTCATTTGCTGTGAGCGCCATTTTAGGAGCGGCCGTCTCCTACTCTACATGACCTAGCCATCTAACGCACTGAATCCGTAGTTGCCTGACTAGGTTCATGTCGCTGTGAAAGCCGTACAGTTCGAGGTTGAATTTTCTCCCCCATCCCCTGTCTGAATCTTCCTCTCGAAACGGCTCAAGGTCCCTTCATCCACTTTTAATAGGGTCCATGCTTCTGCCGTCGTACAGTAGGACCGGGATAATAAGGGTCTTATATAGAGTCAACTTGGTCGTATGGCTCTATTATTTAATGGCTTCCTGAGCCTGAAAAAGCAGCGAATGGCAAAAGTGATCCTGCGTTTGATTTCGGAACTAATATCGTTGTTCCAGGTAACTGTGGAACCAAGGTGCCAATATTGACGTTCAGACCATGACGTCGTTGGTGAGCATCCTTTTTTGATGACAGCGTATATTTTGTTTTGCTCTCATTTACCGCTAAACCAATTTTCTCCGCTTCCACCTCCATCTCGCTGTGTTCTATTATAGAAATTTTATTTCGTGTATAAATTTACAATGAAGTTGCCACACAACTTATAGATTCGATAATTTATTGTTGATCGAGCGGAGCGTAGCGGAGCGAGAGCAATCACCCACTTTTTGGCCTAGCGCGTGCATGTACGGGGAATATAGTGGTGGGAATATACGATTTCGGACTAATCTTGTACGCACTAAATACGCATAAAGTACGCATATAATATATAGATATCGGCTATAACCACACATGTGTGCAGCATGTCATTCGATAGATCTAGGTCTGTAGATGAGCCATAAATTATCAAATGAAATTGTTTGATTGAAAAATAGTGAGAAATAACGTCGATAAAGATGGTCCATGTTTCGGATCCGATTACATTTTCTGTCTTCTTCAAAACGCGTAAATGTATTCTCCACTCAAGAAATTGAAGTCACAAAGAAGAGAGCAATAGATCCACTCACTGGCTTAATTATTCCTTCGTTTCACGCTATTGTCGCATTGGTGGATAAAATTAATGGCAAATACAAGTTGACGCAATATGATCCCCATGCGCCGGGTATTCGAGAGCAATGGGGCGTGAGGAATTTCACTGTGGAATTGGCAAAGGCATTGAAAGCTGATCGGATCATCACACTATTAAGAGGTACCCAAGAAGAATCCATAGATTGCATGCAACGAGCTTTCAATTTCGTCAGAAAAGCCTATAAGGCAAAAGTTGCGAAAGATGTGGTCAAAGCTTCAAAACAACACGTTTCTCGAAAATATGATCTTAAATCTAAACGTCCTTGCAAGTAGACAAATAATTTGATGTATCACACTTAGCTATATGTATTTACTTGAGAGTATTGGTTATGATTGTAATTTGATAAAACAACAAATTTGCTCGCTCGATCAAAAATTTTCAGTAGAGTTAAGCCCGCGCATACTGATCTGCCTAGTATATCTTTCAGCTAAAACATTATTTTTAAAACAATAACTAAACTGGAGGAAAATAATATTTGTAAAGCTCGATTTTAGCTTTGGCAGGTCTCCACTCTCCTTCGGAGAATCCCCCCTATCTGCCACCTTACTACCTCACCTACCGCGCGTATGCTATCCGAAGACCGCAGTACACGCTTAGCAGGCGACTAAGCAAAGCGGTTACAAAAGTATTTGCTTTCCTCTTCACCGCGCGTAAGCTGTCCGAGAACCGCCGTACACGCTGAGTGAGCAGCTAAGCAAAATATTCCCCCCTTTATAAAGGAAAACAACAAAAATTGAATATTGTCAATAAGACTTTATTCGCTATCAAAAATATCGCACAAGTGTGGTACTTTTCCTGGGACGCTCATGAGAACTTCGCTAGGCGAAATACCAAACCTGAGTACCTGTCTACTGATCGGGCGTCGCCTTTTATACACCCGATCGTGGGTGTGCTCTTAACAAGAATGTTTATAACTAATGTTATTTTAGGGTTGCCATGTCTACATAAAATAGTATAATATTTAAAAGGCTGATAAAATATTTAATATTAAATTTATATAATAGAAATATAATATTTATTTAGTTCCTTTTAATAATATATTATTAAATATAATTTATATACATATATATATATGCGTACAACGTAACATATTGACTTTGAAGGAAACTACGATAAAAACATTCATAGTAAGTGAGGTACATGAGAAATAAGTTAATAAATAATAAAATAAATAAATAAATAATAAAATAATTTATTAATAAAATAATTAAATAAATAAGTAAGTAAATAAATAAATATATATTTAAATAAATGAACAAAATAATTAGGTAAAAAATAAATAAATAAACAAATAAATAAGAGTTAAAGGATCCCCGGAAGGGGAATCCAAAAAAAATCGCGAACGCCAGCCCGAAGGCTGGCCCAACAGTTCGACTTACTAAATTAAACCGCGTTTCTAAAACAGATTACGTTATAATTTTATATACTCTTTATTCTCCGACGACCAACTTAGAACTAACTTATCAACTAAAACCCCTTCCATAGGAAGCCTCGTCGCTTCGCCCAAATCTGCAATGTAGTCTTTTCTCCGGTGTACACGCATCCGTTTCCCAGGCTGGTTGCAATGCGCATCCGATTGCACCAGACTGAATATGATCCGAGTGCACTTGAATCAAAACGATCGCGTATGAACAGGTACGAACATGCGGAGCAATATGAACCACACAAAATGATGACGCAGCAAGTCCCGTTCGTAGTGCCGTTTCGACCTTTGCCCTTGGCCTCGGTCGACGGTGTTAACTTAAGTAAATATAATAAATCAAAAAAAAATAAATAAGTACATTAAGTATTTAGTTGGTTTACGAGAGGGTTGTCTGGAATAACAAAAAGTGGACGTCAACTTAGTGATTCTGTCGGAGATCAATTCAACATTCGATCGGAGATGAAGATCAGTGTTAGAATGGTATCTAGATAAGTTAAGCATCATTTTCAAAAGTTTATTTTGAGATATTTGTAATTTTTTTGACTTTTTGTTGACTTTCTATTGGTAAAAGGGTAAAGCATTTTGATAGCAATATTGATTTTGTCGATGGTATTTGAAATGTGTTCTTTAAAAGTAAGTTTTTCATCTAGATGTATACCCAGATACCTTACAGTTGGGTTCCAAGCAACATTTACCCCACATATGTACATTAAGTGGAATATGAGGAAGATAGCAATTCTTTCTCTTTCGACTGAAAGGATTGATTTTTATTTTCCACTTATTAAAATAGTTGACAGATATTCCAATCGCATTTTGTAGATTTGTCTCGATATGGAGACTAAACTCATGTGATGAGAATATACCTGTGTCGTCGGCGTAAATAGCTGTTTGACATTCAGGAAGCCGTGGGAAGTCAGAAGTATAAATATTGTAGAGCACAGGGCCAAGAACGGACCCCTGGGGCACTCCCTCATAAAGCGAATATAGAGATGATGCTTTACCATGGACGTAGACTCTAAAACGTCTGTTGGTCAGGAAACTTTGTATAGTTTTAATTAAATACAATGGAAAACCAATCATCAATAATCATTTTAAAAATAATACCATTGTGCCAAAGGGAGTCGAAAGCTTTCTCAATATCTAGCAAAACCAAGCCCGTATATTTGCCGAAGGCACGGTTTTTCTTAACATCCTGACATATTCTGAGAACTTGATGTGACGTGTTATGATGACTCCTGAATCCAAATAGCTCATCGGGAAAGATGCGCCTGTTGTCAATGAACGCTATAAGTGTTTTCTTAATAATCTTCTTGAAAAGACCTTCAGATTTCCTTATTTTCAGACTCTTTAATACTTCCATTAATTCCATTTGGGATGCATGGTCGTTTGAGGAGGGACTATAGCTATAAAAAAAAAGTCTATTACAGCTTTCATTTACCGTTTCACCTCCGACTGCTTTGAAGAGGTCAGCAGGTTGTCCATTTGAAACAGCAGCTTTGTTAGACTTCTGTTTTAAGGTCAGGGGAACGGAATTCTTTACGATTTTCATCATTGAGAAATGAAAGAAATGAAACATTCTGCCTCACAGCGGTATGTTGACTGGCGTCGCCGTTATACAGACTGAAGAAGTGATTTTTCCGTATTCTCAGCATCGACATTGATGCTATCACTAGGTGCCTGTTCTCATCTCTACAGGCTTTTATTCTAGTCCTATAGCCTTGGCATATTCGTTTTATCTTTTGATGAAACTTCTGGACGAAATGCAGTAGCATCTCTTCAATCGCGCACTTCTTCCGTTCTTTCTTATTTTTTCCTGAGAAGCCAATGCTCTTCCCTTCTTTTTAGCTCGTAGAATTCACGAGCAGCTCTCGTCATTCTATGGCTTTATATGCCTCCTGCTTTGCTGCATGTATTTCCCTGCACTCGTCATTGAACATTCCTTCGTGGTGGAACCCTGCCCAGAGTTTCAGAAGCAGTGCTTTTCAGGGCTTGTTTACAAGGACTTGTTTTATTGAGTGAGTGAAGTGGTGAAAGTGCATAAGTGCGGTTTTTAGCGATAGTAGCTTTCCGACCATATCTTTGTGTTCTGGCTCCACTCCACAGAATCCTTGATATCCGTAGGCGCATCATTGCTACTACAAGATAATAGTCCGAGTCGATGTTAACTTCTCGTAATGTTCGAACATCAAGAATAGTGGAGGAGTGTCTGACGTTGATCGCGATATGATCAATCTGGTTGGTGGTTGATTGATCTAACGACCGCCAGGTGTCTTTGTATATTTGAGGTGCGATAAGCTTGAGTCAGTTTTCAGATGTGATGTTGTGCAGGTTGTATTTGCCGATGACTCTCTCAAAGGTGCTTTGTCTACCCAGCTTTGCATTGAAGTTTTTTAGTACATTTTGATGTCATAGCTAGGACATTGGGCATACCTTCTGCCGAGGAGATCGTAAAACTCACCTTTGACGTAGTCATCTCTTTAATCTGTGGGGGCATGAATGCAGATCAAGCTGATATTGGATAATTTAGCCTTGATGCAGATCGTTATAAGGCGATCGCTATCATGCCGAAAATCTGAGACTATCTCGAACAGCAAGTCCACACCCGAACAATCGTTGTTCTCTCTCCCTAAAGCAGTCGCCATAGTAGATGTCACAGTTTTTCATCCGCTTTTTGATTGGTCCATTCCATCGCATTTTCTGAATGGTGGTTAAGTCCACTTTATAACGTTCTAGGGCGTCCGCAAGTTGTTCGCATGCATATGGTCTGTTTAGCGACCTAACTTTAAACGTGCAGATCGGAAGCTCTTTTTGCGCGGGTCGTCATCAAAAATTTGGTCCGTTTGACCCGAGATTTATGATCGTTTCTGAGTACATTTTGTTTTAACGGTTACGGCTTGCTAGGCCATAGCCCAACCGACACTAACCCGGTTATGTTATCCGTCGGCGGATGCTATTCCTACGATGCCTTTGTTATCCGTTTACAAACCCTGATAAACTAGACTTCCCTTAATAAAAGGCCTAAAACCTAACCAAAATGTTTGGATCTGAACAGACGCTACCTCCCTGCATTATATACAAGTCGAGGAATAGCGGAAGACGCTACCAACTGCACTACGAGGCATATTCGTAAATTTTTTTCCCGATTTCAGCTCCCTGGCAATACGTGCGTTCCCTTAAGAAAGGCCCTAATAAGGTAATCCTATGATGTTGAGGCCCAGGTTCACATCTTACAGTAGCGCCATCTAAGAAGAAGAAGAATTATATGACATTATGCCAGAATCGCAGCTTGTCGTTAAATCTCGGTCCTTTCATTAATAGAACTCTTCAAAAATGTTGCAATTCATATACTCATGATTTAGACTCAGCTTCATTGAGCTTTGCAAAAGTCTTCGGCTTAAAATCACTCAGCAGCAGTAGCAGTAGTTACAGACCACATCGTGGAATCAATAGTCGTAATCCTCGACTGTAATCCGCTCACTTAGATTTGTCCACTTGTCTTTCAATAGTATGACACATTGCTCACCGTTTGTGCACCCCTGACGGCAAAGACCTTTTACCTCGACATCATTCTCGACTGCCGGCCTAAAAAGCGGATTTTCATTGGTATTCAACACGGCAAAGACACACATTCAATTGGTATAATAACTGCCTTTGAGATTTCTTCACCGTGCAACACCGTGCTCCGGCCCGAGACGACCCCAGCTCCGCCGTCATCGTTTTCGTTGCCATCAAGCCAGGCTGCTGTTTTTTTCCGTTACGTGGAAGCTAA
Organism: Merodon equestris; assembly: GCA_958301585.1. Taxonomy (NCBI): domain Eukaryota; kingdom Metazoa; phylum Arthropoda; class Insecta; order Diptera; family Syrphidae; genus Merodon; species Merodon equestris. The sequence continues at coordinate 123,393,396 of OY284414.1, forward strand.
CAGGCAGTCTATTGATTCGCAACCGTTCGACAAACGAAACGCAAAAGAAGGAAGTTTGTTTGGATTCAGGATTATCTCCATGCGATTGAGAGAAACTTTGTGGCTCCACTGCCACTCAAACCCGAAAGCCAACCATTTACATGCAGCCCACACACCGCCACGCCAGTTGCAAAACAATGGAAGGGATGCCAAACGAAAAGGGGAGACGAAAACAAAATTAAAAACGTGAATAGATCCGTGATTTAAGGACCTTTCACTTAAAACATTTTCGAAGATGATGATATTCCCGCTTGGCATAAATTAAACGCCAAGCCTCCAAGTCGTTCGACGACTTTTCAGCCGACGCGGCGGTGAGCGCCCTTTCGGGCTGTCACAGGTGGGCGGGAAGCCGATGGAAAATCATTTTCGGGCATGTTGGAAATTGGGGACAAACGTATGCGAGTCAGCATCGGTCGTGCAGCTGTTCCTCAAGGAACAAAGGCGATGCCAGACATAAGGGTGCCTGTGTTGTGGCGCAACAACCCCCTAAGAGGGTTGTCTCAAGTGTTGTTCTCCGTTCACATACACCCACCACGCGGAGTCTTGGTCTCATAATCATCCTCCTCGGCATCTTCGTCTTCGTCCTGATGGCTCGTTGCGTATGCAAATATTTTGCCGAGAACGACGCGCCGACATAGATCGACAATTATCCTTTGTAACATTATTGTTTGGCGTGTATTTGTTTTGTGTCGTTCTTCATTCGGAGGGTTCGACTGCTCCATGGCTCGTCGGGATGCTGGCAGAGAAATATTGCAGTTTTGATTTATTTTCGAGCTTTGGTAATCTGTTGAATGATGTTGCTTGTGCTTGTTGTTGGTCGACTCTCGGTGTGGGTTGCTTCGAGTGGGGCTTAGTGTTTGTTTGGAAAATACTTGGACTCGGACTGTGAGGGACGTGGGATGTGGCGTAGATGCTAGATGAGGGCACTGCAGTGGAGTGGACTTTCTTTAGGTTGGCGAACTCCTGGGACGATGGATGAGAGGGACGTTTCAATAACAGTTGATTTTGGTCCATTCGCTTTTATGGATTTTAAAATTAAATGAAATTTCAGCTATGGAGATAGCTTGCATTCCGGAATGTATACATTTCGTTTGAGGATCCGAAAATGGGACGATGTCTTGAGTCTTGATGAGGAGAATCCTTCAACCGATTTTGGATTGGTGTTTCATTTCGTTGATGATGAATAATGCATGTCCTCAGCTCCTTGGCTCTTTGAATGAGTCGATAAGTTCTATGGGTTCTATGTAATACATCCAGACGATGGTGAGGGTTTTTCATCACCGTTGACAATAGTATGAAAGATTAAAGTAAAAATGTTAAAAGGGTTATGTGGACAGGGACAAAGTACTTTTTAATTGCCTCCTACTTCGGCTCATCAACAGAGTCCTCAGTTATATTCCAACTCATGACATCCTGTTAATTAAGATATTCGAATTAAAGAGTAGTTTTACTGCAGCAAGATGCATGCCTCGACAACAAAGTCTTATTTTGGTCTTATAGTCTGAGGAAAGAACAAGTATCAGTTATTAATTCATCTGAGAGAATTAGGCATCAGTGGACCACTTTGCGGAGAATTTTAAAGTATGATCTTCACTTATTTCCATACAAAGTACAGATAACTCAAAGAATTTTGCCACAAGCTGAACCACGGCGCTTGGCAAACGCTCAAAATGTCGTTGCAATGATTAATGCTGAGCCGGAGTTGTATTGTACGCTCTCTAGCTCAGTAAATAAACAAAATGGTCGCTTCTAGGGAACCGAAAATCCTCATATTGTTCACGAAGAGTCCCTATATGATCAAAAAGTTGTTTGGGCCGGTGCTGTGTATGCGTTAAAACCATCATTGGACCGTATTTCTTCAAAGTTGGCGATACAGTGGAAGGCGATCGATATCCGTGGATGTTGGCCGATTATGTGGTCCCAAAAATGCGTAAAAAAGGCTTATTTCACTTTTGGTTTCAACAAGATGGCGCGACATACCATACTGCGGACAAAACAATGAACCTTTTGCGTAAGAAGTTCCCTGGAAGATTGGTGTCAAAAAAGGGCGATATTGACTGGCCTCCGAGATCGCCGGATTGGACTCCTCCAGACTTTTTTCTTTGGGGATGTTTAAAAAGCAAGGTGTATACTAACGGCCTGAAGACAATAAAACAGCTTAAAAGAAACATTCAAGCGGAAATCGCAGAAATTTCGACCGAAATGTTCGAAAATGTCATGGAGAATGCGCGAAAACGAGCCCATTTTTGCATCGGCAATAAAGGCGGTCATTTAATTGATATTGTTTTCAAAAATTAATTAAAATAAATTGTAAAGGTCCAAATTGAATAAAAGTTTTTGAATTTCCAAAATCGGTTGAAAATTGTTGTTATTCGAAATTTACATCAACCCATATGTGATGGCGCAATAAACTATACGTCACAGCCAAAGCATTGGTGAATACGCCAAATAGAAACATTCGATGACGGCGTCATTCGAGAGCTTCCGGTGGACTGACGATAGTGACGAAAGCGAGTACAAGTGGCTGAGAGACCTAGATGCGCATCAATTTTGCTCGACACAGGAATCGAACAAGTTGTTCTCGTCCAACGCAGTTTAGTGAAGCTCTTGCCATTAAACCATATTTTTTCAAAAATCAAGTCTGTGTTACCGTTTCATTGAATGAATCGCCGTAGCGAATGATATTAACAGACCTTTTTGGCTTGCCATTGGACCACGTACCACAATTACTTGGCCAATATTGTATTTCATTACCAACCTCAGACTCTGAACAATACCTTAGATTAAAATAAACATTTCACCTCCTTTTACAAAATTGTTGCACTTTTCTATTAATTTGAAATGATACCCTTGTTGGGTGGCTCTGTACAGAAGGGAAGAAATTAAGTTAGGATGATTAAAGCCTAAAAATCCTAGAAAACGTTATGTTTCTAAAAGAAAAGTTCCTCTCGTTGGTCCCGCAAACATTGATTCATTAAGGTTCGTATTCTCTCTCCAAAAATCTAGTCTACTCGTATTGGTCCTATCAAGGTTCTTACTCTGTTTCGACTAAAGACACCCGAGAAACCCAATGTTGGAATACCTGTTGGTTCTTCTATCAAATTGTCTAATTCAAAGAGAAGTTCTAAACGCTAAAAAATTCGTTCAAATAATTTAAGATTGACGTGAATAACCGATTTAACTTTTAAATTTTAGTCCGTTTCGATGTTTTAAATTTTGAGAGAAAGCTGGAAGCTCAAGATCCAAATCAATCACTTTGAAAAATCTAGATATAAATTTTAAGGAATCTCTTTGTCCCCAAGGTTTTATTTTATTTTCATTATCAGCTTGAAACCTTGAAAAAGCTTCTCGAAATTCGCGGAGAAAATTATTCATTCTCAGTCATTATTGATAATAGTGGCCACACCTCCCGGCTCCTTTTAGAAAACACATTTGCCATGTGGAATTAAAAAGGTGAATGCAAGTAATACACAACCTTTCCTAAATTCTACTGAAAATAATTACAAGGCTTAAGGAAGCCACTAATTTAGAGGTGTCTAAACTGGGAGTCAGCTGGATGTCGGTCTCAAAATATCATATAAAGAAATCTCTCGGAAGCACAATATTTTAGTCCCAAATGCCACTCGAAATATTCACCGTCATTATCGTTCTAATTTTAGACGAGTTCAAAAGTCCCAAATAAACTTCTGCTCATTTAATAACCCCAGTCATTGATTGATATAGAACCAACTTGCTCCTCCAAGGTCTAATTTAATAAAGACCAAGTATTTGTCCCTGATAGCTGCCCCGGAATGCTGTTAAGAGGAACAAGGGTAAAAGGATCCACCCGAGTTCCTTACGTCCGTCAAGTGTTTTCATCAAAATTTTTATTAACTGTTATTAAGTTACACAAATAGCTATCAGCTTACCGTCGCCGTAGCCCCACGCAAGAGAAGATATCAATTCACCAACTACATGTCGGCCACAAAAGGCCAAGAACAAAAAAGGATACATCGACCGTCACAAACAACAACAACAACAGGACTAAACAGCATTACTTAATCGTCATCTAAATGTGGACAAAAAGAAATCGAGAGAAGAGTAAGCCCCTAATAGAAATAGGCCAGGGCAATGGAAGAGCCGTTCGTTCGTGCCTTGCATCGGATGGCGCAGAAATAAAGGGAAAGACAAATGAAGGCAAAGGCAAAAGGGAGCGAAACTACAAGAAAAGGTCCTTTCATAGAGCCAGCCATCCACTTAATATAAATGCTTTTACGTTAGCTAGTGCAAAGGATCTTCTGCCTTGCATTGCCTCATCCTTACAACCTACCATCTATTCACTAGGACGCTAGGATGTGTTTGCCTTCTTTTCTTTTCAAATGCTTGAGGACATCCTATTGACATCGAACGGTTGTTTCTCTCCTTTTCCCTTCTATCTGTTTCCACCAAATTGCTGATTTTACATTCTAAGTAAAAGAAAAACAGGCACAAGATACAGCTAGATGGAAACCGTCCAAAGATGGAAGGGACTACAATAAATAAAATAGAAAAAGTAATAAATAGACACCAGGAGGGAGAGGAGGAAACTTGAATTTTTTTTCGAGGAAATAAAAGTAGTTTCGGATTTCGTCCATCACGCGCTCGCTTAAAAGGATCATCATCATACCCCTTCCCTCAGAAAGAATCACTTCCCTAACAATCATCGTGCCCATGTCCTTGTAGAATCCCTATAGTATTACCCTTGCCATTCGTCGCGAATGGAAAAGACGAATTCGCAATTGAAATTTGCATTTGGAGCGGAGCAAAGCGAGTCCGTCTCGGCGAAGGTAATTTAATTTCGTTACCTCTCTCGTAACTCGCGGTCGTGGTCGTAGTTGTAGTTGTCGACGTCGACGACAACCAGGAGGTGGACGTGGACGTAAACGTACTGTTTCAGGATTAAACTTTTCAGCAGTTAGCATAACTTGAGGGCTTCCTTTTGTTCGGGCAGGCTGACCGCCAATGCCGCATATGAAAGTGGAAAATTGAGTATGAAATTTCAACCCTTTTTCGGTTGAGATACATTTGTTGTTCCTTTTTTATTTTAGACAAGGATTATGTCCTTAAATTTTGTGTGCTACCAGGACCAGGCTGTGGGGATGAATGGTGAGTGTGAGTGGGCATGATATTCTGAAATAATACCAAAAATTATGATAACGTCTGTGAAGGAACCGAATCATATCCTTGACCATTTAAAGTAAGGGAATTTGGTACGTACACCTGCGGCCAGGGCCGGCCTGAGGCACTTGCTTTCACGGCAGGCGATTGTGAATTATAGGCGTTAAGGGTTGAGGATCTAGGTATACTTTTTTTTTTCTTCTTTCAAATTCATGCGCCAAATGAGAGGTATGTGCAATAAGCAACGAACTAATCGACATCTTCGATAGCATGGAAGATTTACGCGTCATTTAAAATTATTCTAACGAATCATGTAAGGTTACTAGACAACATGATATGTACGTAGGACTATAACAACGAATATTCTGATATTCTGAATTTTTTTTTTCATGTAATTGCGCGATAGAAGATTCTCAAAAGTAACCTGAATATGCGATGTGTGTTCAAAAAGTAAAGGGAATAGACTGGTTATATTAATATAACAAAATTCAACAGAGACCAGCCAAATATTCTAATAGACAAAGCTCGACCAGCGCGGTCAAAAGTGAAAGCAATGCTGACTGTGGTTTTCGATCGTGCACCATGAGCTCTTGCCACAGGGATCAGTAGGGACTAGTACCTACAAGTGCAACTTGCCATTTTGAAGGTAATTCGATTATAGAAGACCTCATTCCTGTTGGCAAAAAAGTGAGACAGTCGTTATTCACAAACCTCTTTTGGGGCTAATAATTTCATCACGGCTACAATTAGCAATTAGCAATTAAGCGCCGTTTTAATACCACAAAACTCGTTAAACCTACGGGATGTGAGAGGGATGTTCATTCAATTTTTTTTTATAATTCGTGCAGGTTCAAGACTGTACGCTCCCATGGTGTTTGTCACACAACCTGGAGGGTGCAGATGGTTTGTGTCGAAGATGTTCGTTCATTTCTCTCCGGGGGTGGTTGTCCTGGATATGATTCGAGGGATTCGATTGGATTTGTCGCCTTGGTTGTAGTTCCCAGTAACTTTTTGTTTTTTGTTTCCATGTTATTAAGGTATTATATTGGAAAAGCACACACAGAGTATGCATTTTGGAGTGATCTTATACTGCGAGTGTTATGCTTTCGTCAGAACTTTTTGATCATCTCTCATTCACAACTGATGTTGTTGCACAGTTTTTTCCGTACAGGAATTGTTCTTGACTATGGTCGGACTTGAACTATAGACCTTCTGCTCAACAGTCGGTGATGATTACCATCGCAATACGACCACCCCATTCACCTGTTCATTCAAATCCAGCCCGTGGAGTTAAGAAAACTGGTTATTTTGGCCAAGCTAAAATTGGCTACCTCTGAGAGGTCAGAGAGGAAGTATGTGCAGAAACTGCGACTTACCAGTGCTGGGCATTCGCAGGGAAAATGGTGCAGGGTTTCCTCTGGGTGGTTGTTATGACAACTACGGCAGTGGGTGTTAGAGCGGATGCGGTCCTATATGCCGGATGAGTTCCTATATGCCAATGGCCCGTACTCACCGCTACGATTTTAGTTATGTTGGAACGGTGACTATTGAGGTGGTGGTTCGTTTTGTTTTTTTAATGGGAAAGCCATGTTTTCCTTGATATCCTGTATCTGGTTTATTTAGTCTACCTAGGAGAGTTTGAGGTGACTCCGAGCTTGGCTGACTCATCGACCATCTCATCCCCTCTAGGTTGCTTTGTCCTGTCCTCCCCCAAAGGAGCGCGATATCCATCCAGTCGTCAGCTCGTTTAATTTCTTTCATGCATTGATCCACCAGTTTAGGTGGATAGCAGACGAAAGAGCTTTAATAGCGGCTTGGCTGTCGCTGCAAATAGTCGTGGATATGTAATTGGGGTGGACTGCACTGAGTATTTTGCACGCTTCCCGGATCGCTGGCACACCGGATCGCTCCTACATCGTGCTCCAGGTTGGAGCCACCAGTGAAAATCAGAAGTTAGAATTTCTCGACTGCACGCTTTCGATACTTCTCTGGAAAGAAAGTGAGAGCGCACCGCACTATTGAAGTCGAGCGAAGGTGTAATGTAATCCTTAGGAAGCGAAGTCAAATTCATTTGCAAAAGTGACAGAGCATTGCTGTGGCCATACGGCATAGTTGACCAGAGGCCCTCTTCCTTAAGTCTGATGGCGCCGCACACCGCCGTATATTTGTGGTTTCGATTTGTACTGATCTTTTGATCTCATTCAGTTTGCCGATGTTATACTCATAAACTAGCTTTCTTTACCCGTTTTTTTATATTGGACTTCCAGTTAAGCTTTGGATTTAGGAAAACGTCTAGATACGTAGCGCTGGAGGACAGAGATAGGGTCGAGTTGTTTGGCCGTGAAATTCTAAATTGCGGTATTTTGGTCTTGGTGGTAAATAGCAGCAGTTAAGTTTTCTTTGAATTTATACTTAGGTCGCTTGTAGCCCAAGCGTAAACTCTGATATCACGAAATATCTCTGTTACTAAAATTAAGACGTCGTCCACATATGCTACTACGTTTGCAGTTGACATGAATTCTGATCTAACCTTTTCAGTCAGATCCTGGGTGATTCCTTCATGCTAACTTAGTTGCCCGAGCCCGTAAAAGAGTTGGTGCAAGAACTTTAAAATGTTACGTCCCCGTAGTGCTTATTTTTAAATGCATTCCTCGGCTTTCAGAGCTACTTTCACGACTTGAACTTGATGCAGACAGTTACGCGAGATACAGATTAATAAAGCCGTCTCCTGGAAAAATATTGGATTTCCTTTTGTAGTCCCTAATATTTTGACACAATTCATGGCTTCTTTGACCATTTTTCAGCCCCCAAAAAATAAAGATAATCCAAAAGGACATTATTTCAAAAGCATAAATGAGATCAAAGCTGCATCGCTGTGAGAATTAAATGATCCCAAAGATCATTTAATTGTGTGTGAGAATTAACAAAGATAACAAATTCCTTCTCCTAAATCTTCAAACAGCGCCCCAAAACGAAATTCGCTGCCACCCTGCCAAATAGTACCCTCACACCGGCCCTGCCCATTACGCCATGGGAGTACTTACAATCTAACCTAGCTTAAGGCAGCAATTCCGGTCCCTTTACCAATTCGGCTATAATGCGTCAATTTATGTGAAGATGATTTTACATCAAATGAACTCTCCTCCAGCGCCGTGCTGCGTCGTGGCTTAAGTAAATTCCGCTAACAATACAAAAGGATGATCAGACAGTAACTCTAAGCTGACAATGGGTAAACGCAACCTCACATATGAGCAGTCGTGCATCCTTCAAACACCGAACCAGGAATCGATTTCAACTTAACTTTTACAACATACATACGTACGTGTGTATGTTACGTCGCAATTTTCAATCGAGCCCAGTCCTCCAAGGGCATAGTAAGTCCTTACTGCATTCGCTGGACGACGAAGAAGTACTTAGGAAATCTTTTCACGTAATGTTTTCTTTTTTCCACATCCATTTTTCCAATTGAACGCTTCCTTCCACCTTCACTTTCTCGCCTTCTATCCCGCTGGGTAAGATTGGACGTACGAAAACTACTAAGGAGCGTAGAAGGACATTTGCGTCAGTCTTATTACAGTGTTCATTGAAACGGAATCACCTTTCGATGAATAATTACCCACGGCCAAAGGTGACACTGCTCGAGAACGTGATCTCTGCACTATGACTGTTCTGTTTGTTTACATTCCCTTTCTTGTACGCTCCATTCGTAGAGGGAGGAACTGCAAAACATGTCCTGGAATAACAATTAATCCGCTTGTCCACGGCGAATGGGCGAATGCAATAAATTTATTAGTTTCGAGAATAAAATTTCGGCTCATTTGTTGTAGACCTTGTCACGGGAGCGGGTGTTTGCCTGCGTTGTGGGCGGCGGGAGATATTTTGGATGGCATGATATCGTACACAGAACATAGCGCACGCGGTCAACAAACATGACACCCCGGACTACAGCGCCCCGGTGCAGCACAATCGACATTCAGGTCCGCTACGACACGGTGCGGTACCATTAATTAACTGTCCGGAGAGATTGTGTAAATTTTTAATGACCCAAGCAATTTTTTTTTTAATAAAATTATTACGTTTTATTATAATAAACGCGAGTTAATTGGCAATTTTGGTGGCAGTAATAGAGCGGACTCAATCTGAATGGCAAACAGAGCGGAACGGACTGGGAGACGGGCTCTCCGATGCTCGGGGTTGGTGCCATAAAAATCAGTTGCAGGTATCTTCTTTGATGTTTTTTTATCCAGAGAAAGGTGACAAAGTGGAAAGGTGATTTTCCACAGAAGAACACGGAGGAGAAGAAGCAGGAGCAGAAACCAGGACGCGTACTACCCGGTAAGGGTGTATGTGTGCGATGGTTGGTAGCGTTGGATTGTCGTTAAGTCGATAATTGGACATTTCCCGGCTGAGTTTAATGAAACCAATTACAAGTAGTGGACACAATTCTGCTCTGACGTTCGTCGTCCGTTTGCCGTTCGTAGACGATACGATTCTGCATTTGCATATTCACGCTCTGTACACGACAATTAAGACACGACATGATGACGATAGCGATGTCCATGGCAATGGCGATTGCCACAGCGATAGCCACGACGGTGAGCCATTCATACGAAATGCTATGCTACAAATGCTGGACATTGACTGGGAAGTGCCGCCTAGAACGGTTACTGTGTATTGATAATGATGATATGATTATCCGGGGTAGATCCCTTAATCGGTTTCGAAGTAATTAACACGGAACGCATTACCTTTATGAATGGCAATCTGCATGAATTTAAGAATCAAATCTCTAGCTGGGAGTGGCTCGTTCTCGGATATCGGTCGACGGTATTGGTCGATTGCCCTGGCCTGGATGGGATGCGGGTGGAAATTAATTTCTTTTAATGTTACGGTCACTTGAGATTCCAATTAAGGAGCGAGACATCGATTTGCGATGATCTCGGTGCTTATGCGATGGAATTACATTTTTCGTTGACGCCACAACTTTAAGCATGAAGTGTTGCACACATGGCGTATACGCAACATTCGAATATTGTACAGTCGTTTAAGAGCCAGTTTATTGCTATTTAAGTACAAACAACAGGAAAAACGCCAATGTCTTTATTATCGCCATGAAACATTTGTGCGAAAAGCATTCCTAGCATATCCCTTGAATAAGTTTCACGAATGGAAATCATTCGTTTAGGAGCATCTAATCTCTATTTTCTACCATATCATTTGGTGCTGATTTTTTTTATAAAATAACTAACCACACTTCCATGGCCGTAAACTTCGGCTACAATTGTAAGACATTCAGAAGTTGTATCGTAATAAGTCTGACTCAAGTAAGAAGTAAATGGTCATCCAATAAGAGGTGTCATTATCTGATATTTTTTAATCATCATTGAACTTAAGTAAAGTTGGTAATGGTTTTCGTCATCTTTCATCGCCTTGTCGCACAAAAATAAGGAATTTAAACGTCTTAGATGGAAAACTAATGTGACGACTTCAACTCGCATTCGGCAGGGTCGGCTCTAAGTATTGCAGAGAGTGTGACTGAATATTAGGTTGTGTTCCTTTTCTGGAAAATGATATTTGTGGGACGGCTCCAGGAAATGAATCGGGTTACCAGATGATGTTGATTAATATTTTTATTTTGCCTGATTTTCAGCGACTCCGAGGTTGTTGTGTACTTCCGACGCCTATTGCACGACGTCGTATCCCGCAACAGCCAAATGGGAATCGTAATTCGTGGTATTTCTCCTCAACGTGGCATCAAAAAAAATTTGTAATACATATATGTTATGTACTTGTTCTGGAAAAACTTTTCATAATTTGACATTGGAGTTGGCAATAAATGGAAGGTCCTTTCAACTATGCAAAAAAAAAAAGATAGGCTTCGGCTATAATCCACCAAAATCTGTTAGAAAAAATAAGGTAAATTTTGATTTTTCTCGAAAAATGGTTATTTATTCGTCAATATCCATTATGTCCCCTTCAAGATAATCCCCCTTAGATATAATACACGTGCGCCAGCGTTTTTTTCTAATCCTCGAAGCAATTCTGATGCGCTTTTTGGTATAGCTTTGAGCTCTTTCAGCGATGCGTTCTTTATCTCCTCAATCGTGGCAAAACTCCGTCCTTTTATGGGTCATTTCAGTTTTGGAAAAAAGAAAAAACGGTCACAGGGGGCAAGTTTGTTGAAAACGGAGACTGAAGGATGATTATGATATTGTTTTTGTCCGAAAAATTACGAACAAGTAACAAGGTCTTTTGGTTAAAATTTAGTAATTTCAAAACAAACTTCTGTGAGAATATCTGAAAAAAAAATTCATGGAAAAAGCCAACTGACACGCCAATATCCTTAGCAATTCTAATCGAGATTCGAATATTCTCCACAATAATTTGCAGAACGAAAAAAAGGCCTAATCCAAAGAAACAAAATAAGAATGAATCTAATACAAAGAGCGCATCAGCGAAAAAAATAAAGTTAAATACCGGTGCGAGCGTGTCAGAAGACCTTGAAAAACATTATGGAATCATCGATTTTTTGCTTGTTTTCTCAACAATTTCAAGTTTGGTTAAATGTGCTCAGTGTGATGGTTCGGTTGAATTCAAAAGTTGCAAAAAAGAAGGTCTTGGCTTTCAAATCCAGGTAAAATGTGCCAATTGTGATCCACGCTATATACCGTCGAGTGAGAAAATTGGTAATCGCGACGAAATCACCACTCGATTTGCTTTCATAACGCGTATATTAGGTTTGGGTTTAGCAGGCTGCAATAAGTTTTGCGGTCTAATGGACATTGCAAGTCATTTTTTATCCAAACCGTCTTATTTGGATACTATGGCATTGATTTGCTGCAACGTCAAAACGACTACTGAAAAATGTCTGCTTTCCGCCACAGATGAAGAAAAAAAAGAAAACAAGTGCTAATTCGGCGTCTAATACTTTGACTGTTTCTGGTGATAGCACGTGGCAGAAGCAAGGCTTCAGCTCCTTGTTTGGTGGTACTTCATTGATTGGTTATTGGACTGGAAAAGTTATAGATATTTTCGTAAGTAGTTTGCATTGTCAGGCTTGCAAATTATGGGAAAAAAATTTGAATACTGCTGAATTTGAAGAGTGGTACGAGGAACACCTTGATAACGGTGAATGTCAAGCCAATCACACAGGACCATCAGGTAACATGGAAGTATACGCAATAATCGGAATGTTCCGCCGCTATAAGTATGGAGTAAAGATCGGCAACTTTATTGGAGACGGCGACAGCAAAACTTACAGCAATTTAGTGAAAACGAAAATGTACGGTTAAAATTTTACTATAAATAAAAAAGAATGTGTAGATCATGTGCAAAAAAGAATGGAAAGACGTCTACGTGGTCTGGTAAAAAACACTGTTGAAGATAAAGTCGTGAAAACAGGAAAAAATGCAGAAAGAACGGCAAAGTAAGGTACTCGAGGGCAAAGGAAAACTCACCCCAAAAGTCACCGATGACTTGAGTCGATACTACGGAGCAGCAATAAGATATACTGCGATAACCCTCAACACGATAAGTGCCCGACAGGCGAGAATTCGTGGTGTCCGTATCAAAAAGCTCTGGCCACAACAGGAAAGAAAAACTTTAAACATAATTACACTCCACTTCCAGAAGATGTCATACAAGCCATCAAACCGACTTACGAAGATTTGAGTAAGGACGAACTTTTGGAAAGGTGTCATGGAGGTTTTACCCAAAATACCAACGAAAGTTTGAACCAACTAACTTGGAGGATTGCACCGAAAAAATTATCTAGCAGCAAACAAATTGTTGAATTTGCATCCTACGTACATAGTTGCATGTACTTTCAATGAAGGTGCCGGTGCTTTTCTCACCTTTCTGTCAAATATGAACGTCAGCGGTGGGTCGAGCGCTCACGAATACGCAAAATCGGAGGATAGCTGTCGCATCAACAGGGCCGAGATACAAGCTCAGCAACACAGCAAAGAGAAAAAAAAGGCTGAAGACATCGAAGCTGCTGCAGCATGTCTACTCTATGGAACTGGAATCGATGATTCAGTGTAAGTTAAAAAAACAGATTTTTTTTTCACCTTTTTAGCTTTTAAATCTTTTAAAACGTTTTTCTCGAAACCACTTTTTAAAAGCCCGTGCTCACTGTTATTTAAAAACTACATCACCGATTCATTTGAAACTTGGTACACGCTTTCTACATATAAAATACCTGCCCTCTAAGTTAAGTTTTTTTTTTTTTTTTTTTACATTAAGGGGGATTTTCACTTACAAAATAGCGAAATGTTTCGTGAAAAACAGCAGTTTTCACTTTAAAAATTTAAGAATGTAAAAATGAATATTCAGAGAACGTAGGGGGGAGGATTTAACAATACTTCAACTAAATTTTAATGGTTTTTTTATTTCAGATAATTTCCAGTTGACATACCGTGAACACCGCAAACCGCCTATTTCAAAGGACGTTCTGTGGAAGACTCCATCACCGGCTTGCTTGTCAACATTTTTATATAGAAAAATTACTGAGTATTTATATAAACTCATATTTTATAATGTACAAAAAGTTTTAATGAATTTGCTTTACCCATATTTCTGAAAAAAAATCGAAAAAAAAAGTGTTTTTTTTGGCAACGTAAGTTTTGCAACAATATTATCAGAGCTATTATTCGCGAAATACAATCGCAGGGATGTGCAAACATAATAAAATAATGTCGGACCTATTTTTCCATTGACATTTTTCCAAAGACATATCTTGGTGACCCATATATGGCACAGAAACACGGGCTCTCTCACATGATGAGTAGTCCTATTTGTACTCAGTGAATAAGGAACAAGCCGTAAGGTCTGTGTAGATCTGGCTTCTTCTACGGATTCAATACCTAGGCATTCCCGCGCAAACTAACACAAATGGAAAAGAAGGAGAGCCGATAAAAAGTGTTCGTTACAGCCCGTGGAGAACTCAAAACGAAGCTTTTCTCAATCACCTGGGTTGTGCATAATTGAAAAGGTTTCGTCAGCATCCCGCTGAGTATAAATACAGCAAACCAATCTCTGAATGGAAGATTGTACTCAATTTATAATTATTATAAGTAGAGTGCTTTGATTTTTTGGATCTTTCTTCTAACGTGAACCTTTTCAAGCTAGACTAATCTAATTCCTTTTATGAGCTTTAAAAGCGTATGTGAATATGTAATGTGAAGTTAGTCTCATTCAAACTGTTATAAAATCTAATTTCCTCGATATACGGAGATTAGTATGCAAAGCTTTATTTTACTGAGCCCTTTCAAATCTTGTAACTTCCCATCAGCAATTTTTCCTATTTTTTTTTTCTTTTTTCCGTTTTTCAAATTTTCGATTTCTGGTTTTCGGATTCCCCACACCACAGAGAGGCAAAATCCTCCTTGCTACAATAGTGTCGCGTGGAATGTCAACAGGCGAACGAGCCTGTGACGGCAACTGGAGAATTCTACGCCTGATATGTTGCGCAACATTTTACGCACAAGTTGTCGAGTAGTATCGCTGAATTCGTGTTTTTTGAGCAAGTCCGACTAAAGTACGAAAGTGGCTGAAACTGCACCGAAGCATACGAATCGCTTAGCGCAATAGAAATCCCCGTATTTGATGCAACATACCCACAACCCTGTTGACGGGTGACGAGGCGATACAAAAAGCCAAAGATGAGAACAAATTGATTTTCCTCTCTGTAGGGTACTCCGCACGCCATTGGTGTCACGTAATGGAGCACAAGTTGTTCGAAGGTGAAGAAGTGGCCAAGATAATTAACGAAAACTTCTTGAATATCATAGTAGACCGGGTAAAATGTCCGGATATTGACACGATGTACATGAATTTTGATGTGATTATGAATGGTAGCGGGGGTTGGCTAAAGTCCATTTGGCTGACTCCCGACCTGGCTCCGATAACGGCTGGTACGTACTACCCGCCCACGAGCAGGTCCGGCAGTCTTCTCAGCAGTTCTTCAAGCCGTTGCGGGTAAGTGAAAAACTTATCTGGAAGATATCATCGAAACTGGCTTGATGATAATCGAAGGCATACAGGAAACATTGACGGTGAGACCTCTCGAAGTTCTTTTTGCTCACGGAAGTGCAGAGACAAAACTCGAGGAAGCAATAAAGGTTTTTAAATACAAATTTGATAGCCAATACGATGATCATCGCAAGTTTCCCGAGGTCACGAAGATTAACTTTATCTTCCATGCGTATCTGGAAGTATAGGATGAGGATGTTCTCAACATGGTCACGCGGACGTTGAAATCGGAAACGGCGGAATACATGACCACGTATTTATTGGATTTGCTCGATATTATGTCGATAGGAAGTGGTATGTGCCACACTTTGAGCAAATGCTTTACGATCAGGGTGAACGACAAATGAAATTTTGTATGAAGTAACGAGCCAACAACCGCGGCCGAATCTTGATACGAAGATCATTACGGCAAACTAGCTGGCGAGAACTGCAGCGAATATATAAAGGCCGCTGAGCAGTTGTACCAGTTCGCCCAAACCTTTCTGTTTGATAAGCAAAGTAACACCCTCCTGCGGTTGTGCTATGGATCCCGAGATGAATTAGGGTCAATTTCGTCCCCACCAATCGGTGGCTTCTTGGATGATTACGCGTTCCTGATAAAGGGTCTTATCGACTACTACAAGTCCTCACTCGATTTAGAATCGCTATTCTTTAACGATGTGCATGGGGGCTGCTTCTGCTCCCAAGCGAATTCTCCAAGGGTTTGAGGATTATGAGGTTCAAAGAAGAAAGCGACGAGGCGAAACCATGTGGAAAGAGCGTCGCAGTTCACAACCTACTCCTTTTCTCGTACTACTTCGGCGACGAAGTGTACCGGCAGAGAGTGAAGCTGCTCTTTGATTAATTACGAGTATTTCTCCACAACCAGCCCGTTTGGTTATGTTTTGTCAGAGACAATGTCCAATGTACTACTGCATGAGCACGGAATCGATCTTATGGCCTTAGTCGGTCCGGATTCCGATCAAACCAAACAACTAGTTGCGATCTGTCAGAGTTTCTTCATTCCCGGGATGGTCATCGCTCGAATTGATCCCAGCAATCCAACCGATTGTGGCATGGCGACGGCATGGCGTCTAGCACTGTAGATGAAGCACTGGTTTTTGGATGAAAGCAATCTTGTGCACAGGACATTGATCGCTGATGCAGGCCTCGAACAATGTGTCAAGTCTGGAGTAAACAGGAGCTGCCCGCAAGGTGGCGTCTTGTCTCCGCTGTTATGGTACATGATGGTCGACTCTCTGCTCGATGCTTTCATTGCTGTTCTCTCTCTCGGCTCGCTAAAGATGAGCTGTCAGTCTCAAGGCGCAGGCGGCGCTAGATGTGATCGAGGACTGGTGCACGAGTAATGGGCTGTCGGTTAATCCTCTTAAGACTGATGTCGTTCTCTTGACGAGAAGGAGGAGAAATACTGGCATTACTCAGCTGGTGCTAAAAGTAATTCCCATCCCAATATCCAAGGAAGCTAAGTACCTGGGAGTCATCTTAGATAGTAAGCTTCGTTGGTCAAAGCATGTTGAGTCCAAAACCACCAAAGCGCAGTCAGCTTTTTGGATCTACACGGCTCTGATAAGACCGATAATCTCATATGCATCGGTTGTGTGGTGGAACAGGCTAACACGCAAACACGCTATGGCTTCTCTCACCAAACTCCCAAGAGCGGTCTGTCTCAGCTGCACGGGGGCTTTCCCCAGTACACTGGGAGCTGCTCTAGATGCTATGTATCCAACCTTCTCTCCAACTCCAAATTAGTGCATGAACTCAAGGCCCAAGACTAAATTCACTAAAGCTTGTATGGGTCCCAGGCCATTCTGGGATCCCAGGAAATGAGATCTCCGATTAACTCGTTAGAGAAGAGTTTCTCAGGACCTGAACCCGCCTTAATGGGTCTTTAATGCATACAGTCGTAGATGAAGAGAATATCCAGGATGCAGGATGACTAAGCGCGTACGTTCTGATGTCTGCAAGAAGTCCGCAACATTCTTCTTATCCGTAAGGAGACATGATTGCAGAAGGCTTACGGACGGGCCATTACACTTTTGCCAAGCATCTCTACGTGCTTGGCATCAGTGAGGCACCTAACTGTGCTACATGTTGCGAGGACACAGCAGAACATTTTTTCTGCGACTGTCCCGCCTTCGCTCGCGCACGGTGGCGCACCCTTGGGATCGACGTGGTGTGTGCCGAATCTCTTAGCTCCACATCACTGAATCCCCTCCTCACTTTTCTCCGGACAAGGTGTCTGTCTGGTAGTACAATGGTCCGGTATTTGTGTCTGAGTGCTCCAATTGATAGTGGACGCGTCCAACAAAAAAAAAAAAAAGTAAGTTTTGGGCATTGCGAGCAGATTGTGGTATAATAATCGCCCATCTGAGCATACTATATGCAGGACTATAAGTTAATTTAAAGAGACTAGCTCTGATAAAGAAGTCTTAAGCCCTACCCAGCTTTGCTCCAAATTTTGCATTTGACATTTGAAATATGAAAGTGATGAAGTAGATCCAAACTATGGATTTCACGCTATAGCCACATCTCACATAGCATGACCCGTCTTGGCTTTATTACAATACAAGAAAAATGTATTGAATGAGTTATTCGCATGTGAACTGGCCAACAATATCGTATGATTTATCGCCGTTGGATTTCATTTGGTGTGTCAATGGAAAATATCGTACTTATGCACACAATCGACAAACTCTTGACTCTTTCAAAAGTAATATTCGTCAAGTTATTCACTCAAGTTTTAATATAAGATTTGGGCGTACTGGTACTGGCCGCTAATTCACTAATCCTCAGGATTAATGTTATTACTCTCATTGCTCCGTAGATTATTCTAATATCAAACGTATAAAAATAAAAACCTTATTGGACAAGACTGTGCTTTTGCACCGGCGACTAATTTTGCTTTTTAAACATCGTCCGATTTCGTTATAGATTCATTGCCCCCCAGACAAAAAGAAACTAATCTGTTAACTCATCGTGCTGGCACATATTAGATTCATCAAGTCAATACAATAAGTCACCGTTGCAATTTACTGCACCCATCCTTTTCTGACCGAATATGGGACATGTTTCAAAACAGCATGTTGCCAAATTAAGACATTTTCGTTCTACAGTAGTCGCCTGACGATATTAATCCATTTCATGCCGGTGTCCCAACAACTCAACGGCAGTGATTAATATGTTTTGAATGCATTTGGCATACTGCGAATTCCCATCAACGACAACAGGTCACGAGCTTCGTGACTGCAAGTGCTTGCGAGAACTAAGTACGTAACATATGTATCTACTGGTGTAATAATAGTGATTATCTAATCGTTCCGGTAAGGTATTCACGAACAAATTGCTTGAAACGTAAAATGGTTTTTTGATCTAATATTCTATTTATGATGTTGTCCATTATGGCTGAGCTAGGTATACGAGTATAAAATTGAACCAGGATGATGCGGATGAGCTAGTCGAACGTTTCACCATTAACGTCTTTATCGCTTTAGTTTCATTAAGCCCCTCATCAATATTCACAAACACTGCTTAAGAAATCCTAGAAGATTATTAAGCACGAAATAATGGACTCAATATTCAAGGAAAATCTTTATTAATAAGGTTATCGCGAGCGGTGCCGAGAAGTGATGTAAGTTTGATGGTGTTTTATGATGTTTTAACGTCCGAAAAGCCCAAATTCACCAGTCAACCCGATACCTTCACAAAAGGCTTTTGTAATTCTCACTCTCGAGGTAATGATAAAAAATACGAAGGACTGGCTGGAAATTATTTACTGATTTTTGGTACAAAGTTTTTTTTTTTTATACCTAAGATGAAATTGACCTCTTGACAGTGATTCCATTTTTAAAAAATTCCCTTTCTCCTATACCCGTCAACTTTTTGGTAATAAAAAAGTGGTGCAAGACTGCAACAAAGGGTTATCTTAAGGTACAATACTGTATGTATACTGGCGTTTTGATGATGTAACCATGACGTTGTGGCGATATAACCATTCGCCGCCCACAAGTTCGAAAAAAGGGGCTAGGTTGCTAATCGAGCAGTCCTTGAGAGAATATTGCGTTCGTCGTCAATTCTTCGTCTTGCACAAGACGAATCTCAACTTGGGGAATTTTACGAAAAGACTTGGACATGAATCCGCTTAGCATTCAATTTACTTAAGAACTGAGCACATGGAAACGGATCTAAATTTTGGTGGAAAAATCATCTATAGCGCTAAAGCATATTTTTGGTTAAACGACTTCCCAAATAAGCAAAATTACTGCATTTGGGGAGAGAGAAATCAAAAGTCTTTATTGCATTCAGAAAAACTTACTGTTTGGTATGGATTCTGGGCAGGTGGCATCGTTGGGCCACACATCTTCCGAAACGAAAATGGGCCTACATCGGGCGTTAATTTTTTTTTATAATGGACGCGTACACAAGAGGTAATGACTACCCTTAAATGTCAAGAAGTCAAGACACAGCTCGGACCGAAGGTATAGAGAGAGAGAAAGAAAAGAGGTGCCAGTACACATTTGTTTTAAATGCTTGTGGATTGTAATGAGTGGGAAAAGTTGAGCTGGGAAGAGCATTCTATATTCGTGTTCTATTTCGTATTTGTTTGCCAAAATAACGATAAAACAGAAAGAAAGAGGAGCTACATAAAGGTGTCTCAGTAAGATTGCACTTTTTAAAATTGGAATATTTTTTTTTTCATGCAAGTGGCAACTCTGAAATTTGACAGCTGTCACCTCTGTTTATTCCGATTATTAAAAATGGAGCGCTTTTCGAAAGAACAACGCGTTATAATTGTGAAAACTCATTACAAACATGGGGAAAGTTACGCTCGAAAGAAACCGCTCGCAAACTTCGCCACATTTTCAGGCGAGAAAGTGCACCTTATGTGTCAACCATTCGAAGAGTGGTCAAAAAATTTGAAGAAACTGGGTCAATTATGGATAATAAGAATCCTTTGCATCAACGTACCGGTCGGTCTCTTGAAAACATTGCTGCTGTAAACGAGAGTGTCGCCGAAAACCCGAAAACATCAATTCGACATTGTTCTCAACAACTGCAAATTTCACGAAGCACTACGCAGCGAATTTTGACTAAAGACCTCCACCTTCATGCGTACAAGATTCAGTTAACTCAGGAGCTCAAACCAGCAGACCACGGAAAGCGCCGCCAATTCGTTCAATGGGTAATGGAGCAAAGTGAATTCGATGCCAATTTTTTTGAAAAAAGTCATTTTCTCCGATGAAGCGCATTTCCATATGAATGGCTTCGTGAATACACCAAATTGTCGAATTTGGGTCTCAGAAAATCCTCATGCAATCCATGAGAAACAAATGCACCCACAACGAGTAACTGTCTGGTGCGGATTTTGGTCAGGCGGCGTGATTGGACCTTACTTTCTTGAAAATGAGGCCGAAATTGCAGTGACTGTGAACGGCATTCGTTACAGGAATATGATAACGGACTTCTTGTGGCCTCAACTGGACGGCATGAATCTGGACAACATGTGGTTTCAGTAGGACGGCGCAACCTGCCACACCGCGTATGAAACAATCGACTTATTGCAGCAACGATTTCCAGAACACATTATCTCACGAAATTCTGATGTCAACTGGCCACCAAGATCGTGCGATTTTTTTGTTTGGGGTTTATGCGAATAAACCCGAAACAATTCCTGAGCTTAAATCGGAAATCCAACGCGCCATCGGTGAGATACAGCCACATCTCTGTGCAAAAGTCATCGAACATTTCATGAAAAGTGTAATGGCCTGTCATCGGAGCCGTGGGGGTCATTTGCCGTATATTTTATTCCATACTTAATCGGAACATGTCTTCTTTACAATACAATAAAAATATCACAACTCTGTCATAAAATACTTGTTTTTATTTTAAAATGAAAAAGTGCACTCTTACTGAGACACCCTTTATAAGTACATAAAGCGAGCATGTTCGAGCGAATCGATCGACTTCGCGATATTGTAGTCTCCAATGAGTTTCATTGCTCGCTTCTGTATTGTATCTAGCAGGTGCAAAGAGGTCTAGGGAGCACTAGACCAGACATGACCGTTATACGCAACCTTGGGGTGGTTGTAGGCCTTGTAAATTAAATCCAGATCAAAGGGGGTGAAATATTTCTTGCATCGTTTGAGGAAACCTAGGCATTTCGCAGCGTTCTTGGCGACCTCAACTATGTGGGCATTCCAACTAAAATTTTTTTTACAATAACACACATACCAAGGATGAAAAGTATTTTTGGTTTCATCGACACAAGCGCTATTCAAGGATAATGGCAGATTATTGGTAGTTAGCTTGACTGACAATAGACAGCATAGTGTTGTGAAAGCTTTAAATTCCACTCTATTGTTTATACGCCATTTAATTATTATCCGACGCATTGGAAGACAGCGGTAGTGCAACCTATCCATAAAAGAGGTAAAGATACCTCGAACCCGGCGAATCTTCGGTCGATAAGTCTTTTGCCGTGCATCAGCAAGGTCTTCGAGAAGGTGATCAATAGAGCCCTGACTCAATGGGTTGAAGACAACAATTTCATCCCGGATAACCAATTTGGTTTCAAAGCGGGGCATGACACTATTCATGCTGCGTCGAAACTCGTATCGGATATCCAATGGAACAAATGCAAGAACCAATGCACGGGTGCCTGCCTGATTGACTTGGAAAAGGCCTTCGATACCGTATGGTTGGAAGGGCTCTACTACAAGCTCAACCGGCTGGGCATAAGTAAACCACTGCTATAAATGATTTTGAATATGTTAACAGGTAGAAAGTTCGTTGTGAAAATTGCCAACGTGACTTCTACCCAAATATTTGACATTAAAAACGGACTACAAGAAGGCACGGTGAACTCGCCGATCCTGTTCAATATTTACCTCAGTGATCTGCTAGGTTCGCTCCACCACTCAATAGCGTACGTAGACGATCTGGTTGCGTACAGATCTGGTTCGAAAGTCGAGGTCATTAAGACGCTCTTGCAGTGTGACTTTGAAAAGATTCAAGGGTTTTGCGATAACTGGAAGTTGAAAATCAACTTTCAGAAATCAGAAACCATTCTGTTCAGAACAGCGTTGTCTAGGGCCTCGAGGGACACTAGAAAGAACTGGCGCCAGTTCTCAATCATTGGACCACAGGGGCGTCCACTGGCGAATCGAAGTGTAGTCAGGTACCTCGGGATCTGGCTGGACCAGTATCTATATTTTAACAAACATGTGGATGCTGCTCTGGCCAGGGCTCGAGTCGCTTTTGCTCTGGCAAAATGGTTGTTTCACAGCAGCTATCTTGACCGCAGGGTAAAGGTAATCTGCTACATGGCCTTAGTCAGGGGCCATGATCGCTTACGGATGCCCCGTGTGGTTTAATGTGAGTGCTAGCTTGATAGAAAGGATTCAGGTGTTTGAGAGGCAGTGTCTGAGGTCCTGCCTTGGATTGCACAGAACACCAGAATCTCAGTACATAAAATTTTACTCCAATGAGGTCCTATATAACAGGGCCAAAATTATTCGAATAGATAACTTTTTGATTAAGTTAATTCGAAGGCACATGGCGAGGGCCATGACCTCGACCAACAACCTGATCTCTGGGGCGTTCTACCCCAACGAGCGCTATTTCGAGCTTGTGCGCCTTAAAGGCTTTGTTCCCCCCGAAGCGTTCCTCCAATTCGACATGGACGGGCTGATCCAGGACAGAGATGCGGTGCCCGTAATTTTCCACGTGGCCCGTAACGCTGTGGAACGGCGGCTGCTCTACGGGCGCGAGGTTGTGCTCCACGAGCCGGAGCGACTCCGGTTTAGTATGGCGGTATCGAGTCACGATGGGCGAGACGTCGTCCGGCAGCACCAACGTTTTTGGTGGCTGGGGGGCACACCGTCGGCGACTGAGTAATAGGGTACACCAGCCAGCCAACAACACCAGTGGCTGGCTCGCATAGCTGGCTCGGTAGCTATGCCTAGCATAAGGTAGAATTAGGAATAGAATAAAATTAAACAAAAAAAAAAAAAAAAAAAAAAACATGTACAAAACATGTAGATTAAGTTGAGTCTTAGTCATGTGTAGTCTATAGATAGGTGTATTTATTTTTTTAGTCTAGTTTAAGTTATTTTATATAAAAACAAAAGAAAACACATTTGCTAAGTTTTTCATACATTTTTCTTAGCCTAATCGAATTGATCTTATAATAATTGCCAACATAGTTTAGACGTCGAAAGACATAGTTTTAAGTTACTTATCGTATTAACTTAGAGAGTCCGCAAGGAGCCAGTAAGTTGTTCTAAGAAATAGCTCAGTAAGATAGATTTAAGCGATTTTCACTGTCTAGTTTTAAGTAATATTTCAAGTAAAAATAAAAATGCATTAGAAGAAGAAGAGAAGACGCCATTTAATTATGCTATCAAGGTCGGGATTTAATGTGCTTAACATTCGCTGCTGTTCTAGCTCTACAGCCGAAGAGTCCTGGAAAGAATATGAAAAGCTTAGGATACTGTCATCAACGAAGGAGTGTATTGGATTAGAAGTAGCAGATAAGAGATCTTTATAAAAATGAGGAAGAGTGTCAGTGACAGAACAGAGCCCTGGGGAACACCAGTATTTATTTGGTGAATATCAGACTTGAAACCGTCCAAAGCAACTTGAATTTAGCGGCCCGAAACTTAAGTTCTAATCTATAGTGGAAGTGACTCATCGATACCATAATGCTTCTAAAATATCAAGCCCAACAATCTTGCTTGTGGACTAGCAGTGGACCTGCTGCACCAGTGGACAGTACTGCCGGTCATTAAGGAGTTTCCGCGATTAAAGATATTTCATAAGCTGACGATTTATCAGCGTTTCCATGGCCTTAGAAAGAAGGGACGTTAAAAACGTTTAGGGACGAGCTGGACAAATGCTGTTTTCCATCTATTCGGACAGAGACCAGAAGAGTAGGAAAGATGAAAAAGCCCACGCAGTGGTTCTGCCAGCGTGGGGGAACATTCCTTCAGAAATATTGGGAGAATACCATGAGGACCAGCGGATTTGTGCACGTTAAGTTCCTCAAGTACTCTAGCAACTGTACGAGTGCGAAAGTGGATTTATGCCATGGAAGATTCTATGCTCTCAAGTACAGGCGAAGGCAAAATGCAATCTGGGAGCATTGAGCTGGCTGCAAAATGTGCAGCTAGCAGATTGACTTTGTCTAAAGAGCCGATAGCTGGGATGTCGCTGTAAATGAGCGTAGAGATTGAGAACGAGGCAGAATTCTTTACGATTTTCACAAATGACCAAAAGTTTTTGCTGTCTAGCACTTTTTGCCTCAACTTTTGGTCGTCGGAGAATTTGACACTTCGAGTCAATGCATTACAATCATTTCTGGCTCGTTTAACTTATTTCGGTTTTCCTCCGAGGGCTTGGCTTTCTAAGTCCGAAAGCTCTCTCAATCTGATAGCCTCTTTACAGCTCTATGACTCGAGCCATGCATTTACTTGAGGTTTGATACTTTTCTCTCTACATACTCGTATGTATGTGGAATGAAGGGTTTCATGCCCAGCAGAAGTAAGTTCAGTGAAGAATACTAGTCAGTTTGGTTTCAGTTTGGAGTGGGGCGTAAAGGAGAATCGAGTCGCGGTAATAGCGTAGCGTAAGTGCGGAAAGACTGCTGGCCCAATTTTCGAGTTGCTAAAACCACTCGGAATATCAAGAATATTCGTTTATCGGGCTTTTGCTCGCTTCGGCGAATTGTCTGGAGTAGAGGACAGGCCAAGAAGTGTTCGCCCGCGCGTCGTCCGTACGAGTGCGGTAGTAAAGGCAGTACGTGAACGAATTCGGAGAAATCTCCTTAGGAAGCAGAAGATCATGTCCAAGGAATTGGATATATCAACCAGATCCATGTCTAGGCTAATTCGGGATGATCTGCATATGAAAGACTATCGTCGGTCCACGGATAATCTTCTAACTCCTCAATTAAAAAAAAATTGGTCCGGAAAGGTGCAAGCGACTTTTGCAGTGGCATGCGGACAATGGCCATGAAAACATTCTGTTTACGGACGAGAAAGTTTTTACCGTGGAAGAAGTTTTCAACAAACAAAATGACATGATTTATGCCACTTAATCCAAGGAAGCGAAAAAAAATGTTCCAAGGGTTCAACGTGGCCATCATGCTGTTTCCGTAATGGTTTGGGGGGGGTTCTCTCACCATGGTGTCACATCCCTCCATTTCTGTGGTGCAAAGGCTTACCAAGAAGATGTGCTAAAGGGTGTTGTGATGGGTTTGACCAATACCCTTTTTAGTGGACACAGATGGATCTTCTAACAGGAGTCTGCTCCAGCGCAGAAAGCCAAAACCATGCAGTAGTGGCTCAGAGTCAATATTCCTGGCTTTATAGCAACAGAAGATTGGCCGTCGGGCAGTCCAGATCTGAATCCACTGGATTATGGTTTGTGATCAGAATTGGAGAACATGGCCTGCAAGACTCCCCACAGAAATTTGGAAAGCCTTAAAACAGCATTAACCAGAACAGCGTCCACGATCTCCATGGAAACCGTACGTGCCGCTATAGCCCAATGGCCACACCGTTTTAAAGCTTGTCTTAAAGCAATGAACCCATTTCGAATGAACCCAACTTTTTTTAATAACCAATATTGTGTTCTAATAAAAGAAATAATTTTGAATACAATATGGTTAGTGTTTTTTTTTAAAACGTCTAGGCACGTCACTATCGAGGAAGCATAGTAACCAGTTAAAATTCCTAAAAAAAAAATTGTTGAGTCCGCTCCAATTGGCTTTCTCGTAGAGCCATACTGTTCTTTTATGAATCCGTTTTCTAACTCGTGGTTTGAACTAGAAATTAGCTGAAACGACACAGTGGTCTGACGAGCCTAGAGGTGACAATATATCGTAAGAATACATATCAGAATGAGAGGTGAGAAACTAGTCATGGATGTTGGCCGAATCATCTGCAATGTCAGGTTGGCTCATTTACTAGCTGGGTTTATGCTGTTAATACAAAAGTAAAGATGTCGGGTGGTAGAAGGGTAAGTCTCTAGTCTAAGGGTAAGTCTAAGCTTGAAGGGACGAGATCCAAAAGAATGTCAAAATATTGGACCTTGAATGCAGGAAAGCATAAATAAATATGTACAGTCATTCGTGTAGGTAGGCCTTAGAATTCAGGGAATTGGCGGAATCACATAGAGAAGTCGGCACCACCCCTGCTAATTTCTAATAGCGCAGAGGTGAAAGTACAGTGAAAGTGTGGATCAAAATTCGCTGCTCCAGATAATATCGTCAAATGTGCTAACGTCGCGTCGAGCTTACTATGAGAAGCGGTTAAGTAGTTTTGAGCAGTCATATAGGCATATGAGTCCAACGGTGATTTCATAGTTGAAGTAAGCTCCTGTGTTTCGTATTTAGACGTATTCTTGATACCGAATATTAAGGTTTACGGATCGTGTAGTAGTTAAAATTATTACAATAGTTTTTTAATACAATGACTTTTATTCAACAAGCTCAAGAAAGGAGAAATGTACCCGCATCGAGATAATCGAATGAATTGAACGATCAGAGACTGCGCTGAAGTTATCTCTTTCAAAAATACATAGGCTTTGGCACAATCAAAAAGGTTTCCATGTCAATGGCAGGATGAGAGATTCTGTGTCCAAGGCTTAGACCATTTTTGATTTAATGGACATGGACTATTTGTGATATTTACTGTCGATAGACGCTCAGTAAGGAATGGGTTTGAGTCTCCTTATCGATGCTACAGAATATTCAATAAAAATCTGAAGCAATCCAGAAACACACGACTTCGAGACTTTGATCATTAGATCATTACCTTAGTCGGATCCTGGTTGCTATATGGAAAATAATAAAAGAACAAAGGGAAAGGAACAGATGGGACGGGCTGACGAAAGTGAGACAACTTGAAAAACTTATAACGCGACCTGCTTTTTTATAGATTTCTGTGACCTACCTTGGAACATTCGATCCGAAGTTTAATAAAATCACAACAAGGTTTTGAAATAAACATGTAAAATGTAACTCCTTGATGATAAGTCACTCCTGGCATTTCCAATATAAAAGTTTGAATACGAAGGCGATTCATTAAATTAGGAATACAATTTCGACAGCCAACTGTCCGGACCATCCAAACTCATTTGACCTAAAAAACGATTTTAGCAAAATCAAGTGAAGTCAGTCACCAACTTAGGTACGCATATAAACGAGTTTTCGGTCATCTGGTCTGTCGCATGTCAGAAGTTTCGAGAAAACTAAAAATCAAAGCAAACTTTCCTCATCCTTAACTAATTCCTAATTGTAGAAATCTGTCGCACGCAGACCGATGGGCATCTCGAATCTGATGGCCGCTCTGAGACACAAGGACGACCAACATCTGCTTTATGTCCCCAATTGGTTGGAGCAAAACTTTACAATTCTTTTTTTCCTAGCGCTTCGTTGATATCTTGCCTTTAAGTTTGTTGCTAGTGGATGGTGTTGCACAGGATACGCGCTTGCTGCAGGAAATTTTCACTCGAAAAGGAATTCGTGTCAGAGTGTCGTCTGTTTTCAAAGTGTTGCATGGCAAGACCCCGATTCTAGTTTCTTTTTTCTTTCTTTTTGTTCTCCCTCTCTGTGTATGGTTCCTTTTTGTGCAACCAAATGCCCTCTAAGAAAACGAACGTCAAGTGCACCTCAGTCAGTGTATACATATGTATGTAGCAGCAGCAGCAAAGCCTAGTTCCATTCAAGACATGCTACGAGTTATACTCGTATATGAGGATGTGTGCGGACACTTGTAGGGGGGGAGCAGGCGAAGGAATTTAGTGCAACACTCCAGTATGCAAAAGTGCAACATGTGCAATTTTCTTTTCGTTTCAATTGGGATGACTTAAGAGGGACGAGAATACAACGACGAGGAACGTCAACGGAGAACGGAATGAAAGAGAAGAGGAAAGCATAGAAAGGGAGACAATGTCTTGAAAGTACCTTCTTCAGCCTATACCCCTGCAGAGGTAGATGCAACAACATACGTCCTTACTCCACTCTGTTCCGTATCCCAGCCAAATTCTAGCCGAAACTAAATCTTCGCATCAAGGACATTCGTTGGAAGAACACCCACTTGGTCGTCCATCACTTCCACAGCCTGAATGCCTGGTAGCATTCCTTAAAGGACTACACAACGGGTAATACACTCAAGAGCTGTCTAAGTGACACATTTTGTGAGAAGCGAAGTGAGAAACAAAGCGAAGCTGAAATCCTTCCCAGACTCCCAGCCCTGTTCTCATAGTTTTTGTTTTTTTTTTTTTATCTCATTTTGCTATTTGTTGTTCTCAAACTTTTTTGTTGTGCTTCGAATTTCTTTTCAGCTCGGCACAATAACTAAAGGATTGTATCCAACTCGTAGAAAGGGAACAGGATACGCAGCAAAAATAAATGACTTTCTAGTGCTCTACTGGACCGCTGCAGTATCCGAGCATCCAAGCAACCAAGTATCCTGATACCCTGGGCCTCACTCGTCCCGCCTGTTACCGCTACCACTTGAGATGGCATCATGAACTCGTTCCTGGTCATCCTTCACGTGTGTGTATTTGTGTATTCGGGTCGTCCAACTAAGGGTGTTGGATTCAAATTGTATCAGAGGAAGACACATTTTATTTAAGTTTCCATGGGGCAATTAGATTAATGCAAGTGACTGACAAATTTATGAAGGCCCACTTGGGAATGAGGAGGACACAAAGTATACTTGAGGTTGAAGTTCGGAATTAGGTTGAAGTACGAACACTTGTGTTGCCTTTAAATCTACAAATTTACACTAGGATTTTGCTTTTCTTCTTATTATTTGGTTGATCCTATCCATAAACAAGTTCTGGCTTTGCTTATTTAATGTAAAGGCATAGCTTATTGCTGGCTTATGGGTTAATTCAAATATTGTTCTACGTGACATTGTCTGGTTCCAATCCATTGGACTGTGAAGCTTCTTTTGAAAATATACTGTCATCGAAATGCCTTCCCAAAGGCTGCTTTAAGCCTTTTAGTGTTTTTTTAGAAGGTTTTAGAGTTCCAGCAACAGGCAGGCTACATGTAATCAACTAGAAACGACAAAAACCCTTTTGAAATGAAGCATAGCTTGCCGAGATGATGAGGAAATATAACCGAAAGCTTATGATACAGTAACTAAAGGTAAGCCGTTACGGAACCCTGCATTGGAGAACATGGATAACATTCAAATCCGTGTGAGGTTACCTACTTACTTAGGTGGCGCTTCAGCTCGGAGTAGACCAAAACCTCAACCAATATGCCTCTTCATATAGCCTGACCTTGCGCTAGTTGTTTCCAGGACGTGCACAAGTCTGCTGCTGTGTCGTCCCTCAGGTTTAAACTCAAGAGCAGTGATGACCGTATGACATAGCCCTCCTCACGTCGAGAGTTCTCTAACGTATCAGCAAGGATATCGAAGCTGGAAATGGCCCTGTATAGCTAGCCTCTAAACACGCTATCGTATGCAGCTTTTAAGTTGTCAAATATGTGGTGGAGTGATCTGTTTTTTTTTTCCATGACTTGACACAGTGAAAATATTTGATAGATGATGAGCTTCCCGGACCTGAAGCCACACTGATCAGTTTATTTACAAACCGTTCCAGATCTTGTTTAGGAGACTAATGCCTCTTTAGTTGACGTAGTCAAAAGAGTGATTCTTCTTGTCGATCGGGCACCTGATCCTTAGGTTTAATTCACCGGTCCCATCGGTGAGCTCTGGTTCTCCCTTACGGAGCAGCCTTATATGTTTCCTATAGAGAAAACTAATTTTTGAAGGCAATTATTGCCATTGCCGATTCCCAATGGCGAGAGCCGAGAAGCCAGAGGTTTGGTTTGGAACTGGGGTTTTGCCAGTACCCCGCCGAGGAGAGAAGCCGCGAAATGAACATTCGATGGCGTTGGTGTTATCGGGATCCGAACCATCGTGCGTTGGAGGCCGACACACTATCCACTGCGCCACGGCGCTCTCGCACACAACATAGGTGAATGAGAGAAGGTTGGCTCTGGCTCTCAGTGAGCTGTAACGCAATCTAAGAAGAAGAATTACGAGGGTGGTCCGATAAGTACTTAGCCTACAAAAGTAAAACAAAAATTTTGGAGAAGTCTTCTTTTAGCTTGACCCAGCGATGGTCCAACTTCTTTAACCCGTCTGAAAAATACGTTTTCTCGAGGTCTGCAAAGTAGACCTCCGTGACGCCGATGACCTCCTCATTCGACTGGAATTTCTGCCCGGCAAGGGACTTTTTCAAGTTTGGAAACAAAAAGAAGTCGCACGGGGCCAAATCTGGAGAATACGGTGGATGGGGCAGCAGTTCGTAGCCCAATTCGACCAATTTGGCAGTGGCGAGGGCGGAGGTGTGAGCCGGTGCGTTATCATGGTAGAAGAGCACTTTTTCCATCACCTAGTCGGGCCGTTTTTTTTCTTCAATTCGGCGTCGAATCGGCCCAATAATTTGGCATAGTACAGGCCTGTGACCGTTTTGCCCTTCTCCAGGTAGTCGATGTGGAACACACCTTGTGAATCCCAGAAAACGGTGGGCATCATCTTTCCGGCCGATGAGACAGGCTCCGAAGAAGGAGCACGTTCACCGGGTGAAGTCCACTGTTTCGACTGTTCCTTGGTCTCTGGTGTGTACCAGTGGATCCATGTTTCGTCGACTATCACGAAACGATGCAGAAACTCCTTCGGATTGCGCTTAAAAAGCGTCAAGCACTGCTCTGAAGTGGTCTCACGGTTTTGTCCGAAATGAGCAAACGCGGCACCCATCGCGCCGACAGCTTTCTCATGCCCAAAATTTCATGCAATATGAGCCACGCGATCTTTTGAAATGCCTACTGTCTCAGCTATCTCGCGCACCTTCAATCGGCGGACTGCCAATACGAGATCGTGGATTTTTGTCACGTTATCCTCCGTGGTAGCCGTTTTCGGGGCACCTGGACGTGGCTCATCAAAAACCGACGTGCGACCACGTTGAAAGTCGTTAAACCAATTTTTGATGGTCGCCGTCGAAGGAGAAGAGTCACCGTAACCGTACACAACATCCAAACGCTCTTTGATTTCGCTGCGCGATTTCCCTTCCAAAAACTAGAATCGAATCACCGACCGATATTGCTCTTTTTCCATTTTTCTAAAATCCGCGGACACTCCCGCTTCCATACGCGGTCAAAATAATATTACGATTCCGATCCGGCTGTAGTTTCGACAGCTGTCTACTAGAATGTACTACGCGATAGTAAGTTCTTGCGATACTGGCGCCATCTGGCGGTGAGGCTAAGTACCACTCTCGTATTGCCACTCATCTTATGGACAATATCGCCATTGCTATTTCAACAGCGTCTTCACTATCCATAAACTAGGCACTGGCAATATGAGAGGCGATAAATTGCTTAGCATATTGCCCGTGAAAGCATTGACGAAACTTGGATGCTAGTTTTTATTAGGTCCGGCGTTAGAGCTATGTGAGGGGTTGCTCTCTCTGGTTCACGGATTTGTAAGACGTTGACATGGTGGATACTCAGGCCCCCTGAAAACTTAAGACGACAAGCAACGCATTTAGATTCTACAGAGCATTTCGGGGAAAGATTTGAAAATGTTTGTTGAAAGTGCATCAGTTTTTGCCTGCGGACTGTCACCTGGTTCAAAATACGCTCACGCTCTTCTGAACCTGAACGAAGTTGCCGGTTTTTTTTTTTTAGTCTAATTTCATCATCAGCGATGAGGCCCATTTCCATCTGATTGAATACGTTATGCAAACAAAATTTGTCATTCTGGGGCACTGAGAAACCTCTATTTACGTCAGGTGTGTTATTGGGTCTCATTTTTTCGAGGACGTCGTTAATAATGCAGTTCCTCTGTCTATTAAGCGACACAGAACCCTGGTCAACGAGTCTCTATTACCGCAAATTGAGGAATTGGAACTAGGCGACATGTGGATCCAGTATGACATATAATTTACTCGCTCGAGATTTCTTCTTTAGAAAACAATTCACAGATCTTGGAAGATTTCAAAAAGGAAATTCGATAAGAGTGTGAGGGCTTAGAATGTTTAGAGGGTTTAGAATGACTATGAGCATCTTCAGGACAAAGCTTTGTAGGAATGAACAAACGAGAGTGGGTAAAGACACAAACAATATCATGATTCGTAATACATTTTCTATTTTTGGGATGAAGGAACCTAACATTGAGAAGTTTTTCTAAATAGTGGCACAAGAAGCAACGCTCATTAAATAATGCGAATCAACTCTAAGAGAGTTTTTTCAGGCTGTCTTATTGACGATGAATTTATACAAAAGGAACTTGTTGGGTAGTTTCCCAAATACTGTGAACGTTGCAAGACAGCAACTGCTTGGTTAGTAATAACTATCCGTAGGTGATGCCACGTGCGGTACGATTGCTGATTCTGTGATCCGTTCAAATACGAATGAACCTCGCACCTTCAAAAAGAAAAAGGGGGTGATAGAGAAAGAACACGCAGTGAGTACCTTTGCCGTTTAGTACAGCTCACCTGGATCGTCACGCATCTCTTACGAGTGGAAGAGGAAGAAAAAGAATTTTTTTATACTGGTGCCCATTGAAAGTTTTACGAGGTGTGTTGTGTTCTTAAGTGCTCGGCGTATTGAACGAGGTCGGAGGATTCTTTGGTATGCCAAGACGAATCATCACGGACCGTGGCACCGC
Source organism: Merodon equestris (assembly GCA_958301585.1). NCBI lineage: Eukaryota > Metazoa > Arthropoda > Insecta > Diptera > Syrphidae > Merodon > Merodon equestris. The sequence continues at coordinate 123,426,296 of OY284414.1, forward strand.
ATTTATGTAAATAGAAGACTTTTGAGCAGTATTACGAAGACAATGGAGTCCAGTTTTTTAAAGCTACTGTGCGCATTCCTTGAGCGAATGGACAAGTGAAGCACTGGGACTGGACAATACTGGCGGCGTTAAATGTGCATTCGGCAGGGAAGGACTGGGCTAGTTGGTTACAGGCGATCCAGTGGGGACTGAACGACAGCAAGAGCAAGTCCCCACGAGCTACTATTAATGTACACATCCAGGGCCATTTAAGGTAACAAAATGCTATTGACTCTGGGACTAACACACAAAACAGATAGGACAGAGCAACTGTGTTAAAGCACATCCAGCGAATGCTGGACGCAATTCATTGACGTAAGAGGAGGAGAATATGGTAAGATTAGAGAACGAAGTCGCAGCGAAGTGAATCGAGGAAGCTTGAAAATGCGTATCGAGCACCGTATATGGTCATTCGGGTGCTACGTCGTCGAGGATATCACAAGTATGAAGCGCACTCAAGGAAGCTACAACGCGGTCATGAGTACAAAAAAAACTGAAGTGAAGTGAATTGCTAGAGAAAAGCTCGGCAGAATTCTAGTACGAAAAAATCGACAGTTCTAAAGACGAACAGCCGGGTTTAGATCGTGCGAACACCATATGAGCGCAGGATGTCCGAGCTGTAACGGTGACACAGCGTATGTGTAAAGGCATTGAATAAAAGGTCGTCAAGCGGAGCTTTCTTTGATTTGTTGGTTTCGAGTCAAACCTTGATTCAGCCTGATTGATTGATAGACTCGCGCAAACCGAGACGAGTGCTTAGACATTGTCTCTCAAACACCCCAATCCTTTCCATTAAGCCGGCTCTTACACTGAACTATACAGTTCAAAATGCTCCTAGCCCCTTTATTTACCAAAGGCATAGTTTTCGATTTGATCGTCTCTGAATCTGGTTAGAAATGATCGATATCATTTCGAAGGTAGGGATGATGAGCCGCTTTATACATTTCTTGAAAGACAGCTCATACTGTCTCCAATTTCAGAGGATTCTCGATCACAAAAAAATCGCAATCCTAGATGGTGCACTCCGGATCAACGCTGATTATTCGTAGCAAGCGTTCATTGTCTTCTCGAAAACTTAAGATCCCGAATGCCATTCTGATTGTTTCTCCGGAATATTTTATTTTGTTTATAATTCGTGCAGGTTCAAGTGTATACGCTCTTATGATGTTTGTCACACAACCTGAACGGGGTGCAGATGGTTTGTGTCGAAGATGTTCGTTCATTGCTCTCCGAGGGTGGTTGTCCTAGATAGGATTCGAGAGATTCGACTGAATATTTCGCGTTGGTTGTAGTTCGAAGTAACTTTTTTGCTTTCACGTCATTAAGGTGTTATATTGGAAATGCACACACAGAGTATGAATTTTAAAGTGATGCTGCGAGTGTTATGCTTTCGTCAGCACTTTTTGATCATCTCTCATTCACAACTGATGTTGTTTCACAGCTTTTCCGTATAGGAATATTTCTTGACTATGGGCGGACTTGAACTACAGACCTTCGGCTCAACGGATGGTGATGATTACCATTGCACCACGACCATATATTCCCGCTGTTGGAATTTTCAGCACGAATTCTGTTATTCCGTTGGAACCTACAGATATTCTGTAATTTTATTTAATCAGTGATTTCAGTGTCCTTACCCCTAACTTTTGTCTGTCGGAAAGGGCCTGTTAAAGAGTTTGAGTCATTACAGGGGTCTCCTTTTCTGTTTATGGAATGGTGACTATCGCTTTTCGGTTCATATTCGTGGTATCATAATGCCGTTGGCGTTCGTGGTATCACATCGCCTGTTTTTTTAAGGTCTTGTTTAAGGTACCTGTCAAGCAAGTCGTTCGGCCGGTTCCTATTAGATGGAGAGGAAGGAAGCGCTCCTACTATAATCGTAGGAGTGCGTTTGCAAATACTTTACCACGTCTGCAAATTCGTCTGGTCCTGAGATTACGACTCCGCAAGGGTCACTGTCGTATACGAAAGTCCGTAGATTGTTAGTATATGACTGGCCATTCGTTCGTGTCAGCTAATCTCAGTCGAGTGTCAATCAGGATGAAATCCAGTTAGGAGCGGCTCCTAGATTACGACGGACTATCGGTTGTGAGTAACTTGACGCTGTACTCTATGCTCTACAGAACCCGTCATTGGCTTAGTAGGTTCCTTCTACTGTTGGAAATGATATTTCCCCAGTTATGTTGCCGATCAGAATGTATGAGTTTTCTACCGCGTTTAAGGGCGGAAATCGAAAAATTTTCTTGAGCTCTGCTATGAAAATATTGGGTTGAGATGTTTCAGGTACATAAGTTGGTATTTCGGAAAGACCACAATACAGCCATCTAGCCTGGAACCTCCGTACTTTACCGCTTTACATAATTTCCACCGCCTAGTGTGGCGTTGGGTCGGTCTCTTCGAATTATTACTTAAAAACTGTGCCATCTTAGGGGAGACCTCGAAGAGCAAAACGTAGGAACCGGCGTTGGATGATCTCGATTCTGGAAATGTGGGTATTCAAAAAAGGGCCGGACGAAGGTTATGTGGAAAGTTCGGGTAACGTTAGACTTGGAGAATTCTTTAGACCATCGCTTCACGAAACCGAGTGCAGAATTAGCTTTAAGGATTATCTCATCGATGTGTGCGCGAAAATTTAGCTTTTGGTCACATAATATGCCAAGATCGCGGATGGTCTGATCGGTGGAGATGGGTTGATTATTGAGGAAGTAGAGACGAGGAGGAGGTTTGATTCGTTTACGTGAAAAGGTTCTTGATTGGCATTTGGAAATGTTAAGCTCCAAGCAATTTTTGGAACACCAAATGGAAAAACTATTGAGGTCAGATTGAATAAGGGAAGAGCCATGATTTGAGGAAATGGTCTTGAAGAACTTCGTGTGGCCAGCATCGTTTTTAAAGAAGTACGGACCAATTATTCCACCAACCCATAAAGCACACCAAACAGTCAGTTTTTGTGGATGTAACGGTGCCTCAACATACACTTGAGGATTATCATCACTCCAAATACGGCAGTTTTGTTTATTGACGTATCCATTCAACCAAAAGTGAGCTTCATCGCTAAACAAGATTCGCTTATGAAAATTGGGATCAACGGCAATCTTGTTTTGGGCCCATTCATCGCCAGCCGTGGTGGTCATATGCCAGAAATTATATTTAAATTATAATGTCGGAAGATTATCCTTCGAATAAAGTCAATTTCATGTCAATTTAAAAATATGATCTTTGTTTTATTCCATTTCAAAGTTCTATAGCTCTATAAAAAACACCCTTTAGTAAGAACGAAAAGAAGTGGACCTAAGTGGCTGCCTTGGGGGACGCCGGAGGAAGCTAAAAAAGGCAGATCTAAAACGAACACTATAATAGCAATTTTCCAGGTTAGAAGATATCCACTTCAAGGAAATGGGGTCGAAGCCAAGGGAGGACGATCTAAAGAGTATTAGTCTGTGGAAGATTTTGAAGGGCGGTAAAACGGAAATAGCCGCCCAGGTAGTTAGAAAACTCATTAGGGGATTTAGTACGAAGGAAGATTGTCCACTGCTTATTTCTTTTGTTTCTTAGAGAACAGAGCCTACGATTATACCAGGGTGGACAAGGTTTTGCGTTGTGTTGTGGGTATGCTGAGGCCAGAACTGTAGGAGAATTGTTCTGTAATGTAGAATCGTGGCAAAGGGAAAGGAGAAGGGGAGGATTGAAGTTATCGATGGTTGAAGGGGAAAAGCCCTGAAGTAATGGCCCAAGGACCCAGTTGAATTCAAATGTGACCCTTCAGAGGCATCACAGGCATTTTGGCTCTTTCCTCTCTCTCGACGGCTTGTTGGTTCATTCAGTCTTGAAAGCAACAAAGAAATGAAAAAAGCCTTAACCACTTTTTATGTAAATTTATTATTTTCCGCTTCAATTTTACCCTTTTTACATTTTTTTTTATTATGTCTGTTTCATTTTGCTTTCGTTCAACTTTGATTTCATTCTTTTTTCTTTTTACTGGAACTATTGTCTGTTCGATTGATCGACAATACTTTGCTCTATTCTGTCTCCTCACTGAGCATCACCCCAGTGGCAGTGTTATTCAAACAATAAATTTAAAAATATAGAAAAAAAAACAACAACATTGCAATCTCCCTGCAAGTAAGACCGCAAGGCACCTAAGAAAACGTTAAATTAAGTTTACAAAACAAGCCACAGGCGTGTGTCCAAGTCTCACTTGGACCAGGAGCATTGATGATGGGCCACTCCCGATTACGTGGCAACTTCTTTTGGTTTCTCGCCCGACGAATCTGCGTTTGCATCTTTGTCTTTCTCTTTGTTCCAGTCCTTGAGACCTTCCGGCAATGAGGTGTCTTCCTCAAACGAGCCGGTTCCCTCGACAAACTCTTCGTAGGTGGATTTTTCTTTGAACGGCCGCGGGCCAAGTAGTTCGATCATGTCGTCACGACTGAGAATTTCGTTCTTCAGCAAGCGTTCGGCAACTTTTGCCATGTCATCTTTATGTTTTGTCAGCAGCTCCGTGGTGCGTACGTGTGCGCTTTGGATCAGGGCACGAACTTCGTTGTCGATCAGTTGCGCGGTTTCCTCGGAGTATGGTTTGGTGAAGACTGGATCACCCGATTGACTAGTATCGAAACTGACATTGCCCACTTTCGCATTCATGCCGTAGCGAACAATCTGCGCGTATGCACTATCGGTGACTTTTTTCAAATCGTCTTGAGCGCCGGTGGTGATGCGATTGAAAAATAATTCTTCGGCCACACGTCCGCCTAGTGTCATGCACATTCGATCGAAAAGTTGTTCTTTGGAAAGCAGGTACTGATCCTTGGGCAGGTACTGCGCATAGCCAAGACCCTTGCCACGTGGGATAATGGAGACTTTAAGCAGGGGATCGGCGTGTTCGAGGAACCAACCCGCCACCGCATGTCCAGCTTCGTGATGAGCGACTGTTTTTTTTTCTTCCGGTGCTAGGACGTTTGTTTTCTTCTCCATGCCGGCAATAACACGCTCGATGGCCTGCTCGAAGTGTTTTTGAACTATTGAGTCGTTGGAATCTCGAGCGGCTATCAAAGCGGCTTCGTTGCACACGTTAGCGATATCGGCACCGGTAAAACCGGGCGTCAACGCTGCCATCTTTCTAGATAGATCGTTTTTGTCGAGATTTGTTTTAAGAGGGCCTAAATGGACTTTGAAAATACTCGCTCGGCCTTTAATGTCCGGCGCGGGTACAAATATTTGTCTGTCGAAGCGACCCGGTCGCAGCAAGGCTTTATCGAGGATGTCAACACGATTTGTAGCGGCGAGGACGACTACGTTTGTCGTTGTATTGAAGCCGTCCATCTCGACTAGCAGCTGATTGAGAGTATTCTCTTGTTCTGAATGTCCTCCGAAGCTCTTGCCGCCACGCTTTCGACCTACGGCATCGATTTCATCGATAAATAGAATACAAGGAGCTTGCTTCCTCGCCATTGCGAACATATCACGAACACGAGAGGGCCCAACGCCTACAAACATTTCCAGGAACTCGGAACCAGATACTGTGATGAAGGGAACATTGGCCTCGCCAGCGGTTGCCTTCGCTAGGAGAGTTTTACCGGTACCAGGTGGGCCTGTTAGCATGGCTCCCTTGGGGATCTTCGCTCCTAGGTCGATGTACTGCTGTGGATTCTTGAGGAAGTTCACGAATTCCATAATTTCGATCTTAGCCTCCTCGCAACCAGCTACGTCCCTATAAGATGCGAATTGGTATGGAACCAAATACGATATTACGGGATGTACTTACTTGAATCGAACTCCAATTTCATTGGAGTTGATTAGCTTCGCTGTTGACTGCATTACTCCGCCAAAGAGGCCACCTCCTTTGCGCCCACTTCGTCCGCCCATCATTTCCGCAGATCGGCGCATCATAAACACGAGAAATCCGATGATCAGCAATGTCGGCAAAAGGCCGGTTAAGCTGGCGGCTTCTACCTCGGTTCTGTATATCACAGGGACGAAGTTCACTGGCTCGACGCCCTGTTCAACCTGGGCATTCTCCAAATTCCTCTCGAAGGAATCAACACTTCCGATATTGAACCACAAAACGCCGCCCGAATCCTGCGAACTTCCGGGTATCAAACGCACACGGACCCACTTCTTGTTCACAACCTCAAGCTTGTCAACAACGCCCTTATTCAGGTAGCTGGAATAATATAATTTTAATTACTTCAGTTCGTTAAAAGAGGACAAGGCGGTGGTATACTTATTCACAAACTCCTTCCAGCCGACCTCCTTGTAGCCCATTTCCATGAATGTCAACATCGCAATGAAGGCAACTGTTCCCAAAGCGCCAAACGCCAGCCACTTATCCCGGTCGTTGTTCTCACCAATGGGACGGCCCGATCCTCCTTTACCACCGCCAGAGCTTCGTGAATTCGAGAACATGCCAAAGTTCCAATCATTTCCGGTTGGTTTGTCCGCCGAACTCGGCGACTTACTCGGAGGCGGTGGAGCATCAGATTTTTTATCAGCTTCACCAGGTTTCTTCTCTGTTGGCGTGCCGGCACGTCCTTGCCTAAAATACTTCTCGAAACCCTTTGGTGGTTTCTCGCTGAACAGCGTCACGGCTTCGATGATCTTCTGAAACAGTGGACTGCTGACAATCACGTTCGATGCCCTCGAAAATTCTCTAATCTGTAAACAAGACAATTGCCAAAGCGCGCAAATTAGACACATTCGCGACCTACGAATTGATTGTGTTGCATCATCGCAGCTGATTTGCCCGAATCTTCACACTCACCTCATGTGCCGAGATGCAGCCCGTTTGATACGAACTACGAAGGTAACGTCCGACCACTTTAGCCGATTGCAGCATGCGATGAGCCATTCTACTAGAAATTTATTCTTCGACGCAGTCAATTTTAAACGGAATTCTTGCCTAATATCTCGAGGCGTGAGTGATGAAGTGAATTTTATTTCTACTTTTCCTATTTTTCAAAGTGACGTTCTTCGCTCTTTTTTTTAGTTTTATCTAGGTATCTGGAAAATATGCATTTCAACTGTGTTTGGGAGTGGATTTTGAGTTATTTCTAGTTGATCGGATGATGCACTTACCGTGAATCAATTCATTTTTACCGTGTTTTATTGAATATGAAATAAATAATCGCACTAGTTGTGAAATGAAATTTTTCCGGATGACAGCAGAGAAGTGGTTATGTCAAAAAAGCCGTGTGAGAGCGAAAGTGAAGCCGGATAGGTGGTCAGACTGCTATTGACAGCTGAGTCCGCGTTCGCAAAACCTGCTTGAATGTAGTTTTAGCTGTGTTCAATGACGAAAAGATCAGAACAGAACAGGACAGATCAAGTTAGAACAAAAAAGTACAGCCGTATGTTAGTTGTCAAAAAGCGAAAGACATCTTATGTGTCAGATTGTATTAAACATGTTTTAGAATTAAATAGCAAAATAAAATGAATTCACATAAAAATACTTTGGAAGAATTGTGGTCGACACTGATAGCGAAATTAGTGTGATTAGTGACTCGTGACATATTTCAGTGATGTAAATGTATTTTAGCAAGGTCACTGAACACAAAGCAGAACACTTTCGGACAGAAATCGAAAACGTGTACTTTTCTGCCCGGAACAGTCCAGAACTGCCTCATTGAACAAACTAAAAAAGCCGATGGAAAAATAAAAAACACGTCAAATGCAGATTTCTCTTTTTTTTACCGAATATACGTTATAAAGCTTCTTCAAAATATTTTTTTTTTAAGTACCACCCTGAACGCTGCCATCTGTCACTGTTGACCTATCACCCGCTAATAGGTTAGCTCACCCTGACAGCAGCAATCACCTGTGTTTACAAACTTTTTGGCCACAATTCATCAAACCAGTTCAACAAAAACGTACAATGCGATTAAACTCGGCGAAAAAATGCCAATTGAAGGTGAATTAGAACAACGAGGCGTCGCTGATCTACTGCTACAAGAATCCAACCTGCCCATCCTCGACCATTTAGCGAAAAGTCTCACGAAAAATGTCATCGAAATTGATTCCCCCAAAGGTAACCACCATCAATTACTCATATCTATTTATGCACTTACATATATGGCTTATGTTTCCAGATGCACTTGATATTGTCTTTCAACACATACCGCACGTGCAGGCGCTCCTCAACAAGAAAGCCATCACCAAGGAGGTCCTATTCAAATACGTCCACAGCAAACACATCCCCCTAACAGTCGACTTCACCAAGGCTATATTGATAAACAAAACAATTGAATACTGGACGAGCAATGGGCCTCCCGAAAACAACTCTGTTGATCCCCCCAAAAATGACCAGATCCAGGAGACACAGTATCCCATTCACCTACTAGCGAGGAAATTCTCCGAATGGTTCTTTGAGAACTACAACGCCGGCACGTTGACGGCTAATGATTTCTGGCGGGATGCACGCTTATCGCTTCGAATAGCAGCAAACGACTGCGTAAACGATCAGCATTGCGATACCGCGGAACAAGTGGTGGACACACTGCTCAGTTGCAAGAATCAATTCAGTTTCTTTTTCAATCCCAATCTAACGCATGAAGGCGTGCAAGGACGAATGGATGTACACGGTCTGGTCATGGTGCTTGTTTGCGGGACCCTGCATACGCTCGATAATTGCGTTGGAGTTTTCGAGACGTCGTTCGGACTGATGAGGGATCCGTTCGCGGAGAACAACTGGAAAGTGAAGACGATACAGAGTTTGTTACGATCACAAGGGGCTCCAAAAGAACCACGACTAGTCGACAGTGACACCCTTAAAGCGTCACTAGCTCTCCCAGCGCCGGCTGGAGAGATCTCGTAGTACCAACTTTTGTTTGTAAAGTTAGCCTTCTTACTGTTAAAGCCAATAAATTAAAACTATTTGTTAAGATACGTTCCAAAAGCTGCAGCTTTTGTTTCTCTTTTGGATATGCAGTGGCCGCGAGGTCAGCGAGTTAGCTTCGTAAAAGGTCAATGGCACTGAGTAGCACGTAGCTAAACATATACTGGGCCGGTGATCACATTAGGTCAAGCTAATTAGCTCATAAAAGTCGATTTGTGCTTATTTGGGAAGTCGACGTATGATCTAACGCGAGTGATGATTGGAACGCTGAGCCAAAGTGTGACTGCGTGGTTCAAGGAGGACCTAGCGCGTGTCAAAAAGGGACTCAGCATGAGTCGGGAAGGAACTTAGGGCGAGTCAATAAAGGATTTAGGAAGAGCCAAGACGAGACTTAGGCTGTGTCATAGAGGCTCAGCGTGGGCCAAGATGTGACTGAACGTGAGTCGACAAGAGACTTGGCATAAGCCAAGGCATGACTTAGGATGAGTTGGGAAGAAGCTTAGCATGAGCCAAGATGTGGCTTATCGTGAGCCAAGACGTGACTTAGCGTGAGCCAAGACATGATTTAGGGTGAGGTTGGAGGGGACTTAGAGTGAGCCAAGATGTGGCTTATCGTGAGTCAAGAGGCCACTCAGGATGAGCCTAGATGTGGGTTAGCATGAGCCGGGATATGACAGCACGAATCAAGGACTTAGCGCTTGTCAAAAGGGACTCAGCGCGAGCCAATAAGCAACTCAGGGAGTGCCAAGACGTGTCTAAGGTTGGGGAGATTTAGCGTGAGCCAAGGCTTGATTTAGGGTGAGGTTGGAAGGGACTTAGAGTGAGCCAATACGTGACTTAGCGTGAGCCAAGGTATGATTTAGGGCGAGGTTGGAAGGGATTTAGAGTGATCCAAGACGTGACTTAGCGTGAGCCAAGATGTGACTTAGCGTGAGCCAAGACGTGACTTAGCGTGAGCCAAGACATGATTTAGGGTGAGGTTGGAGGGGACTTAGAGTGAGCCAAGATGTGGCTTATCGTGAGTCAAGAGGGCACTTAGGGTGAGCCCAGATGTTGGTTCGCATGAGCCAGGATATGACTTAGCGTTAATCAAGAAGGACTTAGAGCTTGCCAAAGGGACTCAGCGTGAGCCAATAAGGAACTCAGGGAGTGCCAAGACGTGTCTAAGGTTGGGGAGATTTAGCGTGAGCCAAGGCCTGATTTAGGGTGAGGTTGGAAGGGACTTAGAGTGAGCCAATACGTGACTTAGCGTGAGCCAAGGCATGATTTAGGGTGAGGTTGGAGGGGACTTAGAGTGAGCCAAGATGTGGCTTATCGTGAGTCAAGAGGGCACTTAGGGTGAGCCCAGATGTGGATTAGCATGAGCCAGGATATGACAGCGTGAATCAAGGACTTAGCGCTTGTCAAAAGGGACTCAGCGTGAGCCAATAAGGAACTCAGGGAGTGCCAAGACGTGTCTAAGGTTGGGGAGATTTAGCGTGAGCCAAGGCCTGATTTAGGGTGAGGTTGGAAGGGATTTAGAGTGAGCCAAGACGTGACTTAGCGTGAGCCAAGGCATGATTTAGGGTGAGGTTGGAGGGGACTTAGAGTGAGCCAAGATGTGGCTTATCGTGAGTCAAGAGGGCACTTAGGGTGAGCCCAGATGTGGATTAGCATGAGCCAGGATATGACAGCGTGAATCAAGGACTTAGCGCTTGTCAAAAGGGACTCAGCGTGAGCCAATAAGGAACTCAGGGAGTGCCAAGACGTGTTTAAGGTTGGGGAGATTTAGCGTGAGCCAAGGCCTGATTAAGGGTGAGGTTGGAAGGGACTTAGAGTGAGCCAATACGTGACTTAGCGTGAGCCAAGGTATGATTTAGGGCGAGGTTGGAAGGGATTTAGAGTGAGCCAAGACGTGACTTAGCGTGAGCCAAGACGTGACTTAGCGTGAGCCAAGACGAGACTTAGTGTGAGCCAAGACGTGACTTAGCGTGAGCCAAGACGTGACTTAGCGTGAGCCAAGACGTGCCTTAGCGTGAGCCAAGACGTGACTTAGCGTGATCCAAGACGTGACTTAGCGTCTGCCAAGGCATGATTTAGGGTGAGGTTCAAAGGGACTTAGAGTAAGCCAAGACGTGACTTAGCGTGAGCCAAGGCATGATTTACTGCGAGGTTGGAAGGGATTTAGAGTTAGCCAAGATGTGGCTTGTAGTGAGTGAAGAAGGCTCTTAGGGTGAGCCTGGATGTGGGTTAGCATGAGGCCAGATGTGGGTTAGCATGAGCCGGGATATGACAGCGTGAAGCAAGGACTTAGCGCTTGTCAAAAGGGACTCAGCGTGAGCCAATAACGAACTCAGGGTGTGCCAAGGCGTGTCTAAGGTTGGGGAGATTCAGCGTGAGCCAAGACGTGACTTAGCGTGAGCCAAGACGTGATTTAGCGTGAGCCAAGGCATGATTTAGTGTGAGTTTGGAGGGGACTTAGAGTCAGCCAAGATGTGGCTTATCGTGAGTCAAGAGGGCACTTAGGGTGAGCCCAGATGAGCATGAGCCAGGATATGACTTAGCGCTAATCAAGAAGAACTCAGCGCTTGCCAAAGGGACTCAGCGTAAGCCAATAACGAACTCAGGGTGTGCCAAGACGTGTCTAAGGTTGGGGAGATTTAGCCAAAACGTGATTAAGCGTGAGCCAAGGCATGATTTAGGGTGAGGTTGGACTTAGAGTGAGCCAAGATGCCGCTTGTCGTGAGTGAAGAAGGCTCTTAGGGTGAGTCAAGATGTGAAGCACTTAGCGCGTGTCAAAAAGGGATTCATGGTGTATCAAGAGGGCACTTAAAGTAAGCCCAGATAGCCAGGACATGACTTGGCGTGAGTCAAGAACAGACTTATTGAGAGTCAAGAAAGGATTTAGGGTGACTGATAACGAGACTCAACGTGCTCCAAGATGTGAGCTAAGGATTTTAGGTAAATTATAAAATTGTGTCAGAAGTTCATTGGTTTAAGGTAAGTAACTAACGAGAGCAGAAAATGATCTTAATTGGCATTTCGAAGAGAAGAGGAGACTTTATACAAGTAATAAGGGACCGAGTCAGATTTAACCTAACTTTAAGGTAAACTTGGGGTACACGATGAATAAAAAACCATCACGTAGGCTAAGGGGCGTGGATGTTATATTTCTTTTGCCATTCTTGATATTATAACTTGTCTTCCTAAGAAAACAGATACAAATTGGAAGTCACAAGGCAAACAAGGAAAAGAAAAAGCAAAATCAAGTGCAGGCTAAAGGTTTTCTGGGCTATAATCTTCCTAAATGGGAACAAAAGGAAAATAAATGGTTTTTACTATGTTCCGAGAAACACTCCCACCATTTGTTTTATTTAATTTTGTTTTTTTTTTTATTTAAACGTGGATGACCAGTTCCGTGCTGAAATAAGAGTAAACCCAGAACACCTCTGGCGATTTACTTTCAGCCAAGGCTTTAACCTTCGAAACACAAAGAACCGTATTCAATCGGCATATCGTGAAGACTTTTCTTTGAAAAAAGGACTCCAGCGTCCAGTTCTTGTCCCCGTCACCTGTAACAAAATAGAAAAACCATTTAAATCATCGATAGCAAGCGACATGTAAAGGAATTTATTTTGTTTTTTTTTTTTTGTTTTGTTCTAAGTGACGCTGTAACTTACGTATTTTACATAACTACAGTAAATTTCAAGTCACTGGCTAGCGCCGCTGACACGATCTGCGATCTCTCTGTAAACGATAATCGTAGGAACTTGTTAAGACCACAATGAATGTTTGTTTTTGTTTTTGTTGTTTTAAGCAGTAAAGGATAACGTAAAAGAAATTAGTAAAAGGATCTTGTCATGCAAGACAACTAAAAATTAAATATAAAAACGGAACGAAAAAAAAATTGATAAAAAGTTAAAACAAAAAGAAACAACGACTATCGCTATCCCCCCGTCAGTTATTACCCGAATCATTCATCGCATTTTAAATTCATTTATTGCATTAACTATTCCTTGGAGAGGCAGCGTGTCAGCCATTCTTCTCTTGTCCGATGTCGAGCAAAGAGAAGGACGCGGACGACTGGGCACAGCTAGTGTCAGTGGTCGCTTGTTCTGAAAGAAGTAGAAGAGGTTGATTATGTAACGCAGTATCTGACGAAACGCTAAGCAATCAAGAAACAAGTAAAGGAAGATAAATAAAAAAAAAATCAGTTTTTTCTCGTTACATCGGAGACAGAACTACGAGTTTTTGTTTTGTTTTTTTTAATTAGCATTCATTTTGGTTTACTTTAATTTCCGTCTTCTCTTGCTCTTTCGCTTTCTATTCACAACAACAAAAGTCTGCTTTTTTCCAGATATCTGTATACTTTTTATATATATTTTTTTTAAATTAAGAATTGTATCTCGGTTGGGGGACTAGGATTGTGTGCGGATGAGTGGTGTATAGAGAGATGTACGAATGCGATTTGTAGGCGGGATATTTGGGTGAACGAGGGTGGTCGTGGTGCACCAATTTGTCTTACGATTGCTTTCTACGGATAAGAGAATGTAATTTCTATAACATGTTCCGTGTTGGTAACACTTATTCTCTAACAAATATAAAATTTTATTTGATTTTGTTATTTAATTTTTTTTTTTATGTTCAGTTTTCTTTAATGATTTGTTGGGTTTGTTTGTTTAGAGCGAGAAAATTACATTGAATTCCGATGCAGAGCTGCGTGTATTGTGGTGTTTTTACATTTTCTCCTGAATGAAGGGATGCGTGAGGGCCTGGTTGAGCGATATGCGTTTCGATGGATCAAGGGCAAAGATGCTGTCGAGCAGGTCCTTGAGTTGGGTGACTTTGCGGTGTTGATCGTCGGGCAGGTTCTGATCGGCGATTAGTTCGTTTTGTAGATTGCGTGAAGGTTTAATGACGGGCATCACTACGATTTTCTCCTGGAAACGAGAGGGTCCGAATAAAGTGGGGGATTGTTGGTGTATGGAAAGGAGAACTTACCCTTTCGGTGATTTTGTCGATTTCGTGGTAAAGGAAGTTGCAGCTTTGGTCGAAGTGTTGATCTTTGAATTGGCCTTTTCGGACGACTTTGTTCGGGATTTTTCCTGAAAGCGAAAGTGGTTGTAAAAACGATTTTATCCTTTGATAAATTAATATAAGTCTGTACAAAGATGTACGAGGGCTGTTCAAAAAATAAGGTGACTTTTTGAATAGCTAAATACATTCGATTTTCGATTTTTTTGTCAGCCATTTTGAATATTTAGTTTTTTTTTTTCATAATTCGTGCAGGTTCAAGAGTGTACGCTCTTTTGGTGTTTGTCACACAACCTGGACGGGGTGCAGATGGTTTTGTGTAGAAGATGTTCGTTCACCACTCTCCAAGGGTGGTTGTCCTAGATAGGATTCGAGAGATTCGACTGAATTTGTCGCATTGGTCATAGTTCACAGTAACTTTTGTTATGTCATTAAGGTGTTGTATTGGAAAAGAACACACAAAGTATGAATTTTGAAGTGATGCATATGCTGCGAGTATTATGCCTTCATCAGCACTTTTTGATCATCTCCCATTCACAACTGATGTTGTTGCCCAGTTTTTCCATATAGGAATTGCTCTCGACTATGGACGGACTTGAACTACAGACCTTCGGCTCAGCAGTCGGTGATGATTACTATTGCACCAAGACCACTCCGTGGTTTTCCATAGATATAAAGGTTAGATGAGTTTTGAGATCCTTGTCGATTTTTTGGTATTGAAAAAAAAAATGGATCAAGGAATCTGTTTTAAATTTTGTGTGAAAAATAAAATTATCTGCTCCAACGTATTTGAAATGTTGACTGTGGCATTTGCCGAGTCTACTCTGAGCAAAATAAATTGTTAAGCTCTCCTCAGTTAATGTCGATGCAAGGCTTGGACCCCTCAACACGTCCTTGAAGCTGTAAAAGAAATTGTTATGAAGAATAGCCGAATCACTACCAGAGAAGTTGTTGAGGATATTGGCTATCGGTACCACGAATTTGTGTCAAATATTTTTGCACATGGAACGTGTGTCAGCTAAGTTTGTTGCGAAATTGCTAAATTTTAACCAAAAGAACCGTCGCATGAGCGGCTGAAATGGGTCGTCACTGGTGATCAAGCATGGGTATATGGATATGACGTGGAAACCAAAGCCTAATCATCCCAATAGAAGCGACTAGAAGGGCCAAGACCAAAAATGCACGCCGAATTCGGACAAATGTGAAGGTTTTGCTAAATGTTTCATTCAATTACAATGGCGTGGTGATGAGTTCTTGCCGGAAGGTTATGCGGGCCGTAAGGAATATTACTTTGAAGTTATACTCCATTTGTGTGAAGTTATACGAAGAAAACTTCTGGATTCGTGGGACAAAAAAATCGTGGCTATTGCACCTGCTCACTCATTGTTGCTTGTGCGTAATTCTTTGGCCAAAAACAACACCTCAACCAACGTATCCATCGGACTTGACCTCCCCTGCTACTCTTTTCTCTTCCCTAAACTGAAAAAATCGAGGAGATAAAGGCCGCACGTGGGAAGCGCATCAACCTTTACCAAAAAGCGCTTCGAGGATTGTATAAAGCGCTGGAATAAAAGTATTACGTAGGTAAGGTGAAAAGTTCTCGTTCTGCCCAAGAGATGATGTTCCAATGCATTTTTCCTGCCTGGGGTCCACCACTACACGTCAGACGCGAAACAGCAATCCAGGCAATAGGAGGAAGCCTGTGGTTCAGAATCAAAAAGAGCAAAATCATTCGCATCTGCCGGAAAGACCATGGCCAGCTTGCTTTGGGATGAGAAAGGGATCCGATTGATTACCTCCCAAAAGGCAGAACAATCGAAGGCGAATATTACTCCAACCTTCTTGACTAGATGAATGCCAAAAACCCCCCAGGGAAAAGGAAAACGACCTACTCAAAAGTGGTTTCCATGACCTAGAATATAACCGAGAACTGCTCTGGGAAGAAAGTCGTTCTAGGAGATCTAAGCTGGATAATCCAACTTTCAGGCTGGATAAGGAGCACATTCGTAAATAAATCCCATTAAACAAAGTCTACACTACAATACTTTAGCAAACGAATTTAGGCCAATAGGCTTTGTCACCACACTTAATCTCTTATGTTAGTAGTCCACGCAAGATTCCCACATCCACATTCCAAAAAGAGACCCGGTGATCCGAAACTGGGATGGATGTCGGAATCCTCTGAAGAGCTGACATCGGATAATTTTTCGGCTGCAGCCAAGGTCCCGATGCGAGTTTTAAGGAATCAACGTCGAGAAACTACAATAATATGCGAACGCCAGGCGCTTGTCCGATCATGTCTCCCTCATGCTCTCTCAAAACCCGATGCAAAGCGTTACCTGATGAGCTCGGTTTAAGTCACCACCTACAGAAAACCTCTGATTAACGATAGTTGTTTGTGGGCTCAATAAATAGAAAAAGAAAGAACACGAAAAATTGAGGAGATGTAGAGATGATAAGACGCCTCAAAACGTTCGTAAACAATCTGATATGCTTCCATCAGCGTGGCTTAGGGCCTGGAAAACCCACGATAGATGGACCAGAATTCACCGCTGATACACACTATCTTTTTGACAACTTGAAAGCCGCATAAGATATAGGATGCTGTAAAAGATGACAATATAAAATTCTTATTGCTCCATTAGGGTCGGTTATGGGTTAACAAAAATCTTCGACGTTAACAGGCATTCAGCCAGGACGACGTATTGTCATGTGATTTTCCGGGACTGGCCAATAGAAGAGACACGATCTACAATATTTCAAATCTCCACAATTGCTTTTATACGGCGATCGCTTTATAGATGAGATAGAACGAACGTCAATGAAGCGTTTGGGAGCCATTGAAGGAGAAGCGGCTAAGGAGGTTCTTGGCCAGGAACATTTGTTTTTGATAGGACTTCGTCTATCTTATCTCAATAGGGACAAGTAGCAACGACACCAAAGCTAAAATAAGTTAAAAGCTAAAATTTAAGGTGAAAAACACCAGCACAACGCGCATGTACACACGGGTGCATTAGCGTTGGGAAACTGCGGATTTTGGGTACGATTTGCTCGGCCGTTTTCCCTAGTCTTTTGGCACACTCACATTCCTAGTTGTTCGCAAACTTGAGGAAATTTGTTTTTAGGAAGCGCTTCGTATCGCAGTAGAAAGGGAATCATTTAACTGAAAATCGAAGTATTTCATCTCCACGCCGAGAACTCTTGACTTTACCCTCGCTTGGAGAGCTCAAGACAAGTCCTGGTTTAATTGTATCACATCTGAGGCGCATTACTTTGAAGTGGTCAAAATGGATGTTGATGAAAAAATAAATACCGGGTGCATGCATAAGTGTTTTCCGGTTGAACTCTCAGATGGCGCTAGCGGAAAGTACGCGGCGTATTAATTTGACACATACGCCATTTTGTTCGTCTGACATTTAACTACAAACACACACAAATTGAGTCCGCCAAAAACTAGCGTCTTTGTTTTATAATGTCAGTGATCATGTCGAGTTTTGTGCCTGAAAGAAAACATTTGCGGCAAGCATTGCTTTTTTTATTTAGTTAAAAGAAAAAAGTTGTTGAAAGTCATCGTTTGCTGATAGAACACGTTCCATCAATAAGAATATGTGAGACTTGGTTTCGACAATTTAAAATTGGTGATTTAATGTGAAAGACAGTGAGCGCCCTGATAGAGCACAAAAATGTGAAGACGAGCAATTGCACGAGTTATTGGATGATGACCCAACTCAAACTCAACGGCAATCAGCAGAAGTCTTACATGTGTCACAAGAGACAATTAGCAGACGTTTACGGGAAATGGGGAAGATCAATAAACCCGGTAAATGAATCCCCATGAGTTGAATAAACGTCGAATGGAAAATCGCAGTCACTTGTGAAATGCTGCTTCAACGCCACGAAAGGAAATCATTTTTGCATCGAAATGTGACGGGTGACGAAAAATGGATTTATTTTAAAAACCAGAAATGAAAAAATAACATGGCTTTCACCCGACGAAGGCGGTCCTTTAACATCAAGACCAAATCGCTTCGGCATGCTCGGTGTCTGCTGGGACCAGAGCGGTATTGTGTAGTATGAACTCTTGAAGCCCAACTATCTGTTGGAGCACTCAGACACAAATACTGGTCCATTGTACTACCAGACAGACACCTTTCTTTATTATATTTTTCCCGTTGTCCGGAGAAGAGTGAGGAGGGGCTTCAGTAATGTAGAGCTATGGGATCCGGCACCCACCACGTCGGCCCCAAGGGTGCGCCACCGTGCGCGAGCGAAGGCGGGACAGTCGTAGAGAAAGTGTTCTGCTGTGTCATCCTCCTCGCAACATGCAAGCACGTAGAGATGCTTGGCAAAAGTGTAATGGCCCGTTATGACGCCCGCAAGCCCTCTTCAATCATTTCTCCTTAAGGATAAGAAGAATTTTGCGGACTTCTTGAAGACATCTGGGCGTACGCGCTTAGTCATCCTGCATCCTGGATATTCCCTCCATCTGACTGCGTGCAATAGACCTAAGGCCGGTTCAGGTCCTGAGAATCTCTCCTGAGCTCGTTCAAGCGACTTCATCGGAGATCTCATTTCCTGGGACCCATACAAGCCTTAATGAATTTAGTCTTCCGACTTTGTTCAAAAAGTCTTGAGTTCATGCACTAATTTGGAGTTGGATAACGGTTGGATACAGCTTTGAGTGCAGCTTGGCTGCCACTGCAGACTCATATGCTTTTTCCCTTCCACCTGTGCTTCACAGCATAGTGCATCGCCATTAGGATTGCGTAAATCTCTGATTGAAAGGCATATTTTCCCAACGAGAAGTGCAGTCGAATGTATTCGCGCTCAAAGAAAACTCCAGCGCCGGACCCTCGCCCAGTCTTGCAACCATCTGTGAAAATGCGAAGACATTCCATTCCAGATTCAGTTTCTGGCCGAAGCCAGTCCTGACGACATGGAAATGTGACTGTGAAAATACAGCGCAGTAGGATGGCAGGTCTCATTGCATCAGAAAGTATGTATATCCATGAGACAGGGGTCGTAGGATATTTCTGGCGCAAGTACACTTTCACGCCAATGCGAGTTGTACCCTCTGTTATATATGCCAAGGAGTGGAAGATTCATCAAAGCATCCAGAGCAGCTCCCGGTGTGCTGGGAAAAGGCCCCGTGCAGCTGAGACAGACCGCTCTTTGGAGTTTTGTGAAACAGGCCACACGTATTTGCGTGATAGCCTGTTCCATCAGACAACCGATGCATATGAGATTATCGGTTTGCTATCTAAGATGACTCCTTGGATGCACAAGTATTGCTTTGATCTACAAAACCAGTGCTTCATCTATGCCATGCCATCTAGCAGCGTTACACATGCTGTCGAAATTAGCGTTATCAAGAGCTCACTCAATGTCGACGAAAGTGCCTAGTACGTTCTCTTTCCTTTCGAGAGCGCTTTCAATTCTCCCAACTAGGTTTTGAAGCGCAGTCTCGCAGGATTTTCCACGCTGATAAGCATACTATATGTCCGAGAGAGGATGCATTCGAAGGGCAACTTTGCGCACGTAACAAGCTACTAGTCCCACCAGCACCTCTCACCTTTTCAACAAGAAGGATGTTAGACTGAAACAGCGGCGAAACCATTAATACACAACGCTTTCATCAACAAATGATTAATTTGAATCAGGCATTAATCGAAAAACGTCCGGAATGGGACAGAAGAGGCAAAGAGATTTTTTTACGCGACAACGCGTCGTCTCACACGGCAAAACTAATTAAAGACATCTTGAAATCGCTTAGATGGGACATCCTTCTGCACCCGCCGTATTCCCCAGACTTGGCGCCATCTGACTATCACCTCTTCGCATCAATGCTGCACGCGCTCGCAGAGCAGCACGTCAGCGATTTTTAGGAATTAGGAAAATGTCTCGACGAATGGGTTGTCCCGAAAGACAAGCAGTTATTCTGGCGCAAAATGAGTAGCAGCCGATGACCAATATTTTGAAAAAAAAAATAATTAATTTCAGTAGCACATTACGTATTTCCCTACCAAAAAAACGGAAAAAACTTATGCATACACCCGGTATTTCCCTTATTTTTTGAACATACCTTGTATAGATGTCGGCACAATTGTTAAGATCAAGGAAAACCTGATCAGAGCATTGGATGTTAATGCGGAAGAGTACCGTCCAAGGTTTGAAAAATGATAGAGAATGCCCAGTAGTTTGCTGAGAGGCGGACTTATAAACACCGATGATGCTCAATACTCCGGTCGCCCAAAATCGGCTAGTGTCCCAGAAAACATTACAAAAGTTCAAAAAATGGTTTTGGCCGATTGTAAATTTAAATTGCGTGAAATATCTGACGTCTTAAAGACATCAGAAGGCAGTGAATTTCCCATTTCGCACGAGTATTCGAGTGCTTTTTGAATCCATTACTACACAACTGAGTCGAATCGGTAGTCAGCTTAGTGGAGAACAATAAATGAAACCGTACAAAGCGACCAAAAAGCTTATGTCAGCTGGCAAGGTTTTGACCGGAATTTGGGATGCGACGGGGTTTTATTCACCCCAAATAAGTAGAAAGTGTTCTTTCCCCAAAGCATGGCAAGGTTAAATGGCAGTATGCCACTTTGAATTGCTATCCCATCCGCCGTATTCTCCGGATCCGGCTCCAAGTGACATCAATCTGTTTACAGACCTAAAACTACCGCTGCAGAGAGAGAGATTAGGTTCCAATGAAGAAGTGATTTCCGAATCTGAAGGGTGACTTATTACTCGCTTCACAAAAAGGCCATCGAAATTAATGTATCACACTTGAAGGGGACGAATTTGATGTCGAATTTCGCCTAAAACTTCTCGCTTTATTAGTCATCCTACGAACTTATTGAGTGATGTGCTACCACAACCCAGCGAATAGCCCCTATAATTCAGTCTCACTTCGAGAAACCGAAAATAAAAATAAAAACCTTTCACTCACCTTTCAAGTCCATGAAGTACTTAAGCATTTGGTTGTTGCTCTTTCCGCTGAACAAAATCTTCCCAGTATACAGCTCGTAGATTGTACATCCAGCAGACCACATATCAATACCATAGTCGTATGGAATGCCCAGTATAATCTCGGGTGCTCGATAGAATCGCGATATCAAGTACGGCGTGATTTCATTGTCATTGATTGTCGATGCCGAGCCGAAATCACATAGTTTCAGGATCAAGTGACTCTCATTCACTAGGATATTGTCGGGCTTGATATCAGCATGTAGAATACCCGTCTTTTTGAGTAGCTTTAATGCCAGGAAAAGCTGTTGAGTGTAGCTACGCACTGCCTTTATATGTAGGCCGACATTTTTGCCATATTTCTTGAGCACCTCGCGAAGATTCATTGCCAGCGGTTCGAAGACCATACACAAGTGCTAAAAGTACACATTAGAACTCGATTACCGATTCTCCGAGCTTTAGCAATTACCTGTTTGTGGAAAAAATGCCTGTACAGCCGTAAACAATGAAACCGATCTTCCGGATCTGCGTCGTTGAGTTTCTTTAGAATCTCCAACTCCCTGAGACCGGTTTTGTGCCTGCAAGACAATTAGTTGTAAGAGGAATCGAATTGTAACGACGGAATGCAACTTACATGATCTCGTTGTTTCGGATAATCTTGACGGCTACATTTGCGTTGCCTCTTGCTTGATCTCTAGCCCGTACGACGTTACTAAAAACCCCTTGTCCAGTGTAGCCGCTTACTACGTATCGATTGTCGAGTGTTTCTCCAATACGCACGCGATAGTAGCCCTCGGCATCGTCCCAATTGTCTGTTAAAGCGGGGTTCTCTATCTGATGCTTATTATGGATAACCGTGTTGGGAGACTGCAAAAGACCAATAGGAAATCTTAGCAAATGGACGGGGCGACGGAAACACATTTGCGACAGTTACAAACAGACTCACATCGAAATTCGAATCAACGTCCTGATCAGCAAACATATCCCATTCCTGTCGCTTGTTCGCTGCTGCTACAGCACCCACGGCGGGTTCCTTTGTACTTGGGTTTGCAGGTTCTTCTGCCATCTTCACACTATCGTTTGCGATATCTTTCTCGCTTTCATTTAATGGAGGCGGAGTGTGTGTGGCGTCGAGTGAGTTTTCATCCTCTACGACGGGAGATCTTTCAACAGACGTACTGGGGGATGATTTCCGACTTTTCGGCTTTGGCGGCGGTGTATGCATCTTCTCTTCGGCTGGTGGGGGTGGAGACTGTGCACCACCCGAATCGTTGGTTTTTCCTCCAAGTTTCTATGAAGTGAAAAGTAGAAATAATGGAGACAGGTATTACGACGCATTAGAACTCACCTTAAGTAACTCTTCGCGGCGCTTACGACGCATTTCGATGATTTTCTCCTCGTCGTCGTCATCATTGATGTCAATATTGTTCAGTTCCTCGTCACTGCTACTACTGCTCGACTCTCTTTGCTTATCCTTTTGACCCTCACTCAACGAACCGCGATAACGATCGTTGCGATCATCCTTCCTTCCTACCGACTCGTCGCGTCGCAAACGTTCCCTTTCACGTTCGCGTTCACGCATCTCCCTCTTACGATCCGATTCTACTTTGCTACGACTGTGACTTCGTTCGCGCATCCAGCGCTCACGGTCACGATCGCGGTCTCTACCCCTACGCTGTCGATCATTGTCTGTCGGTCGTGATTTTCGGATAGTATCACGCTCGCGCTCCTTGTCCCTGTTGATCTCGGTTCGCAGATCGACTTTGTAGCGATTATCGTTTTCCCTGCGACTATCGCGTCGCTGCAATTGCGAATCATGACGATTTCGCGAGTTGTCTTCACGTCGCCTATCGCCCGAGCGATCGTCTCGCCTTGCCGACGATCGTGGCGATCTACTCGAACGTACTCGTCGTGTACTGCGATCGCGTTCCCTCGGTGATACAGCTTGATTGCGTGATCGTTTCTCTGGCGGTCTACTATCGTCCCTGGGCGCTGACCGTGAATGGCGTTTCCCAGTGGCCGCAGTTGATGTTATTGCATTGCGATCTGGCGTTCGCCCACCACCGCTAGAATCATCCAACAAAATAATATCGGGTTCATTTGTTTTGGAAATTTTATGAATATTTTTACTAGAATTCGATTTGGAGTTGGACCTTGTCTCCTCGACCTTTTTACTTTGTGTCGCGGCCGTTTCCATCGACCGAGACGGGCGGGATTTAGTCGCCGTCTCGGGCACGGCAACAGTTTGTGTTGTTCCATTGGTTTTCTCCTCATCGGTGTCGGACATATAAGCACCCAAGCGTGCTTGAAGTAGGGCTTTTTGCTGCATGAGCTCCTCTAGGTTGAGTTCGTCTTCGATTATTGCAACATCCGGACTGGCTACATCGTTATCAATCCTAGAACAAACAGAGATACTACAAGGAACACTGTTACAATGAATTGTGTGTGATCTTTTTGTTTTGTTTTTCATTTGAAATTTATCTTTGTTTACTTACACATCACTTTCTGTTCCGGACGAAACGATTTCCATCGACGGAATCACTTTATTCTGAATTGTTTTGGTAATCTCTTCGACCAAACTGCACGGATCCGTTTGAATATTAGGCTTTCTGATGCAGAATTTATTCCCATTCGAATGTTCAACTTTAAGGACCGAACTCCGATCGCGACTGGCCTTTTGCATAATCTCGGTGAATTTTTCGTTAAGCACTCCACTTTTACGCGTGGTCTTCGATTTGCGACGCTCATTATCACTATCCGAGTCATCGGGTTTGTGACGTTTTTTACTCTTCTTATGTTTCTTATGGGATTTTTCATTCCTTCCGGATTTTCTGTGTTTCTTATGCTTCTTACTACGTTTGTGTTTCTCCGATGTGCTAGGCGTTTTATACCGTTTCTCATCCACTGATTCATCACTCGATGCATTGCTAAATAATCAATTTTACGGTCAAGTAAACATAATTAAATCAAAATTAAAACTCAAGTTACAGGAGAATCAACAACCTAACCTAGAAAGGTTGAAAAAAAAAAACTTTTTCACTTCAGTCTTCGAACTCACCTGTGTTCCACACTGGACATTTTTGTAAATTATTTTAAGGAAATCAACTTCGGCTAAATGCTGAATAAGGATATTTTGAGTTGAAATGGCGCAACTGCTGGTCGTAGTGAGGAAAAAAAATTGCAATTAGTTGTAGAGAAAAGGGTACAAACAATTTGTGAAAATTTATATACGTCTATGCAAAATGTTGACAAGCGACTGATGACAGTTGTTACGTACAGCGGCTGTTTGGGAGGGGACGTGTTCAGTGCGACACCTAGCTGTCAATGGTTGGTTCAAAAAGCGTTTTATTTAAAAATAATAACATGGAAAATACAAATTTAAGGAAATAATTTAATATTTCTCCACGCAACACATTAAGGAAGTAAATACATAAATCCATGCGGAAAGTAGACGAAAAACAGAGTTACGAAACGCTTATCTCCCATGACGTCATTGATCAAAAACATTAGTGATAAGCAGCACTTGTCACAATTGAACTACAATAGTTTAGTTCAAAGCGCACCATCGCCGAGATAACATCGATCATGGGAGATCCGCTAAAAATAATCATCGTTCTCGCTTGTATACTCCAACTAGTTATCAGTGAATCCGTTTCCGATCCAATCGTGTTGCTAAGAAACGGAAAAATTCGTGGTCGTAATCACGGTCATTATTTGTCATTCGAATCAATACCATATGCCGAACCCCCAGTTGGCGAGAATCGTTTTGAGGCTCCTAAACCGTACACTCAAACGTGGTCTAACATACGGGATGCTACCAAGCCACCAGTGAAGTGCCTGCAATGGGATCCGTACCTCTACCGCGAGAACTTGCTCGATGGAGAGGAGGATTGTCTCACCGTAAACGTGTACACCCCTAGCATCAGCAACAATCGCAGTTACCCAGTCTTAGTACTCATTCATGGCGGAGCATTTATGTTCGGAACGTCGCTAGCCAACAAACACGATTACATAATGAACCGGGGAAACGCGGTGGTGGTTAAGATGCAATATCGACTTGGACCCCTGGGCTTTCTGAGCACGGAGGACGATGTGATATCCGGAAACTTTGGCCTCAAGGATCAATGGTTAGCACTTGAATGGATCAAGGAGAACGTAGAGATTTTCAACGGAAACCCGGCGAATATCTCACTAATAGGCTTCTCTGCAGGCGCATCTGCGGTTCATTTTCATATGCTGAGGAAGGAGCTCGAGAAAATCGCAACAAGTGCAACTTCATTTAGCGGAACAGCGTTCTGCCCATGGGCTGTGGTCAGAAATCCCTTGAAGAGGACGTTGGCTCTGGCAAAGCATTTGGGCTGTTCAACTGAAAATTCTAGTTCCATCAAAGCCTGCCTCAAGCAGAAGGACGCTTCAGATATTGTACGTGCGGTGACGATTTTCCTGCACTTCAAGTATAACCCGTTCACGACCATCGGTCCAGTGATTGAATCCAAAACAGTTGAAGATGCTTTTCTGAACGAAGAACCCGAGGCTATAATCCGGAATGGACATTCGGCTAATATTCCATGGCTTGTTTCGCATGCGAAGGACGATGGTGGATACAATGCTGGAGAGCTCATGGAGAAAGACGAGAATGGTCGGGAATTGATCGAAGTACTCAACGAACGTTGGTTCGAGCTAGCTCCAAAAAATCTCTTCTATGACCAGACTGTTGATCCGGATGAGCTGGAAAGTTATTCGAAGACCTTGCGAGAGAGATACCTGGACGGCAAGCCGTTCTCTGCGGAGAACTATCAATTGGTCCAGAATCTATACACAGACGTTCTGTTTGCCTCGGGCGTGGAGAAGGCCCTCCGCCTGCACAAGCAGTACACCAAATCTCCAGTGTACGTCTATGTCTACGACTATCCGGCGCCCCATGGTATCGGTAACATCCTCGCCCATCGAGACGATATCAACTTTGGTAACAAATCCCACTTGTAGTGTAGCCATGCAACTTATTTCATTGTAATTCTAGGAACCGTGCACGGAGACGACTTTTTCTTGATTTTCCCCATATATAGTCCGGGACGTGAGGTACTCTCGACGGACGAGCAGGCTGTGTCGACCAAATTCTTGCAGATGCTTGAAGATTTCGCCCAAACTGGGTAAGACAGGGTCAGTGATGAAAGTGATGCACCAAATCAACAATTCCTTTACAGAATCCTCCAATTTGGGTCGTGCAAGTTCGAAGAGAACAATCCATCTACCGAGGAACTGCATGTGCTGCAGATAACTAAGGATGGCTGCAAGACTGTTAATGTTGACACGTTATTGTACAAAAAGGGACTAGTTTAAAGGCGGTTGTGGTTTTATATAGATTTCCTGAATAAAAATGGTTTTTGGCTTGTTTTTCGGGCGAAGCATGCATTGGTTATGAATCTACGCACCATATCTGACGTCACGATAGACTGAAAGTCTGATTTGATATATTGTAGAAAAATCGAATTGTATAGAACAACTATCGCATCTTGCGTGTCGTGGATGTAGCACATCCGCCTTTTAGTTGAACTAATTGAGGGGATAGTGGCATGCTCGTGCAACGACTTGGATACATGTTTTAACTATGAAAGCCATGATTAGTGGCGATCACCTCGTGACAACTGCTGAAATTCATTGTTAAAAGTATTTTTTCGTAACAAGTTAATGACTGGTTAGGTATGATACGCATTCGTTAACTGAGTGGTCGACTAAACGGCAACGTAAGCCAGGGATTCGGAACGTGGGTTAAGCCTTTGATAGGCTTTTGCTATGCATTTCCAGTGTACTGTTAGACACATGTATAGTATGGGCGAACCTTCAGTAATGTTGAACTGAGGTATCCAAAAAACGTCGGCCCTCTAAGGCATACGAGTAGTTACAGAGGAAATGCTCCACCCTGTCGTCCTCGTAACTACACACATTATCTTCCTGCAAACGGAAAATTGAAGAATAACCCGATTTCCTCTAAGTTTTTGTCCAAAAGGCGTATCCATGAAAATTTCTCCTCCTCATGAATGATAACAAATTGAAGTCCTTACTCGATTGAAGCTTTTCGACTATATGTACAGGGTGCACCGAATAACTTCAACACTTGTCAACCGATTTTCATATGTCATAGCATTTTGGAAACGTCAATTCAGTACAATTTTAACCATGAATCGCTTCATACCAAAAGAGCGCGCGGAAATAGTTTCAATGTTCATTAAAAATGAACGCTCGATTGTGTTAACTCAACGTGCGTATCGTGCGGAATATCGTGACCGGGTTGGTTCTGTGGCAAGCCCTCGTGAGCAACCTAGGCCATTTCCACGGCTCATTTCCAAACTCATCTATTCAGTCTGTGAAGGCCAGTGTTAAAGAAGACCCAAGTTTGTCATATCGGCGCCGTTCGCAACAGTTAGGCATCAGTGGGACCACTTTGCGGAGAATTTGAAAGGATGATCTTCACTTATTTCCCTACAAAGTGCAGATAACTCAAAGAATTTTGCCACAAGATGAATCACGGCGCTTGGCATACGCACAAAATGTCGTTGCAATGATTAATGCTGGGCCGGAGTTCTGGCAGCAAATTTTGATGACCGATGAGGCACATTTTACGCTCTCTGACTCAGTTAATAAACAAAATTGTCGCTTCTAGATCACCGAAAATCCTCACATTATTCACGAAGAGCCGCTATATGATCAAAAAGTTACAGTTTGGGCCGGTGTATGCGCTAAAGTTGGCGATACAGTGGATGGCGATCGATATCGGTAGATGTTGGCCCATTATGTGGTCCCAGAAATGCGTAAAAGGGGCTTATTTCACTTTTGGTTTCAACAAGACGGCGCGACATGCCATACTGCGGACAAAACAATGAACCTTTTGCGTAAGAAGTTCCCTGGAAGATTGGTGTCAAAAAAGGGCGATATTGACTGGCCTCCGAGATCGCCGGATTTGACTCCTCCAGACTTTTTTCTTTGGGGATACTTGAAAAGCAAGGTGTATGCTAACGGCCCGAAGACAATAGAATAGCTCAAAAGAAACATTCGTGCGGAAATCGCAGAAATTTCGACCGAAATGCTCGAAAATGTCATGGAGAATGCGCGAAAACGAGCCCATTTTTGCATCGGCAATAAAAACGGTCATTTAATTGATATTGTTTTCAAAAATTAATCAAAATAAATTGTAAAGGTCTAAGTTGAATAAAAGTTTATGAATTTCCAAAATCGGTTGAGAATTGTTGAAGTTATTCGAAATTTCCATCGACCCATATGAGATGGCGCACCCTGTATATAAATATAAGTTAACGCAAAATAAATTCGTTGACTCAATTTCGTTCCAACGATACCAGAACTAACCAAGCACCAATCGATGCCATTGTACGACACCTGCAATTCCAATTGCGAAAGAAGCCCGCAGAATCTCGAGGAGTGGCTCACTTATTTTAGTTTTTATTTTGATTTTATAATAAGCAACAATAAAGAGAGAGCCGTGGCGCAGTGGGTAGTGTGTCGGCCTCTGACGCATGATGAGCGAGTTCGGATCCCGATATAATACCAACGCCATCGAATGTTCATTACGCGGCTTCTCTCCTCAGCGGGGAACTGGCACAACCTCCCGTAGTACACTTGCTTGAAAAAGCTTCTCGACTCTCGCCGTTCGGAATCGACATTAAACTGTAGGTCCCGTTCACTTGTGTGAAAAAAAAAAAAAAACAAATCGCACACAACATATGTAAGTGAATGAGAGAAGCTAGGCTCTGGCTCTTCATGATCTGTAACGCCATCTATTGTAAGAAGAAGAACAATAAAGGTCAGGCGAACTGCCTGAGAAAAAATTTTTTTTAATTAATCTTTTCGTGTTTTTAATTAACTCATCAGTCGTTTAGCGTTTGGCTCTCGCAACGTTAATCTCGTGTTGACTACCGTGTGACAGTGAGTGATAATTATCCCCTATTATATTAAATTATACCCATTTCACTTGCACCTTCGCGTGCTCATTTTCCCCTTTTTCCAAACCGCGTGTTTTTCTTTTTTCTCGCGCGCAAATAGCTTTCTTTCCCAAAAGCATGGCCCAAATAAAATTAAGCCTGGGAACCGGTTCAGTGAAATGGCAGATACCGAAAAGCTCACTCTTGAACCCCGCCAAAAAAAAAACAAGTTGTCAATCGACGATGTATTCCTCTGCCTTCCCTTAAACCTTAACCTTAAAAACCCTAGGTTTGTAGTGATTCCCGCAAAGCACGACATGCAACCGCTCACAACTATTAGCATATTCATGTTAAGGGGGTAGTCTCATGTTCCACTTCGAAAAATGTTTTTTTTTTCATATTTCGATAGTAAAACCTTTCGAAAATATGCTGTGAAAAATTCAGACCGAAATTCCTAGTATTAAATAAGTTACAACTCATAGTCGCCGACGCGCCGTAAGTGACTTGTTTTGCTCTTGAAACTTTAAACGCATTTTTCTCGAAACATCATTTTCTAAACAGAGTCCTACTTCATCACTCCTATATCCAAAATGATATCGATCATTGGCGATCAGAGAATCTTGGTGGTCCAATGATGATCTTATGGCAAACAATGCCGTCGCCAGTGAAGGGGCTAACACCCTGTTCATTTCGACGAAGGATCTCCAGATGATCTTCGAGTCATTGAAAAGAAAAAAATCCGCGGGAATCGACGGAATATCGAATGTTGTGCTTAGGCACCTCCCACCAGTGGCTGTAGAGATGTACGCCATCCTGTTCAACAATGCACTGAATAATGCATATTACCCAGTGCACTGGAAGACAGCGGTGGTACCCAATCCCCAAAAAGGGTAAAGACACCTCTAACCCGGCAAATCTCCGGTCGATAAGTCTCCTTCCGAGTATCAGTAAGGTCTTCGAGAAGGTAGTCCATAGAGCCCTGTCTAAATGGGTTGAGGACAATAAAATAATTCATAACCAATTCGGTTTCAGAGCGGGGCATGACACTATTCATGCCGCGTCGAAGCTCGTATCGGATATCCAGTGGAATAAATGCAAGAACCAATGCACGGGTGGCTGTCTGATTGACTTGGAAAAAGCTTTCGACACCGTATGGTTAGAAGGACTTTACTACAAGCTCAGTCGGTTGGGCATAAGTAAACCACTGCTAGATATGATTTTTGACATGTTAACATGTAGAAAGTTCGTTGTGAAAATTGCCCACGTGACTTCTACCCAAACATTTGATATTAACAACGGACTGCAACAGGATACGGTGAACTCGCCGATACTTTTCAGTGATCTGATAGCTTCTCTTCACCATTCAATAGCGTACGCGGACGATTTAATTGCGTACAGATCAGGTCCAACGATCGACGTCATTGTTACTCTTCTGCAGCGTGACTTCGAAAAAATTCAGCAGTAGTGTGATGACTGGAAGTTGAAAATCAACTATATTGTTCAGAACGCCTTTGTCTAGGGCCTCTCGGGACACTACAAAAAATTGGCGCAGGTTCTCTATCTTTGGGCCGGACGGGCGTCCACTGACGAGACAAAGTGTAGTCAGATACATTGGGATCATGCTGGATCAGTATCTATATTTTGAAAAACATGTAGATGCTGCTCTGGCAAGGGCCCGGGCCGCTTCGCTCTGACAAGATGGCTGTTTCATAGCAGCCAACTTGATTCCAGAGTGAAGGTAATCTGCTACATGGTCTTAATGAGGCCCATGGTTGCCTATGGATATCCCGTCTGGTTCAATGTGAGAGCCAGCTTAATGGAAAGGATTCGGGTGTTTGAGAGACAATGTCTCAGGACTTGTCTTGGGCTACATAGGACACCCGAATCTGAGTACGCGAAATTTTACTCGAACGAGGTCCTATATAATAGGGCTAGGATTGTACAGGTGGATAACTTACTGATCAAACTGATTCGAAGCCACGTTGGAAGAGCAATGATTTCGGTCAATAACCTGATCTCCGGGGCTTACTACCCCAATTACTTGTACCACGAGAGAGTGCGCCTTAACGGCTTTGTTCCACCAGAGGCATTTCTCTACTTAGATCAATGTAGTATTTAATTAAATTCTCGTATATAGAAAATGTAAAATAAGCAAAAAAGAAATTTTTATACAGTTTAAGATACAAATAAAAACATACAAAAAAATTAAGATGATTGAATTTTATTATCTTATAAAAAAAAATTCCCTAAAAAGAGGTAAAATTGATGCGTTTACATGAGACTACCCCCTTAATTCCTCAAATAAGGGCATTGCTATTTATTTGCTTAGATTCTAGGCTTATAGCTTTTTTCCTCAATCTAGTTTCACCTTTTTCGCAATATCTTTCAATAAGTACTATGAGCAACTATTAAAATATCGCGTACCACAATGAAAATATCATAACATTATTAATAAAGTCTTGCAGTTAAGTGGGAAGGTTATGGTCCTACACTACTGACCATAACAACGCCGGAAAAAGGAAAAGAAGATTAATAAAGTCTTGCAGGTTATGAAATCCTGTACCTACGATTCTCTTAAACTATACTGAGTACACTGGATAATTAAATGAATACAACAAATCAAGCGTTGTTCGATGCATCATAGTTCATATTCATTAAATTCATACCTTATTCGTTTGAATGGTGTGAATGTTTCATATAATATATATCAATAATAACAGTTATTGTAGGGAGAGCGGTGCGATTCACTCATTCATTTAAGCCGTGAACCACCTGCAACTTTGAATGCATGCAGTTCGTTATATAAACGCTAACTCGTTATTTTATGGAGTAGCGCCACGGAATTCCCAGCGAGGGTGACAAAATGACAATCGTTACATACGTACTTTTAGTGAGATATTTATGACCCGACTTTCGTCAGGCACTATGAAAAATTTGGTTTAGACTCATTAGAGTGCTCCTCTCCACGGAAATCTTTAGTAAAAGGCGAAAGATTTATTCGACACTGAAGAGAAGCCAGAGTGAAGAAATCCGACCCGCAATCGAGTATTAAGGTAATCGAAAGATCGAAGTGGATGTGAATTATAACTAAGTGTAATTAAAAGGGGAATACCGCGATGGTTTGTGCCTCCGATGGTGTATGAACTTGCTGACTTAGTTTAATGCCCATCATTGCTTCTAAATTACGTACGCCTTTGTTGATTGCTAAAACAGATATTTGTTATCAAGAGAGCATACTACACTGAAATACATTTACATTTTCATCTAAGGGCTCTTAATAACCCATTTTCTGCTTTAATAGTTTTTATTTGCAATAGAAAAGCGGCGTTCACACCACGATTTCTCTATACAATTTGCTTATCGTCAGATTTGTTGTATGGAAGTTCAACTTTTCCAACTTTTTGACTTGCTTGATCGATTTATCCCAATGTGTGAACAATTGTCGTACAATTTCAGAGTATTTTTTTTACTCTTGCTTGTGACTAGAAAGTGAACACCAATTTTGAGCGGAATGACCGATATAACGTCAACCAAAGTACTAGTCAGTATTGTTAGAAAGATATAAGTTAATAGATAAAATTGCGGATAGTAAAGGCTAACAGAGGCCACGTAGGGGTAACATCTGCCCGCCGGATGTAGGTTCCACAAAAAGCGAGAAGAGTCACCGCAGACGAACACCGTGCGGCTCTGTTAGCAAGTCCTATCTCCACCTCCTCGCGGTGTCATCTGGAAACTCCCTCTGGGAGTTACTAATGGGGAAAAGCGAATGACGAGTTTCCTGCGCCAGAAAACGGGATCAGTCGGTTGGGCTAAAAAAACCCAAATCACTCCGTAACAACCATTAAGCCTCGGATAAGGATGGATACACTGTTGACGACCCCGGCAAACGTAAAACAAAAAAGGACAATTAACTTCGGCTCTGCACGTAGAATGTGAGGTCCCTTAGCAGACCACGTGCAGCTGATGAACTCGCGAGGGCCCTTGACTGCTACAAAGCAGACATTACCGCAATCCAGCAAGTGCGGTAGGATGGACCGGCCAAAAGGGGAAAAACTGCGACTTCTACTACAGCGATTGCTATAGAGGTGGAAGAAAGCGCTTATTCGGATGTGGATTTGTTGTTCGAGGCTGACTTAGGCAAAAAGTCTTCACCTTTAAATTCATAAGCGACCGCCTCATAACAATCCGCATCAAGGCTAAATTCGGCAACATTAGCCTGATTTGCTCCCACCCTCCCACCGAGGACAGGGATGATAACAGCAATGATCAATGCCTCAGCTATTACACGAAGATCGTTCTAGGAGATTTTAATGCACAGCTGGAAAAAGAAGACTTTTTTGCTAAAGTCATCGGAAAACACAGCCTACAGGACAACACATCCGGGAACGGACTCAGGCTCGTGGACTTTCCTCGGGGCGGAAGCTCTCCATCCATAAAGGGACCTGGCGGTCGCCTGAGCCGAAATCGACTCGCTCATTACCTTGTTGTCGCCAAGGTAAGAACACGGATATCAAAAAAAAAAACAGTGGAGTCGAGAAAGAACACCACGGTTTGATGTCAGAAAGCTACAATCGCAAATGGCCGCTGGGAACTTTGCCGACCGAGTCTCCCAAAAACTCTCTGAAAGTTCGACACCGCTGCACTGACAATAGAAGAAGACTGGAAACGTTGTCAAAAAGCCATTAAAAAAACTGCCTCTGATGTGCAGGGTTTTACCACACCACCCAGGAAAAACACATGGTTTGACGACGAGTGCAGACAGGCCCATGCAGCCAAACAAGATGCTTACAAGGCAATGCTGCTTCGAAGAACAAGAGCTGCTACAAGAGCTCTACCAACAGAAAAGGAGGGAAGGGAACCGGCTTCTCAGAAAGAAAAAGAAAGAGCAAGAGAAGCGCGTGGTCGAGGAAAGAGAAAGTTTTACCAGAAAGTATATCCAGTGGATATAAATTTGGGACTGAAGCCTGTCGGGATGAAAATGGACAACTAGTAGTAGAATCGCAGTCGATGCTGAGAATCTGGAAGAATCATGACTACAGACTGTTAAACGGCGACGAGGACCCAAATAGCTCTGTCAGGCAGAATACCCCACTCAATCTGGACGACGATAGACAAGAATTCCGTCCCCCCGACTCTGACGAAGTTAAGATAGCAATATCGAGACTTAAGTCAAACAAAGCTGCTACAGACTGTCCGCGGAACTGTTTAAAGCAGCTGGGGATGATCTGGTAGTAGGCATGCACCAGGTCATCTGTAAGATATGGTTGGACGAAATCATGGCCTATGAGTGGAATCTCAGTGTCGTTTGCCCGAGCCATAAGAAGGGAGACCCCTTTGACTGCGGCAACTATAGAGAGATAATTCTCCTTAACATCACCTACAAAATCTTCTCAATAGTTTTGTGTGAACGCCTGAAATCGTTCGTAAACAACCTGATAGGTCCATTTCAATGTGGTTTCAGGCCAGGGAAGTTCACAGTAGACCAAATTTTCATACTGCGGCAGATCCTGGAAAAGGCACAAGAGATGCAAATCGACACTCACCACCTATTCGTCGACTTCAAAGCCGCATATGACAACGTGCATAGAGACAAGCTATACTAAGTCATGTCTAGTTTTGACATCCCTACCAAGCTGAGATTGTTTAGGATGACGATGGAGAACTCTCGCTGTTCCATCAAGGTTGGCAACGAACTTACCGAGACCTTCAATGTCAAAATGGTTTAGGCAAGGCGACGCGCTGTCATGAGACAGTCACGAAAATCACAAGTCAACACCAGAGGCACGGACCAAAAGTCCGTTCAACTGCTGTCTGCGGGTGATATTGACGTGATTGGTCGAACACAGCGAGTCGTCAATGAGGCATTGCTGGCATTGAAGCGGAAGCGGCTAAGACGGGTCTAGCGGTAAATGAGGGCAAAACGAAGTACATGTTGTCATTAAGAAAGGACGCACAACATCGACGTCACGGACAGAACGGGCAGCATGAACTTCGAGGTAGTCAAGGACTTCGTGTACCTCGGCGCCGCAGCAAATAGGGACAACAACATCGGTACCGAGATCAAACGCAGAATCACTCTTGCCAATCGCTGTTTCTTTGGGCTCGAGAGGCAATTGAGTAATAGAGCCCTCTACCGAAAGACCAAGTTGGCTTTATATAATACTCTAATCATCCCAGTCCTGCTCTATGGTGCAGAAGCATGGGCGCTGTTCAAAGCGGATGAGGAAACTCTTGGTCTTTTCGAGAGAAAGGTACTGCGTGTGATCTTTGGTCCTGTTTGCGTTGATGGTATCTGAAGGAGAAGATTAAATATGGGCGGCGGCATGTACTTTGTTAAGCGCCTACGGGTACAACGCTTAAGATGGTTAGGCCATATAAAACGTACGGCCTGAAGAGTCTTTGAATCCGAGCCATTGGGACAACGCAACAGAGGACGCCTTCGACTCAACTGGCGCACGCAAGTGGAAAAGGACCTCAACCAACTTGGTGTGCGAAATTGGAAGAGGATGGCAGGAGATCGCTCCGGCTGGAGAGGCTTGTTGGTTGAGACCCAGACCCACACCGGGATGTAGCGCCGTCATTTTCTTTTCTTATACGGTGAATTATTTTTCTCAGTAACTTCTCGTACGTTATTGCATCAATTCGCACATAATTACCAAATTCTTCAGGCGAATTTTCGTTCAATTCCCTTAACAATGTTACCGATGAGAATTTTTATGCGTTTTCCGACCCATGGTTTAACCCGCATTCGCTTTTATCCTTTTTTTTCTTGTTCTTGTTCTCCATTTTCGAGTATTTCATCAATAATCATCACTCTATCAAGCAAATCGTAGAGTGTGAACGCCGCTAAACATTGATGTCAATATGGTTTACAAAGAATGGTTTTGACATGTTTCACTGGTTTGGCGGAAATGTCTACATTGACAAAGTAGTCCGTCAAATATTGATAGGATCGCCTTGGTCGTTTACATGATAAATCAAACAAATGAGCATCGCGGACTTCAGAAGTAAAATTACAGAAGATCAATCTCAAAACCATTCGATCAACCGCGAGCTTGATCAGTCTCACAAGCTTGTAAACGTTGAAGGTTCAACCCAAAAACTTCGTCGGAATTGTACAAATCGCTATGAGAAGTACAACATGATATAAGAGGGGGTCAGAATAATGTCAGAACAGGCGACTTCATCTATCAGTTCACATACATATATGACTTTCATGGGGCTAACGTGTTAAAAGCGACCAGAAACCAGAGTGAGACCTCCGGATACGTTTTACCCCGCGAATCCCATTTTCCTACGTTGGTGACCACATTCCTAGCGATCAAACCCGTTACAAACGAGGCTCTTATTCATAAATACGTGGGTGGAAGAAGCTAATTAACGCATTCCGTACCTCCCGTCACCTGCTCGAGGAGTGTCCCTATACCATATGTGTTCGCTGCAGCGGCCATCACTCAGAGAAATATCAATAAAGGGCAAGTCACATAGAATGCGCGCTTGCGTGCGTCCGTTAATTTCAATTGACCTTCAACGCATTGCAGGCATAGAATCCGTGCGTGCGTTGATCTGTCAAAATTGAATGTCAAATCATTCAATGACATTTATTAATTGGTGTTGTGCGTTCAATTAGAAAACATTCGTTACTTGTTAATTAATACTTAAAAAATATGGACGATTTTATTTCAGTAATAATATCTATATTAATATTGTCGCAAGCATTTGAAATGTACAAGATAATAATGGGATTTATTTCTGTAGCACTTAAAACTTTTGTTATAAAGACACGGAAGGTCTTTAATTGTTTCAATCAATTTTTCTTCAATCATTTCTTTCACTTTGCACCTACAAAACGTACCTCGCATGTGACACCAAACAGAATAATACTTAAATGTCAACCGAATTTCTCTCACTGCGAGAGAGTTCCTAAACATTCTCTCAAAGCATCCACCAATGAACGTGCTTACTCTCAATTTGTCTATATGTGAACTTCAAATTGTAAATGTGTGAGCTCCGATATGTGAATGTGTGAACTGTCAGCGCATCAAAAAGTAGAAAGTAGCTCCTACTTTGTGTCTATCGAGGCGCGTGCTTCCGTCGGCTATGTGCCACCCTTCCATAAGAATGTGTGTATTCTACTTTGCTGTCAGCTGAAGCACGCAAGCGCGCATTCTATGTGACTTGCCCTTAAGAGTTCTTGGCATACGAAATAGAGAACGTCTCCACCTCTTTCCCAAGCTTCTATTTGAAATTAATTATTTGGGCCGATCCCGGCGGTACTGCAATACCGGGCCAACCCGCGACAGAGGTGGAGCAAGCCCCTAGCACTCCGTCTATTTCCAAAAATCAGTTTAACATTTGTTGTCCCCCGATGGGGGATCTATCAGATGTTAAGCTGATAAGAACAGATACTACACTTTGATCTTAGCCATAAGGCCGAGAAGCGATAACAATTCGTTCACATAATTTTGCCTTTACACAATAGAATGTTCGAACAGCCAGCGAATTATATGAACGAGCGAAAATTCTTCATACATTTTGCTATCATCTCACCCGAAGTAGTAAAAAGAAGGCCAAACTTAAATTCCAGGTCTTCCACCTTGAATTTTGCAAGGATATACCGGAATTTTACCTGGATATATCCAGACGGACAGATAGGAAAGCCTTTGCATAAATATTCCCTAACCCAGCTTTGCAAGGTAGAAGACGAGAAACGCCAATATGAGGACGAAGTTAATAGCTGGTTTGCCCTACTATGTAAATAGATGGAATGAAAAACTAGAAGTAAGAAAGGTAAAAGCAATACGGTCAACAAAAGCCTTAGTTCGAAGAAGAATGCAAGGAAAAGTAAAAGTCTGTAATCTCCTACGGCGTTAGGCGCTGGAAATCATCACGTGTAACAGTCGTCCTCGTCTCTGTCGTAATAAAAACAACAATGGCAAAGGAAAAAGTTTACCAACATTCAGGTAGAATGTGCAGCGAAAAATATGAGAGTTATAGAGACCAGGCCTGATCAGAATATATACGCAACGATAGTGCGGAGCTCGTTTCGGACAACGAAAGAATTGCAAACCATGTTATCCACGCAGCAGAAATTCAGGTAGAACAGCCAACCATCGAGAAAGTAAAAGAAGCGATCCCTCAACTTAAGAATAAGAAGGCCGCAATAGACCACCTAATACAGGGTCCGCCATCTAACGTTTTTTTTTTCAAGTAGTGCTTATTTCGTGAATGGTAACACTTAGCTCATGTCTGATTTGACAGATAATTAGTTTTATCCTTCCGCTGAACGAATATGGTCCATCCAATGCGTTTTCGCTTCGCTAAGTGGGCCTGCGATCGACTTACAGAAGATGCCGATTTTGCCAAAAAAATCATCTTTTCAGATGAAGCTCATTTTGATCTTGGCGGGTATGTAAACAAGCAAAATTGTCGCATTTGGGGCACAGAAAACCCGCACGCATACATTGAAAAGCCGGTGCACCCAAAACGAGCCACTGTTTGGTGCGGATTTTGGTCCAGAGGCATAATTGGGCCATTTTTCTTCGAAAATGAGCAAGGAGTGGCCGTTACAGTCAATGGCGATCGTTATCGGGCCATGTTGAACGAATTTTTGTTCACAAAAATTGAAGAGGAGGATATTGGCAACATTTGGTTTCAACAGGACGGCGCTACGTGCCACACAGCCGAAGCTACACTCGATGTTTTGCGCCCTATTTTTGAAGATCGCATTATCAGCCGCAGAGCTGATGTCTTTTGGCCACCTCGGAGCTGCGATTTGACACCGTTGGACTATTATTTGTGGGGTGCCGTCAAAGATAAGTGTTACGCCGACAAGCCAGAGACAATTGACGCTTTAAAGGACAATATTCGTGAAGCCATTGGTGAAATACAGCTGCACACAATCGATAATGTGCTTAAAAATTGGACCGATCGTGTAGGCTACTGCATGGCCAGCCGAGGCAGCCATTTGAATGAAATTATTTTCCATTATTAACCGGAAGGATTGTACTTTCAAATAAAAAAAGAAATTTGAGAAAATATTCAGTAGTTTTTTTTTTATAGCATTTTCAAAAAAAAAAAAGAAGTTATTTGGCGGACCCTTTACTATCGAAATTAATAAAATATCCTGTAGGGGAATTAACAGAGAAGTTACATGGGCGCATCACAACTGTATAAAGCAATGAAACTATCCCCGAGAAATTCTAAAAAAATTGGTCATCTGTTTTGTATTTAAAAAAAAAAAACTGTTATCAAGTTGTTACATGGAGCTGTCAAATATTCTCTTAAAGAGACTAACATCATATGCTAGTGAAATAATCGGAGATACTGCTCGACGAGTGACCAGATTTTCACTATACGACAGCTGACAGCTTTTATTCGTTGATTTTAAAAAGTCGTAAGACTATGAGCCGATCAAAAATGTCAAAAAAAAACAATCGAAATCCACATCCACGAGAGATCGACATCAGGATCGTCATGTACGGGCATGCGTTCGTCGTGACGAGCACGCGGGCGTCATGGACTAGCACGAGAAATAGGATTTCTGCCGTCCGATTTTCAATCGATTACAAATTACAAATAGTATATAATTGTCATGTACATAAATATGTTGACCAATGGTTTCTATTGAGTCGTTGGCCTGCTGACCAGTCGATGGCAATTTCCGTCGTTAGTGGCAATTTAGGCATTTCTGATGACCTCGAATCAGGTCGATCGGCATCTGGTATGTTGCTGACTGGTGTTGCTCGCGCGGGAGTCACGGATCAGCATGCAGGCATCATGTCGAGATCGAGATCGATACAGACATCGAGGTCGAGATAGACATCGAGAGTTAAGTCTACCAGGTGATTGATGCTAACTGAGCGACTATATACAAATATAAAGATCTCACTATCGCGGTATAATTTGAGGCTATAATAATCAGCTTTCACCACAATTGAAGCAAAGAGATCGTAGTGCTTTCATCGCTCATTGAGAAAGTTTACGATCAATTCAATACCAAGATATTTAACTTCATCAGAGAACCCAGCGTTGACACCATTTGGCGTGACTAGGTAAGGTCCCATTAGAGATAAACAAGAACGAAACGAACTTCGAGTTTTTCATGAGCTTCAGAAAGCATGATATCAGACCAATATTCACTCTAGGATTTGGGCAGCTTATGGAGTTTCCAAGTTTTGTTGGAATTTAATAGGGCTCTTGGATGCGGAACAATGAGGCCCAGATATTTTTAAGGTTAAATAGTAGTGTTGAAAAGGGCCGATGGCTCATTTTATTCTGTGCTGAAGAGTCGTCAGCAGACTGTTGGTTCCACGTTTCAGAAGTTTGATGGTAATTGGTGCAGTACTCTACTTACATTGTAGAAGGTAGGGCCAGAGTAATGTCTCCAGGTATGATGGTGGAATTCCAATTAGAAACGAAAAAGGTTTTATAGAGGTGGGCAACTATAGGTAGTGAGTCAATAATTTCGCGATGTTTTATCCAAGACGCTTTCTTGATTTATAATAGGTAAGAACAGATTTGTATTTCGTCCACCAATTGGCCTATTTATACTCTTTGGGCTTAGGGAGGATGTAGTAGTAAGATATCCGCTCTAGGAAGATAGGCGTAATTACTTAATAACATTGAAGACTTCTTTGAGATATGGAACCATGCGTAAGGATATATTTCATTTTTATAATGAATGCGTTTACAAGGGTTTATGGTTACCTTTAAATGTCAAAAAGTCAAGACACAGTACGGGTCGAAGGGATAGAGGGGAAGAAGGTGTACCATAAATTTCACTCTATTATGTTATGCTATCAAAGTCAGAATTTAATGTGCTAAACAGACGCTGAAGATCTGGGACGTGAATCCTGGAACGAATATGAAAAACTAAGAGTATTGAAGTGTATTGGATTAGAAGTACCAGTTAAGAGATCATTTCTAAGAATAAGGAAAGGTGTCGGTGATAGAACAAAGCCCTGTGGAACACCAGCGTTTGAGTATCAGACTTGCAAACCGTCTAGAACAACTTCAACTGAACGGTCCAAGAAGTAATTTGTAATCCATAGAAGAGGAGACTCATCGATACCATAAGCACGCTTTTTCGGCAAAAAAGCCTAATGCCTAACTCTATGGAATGCTTTTGAAATATCAAGCGTAAGAATCTTGCTTTCGCTGAGATGGTGCAAAGATTGGTTCCACTTTTCAGTGAGATATGCCATCAAATCACCAGTGGACCTGCTGCAGCGGAAGCAGTACTGCCGGTCATTAAGAAGTTTCCGCGATTCAGAGTTTTCCATCTGCTCGGACAGAGACCAGAAGAGTAGTAGTAGTAAGATGAAAAAGATTACGCTGTGATTTTGCCAATACCATCAGAGCCATCATTGTGGACGTTGAGATCCTTAAGTACTCTTGCAACTGTACGAGTGCGAAAGTGGATTTTTCCAATGAAAGATTTCACGCTTTCAAGTACAGGTGGATCCAGTGCCATCTGGAAGCGTTGAACTGGCTGTAAAAAGTGTAACTAGCAAATTGGCTTTGTCTGAAGAGCTGGGAGGCGATTGTAAATGAGCGTAGGGATTGAGTACGAGGCAGAATTCTTTATGCTTTTCAAAATTGACTAAAAGTTTTTGCTACCTTGGGGCCAATTTAGCACTTTGTGCCACAACTTTCGGTCATGGAAGAAGTTGATACTACAATCCGTTTAAACTTATTCAAGTTTTCCTCACAGGGGTTGGTAAGTCCGGAAACTCAGCTCTCTTAGTCTGATAGTCTCCTTACAGCTCGAGTCATACCACGCATTTGCTTTAGATTTGATAGTCTTCACTCTATGTGGAATGAAGGATCTCTTATTTAGGATTATTATTTATCTACTTTATAGCTTTTATTATCTATTCCGTGCAGGGACGGGTTAAGAATATCCCTGCAGCGATACCTCTCGCTTGTCGTAAAAGGCGACTAAAACAAAGGTAAACAAAAATCACATCTAGGCAATTTAGAAAACACCAAGATGAGCCTAGGGACACATATACCACCATTAAACTGCCCCACAAGTGTGCATGCAAATCCGTGGGTTGACACGACTGGAGTTCACCGGTGTTGTAAGAGTAAGATCAAACAAAAAAAAAACTAAAAATCTGGAGCATGCCCGTGTCAAAAAAAGGAGGGAAAGAAAGAAAACGAAAAGACAAAAAGAAAAGAAATGATGTCAACATCATTAATGGTTAGAATAAATATCAGTGGGCCGAGATGATTACCTTGCGGGACACCGGAGGTAGCATTAATTGGATCAGAAATAGAAGATCTGAAGATAACGTTACATTGACGATCTTCAAGATAAGATTTGATTCATGAGATAAAACCGGGAGAGAAACCGAGGGCAGTGAGCTTGAGGAGAATAATTTGGTGAGACATTATGTCAAAGGCTTTGCTGAAGTCAGTGGCGGCAACGTCTACTTCTTTGCCAGCTTCGAGTGCACACAAACATTGTGAAACAAGCTCGACTAGATTAGTGGTTGTCGATCGACCTTTTAGGAACCCATGTTGGTTAGGAGAAAATATGGGTTTGCAGTGAATAGTGCATCATAAACGATGCTCTCGAAAAGTTTGGGTATGCATGAGAACTTGGCACATTATTTTTCAATCCTTTTTTGTGGATTGGAATGATATAAGCATATTTCCAAAGCTGAGGAAAGAGTCCTTGAGAGATAGAGCTTTGAAATAGAGCGGTAAGGGGTAAAATAAGATGGTTCGCGCACTTTTTTAATACTATAGCAGGCAG
Source organism: Merodon equestris (assembly GCA_958301585.1). NCBI lineage: Eukaryota > Metazoa > Arthropoda > Insecta > Diptera > Syrphidae > Merodon > Merodon equestris. The sequence continues at coordinate 123,468,846 of OY284414.1, forward strand.
ACAGTCGGGACCGGGAGAGTAGTCGTCCTTTAAGTTGCGGCGATTAGGTCGGGAGTTATGTTCAATGAAACAAGAGACGTCTGGGGGCAGTCTTTCAAATATTGAAAATAGTCGTCATCGGGTTGAAGATCCTGGTCGGTGAATGATTGGCTGAAGAAATGAGCAAAGAAGTTTGCGATTACTTCGGGTTCGTTGGAAGAGTTATTGAGAAAATTAAATGTAGCGGGGTAGCTATCGGTTGTTCTTTTTGTATTAATGAAGTGGAAGAAACACTTGGGGTCAGAGGTAAGGGAGGATTGCATTCAGGTATCGGAGGTAGAGTGGTTCACATAGCTGTGCAAATTTAGTGTAGGTCAGCATGTAATTAGAAAGGTAAGATGCAGAGGAGGATCTAAGATAGGCGTGCCAGTTTTTGTTTCTTTTATTGCGCAAAGAGCGTAGTTCCTTCGTATACCAGGACGGAGATGAAGTGTATTTCTTTTTTGCTGAGTATGGGACTGAAAGAATGAAGCAGCTGAGGATTTTGGTGTAAAATAGCGCAAGGGTTTCGTTTAAGGATATGTGTGAGTTAGGGTTAAAGAGGAAGTTAAAATTAACATTGTTGAGCAGATTGTTTAGTTTCGCGAAGTCAGCTTTCCGGAAATTGAAACAGTACGTATTTTCGGAGGGAAGAATAGTGAATTGGGTCTCGAGTGAAAGAGTTACCGAGCTCAAGCCGTAATTTGTGGATTTTCGCCATGGCAACCGCTGAGTTGGGAGACGGCGCGTTGGTGAAACAGGATTTTCTTTTTCTGCAAATGTGTTTTCCGCAATGTCTGCCTTCAGTTGGTCAAATAATGATGCATAGTATGCTCCTGTAATGGTTTTCATTTTTGAAGATAACTCCATGACTGTAATAAAAAACAGTCGCCATCACTTTCCCAGTCGAAAAAATAGTTTTTGATTTTTTTTGGAGCCGACTCCCCCTTTGCAGTCCTCTGTTTTGACTGTATTTTTGTTTCAGGCGTATAATGGTGTACCCAAGTTTCATCCATAGTTACTAATCGGCGCCAAACTGCGCCAACAGAGCGTTGGAAATGTTCATTCGACCACGTTTTTGGTCTAACCTGAGCAAACGCGGCACCCAACGCGTGGACAGCTTTCTCATGCCTAAATCTTTTAATATGTGACAAACACGTTCTTTGGACATTTTTATAGCTTCTGCTATCTCTCTCACTTTAATTCGGCGGTTGTCTAGCACCATTTGGTGAACTTCAGCGAAATTATCGTCAGTTGTTGCAGTTTTTGGACGTTCCGAACGTTTATCATCTCCCAAGCTCCCACGGCCACGTTTAAATTCAGCTACCCAAAACGTCGCTGTGGTAAATTCAATTTAATTTCGTGGGCGCAAACACCTCCATTTATTGAGCTTAATTCAAGCTAAACTTAATCTAACTTAATAATTAATGAGAACGGGTGAGGGGGCGCGAACCTTAGAAACTGAGACTGGAAGGAGGGAAGGTTATTGAGAAGACGGAATTTTAGGCATGGACTGCTGAGGTTTAAGTCGCAGTTAATATTCGAATTAACAATTGCCAGCATACGGGAAATGAGTTCATTGGAGCCGTATGAGGTGTGGGGGGTGGATAGATAGAAGAGACGAGGATTGCGTGATTTACGGGGGTTAGTGTTAAGAGATATGGAGTTATAAAGGATGGCGCAGTCAATGGTACCTGTAAGAAGTCTATGAACGAAGACTATGTCGGATACTCTTCTTCTTTCCTCCAAAGTACTCAAGTTGATTAGTTTAAGATGGTCTTGATGGGGCGGTAAGAACAAGGGATTGTTCTAGGGCAGACCTCGAATAGCGAAACGTAGGAACCGACGTTGGATGCCTTCGATTCTAAATATGTGGGCTTGTTGATAAGGGGACAACACTTGAGATGCGTATTCGAGAAAGGGGCGAACAAAGGTAATATAGAGGGATCGAGTCACGTAGGGATCGGAGAATTCTTTAGACCAACGTTTCACAAAACCGAGTGCAGAATTGGTTGAGAAGGCAATTGATTGGCATTTGGAAATGTTAAGTTCCAAATAATTTTTGAAACACCAAACGGAAAAGCTGTTCAGATCCGATTGAATAAGGGAAGAATCTTGTTGCGAGGAAATGATCTTGAAGAACTTGGTGTCGTCAGCGTACAGTGAGAGGTGGGAATGTTTGATAACAAACTCAATGTCGTTTTTGGTAAGAATAAAAAGAAGTGGACCTAGGTGGCTGCCTTGGGGAACGCCGGAAGAAGCTAAAAAGGGGTTGGAAAAGGCAGATTTAAAACGAACACTGTAGTAATGAGTTTTTAAATAAGAAGATATCCACTTCAACGCAGTGGGTTCAAAGCCAATCGAAGACATTTTGAAGAGCATTAGTTTGTGGTAGATTTTGTCGAAAGCTTTACTGAAATCAGTTGAAATTAAAAACTCGTGATACTTAATAAAGAGGCTCTTGAGGCTGGCAAAGTCAGTAGGGAGATCTTCCTATTGAATGGAAACCATTACATTAGTGTTAGTTTTACCTTCATAGAAGACCGAGTCTGTTTTATGGTTTATGGAGATAGTCCAAAAACAGACGAATGTTTTCATACGTCTTTTTATCCCTTAGACGAGAGAGAGCATAGCCGCATTCAGTGGAATTACTAACTTGCTGGGTAATTTTGACTAATGGGGGTAGAAGGGGATCAATGAAATTGGGTGGAGCTAGGAGGAGATGTTGTTGAAGAATGAGTTGAAACTGTTGGAAGAGAAGTGGAGTTGGCTATAGTGTGAGAGGGCGAGTACAGTGTGGATTTATTAGAGAAGGCGGGGGCTGAGGGATTGAGGACGTGGGAGCTGCGGAAATTAGGATACTTGGCTCCAGATTTGAGATCGAAATCGTTTGTGGCGAGGGGCTTGCGGTGATAGAACAAGCGGTTGGAGTCAGATTGAAGGAAACTCGTGGACGTGGCGGTTTCGGTGGAGCAGAGAAAGAGGAGAGAGGGGTGAGTGAAAGATGGGAAAAGATTTATTCTGAAGCTCCAGTTATGGTGGGGGTTAGATTGAGGTTTAGGGTTTTTATCACAGGTGTTAGGCTTATTTTTATATTTCTTAGAGCTAGCTATATAGATTTGTTTTTTGGAATTATTGAGCAGCTTGGTGTGGATATCTTTCTTTTCGTTTCATCAGGTAAGGGTAGTTTTACCAAGAGTGAAAGGGCGACCGTCAGGGTTTAGGAATAACCACTCGTATTTCGATGATATGGACAGCTTCAGTTCTGGACCGTTGAAGTGCTTGGCAACTTGCATTTGGAATTTTAAATTACTTTGTGAATTTGTGTGCCCATTGTTTTTGAGTGCCGGGGGTCAATCCATCAATAATAAAGGTAGAAATTTCTTCGTTGCCTTTTTCCAGTTTTTGGAGTCGCTGGTTCCATTCACTTAAACTCCATATTTGGCCGAAGCGCTCAATATTGGTTTCAACAGTTGGATCTTCAGAAATTGCGCCTTCAGTTTGCGTGTAGACTGAGGATGTGGTTTTTGGCGGCAGCGGAGACACACAAATTGACGGGGCGGACAAATTGGCTTCAAGCAATTCATCGCGTATGGAGGTATTGGCAAACGATGAGTTAGTATGGAAGTGGCCGGAGATGTGGATGTCACCAATCTTGTTAGATGCTGTTTTCATTTCGTCAATTAAATCGCTTAGGGTAAACCAAACTGGTGGTGGTGAGTTCACTGTTGACGTCATTTAATTTGTTTGCAATAGCTTCAAGCAGAGGATCGAGTTGAGAAATAGGTGGAGCACTTTTATTGGATGAGTGGCGTTTAATTTTTTCACGTTTAAGGGATTGAGATATGTATTGAAGGTCGGAATGAGGTCGCGCTTAAGTTCGGATGTTGGGTGAACTGCTTTCCGAGTTTACATTGGTTAATTTTGTGAAGGTGGCTAGTTGTTTTTCCAGGGAGTTTAGTTTGTTAGTGAAAGTTGACTCCATTTTAGAATTGATATCTTCAACACGTTTAGTAAGAAAGTCAAACTTTTAGGGAGCGCCGTGGCGCAGTGGGTAGTGTGTCGGCCGCTGACGCAAGTGAAGCGAGTTCAGATCCCGATAACACCAACGTCATCGAATGATTATTTCACGGCTTCCCTCCTCGGCGGGGTACTGGCAAAACCCCTCGTTGTACACTTGCCATGAAAAAGCTTCTCGGCTCTCGCCATTCGGAATCGGCATTAAGCTTTAGGTTCCGTTCACTTGTGTGAAAAACAAAATCGCACACAGCATAAGTGAATAAAAAGAAGCTTGGCTTTGGCTCCACATGAGCTCTAACGCCATCTAAGGTGTCTGTCTGGCAGTACAATGGACCAGTATTTGTGTCTGAGTGCTCCAACAGATAGCAGAAGCCTCCTTGTGGTAGGTTTTCCCTCCAATGACTGATATTTTCCGTTTAGAGACAATTAACCGAGGATAAATTCATATTCATTGAGTTTTAAGTCAGACAGTCGTCGAACATGGAACGACAATGAATGTCAATGTCATCTGTATAGACTGGACGTACAATTCCGAGGTATTTAAAGCACTGAACAGAATTGTCCATCTATCCATCTTAGGCAGTGGGCAACTTCTGCTTAAGATAGACGATATAACCACAGAATAAATAGTATACAGAAGTCGCATCTCGGCCTGCGATGATTTTTCACTTTATGGTGCGGGGGGAACAACTGAAGGGAAGATCAAGCAATGAGAGGGCAAGCATGATCAGAGAGTAACAACCAGAGAGCAGCCACGATCAGAGAGAAGAATCGAGAGAGCAATCTTAAAATGTTTATGTGTGTGTGTGTATTGTGTTGCTGTCCAACGTCGTGAATGCACGTGGTGTTGCCAAAATTTTGTTTCAAGTTTTAGATTTCTATATTTAGTTTTCTTCAGTTGAAAGTTGCGCTTTTCGATGTAAACTAAAAGGGCCGGGTAATACCAATTAACGTTATTCCATTATTTGGGATTTTTGTGCAAATTTCAATCTGATATATGTAGGGAAGAATAACCCAAAAACTTTAGTGCGACAGGATTTTAAGTTTGCGGGTTTTAGTAAAATTTTTTTTCTCTGAAGCCCACGAGCAATGCTTCCTCAAGAGTACTAAGATCATGAAGTCCAATATTATTTCCTTATGATCAGAACATGTGGAAAACCATTGCGGTGTGGCATTTTTGCATTTGGATTTTATCAAGTTTTTTATACCAACAGTTTGTGGTTGTGTGTCAAAAATATTGCTAAACACTGTAATATGTTTCTTGCTAATTTCCAAGAAAATTTGTGAAGGAGCAACGAGGTTACCAAAATCTTTAAGAGAATTGTAATTTTTATGAAATATGAAAAGTTCACTAGGAACTGTTAATACTACGTCTTCTTTTCTCAATATAGAAACACAAATATCGCAGTTAATTTTCGGTATCATTTTGTAGACGATATAACCTATGAAGTATCTTAAAGACGCCAAATCGATACTAAATTCCGAACAATTCTGAAAGTCATCATATTATACGAAATCATCAATGTTAATATCTATTTCAGAGTTTTCGTTTCGACTGAGTTCTTCATTATTTGTATCAGCTAAGTCCATATTTGACAAAATATTTGAAATCGTTTCAAATGTGGTATCACTCAGCTCTTCACAGTTACTATAAGAACTCAACTGCACTATATTTGCAGACATTAAGCGTGCTAATAAAGTGTTTATATCAGCAACTGAGGGGTTAATATTATTTCCACCCTTTTGTCTAAGAACCGAGAACATATTTTCGAGCTTACCTTGGTTTAATGCTCTTGTCATTAAAAAAAATATTTGGGATTTTTTTTGAAATAGCTCGTCTACTAATTGTAATACAGCGTTTAAGGTAAATTTCATTCCATCTAAAAAAAATACTTTTTTCCTTTTGTCAACAAATGAGATTTCATTGAGGTATTCAAGGAAGAATTTTATATATTCGTGTGATGGACTGTTAAGTTGAACTGCAGACTTATAACAATTCTTTGAAGATAGCGAACCACTATTTAGGCAGTCAAATATTTTGTCAATATTTCCTATGAAGCATGCCGTAGATAAACAAACTTCTTTTGAGCAACTTTTAAAGCCTACTGTCTCAATAACAGTTTTAATTGCTGCTTGAACAGTCCTACTAAAAATTTGGGTGGCTAGTTTTACTTTCATTTTTTCGAAAGAGTTCGGAAATATGTGCTGGCTTGTAAGTTTAAGACACATTTTTGTATTAGATTTGCACTCCATTTCCCATAGTTCCTTAACTACTTTAAAACTAGCAACTCCATTTGGTGTTGTAAGGTCACATTGAAGCCAACCATTTCTTAATGTGGAAAATCATATACACAGAAAGTTTTACTACCATTATACATAAAATAGGGTTTTTCTAAAGTAGCTCCCAATTCCAAGAAACACTTCCTGTTAGAGGACCCTTGGTCACAAATTACAACTTTAACTATGATGCCAAAACTGTTCAAAATTGCTAAATTTCGTAATATTATCTTTTTTAGTAAATCGGCAGAAAGTCCATTTTTTGAAACAAAGTAATTAAATGTAAGCGCCCAGTTGGAAAACATTGATTTAATCATAAAAACGCACCAATCTGGTTCGTTCTTTGAACCCCATTTTCCTCAAATCCATCCACTAAATCTAATTTGGAATTGTATCGCAATTCCCTTCTAATCGCCATTTCATCCATCAGCAGAATCATGTTATTCTTTTCGTACTGGTTCAAATCTAAGCACTTCTTTTTTATTAACTCTAAACCGTTATTTTTAAAACCTGGTTGTAGGGAATTTACAGGGGCCCATCGATAAACAGTAGAGATATGTGGCAAATTTAGATGCAATTTATTCTTCAAAAATTGGTACGTTGACTGTGAGACATAATAAATGTTTTGAACCAAATCTTTTACATCTTGCTTATATTCTTTAGGTCGTGGGCGAAGAAGAAGTTTGCAAAATGTTTTTGACTCCTTGCTTATTTGAAAAGAGTCGATGGTTTGAAATACGCTTGATTTTGTTGCTATTTGTTTGCGGCTTTGGAGATTTTTATATTTTGCTACCATGTCGTAATATTTTTTTCTGTAAAAATTAGCTGATTTCAGATATTTTTCACAGTCATTACAACATCCATCTACGGAGTCACTTGTTCGGCTCTTTTTAGCTGGACAATCAAGCTCCAACGACTTGTAATCTTCCTCAATAACTTCTAAGTTAAATACCGGAACAGCTCCGAATTTCAACTTTTTTTTACCAATGTCAGAACTTGAGAAGTGATTGGCGGAAATCAACAATTTTTTTGTGTAATCTGTTGTTGGAATATTACATTTTTCTCGCCAAATTTGACCCATAGCTGAGTCATAGGGAGGAAACTTAAACATTCTTATCTTTTCACCATATCGCCTAGATTTACCGCATGTTTTTATGCAGCATCGAATGCCGGACTTTTGGAAAATTTTACCAACAGCCGGTACAGAATCCATTTTTCCTATTCAAAATCGTATGACAACCCCTCAACAATCAATATATAATAATAAGTCCAAAGAATAATCCAAATCGTATGCAAAGTTGTCAACAATTATAAAAGCAACAATTCAAAATCAAAAATAGAGTTAAATATCAAAATACAAAGTAAAAATGGAGTCGATATATAAGCGCAGGAAAACACAACCATTCGCATGAAAGTACAATTCCCAAGTGATTTCGAATCCAATCCACACAACCGAAAACAAGAGAAGCAATACAACACCATGCAAGCTTACGATAGAAGAAACTATCAATGCATACACACGCACACACACTTGCATACACATCGTAAGCTGCTTTGCTCTCGTAAAAACAAAACCACCGAAAACGCACATGCTACTCTCTTTCGCTCGCACCAGCTTCTCAATTTTTTGTATACTCTCTTGCATGTTCTCATGCTTGTACTCTCTGTTCAATAGGGTGCCAATATTGGAACCCTAGAACAAAAATTTGCTTCGTATGAGATGCAACTTCTGTATACTATTTATTCTGTGGTATTACTCTTTTATCGCACTTGACAGAGTTGCCAGTACCATTAAAATTAGTAACAGAATTGTCACCACCATTGCCATCGGATTCATTGCCATCCATGTTCAATCCCTATCCGCACCAGCTTCAGTTAGCACTATTTAAGCATCAATAGAATCTATATCTATCGCCATCATTGTTGGCACTACCATAAGTGACAGCATCATTGCCAAAATCAATATCGTCACCTTCATTAATATCATCACCACTATTGCCCTCATCACCATTACCCTCACAATTACCGCCACCGTCATAACTATTACCACCATCATCATCATAATCGCCATCATCACAATCATCAGCTTCACCAGCATCATCACCATCACCACCATCACCATCATCATCATCATCACCATCATCACCATCATCACCATCATCACCATCATCACCATCATCATCATCATCACCATCATCACCATCATCACTATCATTATCGTCATCATCATCTCCACCGTCACCATTATCACAATCGTCATCATTATCACTGTCACGATCGTCACAATCATCACCGCCACTATCACTGTCACCATCAGCATCACCATCACCATCGTCAGCATCATCAGCATCATCACCATCAGCACCATCATCGCCGTCATCACCATCATCACCATCACCGCACTCATCACCATCACCAGCATCATCAGCATCATCACCATCATCGTCATCATCAAAATCATCACCGTCATCAACATCATCACCATCATCATCATCATCACCATCATCACCATCATCACCATCATCAGCATCATCAGCATCATCAGCATCATCAGCATCATCAGCATCATCACCATCATCACCATCATCACCATCATCATCACCATCATCACCATCATCACTATCATTATCGTCACCATAATCTCCACCGTCACCATCACCGCACTCATCACCATGATCAATATCATCACCATCATCACCATCATCACCATCATGACCATCATCACCATCATCACCATCATCACCATCATCACCATCATCACCATCATCACCATCATCACCATCATCACCATCATCACCATCATCACCATCATCACCATCATCACCATCATCACCATCATCACCATCATCACCATCATCACCATCATCATCACCATCACCAAAATCACCATCATCATCATCATCACCATCATCGTCATCATCAAAATCATCACCGTCATCAACATCATCACCATCATCATCATCATCACCATCATCACCATCATCACCATCATCACCATCATCAGCATCATCAGCATCATCAGCATCATCAGCATCATCAGCATCATCAGCATCATCAGCATCATCAGCATCATCAGCATCATCACCATCACCACCATCATCACCATCATCACCATCATCACCATCATCACCATCATCACCATCATCACCATCATCAGCTTCATCACCATCATCACCATCTTCACCATCATCACCATCATCACCATCATCACCACCATCACCATCATCACCATCATCACCATCATCACCATCATCAGCATCATCAGCATCATCAGCATCATCAGCATCATCAGCATCATCACCATCATCACCATCATCACCATCATCACCATCATCACCATCATCACCATCATCACCATCATCACCATCATCAGCTTCATCACCATCATCACCATCTTCACCATCATCACCATCATCACCATCATCACCATCATCACCATCATCACCATCATCACCATCATCACCATCATCACCATCATCACCATCATCACCATCATCACCATCATCACCATCATCACCATCATCACCATCATCACCATCATCACCATCATCACCATTATCGTGATCGTCACCATCATCGTCATCGTCACCATCATCACCATCATCACCATCATCAGCATCATCAGCATCATCACCATCATCACCATCATCACCGTCATCACCATCATCACCATCATCACCATCATCACCATCATCACCATCATCACCATCATCACCATCATCACCATCATCACCATCATCACCATCATCACCATCATCAGCTTCATCACCATCATCACCATCAGCACCATCATCGCCGTCATCACCATCATCACCATCATCACCATCGTCACCATCATAACCACCCTCACCATCATTACCATCATCACCAAAATCTCCACCGTCACCATCATCACCATCACCGCACTCATCACCATCATCAGCATCATCAGCATCATCAGCATCATCACCATCATCAGCTTCACCAGCATCATCAGCATCATCACCATCATCGTCATCATCAAAATCATCACCGTCATCAACATCATCACCATCATCATCATCATCACCATCATCACCATCATCACCATCATCACCATCATCAGCATCATCAGCATCATCAGCATCATCAGCATCATCAGCATCATCAGCATCATCAGCATCATCAGCATCATCAGCATCATCAGCATCATCAGCATCATCAGCATCATCACCATCATCACCATCATCATCACCATCATCACCATCATCATCATCATCATCACTATCATTATCGTCACCATAATCTCCACCGTCACCATCACCGCACTCATCACCATGATCAATATCATCACCATCATCACCATCATGACCATCATGACCATCATCATCATCATCATCACCATCACCACCATCATCACCATCATCACCATCATCACCATCATCACCATCATCACCATCATCACCATCATCACCATCATCACCATCGTCACCATCATCGCCATCGTCACCATCATCACCATCATCACCATCATCACCATCATCACCATCATCACCATCATCACCATCATCACCATCATCACCATCATCACCATCATCACCATCACCACCATCATCAAGGTCATTGACCTCATCAACGTCATTGACCTCATCAAGGTCATTGACCCCTCAAGGTCATTGACCTCATCAAGGTCATTGACCTCCTCAAGGTCATTGACCTCATCAAGGTCATTGACCCCTCAAGGTCATTGACCTCATCAAGGTCATTGACCCCTCAAGGTCATTGACCCCTCAAGGTCATTGACCCCTCAAGGTCATTGACCTCATCAAGGTCATTGACCCCTCAAGGTCATTGACCCCTCAAGGTCATTGACCCCTCAAGGTCATTGGCCTCATCAAGGTCATTGACCTCATCAAGGTCATTGACCCCTCAATGTCATTGACCTCATCAAGGTCATTGACCTCATCAAGGTCATTGACCCCTCAAGGTCATTGACCTCATCAAGGTCATTGACCTCATCAAGGTCGTTGACCCCTCAAGGTCATTTACCTCATCAAGGTCATTGACCCCTCAAGCTCATTGACCCCTCAAGGTCATTGACCCCTCAAGGTCAATGATGAGGTCATTGTGAGGTCACCTTGATGAGGTCCAATGACCTTGAGGGGTCAATGACCTTGAGGGGTCAATGACCTTGATGAGGTCAATGACCTTGAGGGGCCAATGACCTTGATGAGGTCAATGACCTTGAGGGGCCAATGACCTTGATGAGGTCAATGACCTTGAGGGGTCAATGACCTTGAGGGGTCAATGACCTTGAGGGGTCAATGACCTTGATGAGGTCAATGACATTGGGGGGTCAATGACCTTGATGAGGTCAATGACCTTGAGGGGTCAATGACCTTGATGAGGTAAATGACCTTGATGAGGTCAATGACGTTGATGAGGTCAATGACCTTGATGATGGTGGTGATGGTGATGATGGTGATGATGGTGATGATGGTGGTGATGGTGGTGATGGTGGTGATGGTGGTGATGGTGATGATGGTGATGATGGTGATGATGGTGATGATGGTGATGATGGTGACGATGGCGATAATGGTGATGATGTTGATGATGGTGATGATGGTGATGATGGTGATGATGGTGATGATGGTGATGATGGTGATGATGGTGACGATGGCGATAATGGTGATGATGTTGATGATGGTGATGATGGTGATGATGGTGATGATGGTGATGATGGTGATGATGGTGATGATGGTGATGATGGTGATGATGGTGATGATGGTGATGATGGTGATGATGGTGACGATGGCGATAATGGTGATGATGTTGATGATGGTGACGATGGCGATGATGGTGACGATGGCGATAATGGTGATGATGGTGATGATGGTGGTGATGGTGGTGATGGTGGTTATGGTGATGATGGTGATGATGGTGAGGATGGTGATGATGGCGATTATGATGATGATGGTGATGATGGTGGTGATGGTGGTGATGGTGATGATGGTGATGATGGTGGTGATGGTGATGATGATGATGATGATGGTCATGATGGTCATGATGGTGATGATGGTGATGATATTGATCATGGTGATGAGTGCGGTGATGGTGACGGTGGAGATTATGGTGACGATAATGATAGTGATGATGATGATGATGATGGTGATGATGGTGATGATGATGGTGATGATGGTGATGATGCTGATGATGCTGATGATGCTGATGATGCTGATGATGGTGATGATTTTGATGATGACGATGATGGTGATGATGCTGATGATGCTGGTGAAGCTGATGATGGTGATGATGCTGATGATGGTGATGGTGATGCTGATGCTGATGATGGTGATGATGGTGATGATGGTGATGATGGTGATGATGGTGACGATGGTGATGATGGTGATGATGGTGATGATGGTGATGATGGTGATGATGGTGATGATGGTGATGATGGTGATGATGGTGATGATGGTGGTGATGGTGATGATGATGATGATGATGGTCATGATGGTCATGATGGTGATGATGGTGATGATGGTGATGATATTGATCATGGTGATGAGTGCGGTGATGGTGACGGTGGAGATTATGGTGACGATAATGATAGTGATGATGATGATGATGATGGTGATGATGGTGATGATGGTGATGATGCTGATGATGGTGATGGTGATGCTGATGCTGATGATGGTGATGATGGTGATGATGGTGATGATGGTGATGATGGTGACGATGGTGATGATGGTGATGATGGTGATGATGGTGATGATGGTGATGATGGTGATGATGGTGATGATGGTGATGATGGTGATGATGGTGATGATGGTGATGATGGTGATGATGGTGATGATGGTGACGATGGTGATGATGGTGATGATGGTGATGATGGTGATGATGGTGACGATGGTGATGATGGTGATGATGGTGATGATGGTGATGATGGTGATGATGGTGATGATGATGATGATGGTGGTTATGGTGATGATGGTGATGATGGTGATGATGGTGATGATGGTGATGATGGTGATGTAGGTGATGATGGTGATGATGGTGATTATGCTGATGATGCTGATGATGCTGATGATGCTGATGATGCTGATGATGCTGATGATGCTGATGATGCTGATGATGCTGATGATGCTGATGATGCTGATGATGGTGATGGTGATGCTGATGCTGATGATGGTGATGATGGTGATGATGGTGCCGGTGGAGATTATGGTGACGATAATGATGGTGATGATGGTGATGATGGTGATAATGGTGATAATGATGATAATGGTGATAATGGTGATAATGGTGACGATGGCGATAATGGTGATGATGTTGATGATGGTGATGATGGTGATGATGGTGATGATGGTGATGATGGTGATGATGGTGATGATGGTGATGATGGTGGTGATGGTGATGATGATGATGATGATGGTCATGATGGTCATGATGGTCATGATGGTGATGATATTGATCATGGTGATGAGTGCGGTGATGGTGACGGTGGAGATTATGGTGACGATAATGATAGTGATGATGATGATGATGATGGTGATGATGGTGATGATGATGGTGATGATGGTGATGATGCTGATGATGCTGATGATGCTGATGATGCTGATGATGGTGATGATGGTGATAATGGTGATAATGGTGATAATGGTGATGATGGTGATGATGGTGATGATGGTGATAATGGTGATAATGGTGATAATGGTGACGATGGCGATAATGGTGATGATGTTGATGATGGTGATGATGGTGATGATGGTGATGATGGTGATGATGGTGATAATGGTGATAATGGTGATAATGGTGACGATGGCGATAATGGTGATGATGTTGATGATGGTGATGATGGTGATGATGGTGATGATGGTGATGATGGTGATGATGGTGATGATGGCGATGATGGTGATGATGGTGATGATGGTGACGATGGCGATAATGGTGATGATGTTGATGATGGTGACGATGGCGATGATGGTGACGATGGCGATAATGGTGATGATGGTGATGATGGTGATGATGGTGATGATGGTGATGATGGTGATGATGGTGATGATGGTGATGATGGTGATGATGGTGATGATGGTGATGATGGTGATGATGGTGATGATGGGGATGATGGGGATGATGGTGATGATGGGGATGATGGTGATGATGGTGGTGATGGTGGTGATGGTGGTGATGGTGATGATGGTGATGATGGTGAGGATGGTGATTATGGCGATTATGATGATGATGGTGATGATGGTGGTGATGGTGGTGATGGTGGTGATGGTGGTGATGGTGGTGATGGTGATGATGGTGAGGATGGTGATGATGGTGATGATGGTGGTGATGGTGGTGATGGTGGTGATGGTGATGATGGTGATGATGTTGATGATGGTGATGATGGTGATGATGGTGATGATGGTGATGATGGTGATGATGGTGATGATGGTGATGATGGTGATGATGGTGATGATGTTGATGATGGTGATGATGGTGATGATGGTGATGATGGTGATGATGGTGATGATGGTGATGATGGTGATGATGGTGATGATGGTGATGATGGTGATGATGGTGGTGATGGTGACGATGGCGATAATGGTGATGATGGTGGTGATGGTGGTGATGGTGGTGATGGTGGTGATGGTGATGATGGTGATGATGGTGAGGATGGTGATGATGGCGATTATGATGATGATGGTGATGATGGTGGTGATGGTGGTGATGGTGGTGATTGTGATGATGGTGAGGATGGTGATGATGGCGATTATGATGATGATGGCGATTATGATGATGATGGTAATGAGGGTGATGATGGTGATGAAGGTGATGATGGTGATGATGGTGATGATGGTGATGATGGTGATGATGGTGATGATGGTGATGATGGTGATGATGGTGATTATGCTGATGATGCTGATGATGCTGATGATGCTGATGATGCTGATGATGCTGATGCTGATGATGGTGATGGTGATGCTGATGCTGATGATGGTGATGATGGTGATGATGGTGCCGGTGGAGATTATGGTGACGATAATGATGGTGATGATGGTGATGATGGTGATGATGGTGATGATGGTGATGATGGTGATGATGGTGATGATGGTGGTGATGGTGATGATGGTGATGATGGTGGTGATGGTGGTGATGGTGGTGATGGTGGTGATGGTGGTGATGATGGTGATTATGCTGATGATGCTGATGATGCTGATGATGCTGATGATGCTGATGATGCTGATGATGGTGATGGTGATGCTGATGCTGATGATGGTGATGATGGTGATGATGGTGCCGGTGGAGATTATGGTGACGATAATGATGGTGATGATGGTGATGATGGTGATGATGGTGATGATGGTGATGATGGTGATGATGGTGATGATGGTGGTGATGGTGATGATGGTGATGATGGTGGTGATGGTGGTGGTGGTGGTGATGGTGGTGATGGTGGTGATGGTGGTGATGGTGATGATGGTGATGATGGTGATGATGGTGATGATGGTGATGATGGTGATGATGGTGATGATGGGGATGATGGTGATGATGGTGATGATGGTGATAATGGTGATAATGATGATAATGGTGATGATGGTGATAATGGTGATGAGTGCGGTGATGTTGACGGTGGAGATTATGGTGATGATGGTGAAGATTTTGATGATGGCGATGATGGTGATGATGGTGATGATGGTGATGATGGTGATGATGGTGATGATGGTGATGATGGTGATGATGGTGATGATGGTGATTTTGGCAATGATGATGGTGATGATGGTGATTTTGGCAATGATGCTGTCACTTATGATAGTGCCAACAATGATGGCGACAGACATAGATTCTATTGATGCTTATGTGGTGCTAGTGATGGTTTAGCTGAGGCTTGTGCGGATGGGGATTGTACATGGATGGCAATGAAGCCGATGGCAATGGTGGTAATTAACGGTGGAAAAAGAACCGGGCAAGAGAGGATAAAAAAACAGACGATATCTCAGTACAGTTTGTAGTACATTTTTCAACTCAACTCTTTATGATATTCGCTTAACATTTATAGAGGATGGGGTGATGGACTTTGCGCTAGTGTAGAGTTTTGCCTTGATCGTTCGATATACAGAAACGGATTTCTTTATGGATTGGGTGTAAAATACGGTGGTGTCAAAAAGTGAAGCCACGATGTGATTGTTAGCCTACAATTCGGCCAACCTGACCAGGTAATCGACCCGATTATCAATCAGCGGGCAAAACTCTTGCTAGGGGCAAAATCATCATTACAGTGAAAACTCTACGTTAAACATCCGTACTATTTTACTAACAATAGTTATGATGCAATTATAATTACTTTACTGGTAATGCGTTTAGGCACATATGGATATATGTATATACATATAATAAATCTAAGTTTTAATTCATTATTTATACAGTTCATACAGATAAATGTTTGTTTATAAAATTGTGTCGAACAATGTGGGATTATCTTACGTAATATACATACATACATATACAGGGTGTCCCACGAGCAGTGTGCCAAAAAGCTAGAGCGTGTAGGTCTGGTCAAGACAAGAAAAAAATCGTATGGGAGGGGGGGGGGGGGTCTATTCCCCCCGTTTAGCCGGAAGGGGCAATTTTCTAAAAAAAACTGACTTAATTTGGAAAAAAAAATATTAAAAATCAACAGTTACATCCACAATGCCGTAATGTGCTTTTTTGTAAAGCCAGAAATCTCTTCTTTCATCTTGTTTTTAAACTCAATAGTTTTTGAGAAATTAATTTTCAAACTCAAAATTTTGCAAAAAAAATTTAAAAAAAAATATTCGAACTATTTTTTTTCAAAATTGTATGTAATTAAGTACTAATTTTTTGTCCGAAATTCAATTCTCTTATTAGTTTTTAGTAAAAACAGAAAACCGGATGCAAAACTGTTTTGTAGTTTTCGGGAAATTAAAAAAAAACCCGAACCATTTTTTTCTAAGAAAAACCTTTTTTTTTGGTTTTAACGCGGCTGGACTTGTAGGCAAATTAATGTATGAAACATTGACATATTTTTTATTATTTTTAAAAAATTCGGAGTTTTATTATAATAAATTTTCAATATGATCCCCATTTTTTAGAAGGCAAAGATTATATCTCCTTCTAATGGCTGCACATAAGTCAAACAATTTGACTCCAGCGACTTCAATCCGTGCTTTCAGTCGTTCCAAAGATACTATTTCCACTTCGTAAACATAATTCTTCATGAATCCCCACACATAAAAATCTAGAGGAGATAAATCTGGTGATCTAGGTGGCCATTCCGTGGGGCCCTTTCTTCCGATCCAACGGTCACTAAAATGATCATCCAGCCAGTTTCTAACCCGTAAGCTGTAGTGTGCTGGTGCTCCATCTTGCTGGTAGATTAAATTATCTGCTATGGCCAAAGGAACGTTGTCCATCAAATCGGGCAAAAGGTCTTGTAGGAAGTATGATTCTCCATTAATAACGGCATTCAAAAACCGGGGCCCGATTACAGTTTGTCCAACAATACCAAGCCAAACATTACAGCTAAAGCGGTGTTGTGATTTATTTTGTTTTTTGTTGTGTAGATTGGTGCTACTCCAATGATGCAAATTGTGGAAGTTAGTAACCCCATCTCTGGTAAACTGTGCTTCATCCGTCCAGAATATCCTTCCAAAATTGTTTCGTTCAGTTTCATTTCGAAGCAGTAATGATCGACAAAATTCTGCTCTCAAAAACTTGTCGTTTGAGGTGAGTTCCTGAACTGTCCTAAAATGGTACGGGTGTAAGTTTTCGGTATGAAGCACTCTCCGTACTCTAGATTTGGGCACTCCAAGCATAATAGCTATCCTCCTTGTACTAAGGGAGGGATTACGTCAGACCAAATCCAAAAATTGCGGTTTTATTGTCTTAAGGTCCTAGCCGATTGAACCCATTGGCGGCGGGCGGACTCAGACGAAATTGGCAGGTCAGTTTTCAGGCGTTATCAATGAAAAAAAAGGATTAATCCAGGGTTATTCCAATACTGTGTCAGTTTATTGAATCCTCATAAAACTCCAATTTTTTTTAAAAATAATAAAAAAGATGTCAATGTTTCATACATTAATTTGCCTACAAGTCCAGCCGCGTTAAAACCAAAAAAAAGGTTTTTCTTAGAAAAAAATGGTTCGGGTTTTTTTTTAATTTCCCGAAAACTACAAAACAGTTTTGCATCCGGTTTTCTGTTTTTCACTAAAAACTAATAAGAGAATTGAATTTCGGACAAAAAATTAGTACTTAATTACATACAATTTTGAAAAAAAAATAGTTCGAATATTTTTTTTTAAATTTTTTTTGCAAAATTTTGAGTTTGAAAATTAATTTCTCAAAAACTATTCCTTAAAACAGATTTGTTTAAAAACAAGATGAAAGAAGAGATTTCTGGCTTTACAAAAAAGCACATTACGGCATTGTGGATGTAACTGTTGATTTTTAATAATTTTTTTTCCAAATTAAGTCAGTTTTTTTTAGAAAATTGCCCCTTCCGGCTAAACGGGGGGAATAGACCCCCCCCTCCCATACGATTTTTTTCTTGTCTTGACCAGACCTACACGCTCTAGCTTTTTGGCACACTGCTCGTGGGACACCCTGTATAATAATAAGTCCAAAGAATAATCCAAATCGTATGCAAAGTTGTCAACAATTATAAAAGCAACAATTCAAAATCAAAAATAGAGTTAAATATCAAAATACAAAGTAAAAATGGAGTCGATATATAAGCGCAGGAAAACACAACCATTCGCATGAAAGTACAATTCCCAAGTGATTTCGAATCCAATCCACACAACCGAAAACAAGAGAAGCAATACAACACCATGCAAGCTTACGATAGAAGAAACTATCAATGCATACACACGCACACACACTTGCATACACATCGTAAGCTGCTTTGCTCTCGTAAAAACAAAACCACCGAAAACGCACATGCTACTCTCTTTCGCTCGCACCAGCTTCTCAATTTTTTGTATACTCTCTTGCATGTTCTCATGCTTGTACTCTCTGTTCAATAGGGTGCCAATATTGGAACCCTAGAACAAAATTTGCTTCGTATGAGATGCAACTTCTGTATACTATTTATTCTGTGATATAACGTACAAGCCCCCACCATATTAGCAACCAAAGTTCCGTGCATGACTTGTTGTGATCCACAAAATCAGTGTGTCCATCTACGCGGTGCTGTCTAAATATATTGCCCATGCAAAAGTTCAAAAGTTTTACTACCAAAGGCCTCGTAGATAAGAACAATTCTCCCAAATAAGTCTTGAAGAGTTATCTTGCAGGATGTTCAGATCTGAGGTTCTACTAGACTTTCCATGCTTCTCAGCAATGAGATCAGACTGATAGGCCCGGATCTCTTGGCGGTAGAGTAGTCTTCAGTCGCTTTATACCTTTCTGTAGCTAAGCGGGAACCATCCCGTCAGTTCATGGTGACTTAAAGCACCAAGACAGTTAGGCTACATCGATTATTATTTAAAGAATGATGTGCTCAATCCTTATCTCTCCTGGAAATAAACAAACGGACATTTTAAAGATCTACAATGCTTTATTAATCTTTTCATCGCTCTTAAAATATGACCGTTTCGTGTTGACCACGAAATGCACATCCCCTCTGCTCTTTAGCTTCTACGACACTACATACAATGTTTGTTTCTATTACACTCCTAACGCACATTTGTAATCTGGAATCGATTATATAATCAAAACTCGAACAACGTCCACGTAGCCCCCGCTACTTAAATCTACAAATGCACGACGAAGAACAGATTGCAATGGCACATAGTTGCTTAGTCGCGTTGAAGAAACATAAAGCCCCACAAACGTTTTGGTATAATATATCCCGCGTCAGACGAGACCTTGTCGTGTGATCTAATTATCCACAAATGTATTATCGTAATTATGTATAAGTCTGATTAAAAAAAAAAATAAGGAAAAAAGGAAGAAAAATAGAACAAGGAACGAAAACAATTTGAAACAGAAGATTATCGGTGCATTGGCGGCATCATGGGGCCGCCAGCTGCGATTGCAGATCCCGGGCCCAAAAGAACTTGCTTCTGTTGTGTTTTCTGCATTTCCTCCATTTGGGCGCGTTCAGTCTCGAATATAACTGGCGCGAATAGAATCACGGAGCTGGTGAAGATAATCCACGATGCGTTACATGAAAAGGTGTAGAATCCCTTAACTCCTTTGACGGTGGTATTGGTTAATTTGCCAACGACGCGTCGTACGGGCTCGGGGAACATTTCGGTAAGACCCCATAGACGTTCGGCCAGTGATTCGTCCGGTTCCTGGAAGAGAGAACAGCACATAGCAGTTAGAATTGATTTAAAATTGTGTCAGGGAAATTGGTTTTCATATTGACAGCTATGAGACTTAGGGACAGAGAGGAATGACCTATCTCGTCTTGATAAGGTAGGTTACACCGACAATAAAAGAAATCCAAACAAGCTGAACAGGTTTTACATAACCTGTCGCTGTTTTCAAATATTGAGATTTTGTCTTTCAATACCTAATGTCATCTAACCCTTAATAAAGTAAGGTTAAGTTAGAAGCTCTTGTGCCCTGGACTAAATGAGAACCCTTTTTAGGTATATCTGTCGTACTTACATCGTCGTATGCCTCCACCTCTGTGTTACTCGACGTTTTCTGCAAAATACAAAAAAAAAAGAATGAAATCCCAATAAATGTCTGCTTTTTTCATGGTGTTCTGGAATTGCATCGATTTTTCATTTACGCACTTTCTTGAATGCGGCGTCACGGAAATAAAAATCGCACGCCGCACTCGGGAGTGTGGGAGAATTTAATTTTTTTTTTCATTTTCACATAATTACATTAACAACGGCCCGTCGCTCTGGCGTTTCATCCTTGCTTCCGCCCAACGAAGACATTCCGCTATCCTTCTCGATGAACTCGATATCAGGATCTGAGTCCATCAAATCGTCAACCTTTACGGAATCCACTTTTGCGTTTTTTTATATATCGTCCTTCGCTAAAAAGCGAGAGAACGGCGCACGATATAGAAATAAAGTTCGTAACTAAGTCGAAGAGATATCGATCGATCGGTCGCGTATGAAAACGGACGGATGAAACAAATGCAAAATGTACAATATAAATATAGTAATTTGAGAAAATGATTTATGAATAAAACATTGAATTAATGAAATACGTCGGGTTGGTACGATATACACATCCGAGGAGAAAACTTCACGTAATAATGACAGATGGAAAACGGCCCATGTGAGTGGTGTGCGCTGTCAGTTTGAGGCAAATGTCAGTTTGGGGGGGCTAGTACAGATACGGTTTAGATGTTTTTATGAATTAAAAAATTGACTGCGTGATACATAAATGAGATAAACAAGTTTCCTGGGATATTTGGTTTCGTGTGCTGAGTGTTTCATTAAATTTTTTCACGATTAATTCAATTCCAGCATTTCCAGATTGCATTGTGTTTGAGAAGCTCTGGAACGCATTATCAATGGGTGCATTCAGGAGTTTATAGGAATTAACCAAGAATATTCTGTGATATGGAAGATTATTAGCAGAAACACAATGCGGCGTTCGCGCGTTTGACTGTTCAAATATTGGAAATAGGACAGAATGCAAGCAATGTTTCCTCAAACAACCCACACACACATTCAGCACATTTTTTTTTCCTTTTTTACATATACAAATACACGAAGTAACCTATACAACCATTGTCATCTGTCAAAACGCACGACAAAGTAGAAAGTAACTCTAGGCATTGACGTTGGGCTTACGATATTTACGATAAAAAGCCGATCAAACGCTTGAAGTCGTATCATGCGTTTCCCCATAAGATACCATTGTTTCTAGTCAATCTGTCAACGCGCGACCGACCACACATTGTGTATCTACTATATGTCTCACAGTTCGGCCTGAACCTGGGCCTCTACAAACAGCCTCTCCAGCCTGCATGACCTTTAACCAGCTGCGTTCGATACGGCACTCTCAGTTGTTTGGGTTCCGTCTGTGTGCGTCACGTTAGATGTGGTCCTGCCCTGCTGCATCGTTTCTTGGGGTTGGAATCGAGGATATTTCGAGTCCGAGCAGAGATGTCCATTCACACTACATGGCCCAGTCGTCTTAGACGTTAGATATGTAGACGCCTGATCAAGCCAAGTTCAGCCTTCGTTAACACAAATTGGACTGGATTGCATGAACATTTTTTCGCTCGAGTCGGCCGATGGCCTCTTCAGCCACTTTAGATAACGTCCAAGTCATTCCGCAGTAAAGGAGGACGGACGTACTAGGTTTTTTATGAGCTACCTTGGTTTTCCTAAAAAGCGTCCTACTTCTCACACGCTTCTTGAATCAAAAGAAGCAGCGACTGGCAAGAAATATACTGCGTCTGATCGTGATAGTAGGTTGTTTTTGGTAAGCCAGTGCAGACGAAATTATTGACTAATTCAGCTGACGTTCTTCTCAATAGGCCTTTTCATATGTTTAACATCAGCACAGACAACTTGCTTCCGTTTTTATAGGTTTTTACATTTTTGTTTCACTTTTTGGTAAGACTTTGGAATATTGTTCTTGTACTAATATTTCGCGATCTCCTCGATGTCGCGCACATGATCGCCAAAAGTCCTGGCGGTCACTCCAGTTTTCCGACGTTAAATTTGGTGGCCCTACTCGACTTTGTTGATTCCGTGAAATTCGCAGCCGAATCCGGGCCCAAAGATCTTGTTTGCTCACTCTGCAGCAGCTTCCATACTAAATGTCATAGTTTTTGGTCCAGGTTCGTCCCATCTAATTTCTTGGACATCTCTGTTTTATGCATCGGATTTAAGGGTGTTTTTTCCCATCTTTCGATCCGGTTTGTTAATTGACCCAACGTTCCCGGTACGAGATCGAGATCGAGACTCATTTCTCTTTAGACGTTTGTAGTGGTCTTCAACAGGTAATTAGTTATCCGGTGTCCGGTAATATTATTTTTCGTGATAGGGATGCTACCTCTTCCAACTTACGAGGGTAGACTTTTTTTTTCACCCAAAAACAAAGGTCAGCTTGAACCTCTATTTATTAGTCTGCGCTCGCTCATTGCCCAAATAAGGTCTTCACCAAGAAGCATGCCTTGTTACTCGAGGGGTGGTCGCCGCTATTGACTCCATCTTTGGAATTCTTCTGCCGCCATTGAGAAGATTGAGCTTTGGTAGTTCTCGTAATTCAGCCTGGGCTAAGAGCGAAGATTTAATCATATCATCTTCGTCAGATGTTCTATCCCGTCCGTCCATAGTCAAGAACGATTCTTATACGGAAAAACTGTGCAACAACATCATTGGAGGATGAGCACTCGCAGCATAAGATCACTTCAAAATCCATACTCTCTGTATGCCTTTCCTATATAATAATGACCTAATGACATGGAAACAAAACAGTTGCTGTGAACTACAACCCACGCAAATTCAGTGGAATCTCTCAAATCTTATCTAGGACAACCACCCCCGGAGAGTAGTGAACGGACATCTCCGACACAAACCATTTGCACCTCGTCCAGGTTGTGTGAGAAACTATAGCACTTTTAGCTAGAGCGTACACTCTTGAACCTGCGCGAATTATAAAAAAAAAATATCTCCTTTCGGAGTTCCTCAAGGTAGTCATCTTTGTCGTCTCATTTTCATCTTGTCCATCAACGACATTGTGTACTTAATTAGGAAGTATATGCTGTCTATCTACGATGACGATATACAATTATTGAGACATCCTTCTTCCGCCAACTCGTGTAGGCTCCAAGCTGGTTTTGAGACCTATGTAGTCTTAATAACAAGCCATTACATCTTTCCGTAAACGTATTCCAACAGCTGCTAGAAACTATATGATCTGCGGTGAACCAGTCCCTTATGGAATCTAGGGGACTGAACTAATGACTGGGAACTGAACTTTCGGTAAAATTTTAACTACGTTTTAGGAGAGCCGAAACGACGTGCGGAGGATTTTATAAAACTCTGATCAAAATAACTCTCTGGTCTTTATGTCACTCATCGCGAAGTATGGTCGCCTTACCTAGTCCCTAATTCGATTTTCTCTACGGTCTTCTCTTGTTCGACAGACTTATCTTTCTATCTATGAAGATCACTAAAAATTAAAATTTTGCCGCACCAAGTACAATTAACCTATGCCCAGAATGATACGTTCAGTCGATATGCATTCCTCCCCCTTTTCAAGCGTCTTATGATAGGGCAAATATTAAAACCACAATTAATTCTTACCTTGTGTAATGTTACATTGGATGGCATGGCTCAGATTTGATATTTCGCCGATAATTTCTTGTTAATTAAATTTTTGGAAAATCCTATGCAGGAAAAGAGGGTTAACTTGGCGAACACAATGCGAGTATAAGTCGCTGACTACGTTAGCTTACCATATAAAAAACACGCGTACGTAATATTTGTTTATAAAAAATTATTTACTTATTGAATATTCGTCATCTAATTTTGACAGCTAATTGAAAAGATTTTTTTTTAGTTCGAATACCCGCCCTTTACTAAAACGTAAGGTAAAAAAATAGAGTGACTGTGCGACACATACTTATTCGATCGTTCGTTACTGATGAGATAAGAACAGGTTATTTGACGTACTTTTTCCGCATTGGATCCCTAATCGGGTCAAGTCGATCATTTTTCAAGTGATATTTTCAAAGTAGAAGACAATTGTAGGGGCCCCTTTTGAAGCGGATGCGCACTTCGTAAAAACATGATCTTTTAAACTCAGGTTTTTTAGTTTTCCGAAAAGAGGAAAAGGTGTTAAAAGCACAAATTATCTATGTGATAGACCGTTTCTGGGTGATCTGGATTATTTAGAAGGTTATCGAGTTGTCTCGAATCTGTGTTTAGAACCTAATCGTCAAGGTTACTTCTGATAAGAAAGGTAATTCAAGCCTAGTTTTCTTAATTTTGACAGAATTGAAACAGAAAGCTTAGCTCAACAGAGTCGTAGACAATATGATCAATGATAACGGTTCACAAGAGGTGGATTTAAATTTCAAGCCATAGTTGAACTGTCACTGCCGTGATTCTGGAGGTATTCGAATGACCTCTGTTTGAAAGCCCTTATGTTACACATGTCATAAATGCACATATTTATGTAGATTGGCCAGGAGTTTTTAGGTATTCTGTTCCTGCTTGATATTGCCCATCTATAATTAGTTATGGTTTAAAGTGTTCCGGATAAGAATAGTGGAAGTGGCCCTGGCCTCGCTAGCTTGTCGACCTTCCCAGTCTTTATGCTTCTGGGACCTGGAGTCGGGAAGTGAACTTTAAGCTTGCTGCCAGTCCATTTGGGGTGATTTCTGAGGTTTGAGCCTTGATGACGGCTTGGGTATCACGTGAAGACATGAAGAATCTTTATAGACCAGTGAACCGCATCGCTCGTATGCAAAATTCACATACCTTACTTGTTTCTTTTAGGAATGCGTCTACATACTAAGCCACAACCTGCAGTCTTCAGCCACTCTCCTCGCTGGACCGTCGCTAGGTACTATTTCATTGGAGTGGCAAGTAATTCATGCTACTCCAAAGTTTTTACTGCTTCTGCTGATCTCCTTGCAGTTTCGACTCTTCGTAGTTCAGCTTGCTCGTCTCTTACTAGTACGCAGACGTCCGTTCAGTATTCTTCCAATTTCTCTATTCGCCTAATTAGTGAAGATGAATTCGGTGGAATACTTCGCCATTCTATAGAGTGTCTACCTTAGAAGATTGCATGCCTCAAGTACTCTTTCTGTTTTTGATACTGTTAGGCATAAGGAGGTTTGGTATGATAAATCGGTATTAAAGATATTTGTATAGGAGAAATATATATATATGGCCAGAGAGAAACTGCTTTAGGTGGTAGTTGCATTTTCCTTATCGATTTACCCTACACATCAATGGATGGAATCAGAGTTCCTTGGTGTGCCTACTTCGGTTGGCATCGACAGTCTCTTGCAATAAATTCACAAAATCTCGTCCTCAAGGATGCCAATAGGGATCATTTGATATAATCCGGTATTCACTCATTGTCCTTAGCGCAGAAACCCGGTATTATTTTAAAGGCTTCTGCCGTAAAAGAACAGAGCTAATTTTCGTGGGGGCAAGCACCCCTATTTATTAAGCTTAATTCAAGCTATCTTAATCTAATCTAACTTACTAGCTAGGAAGATCGGGAGAGAGGGGAGGGCGGTTAAAAAGGCGGATTTTTAGGCATGGAGTGTTGAGATTGAAATCGAAGTAAGAATTCGAATTAACACTTCCCAGCATGCGAGAAATGGGTTCATTGGAGCCATAGGCAGTACATTGCGGGGGTTAGTGTTGATAGAGACAGAGTTGTAGAGGGTCGCGCAGTCAATGGTACCTGAAAGGAGCCGATGGATGAAAAGAATGTCAGATACAATTCTTCTTTCTTCCAACGCGTTCATGTTGATTAGTTTAAGGCGGTTTTGGTAGGGTGGTAAAATCAAAAGATTGCACCAGGGGAGACCTCGAAGAGCAAAACGCAGGAACCGGCGTTGGATGCTTTCGATTCTAGAAATGTGGATTTGTTGGCCAGGAGACCACACTTGAGAGGCGTATTCAAGAAGGGGCCGGACAAAGGTTATGTAAAGAGATCGGGTAACGTAAGGGTTCGAAAATTCTTTAGACCATTGCTTCACGAAACCGAGTGTAGAATTAGCTTTAAGGATTATCTCATCGATGTGTGCGCGAAAATGTAGCTCTTGGTCACATAATATGCCAAGATCGCGGATGGCCTGATCGGTGGAGATGGGTTGATTATTGAGGAAATAGAGACGAGGAGGAGGTTTGATTCGTTTATGTAAAAATGACATTTGAAAATGTTAAGCTCCAAGCAATTTTTGGAACACCAAATGGAAAACTATTGAGATCAGATTGAACAAGGGAAGAGTCACGATTTGAGGAAATGGTCTTGAAGAACTTGGTGTCGTCGGCATATAGTGAGATGTGGGAAAGTTTGATCAGCATTTCAATATCGTTTATGGTAAGAACGAAAAGAAGTGGACCTAAGTGGCTGCCTTGGGGGACGCCGAAGGAAGGTAAAAAGGGGTTAGAGAAGGCAGATCTAAAACGAACACTGTAATAGCGATTTTGCAGGTAAGAAGATATCCACTTCAAAAAAATGGGGTCGAAGCCAAAGTAGGACAATTTGAAGAGTATCAGTCTGTGGGAAATTTTATGGAAAGCTTTACTGAAATCTATTGAAATAACGTCGACTTCTTTGCCGTTCTCTAAGGCTGATAGGGTAAAGGAAAAATTGAACAACGTTAGTGGTTTGGATCTGCATTTGAGGAAACCGTGTTGTCTAGGGGAGATTAAAGACCTGCAGCGAAAACTTAGAGTTTCGTACAAAATACTCTAGAAGAGTTTGGGTATATGTGACAGTTTGGCAATGGGACGATAGTTGTAAACAACGTTCTTCGGACCCTTTCTGTGCATAGGGGTGATAAATGAGGTTTACCATAAGTGGGGGAACTCACCTAGGGATAGGGATAGACTGAAGATTTTCGAGAGAGGGAGAGAGAGGGTTGAAGAGCATTTTTTTAGAAATATGGCAGGGAGACCGTCAGGTCTAGGAGTGAATTCATCATTAAGTAGATTTAATTTGTTTTCGATGACATGAGAATCGACACTGCGTGGAAGAAATGATCGAAGGGAAAAATTCGGTAAATAATCAAAGTAAAAGAGGTCTGGAGCAAAGAAGTCGTCGGCGAAAGACTGTTTAAGAAAGGTGGCGATAATATTGGGGTCATTCGAGGTTTGATCATGGAAGGAGGAAGAGGTCGGATAGCCATCAGATTTTATTGGGACTATTTAAGATGAAGAAGGTTGAAGTGAAAAGAAGGATTTCATTATGAGGTTAAGGGACCCTCGGTTATTTGGTCAATTGTGCTAATGGCGAGTTGATAGGATTCAATAGGTTGTGAGGTCAAGATGTAGAAACAAATGATGCATAGTGTCTTCTGGGGTAGAGCAAATTAATTTAAACAAAGTCGAGAAGTGGGGAGGATGATATTGCAATAAGGACGGCTAGTAAAGGGTCCGCCATCTAACGTTTTTTTTTTCAAGTAGTGCTTATTTCATGAATGGTAACACTTAGCTCATGTCTGATTTGACAGATAATTAGTTTTATCCTTCCGCTGAACGAATATGGTTGTGTATGCGCTTGAACAACGCTTCGCTAAGTGGGTCTGCGATCGACTTACAGAAGATGCCGATTTTGCCAAAAAAATCATCTTTTCAGATGAAGCTCATTTTGATCTTGGCGGGTATGTAAACAAGCAAAATTGTCGCATTTGGGGCACAGAAAACCAGCACGCATACATTGAAAAGCCGGTGCACCCAAAACGAGCCACTGTTTGGTGCGGATTTTGGTCCAGAGGCATAATTGGGCCATTTTTCTTGGAAAATGAGCAAGTAAGAGGAGGATATTGGCAACATTTGGTTTCAACAGGACGGCGCTACGTGCCACACAGCCGAAGCTACACTCGATGTTTTGCGCCCTGTTTTTGAAGATCGCATTATCAGCCGCAGAGCTGATGTCGTTTGGCCACCTCGGAGCTGCGATTTGACACCGTTGGATTATTATTTGTGGGGTGCCGTCAAAGATAAGTGTTACGCCGACAAGCCAGAGACAATTGACGCTTTAAAGGACAATATTCGTGAAGCCATTGGTGAAATACAGCTGCACACAATCGATAATGTGCTTAAAAATTGGACCGATCGTGTAGGCTACTGCATGGCCAGCCGAGGCAGCCATTTGAATGAAATTATTTTCCATTATTAACCGGAAGGATTGTACTTTCAAATAAAAAAAGAAATTTGAGAAAATATTCAGTAGTTTTTTTTTATAGCATTTTCAAAAAAAAAAAAAGTTATTTGCCTCGACAAGGGCGACCATCAGTATGTCGGCTGAGTTCGTCATCGCGATAAATATTAAAATTTGATGGGAACAGTTCGAGGTTATTTATGCTGGGGATCAGATTTGTTACGGTCAGAGCAAACATTTCAAAGGGCAGAGCATATGACTGTTGGAAGACAGCTTGGGTTTTTGAACGAAGACCTCTTACATTCTGATAATTGAAGGTAAGAGGGACATTTTGGCAGAGTGTGCGGGTTGCTGGAAAAGAGAGACAATTAGGGACGAAAAAACTTGTCGTGATCAGCGATATACGTTTTGAATGGATTTATTGGCCGAAGGTACAATATTAGAATCCGTTCCTCTTTGTGCATATCCATGTTTGGTAGGGTTCTGGAAAGTGCCGTGTATAGCGATGACACCTTCTTGCTCGCGTAGTTCGCGTTTGCTTTAAACTGTAGCCCGTTATCGAACATTACTCCTAACTATTTTACTGCTTCCTTTGGTCGCATATTATGGTCTCCAATCCGGATATTGATATATTCCACGGTCGGCTGATCTGAATGTATGGCTTGATCTGGACAATTGCTGCGTGTGTGGCTGACTCGACGGCATGAATGTGTTTTGCAACGCTCACCCAAGCTATGTCATCGGTAGTCTTAGTCGCAGGCTGCCGTCGTAGAAAAGGAGAAGACCCAGCACGGAGCCTTGAGGTACCGCAGCAGAGACGTAGTAATATTTAACTGTTTTTTCTGTTTTATAACTTAACTTCCTGTTGGTAAGGTATTCGGAGACTGTCTTAAGTGAATAGCAAGGTGAACTGAATAGTACTTAAGCTGTGACTCTGCTTTTAGGAGTGCTTTACATACTTTTTGGCTGTCAATATTTCTGCCTGAAAGATGAACGAATTGGAAATGTTTGACGAGAAGAGCAACGATTTTACCTTGGAGCCATCAATGCAGGTCATTAGCTGGTAATCTGAAATTAGCCCAGAAGCTTTCCATTCCTCTTTGGCTGGAAATGGCAATGTGCCGTGTTGCTAAAATCAATAGTAGGGGCATTGGTCTGTTGGTGGCGAAGCCAGTAGCAGAGCACTACTACGCTGACCAGTAGATCGCTTCCTTGAGAGTAATGGCAAATTGGGTACCATGTATTTGATGTAAAGACCCAAGGTAGACAGCGTGGTCTGTGTCCTCCGATACGAATTCCCCCTTTTATTTACCTCATCTATGTTATAGGCATTACTAATGACAGGCATCCAACCTTAGGTACTCATATTTTAACGAAAGCTTCGCTGAAGGAATAGAAAGCTAGCCTACGTTAGCACTTAAGGACAGGGATAAAATCTTTCTGTTTAACCGTGGAAGTTTTAATTGCAACACTGATACTAGGATAACCACATCGCAACTACTTTTATAACCTTGCTTTAACACTCGTTAATAATTATGAGCCATTAAAGAGGTAACATAGCCTGGTGAGGCATGCAGTGAGGAGACCATTTCTTTCAACCTTCAACCCTATTTTTTTTTATAGGGTTCGCGCAGGTTCAAGAGTGTACGCTCTTATGGTGTTTGCCACACAACCTGGACGGAGTGCAGATGGTTTGTGTCGAAGATGTTCGTTCACTATTCTTCGGGGGTGGTTGTCCTAGATAGGATTTGGATTAGGAGATTCGATTGAATTTGCGTTGGTTCTAGTTCACAGTAACTCTTTTGTTTCCATGTCATTAAGATGTTATATTGGAAATGCGCACATACAGTATGAATTTTGAAGTGATCTTATGCTGCGAGTGTTATGCCTTCGTCAGCATTTTTGGATTATCTCTCATTCACAACTGATGTTGTTGCACAATATTTCCATATAGGAATTGTTCTTGGCTATGGACAAACTTGAACTACAGACCCTCCGCTCAACAGTCGATGATGATTACCATTGCAGTATTAAAATGATAAAGGTCACTGGAGTTTATGGCTTTGCGTAGAAAAATCAAGTGAGGTAGACTTGGTGTGAGCGCAAAACGACTTTTAGGAGCTCACGAATGGACAAGCCGTATACTCGAGCATCTTGAGTAAAACACGTAAAAAACTGACCACCGAAACAAGCACACCGAATCCTCTTCCAGGACTTGGGGAAGTAATTGAGGGTCAGGCTGTTTTGAGAAATCATCAATAAGGTCAGGAGTACTAGGTGTTTCAAATTCTCTGCAGCATGACGTGATGATAAATAGAGAGAATCTGCTTATGGTCCAGGAGGCTTTCATTTTTGATTTGTTCTTAAGATCTTTCATATGTAAGTCATGTTGCATATTAAATATGGATCGATACACACTCGTCCAACATATTGAAATAGTTAAAATTCGTTAGAAACCAAATTGATCTTTAGCTAGCCGTTTCGCACACCAAGTTGGTTGAGGTCCTTTTCCACCTGAATGCCTCACTTTAGATACGGTTAACCGCCACTTTGTCGTCCTTAAGAGTTTTAATCGAACAGGTAAACGCCTGACTAAGTCGATTTTGCTGGACTACATGTTGTTGATGATGGTTGCACTTCTTTCTACGTCTACATATACGGGGCCAAAGATTGCGTGAAGAATTTTCCTCTATATCCATAGAGGAGGACTCGGAGGATCAAGGTTTTATAAAGAGTTACCTTAGTTTTTCCAGAGAAAGCTCTATATCACTATTGCCTCTTGAGCTACAGGACCAGCGTAGGGCAAAAGTTATTCTGCACGCTTGTTATACTGAGCCCAGGTAGGCGAAATCCTTGACTATTTCAAGCTTTTAGTATACGCAAACGAATGTGTAACCTTGAAATAGATCATGCCTTTTATATTGAACAGTATATTGAAAAGCTATTCCTCAACTTCTCTCAGACTCTGATTAGAATCAAGGGATTTTCAAGGGGAGCGAGTTCAACCGTGGACACTAAAACCAAGGACAGGGCGCAAGTCCATCCTCAGAGCCCCAATCGATCACACCGTCCCCAAAAAGAAAATGAGGACACTAGCAGGCAGACGCCCGGATTGCCAAACTAAAGGCTTCTGAAGCTAGTAGGTCCACCATAGAGGCAACCAAGGGACCCCAAAATGCAAAGTCATCTGATGACATATCTCAGACAACAATGAGTTCAGGGGTCAGCTCCATGCGGTACCGAACGCTAAAATTTGCAGCTCTGCCAGTACCTTTTAGACACAATGATGATGGGACTAAGGTGCATCCAGATAAATCTACAGCAAGCGAAGGCCGCTTCGGCGGTATTAAGCCATAGATTTAACAAGGATCACTCAGATATAGCCTTTATCCAGGTGCCATACACAATAAAGGACCAGATTAAATACCTATCAGGTGAGCTGCTCTACAACTTCACTAAGGAAGGAAGACCTTGAGCCTGCATAATGATGAATAAAACGATTAAAGCCATTCATATTCCAGAACACACCAACAAGGATATGGCAGCTGCCACCATACAGCTACCCACTGAGGAAGGCAGGTCAGATGCAGTAATCTGCTCAGCCTACCTTGCGGGCGACTCCACTCCACTGACCTCAACTTCTCACCACTGCAGGGACTTCTCGACTACTATGATGCCAAGACCATTCTGCGGCATACCTATCAGCACCATAAAATGCTACATAAAGGAATGGTTGAGGAACGCGGCCAACTTCTACTGAACACAAACGGAAGGTAGCAGACAAGCCAAGATGTTTCTACCAACCACTTCCCTTAAAAGAACGAAACAACTCCTTAAACTCTCTAGGAGTCAGATTCGTATAATCACAGGTTTCCTCACTGGACACTGCCCGGTCAACAAACATTTTAAAACCATGGGCTTCACACAAGATGACAACTGCAGAATGTGTAACGAAGAAGCGGAAACAGAAGAGCACATACTGTGCCACTGTAATTGCCGCATCAGTACACGATGCAAACATCTAGGCAGGCATTATCTTTAAGCAGAAGAAATCGCTGCTAGTTCACTCAATAGCATACTAAGTTTTATTATGAACTCAGGATTTTTAAGTGAACTTTGAATGGGGGACATCACAATAGGCCCATCAGAGGTCGCAGTGATTAGCTGACATTGTCCCTCCCCCCTCCTTAATCTAAATCTAAATCTTATACTGAACAGTGAATCGCACATGAATTCTTCAAGGGTTAAAGAGCCTTAGCCTTTTCTTACATCGAAAGTCGCGGTTAGCTAACCTGGCGAGAAAATTTTATACTTTTAGCCTGTACAGCCTGCCGAATCTCGTGGAGATTTAAAACATGACCTGGCTATGCAAAGCTGGTCTCTATAGATACCGTCATCTTTAAAATCGACAAAAAGAGGATGTCTGTTGACCTAAATTGTTCGATTGGTCGTAGTGGGAATTTTTTGTCTATTTAGAGATTATGCCTTTTAGTCGGTAGATATGGGAATTCCCATTTTTATGGACCGGGAAAAGAATGAGATGTCATTTTATTGATAAGTTGGTACACGCACGATTAAAAACCATTGAACTGTCTTCTTTGGGGTTATGTTAGAGATAAAATCCATGCAGTCCAACGACTGTTATTAAAGTGATGAAAAAATCTTGTACAGAAATTAATATTTGTGATGTGAGTTAGATACTTGACGAATTTCATACTCTATTAAGGACCATGGAGTGCTTCTTCATCTCCATTCTTCATAAAAATACTGCATTCTTCTATTAATTTAAAAAGACACCTCTTGTTGGATGATCATGTATGAATATGTACAGTGTGGTAAAAAGAAGTGATACCAAGGAAACAATATTCAACGTGTTTATTCGTAAATAATTTATATTTGTCTTAGGTTCTGCACATATTCTTAGAAAAAAAAAAAAAACATCGCTGCGAGCAGTTGTTCGTCTCCTCCACGCCAGCTCTTTCTAGATGCCTCAGCATTACATTCCTCTGCCTGCAGATTTTTGA
The DNA here is from genome assembly GCA_958301585.1 of Merodon equestris. Classification (NCBI taxonomy): domain Eukaryota; kingdom Metazoa; phylum Arthropoda; class Insecta; order Diptera; family Syrphidae; genus Merodon; species Merodon equestris. The sequence continues at coordinate 123,502,940 of OY284414.1, forward strand.
TTACATGTTGTATGCTGTAGTGATTTCAAAAATGTTTTTTTTCTAACACATTTAACAATTATTTAGAAATATATTACTTTATATATGAATAAACGTTTTTTTTTTCCATTTGCATTGAGTAATATAATTTATTACGTTTAAGTACGTTTACAACAACGGAAGGAACGGAAAAAATGAAACGAAATTTCAAAATACTACATTTTTGTATTTTATTTTAACATATTTTTGTTTAAATATATTTGAATTTAACTCTTTTTAAGATATAATAAATTTAAATATAATTTTTAAATATTTTTTAACAACAAACTAATAGTTGCACTCGTTTTTTTTTTGTTTTGCTATTTCTTTTTGACGGATATTTTGTTTTAATTTCATTTAACGAAAACTTATGGTTACTTATGCATGTTTTTTATTTTATTTTTTGTTTTGTTGTCGTTATCAAAATAACCAAAGGCCACATTATTGTTGTTATGAATTTTTACTTTCTTAACTCATTTTTTCGTGTTTTGTTTTCAACACATTTAATGTCTTTCAAATGAAGTTCTTGTGCAAAATTTACTTTATCCTTAAATATTATTTAATTTTTTTCTTTTGCACCTATTTTCAACATCCAATATATGCAAAATAAGTATAAAAAAAAAACAAATCTCTTCAGCTCTTACTTAGAATTAATAACGAAATAAATTAAATTAAATTCTTAATACATGTAACGAAATTAAAAAGGAAAAATATAAAGTCAACAAAAAATTAGCCATAAATATAGATAATTTCTTGTTTTTCCTTTTTTCTTGTTTAGTTTACTTAAGTAAATGGTAGACACGTAACTATTATTATGTGGTTTAATGAATTATTTTGCAATGTCGTTTTGTTTTTATTTTTGTGAAAATTTTATTTGTTGTATTCATATTGCAGCACCCTTAACACAATATCACTCTCACGTTCAGACTTATCCGAATATTATTTATATATTTGTATATAATAGTTGTTTATTTTAATTATGCATTTTTATATTATATTTTTAGATTTAGAAATATTGTTTCTTGCAGTGAATTTTTGCTTTTTCTCTCTACGATGTATGTCTGCTTGGTTTCAATAAATTACTCATAAAAATATTTCCCTTTTTAGTTTTAAATATTATACTAAACTTAAAACTATTTTTTTTTGTTGTTTTTGATTTTATTTAGTTGCTCATGTTGTTGTTATTGATTTATTGTTTTTAAGGTGGTTGGAGATATATTTTGTTTAGTGTCTCGTTATTTTAGTTGCTTTAGATGAGTGTAGGCCCTTTTTACAAGAGTAATCTTGTGAATTCTGAAAACAAACAAAACATGAATTAATGAAATGCAAACGTTTATTGTTTCATAGAATTTATTCTGAAAAAGTTTTGGAATTTATATTCATCCGCTTGGCGGATATGAGGTGCGAAATCAACGAGGACCGTCAATACCTGGAGCAGTTGAATTTTAATGAATTTTTGCGGGCGACTCCACTCCACTGACCTCAACTTCTCACCACTGCAGGGACTTCTCGACTACTATGATGCCAAGACCATTCTGCGGCATACCTATCAGCACCATAAAATGCTACATAAAGGAATGGTTGAGGAACGCGGCCAACTTCTACTGAACACAAACGGAAGGTAGCAGACAAGCCAAGATGTTTCTACCAACCACTTCCCTTAAAAGAACGAAACAACTCCTTAAACTCTCTAGGAGTCAGATTCGTATAATCACAGGTTTCCTCACTGGACACTGCCCGGTCAACAAACATTTTAAAACCATGGGCTTCACACAAGATGACAACTGCAGAATGTGTAACGAAGAAGCGGAAACAGAAGAGCACATACTGTGCCACTGTAATTGCCGCATCAGTACACGATGCAAACATCTAGGCAGGCATTATCTTTAAGCAGAAGAAATCGCTGCTAGTTCACTCAATAGCATACTAAGTTTTATTATGAACTCAGGATTTTTAAGTGAACTTTGAATGGGGGACATCACAATAGGCCCATCAGAGGTCGCAGTGATTAGCTGACATTGTCCCTCCCCCCTCCTTAATCTAAATCTAAATCTTATACTGAACAGTGAATCGCACATGAATTCTTCAAGGGTTAAAGAGCCTTAGCCTTTTCTTACATCGAAAGTCGCGGTTAGCTAACCTGGCGAGAAAATTTTATACTTTTAGCCTGTACAGCCTGCCGAATCTCGTGGAGATTTAAAACATGACCTGGCTATGCAAAGCTGGTCTCTATAGATACCGTCATCTTTAAAATCGACAAAAAGAGGATGTCTGTTGACCTAAATTGTTCGATTGGTCGTAGTGGGAATTTTTTGTCTATTTAGAGATTATGCCTTTTAGTCGGTAGATATGGGAATTCCCATTTTTATGGACCGGGAAAAGAATGAGATGTCATTTTATTGATAAGTTGGTACACGCACGATTAAAAACCATTGAACTGTCTTCTTTGGGGTTATGTTAGAGATAAAATCCATGCAGTCCAACGACTGTTATTAAAGTGATGAAAAAATCTTGTACAGAAATTAATATTTGTGATGTGAGTTAGATACTTGACGAATTTCATACTCTATTAAGGACCATGGAGTGCTTCTTCATCTCCATTCTTCATAAAAATACTGCATTCTTCTATTAATTTAAAAAGACACCTCTTGTTGGATGATCATGTATGAATATGTACAGTGTGGTAAAAAGAAGTGATACCAAGGAAACAATATTCAACGTGTTTATTCGTAAATAATTTATATTTGTCTTAGGTTCTGCACATATTCTTAGAAAAAAAAAAAAAACATCGCTGCGAGCAGTTGTTCGTCTCCTCCACGCCAGCTCTTTCTAGATGCCTCAGCATTACATTCCTCTGCCTGCAGATTTTTGATTACATGTTGTATGCTGTAGTGATTTCAAAAATGTTTTTTTTCTAACACATTTAACAATTATTTAGAAATATATTACTTTATATATGAATAAACGTTTTTTTTTTCCATTTGCATTGAGTAATATAATTTATTACGTTTAAGTACGTTTACAACAACGGAAGGAACGGAAAAAATGAAACGAAATTTCAAAATACTACATTTTTGTATTTTATTTTAACATATTTTTGTTTAAATATATTTGAATTTAACTCTTTTTAAGATATAATAAATTTAAATATAATTTTTAAATATTTTTTAACAACAAACTAATAGTTGCACTCGTTTTTTTTTTGTTTTGCTATTTCTTTTTGACGGATATTTTGTTTTAATTTCATTTAACGAAAACTTATGGTTACTTATGCATGTTTTTTATTTTATTTTTTGTTTTGTTGTCGTTATCAAAATAACCAAAGGCCACATTATTGTTGTTATGAATTTTTACTTTCTTAACTCATTTTTTCGTGTTTTGTTTTCAACACATTTAATGTCTTTCAAATGAAGTTCTTGTGCAAAATTTACTTTATCCTTAAATATTATTTAATTTTTTTCTTTTGCACCTATTTTCAACATCCAATATATGCAAAATAAGTATAAAAAAAAAACAAATCTCTTCAGCTCTTACTTAGAATTAATAACGAAATAAATTAAATTAAATTCTTAATACATGTAACGAAATTAAAAAGGAAAAATATAAAGTCAACAAAAAATTAGCCATAAATATAGATAATTTCTTGTTTTTCCTTTTTTCTTGTTTAGTTTACTTAAGTAAATGGTAGACACGTAACTATTATTATGTGGTTTAATGAATTATTTTGCAATGTCGTTTTGTTTTTATTTTTGTGAAAATTTTATTTGTTGTATTCATATTGCAGCACCCTTAACACAATATCACTCTCACGTTCAGACTTATCCGAATATTATTTATATATTTGTATATAATAGTTGTTTATTTTAATTATGCATTTTTATATTATATTTTTAGATTTAGAAATATTGTTTCTTGCAGTGAATTTTTGCTTTTTCTCTCTACGATGTATGTCTGCTTGGTTTCAATAAATTACTCATAAAAATATTTCCCTTTTTAGTTTTAAATATTATACTAAACTTAAAACTATTTTTTTTTGTTGTTTTTGATTTTATTTAGTTGCTCATGTTGTTGTTATTGATTTATTGTTTTTAAGGTGGTTGGAGATATATTTTGTTTAGTGTCTCGTTATTTTAGTTGCTTTAGATGAGTATAGGCCCTTTTTACAAGAGTAATCTTGTGAATTCTGAAAACAAACAAAACATGAATTAATGAAATGCGAACGTTTATTGTTTCATAAAATTTATTCTGAAAAAGTTTTGGAATTTATATTCATCCGCTTGGCGGATATGAGGTGCGAAATCAACGAGGACCGTCAATACCTGGAGCAGTTGAATTTTAATGAATTTTCCTTTGTCTCCTAATTTCTTCTATCTCCGCTGGGTGGGTGAAATGAATAAGGCGCACAATCACTTTGTTTACTTCAACCATAGCAATAAAGTGAGAAATGCCTGGGATGACATTTTAAAAGACAATAAGGATTCACGTGAATAGAAGAGAATGTAGTGGCGGAGCTGGAGGATATTATTTGTTGTAGGTAAATTGGGGGAGAATGAATTGGGAAGTAATATCCTTATTTATAAACAATCTTTTTTTTTAGAAGACTAACTCTAAGGGTGCCACAAGGATACCAGAAAAGCAACAAAGATTTGCGTTTTTCAAGTTTTGTTTCAGGGCAAACAATTAACACTACACAGGTTCAACTAACATACAGCGTGCGCCATCTCATATGGGTCGATGTAAATTTCGAATAACTTCAACAATTCTCAACCGATTTTAGAAATTCAAAAACTTTTGTTCAACTTAGACCTTTACAATTTATTTTAATTAAATGACCGCCTTTACTACCGATGCAAAAATGGGCTCGTTTTCGCGCATTCTCCATGATATTTTCGAGCAGTTCGGTCGAAATTCCTGCGATTTCCGCACGAATGTTTTTTTTGAGCTATTCTATTGTCTCCGAGGCGTCTGCATTCACCTTGCTTTTCAAGTATCCCCAAAGAAAAAAGTCTGGAGGAGTCAAATCCGGCGATCTAAGTAAATATCACCCTTTTTTGACACCAATCTTCCAGGGAACTACTTACGCAAAAGGTTCATTGTTTTGTCCACAGTATGGCATGTCGCGCCGTCTTGTTGAAACCAAAAGTGAAATAAGCCTTTTTTACGCATTTCCGGGACCACATAATGGGCCAACATCCACCGATATCGATCGCCATCCACTGTGTCGCCAACTTTGAAGAAATACGGTCCAATGATGGTTTTAGCGCATACGAGGGTGGTCCGATAAGTACTTAGCCTACAAAAGAAAAACAAAAATTTTGGAGAAATGGCGATTTATTTTTCAGTGTAGGCTCCTTTCAGCTCGATACACTTGACCCAGCGATGCTCCAACTTCTTTAACCCGTCTGAAAAATACGTTTTCTCGAGGTCTGCAAAGTAGGCCTCCGTGGCGGCGATGACCTCCTCATTCGATTGAAATTTCTGCCCGGCGAGTGACTTTTTCAAGTTTAGAAACAAAAAGAAGTCGCACAGGACCAAATCTAGAGAATACGGTGTATGGGGCAGCAGTTCGTAGCCCAATTCGACCAATTTGGCCGTGGCGAGGGCGGAGGTGTGAGCCGGTGCATTATCATTGTGGAAGAGCACTTTTTTCTTCACCAAGTGGGGCCGTTTTTTCTTCAATTCGGTGTCGAATCGGCCCGTTTTACCCTTCTCCAGGTAGTCGATGTGGATCACACCTTGTGGATCCCAGAAAACGGTGGCCATCACCTTTCCGGCCGATGGGACAGTCTTCGCCTTCTTCGGAGCACGTTCGCCTGGTGAAGTCCACTGTTTCGACTGTTCCTTGGTCTCTGGTGTTTAGGAGTGGATCCATGTTTCATCGACTGTCACGAAACGACGCAGAAACTCCTTCGAATTGCCCTTAAACAGCGTCAAACACTGCTCTGAAGTGGTCTCACGGTTGCGCTTGTTGTCCGGAGTGAGCAAACGCGGCACTCATCGCGCCGACAGCTTTCTCATGCCCAAAATTTCATGCAGGATATGACCCATCTTTTGAAATGCCTACTGTCTCAGCTATCTCGCGCACCTTCAATCGGCGGTCTGCCAATACGAGATCGTGGATTTTTGTCACGTTATCCTCCGTGGTAGCCGTTTTCGGGGCACCTGGACGTGGCTCATCAAAAACCGACGTGCGACCACGTTGAAACTCGTTAAACCAATTTTTGATGGTCGCCATCGAAGGAGAAGAGTCACCGTACACAGCATCCAAACGCTCTTTGATTTCGCTGCGTGATTTCTCTTCCAAAAACAAGAATCGATTCACCGACCGACATTGCTTTTTTTCCATTTTTCTAAAATCCGCGGACACACCCGGTCAAAACAAAGCTACGAATCCGATCCGGCTGAAATTTCGACAGTAGCCGTCTACTAGAATGTACTACATGATAGTAAGTTGCTCTTGTGATACTGGCCCCATCTAGGATAAGTACTTATCGGACCACCCTCGTATACGCTAAAACCATCATTGGACCGTATTTCTTCAAAGTTGGCGATACAGTGTATGGCGATCGATATCGGTGAATGTTGGCCCATCATATGGTCCCGGAAATGCGTAAAAAAGGCTTATTTCACTTTTGGTTTCAACAAGACGGCGCGACATGCCATACTGTGGACAAAACAATGAACCTTTTGCGTAAGTAGTTCCCTGGAAGATTGGTGTCAAAAAAGGTGATATGTACTGGTCTCCGAGATCGCCGAATTTGACTCCTCCAGACTTTTTTCGTTGGGGATACTTGAAAAGCAAGGTGAATGCAGACGGCCCGAAGACAATAGAATAGATCAAAAGAAACATTCAAGCGGAAATCGCAGAAATTTCGACCGAAATGCTCGAAAATGTCATGGCCGTTTTTTTTTTTTTTTTGCATCGGCAATAAAGGCGGTCATTTAATTGATATTGTTTTCAAAAGTTAATCAAAATAAATTGCAAAGGTCTAGTTTGAATGAAAGTTTTCGAATTTTGTAAATCGGTTGAGAATTGTTGAAGTTATTTGAAATTTACATCGACCCATATGAGATGTCGCACGCTGTATGTAAGTATGTTAACCAGCGTATTGCGGTTTTAAGTAAGATTAAGAAAAGTCCAAAAACTACATAACATCCAAGCCATTGATCTAATTATTCTTCGAAAGGTCATTGATAAGTTAAATTTTTGGATAAAGGTCCAAATCAGAAGTCAAAGCCCGAACTTCATTAGCCAATGAAAGTCAAAATGGGTTTCGCATAAAACATTTAATCTGACTTCAACTTCCACCCTAGCTATTGACTTACGTTATAGTTCTTTTTACAAATGATAACCTGCGTTAGAGCAGTATTTGTAAATTTATATAGAATTTTTATCGGGTTCTAAAAAGGATTAATTGGGCATTCAGGTTTATCTAGACTTCTAAGTTTACGAATACATTAAATCATCAAACTTATTAGCTTTACCTATTGAGAATTCACATTTATTGGTGACTACTAAAACTCCAAAACCTAAACCAACCCAGACATCCACTTAACATTCCCCTATCTAAAACATTTAATGTTTCTCAATTTCAATTTTTATAGATTGATTTTATAGCGCTCCTTTATAGCAAGCCATTTAAGCAAAAAGCCTGAATACTATTGACCTTTATCGCGTTCGTGTCCAGGGAGAAATATGAACTTTCACTTTTGCTATGATTCTATCCGCCCACTGAAGAGCAAATAGAGTTCGTTTAACTTAAAAGCAGACAATAAAAGGGTTCCCCGAAAGTCGATCGAATATCATTACGATTCATAAAGGCAGTCGATAAATAGATTCAATCCATCTCTCGTCACGCCATTATGTTCCGTATTAGTATCGAGCGGGCAATAAACTGTGGTAGCCCATGAGCTCGTGTGTCTTCTTCCCGCTTGCATTGTTTCTAAATACGCATAAGCCCTAGAAGCGTGCGGCAAATTCTCCAGCACAAGTTGTGATAACATCCGGTCGCGAAAGGGATATTCCCAAATATTGTGAAATAGTCTTTTGGTCCCGGATATCATGCAATAATACTCCTGGAAATTGCACAGCAACCCGCAACAGGGTCTGTAGTGTGAAGAGCACCAGGATCAGAGCGCGACATAAACCGAATGATGAGAAATTTATGACTTCGGAAATGGGTGTCCACGAATGCTCTGCGGGTTACAAATGAAATGGCATTTGGAAGATGTAGATTGTGGTGGTCCTAAAAGGAAGAGCTGCAACCCGCGTGCCTGCTTAAGTTGTAATCAGTTTGCTATAATGAATCTGTCGGTTTTATGAGGTCGCCTCTATCAACAGGCAACAATGGGTTTTCGGATCCATGTGCTCCACGTGCGTGGACGTGCATATTTGCTGTCATTCTGGTGTTGATTTGGATTTTATTACATATGCTGGTGGGTGCGACCGCAGAGTGCCCTTATTAGCAATGCAGAACATGCATGTAGCCTGGGATAAATTAGGAACGGATAGTCCCTGCTGCAACGCCAAATCAAAATGCAATATTTGTTAATCAACACATTTAACAAGCAAAGAGAGTCTGTGCGGTAGGAATTAGTTTACATTCCACATGCGGGGTTCATGCAACCAGCCGGTGTTGGTAGTTATGGAGACGCACTATTGTTCGCTATTCGGGTCTTCGGTAGTTGTAAATCAATAACAACAATGACCAGGACGAGAGACGACAACGAGGCCGGTGGAGGCAATTTATTATTGAAGAGGAAATAACATAGAGTGCTGGTTGGGGGAGCAACCAACTTTGATATTGCTTCCGACAACTTTCAATTGATAACGAGGGCATTGGTAGGGAGGAAGTTTGTTGTACAAAGCGCAATTTGTTGAAAGTTATTGTACATATGTACTTACAGGCTTGAGACGGATAGTATATAATGGAAAATGTACTTTGGATTAGATAAGGCAGTAGAGGGAAAGCTAACAAAAGGCATTATTCGATGGCTTTGAGTCCTATTATGAAGATTGCCGACTTTTTAGCTGAGGATTTGGGTGTTCAAGAAGGGTGACAAGATAACAAGCGTTTTGGACATCTTAGCCCATCAAAAAATGAATGATGCGTGAAACATATTTAGAAAATTCATTAAGGAAATTGATACCGAGTAACCCATGCCAATTATGTCAATCTGTGGTAGCTAAATTTGGTCCTAAGCTATTAAGTTTATTTAGGAGTCATTAAGTGAAGTCGTGGTAACGAGGTATTACTACTAAAATGCGACAAACAGATTCAGCTATTAGCAATTAGCAATCCGACCTATAACCACCATTCTGACGACTTCGGTACGTCGTCTTTTTAAAATGTCTTGCATTTTATCTTTCCTAAATACCCTGGTTGTTTAGGAAGTGTTCGATGAGAATAACGTTGATCCATCTTGGAGCCATCATTGTAGGTCAGGGGCTAATGATCTGAAATTAGCGTGCGTGGCTTTCATTGCTATCTGAATAGGAGGCGGCAATGCGACGTGCTGCTGTAATTAATTGTTGAAGTAATGAAATCTGTTGGACCTGATGCCAGATTCGTGGGCAGAACTAGCAAAGCTCTGCTGCGGCCAAACGACCCAGGTTACCAGCTGATTTGTAAGTCGAACAGCAATGCGTTCTGTGCTTGATTGTACTAGATCTCATGATTTAGCACTGATCCCTGCCGATCTTCGAATGTCATTTACTTTGCCTGTTTTAATAATAACAACAACAACTTTTATCGATAAGACTCATTTGAGGACAACGGCTGCAACACCCACAAAGTCAATTTTGGGTTAAAAAGAAAGCAACGCTTTCTTTCCAATATTATTTTCTAATGTAGTTCAAAGTAAACTCCGGGCATTCGGTTCTACTTGGCATTAAACGATAGGAATAGAGTCGTGCTGACTAGCCGTGGGTGTTTAAATGGCGTTATCTTGGTCTTAGTCAGTATAAGTTCGGGTTGTTGTGAGTTCATCTTAACGCCGCAGTCTGTGGCCCATTTCTAAGCTCTTTCCGTGATTTTAGTTGTCAGGGGAGGGGAGCAACCAGATACAAGAGCAGACACAGCCAACCGTTCCATTGTTTACATAAAACTTAGGAAATAATATAATTTCTCAATATCCTCCACGGGGCTCTCATGTTTCTACAATACCGGTAAGAGAGACAGCAAAAAATTATAGCACGCGACCGACATTCATCTTTCTTGCCGGTAAAGTACGGGGTGCCGCAGGGATGGATCCTTGGTCCCCTACTATTCTCCATGTGTGGCAAAACACTTTCTAGACTGATCAAGCATTCCTAAATCCATATATTTGCTAACGACACACAAATTTACTAGAGTCTTACACTTAATCATGCAAACGATGCCGCTATGTTAATCAGTGGAGACCTCCAGCACATATTCGATTGGACAACTAAGAATGGTTCACGTTTGAATGCTCAAAAATCACGACAGAAAATTGGACCTAGTTTATTTTCCACCAATCAAATTAGCACAAGTCCCAATAGAGTACGTTAATTCCGCCAAAAACTTTGGCTTAATGTTAAATCGAACCATTACGTAGTATACCATTATTAAGGTTTATGATACATTTCGTGTTCTCTTTATCCCCAGTCGGACAAAACTTTTTTTGGCCTAAACTCTCCTTCTACCTCCAAGTACCTCCTATGTCCATGAAAGTCGCTACGGTATATTACTAGAAGTATGCAGGTCTTTTAAAGTTGCGCCCGACCTAGTGTAAAGCTTACTCTGTGGGTTTACATTTGAGATGAACGTGTTGTGAGTTCGAAATGGAATTGATTTTTAGGAGCTCGCGAATGTGTAATTCCATGCTCGAGTGTCTTAAAAAAAAGGATGATATATTAGAATGACAAGTTCTTTTTCCAATCTTGGGAAGACCCTACAATTCGCTCATCAAGACTCGGGAAGGTAACTGGGGCGCAGTCAACTTTAGAAAATCACCGTGAGGGCTTTGAATTCTTTAGTAGCATAATGGGGATAATACTGTCAAACCTTGCTGTTTTTATGAAGCGAGCTATTTATGACCTTTGAGACCGTTTTACTCGTATTAATTGTTCAGCTTTGTCCCCAGATTATTTCACGTGTATCCTGTGATATGTATGAAGGGAAAGAGAAAAGTATCAGTGCTCCCAGAAATTCGAGGAATATTTTTGAAATTCGATTTTGGACCTGTCTAATTGAAATTTCCGGTTACTTTTTGAACATAAAAAAATTTTCAATAAGGGCTTAGCAATCGTGTTTAAAATAAAAACAGAATAACTGAGATGCAAATAAATGTGTAAAATATACGCCAAATATAGTACACTCGTTCATACGAACTCCGCGAGCACGTTTGGGGCGATCAATTCTTTGAAGCCGGAACACTGAAAATTCGATATTGTTCTCGAACTCTTCCAATTTTCTTGGTTTTTTGGCATAAACCGACGACTTAATGTAATCTCCAAAAAAAAAAGGAATCTAATGGCGTTAAATCGCATGAACTAGGTGGCCAACCGACCAAATCATCTCTCGGGATTAGACGGTTACCGAACTGTCCCCTGAGGAGATCAAAGGTTAAACCAGCTGTTTTGCTTGTGGCTACGTATTCTCGGAACCACATGTCACTGATGTCAAGCTCATCCAATTTAATAAACTAAAAATAGTCTGGCACCATGGTAATAATTTTAACGCCGCAAAAATGCGATCCAATCAAGCCTCCGCCATGAAATCCGCACCAAACGGTTGCTTTTTGTTGATACAATACATATATTCTCTGGAAGCACACATGGGTTTCTAGCTGTCCAATAACTCATATTGTGCTTATTGACAAAGCCATTAAACCCAAAACGAGCTTCAACGCTGAAGACGATTTTTCGATGAAACTCATGATTTTCCTCAAACTTTTGCAGATGCCAATCGGAGGAGCTTCAGCGCTTAAATTGGCGCTTGAGATGACTTGAACTTGAAAAGGTGTGGTCCAAGATCTTTATGCAAAATTTGCAACAAGGTTAGGTTAGGTTAGAGAAGGGGAGTGTGATGGTTGAGCATTACAAAGAGGCCATTGTGATTACCATTTACATTTGTGGAGTACACATATAATTAACTTTTCCTATCACAAGGTGGCTGAAACCACCCCGTGCTCTTTATGAATTTTCGAAGATCCGATATATCTGCATGTTTTACGTCCATAATCTCTGTGAAGAATCTACGGCCCAGTGAAGCAAGGTGCAGATTCTTGAGAGCTGGGTAGTGGCAAAGCAGATGTTGGATCGTCTCGGTTTCATCTTCATCGCCGCAGCTCCGACAGGGATCCCTGGATCCCGAGTTCCATTTGTGGCGGATTGCTCCGATGGGACAGTGTGCTGTGATCACTCCGACGAGCATAAGGATCGAGTTTCGGTCCAGTGCCAAGAGCTTCTTTGTTTTTCCGATATCGAGCTCTGGTCACGATGATCTTGTCGTATAGCTGTCCTTTCTTAAAACCCAAGACGAGTTGGATTCTTTTATAATAGTGCTATTTAAGATCCGGTATAATGCACTGATCCGTGGTTGCAATGACGTGTCCGCTTCGCCGATGTCCATTTCAGACCCTTGCCTGGCCAATTCGTCGCTCTTTCGTGCCGCGCAATTGAGCTATGACTTTGTGGTGTCTGATGGACTTCAGTGAGTCGCGACATTTCATGACAGCCTTTGATCTCGTTGTATAGGATCCTATTGCCTTCAGTGGAGCCTGGCTGTCTACAAAGATAGTGATATCCGATGGTGGGATATCGGTTACATGTAGGTGTTTGGCTGCTTTCTTTATTGCTAGGATTTCTTCTTGAAAAACGCTGCACAGATCAGGGAGTCTAAATTATTCTTGTTTGTGCAGGGTATTAGAGTAGAACCCGGCCCCAGTGGCTGTGTCCATTTTCGGTCCCAGTGGCTGTGTCCATTTTCGATCCGTCGGTGAAAAGGGTAATCTTCTCCGTTGGGGAAAAGGATTGGTATTCTGAGAGAGAATTCATTGCAACAAGGTGGACGGGGAGATCCCAATTCCTTCGGACGGTATGGAATCAACTGATTTGACTCACTTTGAACTCAAGCTTTTACGACTGCGATATTTTTGGTACTTCAAGCGGCGCGTTATCTACTATAGTAAGCACATCCTCTCGGGTGAGAAAGGAATGAAAAACCTTGTTTTTCGCATGTAGAGAATACAAAAGCACGCTAAAGATGTTGGCTAACCTATGTAAGTAATCGGTATTATTACAATTCACCTTGCTCCTGCTAAGTTGCGTCAGAGCAGAAATAGTTATTCTTATCATGAAAGGCTTATAGAAAGTTTTCATCCAAATTGAAATGATGATTGAAATGCCATCACGCCTAGCTGAACCAATGATACCCCCGGTTTCCGGGCATTTCGAACTTATTTCTGTTTAATTTAGTTTCAGCTGCAACACAAATCAGTTATAATATGTTCAACCGCCTTAATTAACCTTTTACGGACAAACCCTCAAACCGGAACCAATATCACAAATTTTATTTTAAATTCAAAATTAAAATCTATCAGCAGTCGCACCATGAAACGCTGAAATATCACAGGAAAATATAGCAGTAAAGGATCAAAATTGCTCATTTAATATGCGATTTAATTATAAACTTTTCGGTTTATGTCGGCTTAATTCCCATGTCAATCACACTTCTCTCACCGTGGGCAAGCTAGTGATAAAGTTGCCTCAAAAGTCAATAACTTCCGTTTCCTTTTCCTGTTTGGACGAAAATGCGCTAAATTTGAAAACACATTGTCTTTAATGTCCAAATAAAGGATAGTTTCAAAAGGGAAATCCCGACGGACGTGCCTAAACAAGCAGAGTCCAATGAAAGCAATATATGTAATATCTCGAATTAATTCAAGTCCTGACTTCTGTTCAAGGTACACTAGACAGGAGATAAGGACGAAGAACAAGCTTGGTATTTACCTTCGTAATTAATTTTTCCATCCTTGTCCAGGTCGGCAATGGCCAGCAGTTGTGATAATTGGGTTTCAGTCAGAGACTCGCCAATCATTTCCATGGCGGTCTGGAGCTCGTCCCGTGTAATGAAACCATTTCCATCCCGGTCGAATACCCTGTTGAATAGATGGTAAAACAAAAACAAAATTGTGAGTAACTGTGTGGGTTGTAAATAGGGAATAAGTGGGGCTATTTGATTTATGCACGAATAGCTGAGAGGAGAGCTAAGTTAATCTGCCTGTCATCGTCGATTTTTTGTGTGGGAAGTAGGCTTTTACTTTGATATTGTTTTCTTGGCAAGGATTTGCCTTTGGTCTTGTTTTTGGAATGTCGGAACGGAATAAACTAATTAAGAGATAATAAATTAGATTTGTCCGTTCGTACTTCCACTGTGTGTGCGATGCGGAGAAGAGTCAAGGTTAATTCCTGACGGAATGTGATTATATAGAGCGGTCAAGCAAACAGGTAAGAAGATGTACTTCATAATTGGCTGAGGGAATATTAAGTTGGCGTTTGTTGACGAGGTGATAAGTAGGAAATCATGGATCAACATATCGGCAAGATTTCCTGATGATGGTGCGAAACGGGAGTCGAAAAGCGTAAGAAAAAAACGAGATCAGATCCGATCTTTTATTGTGAATTCTACTAGAAGGTACAAATACAGCGTGCGCCATCTCATATGGGTTGATGGAAATTTCGAATAACTTCAACAATTCTCAAAAAATTCTCAGAAATTCAAAAACTTTTATTAAACCTAGATCTTTACAATTTATTTTGATTAATTTTTGAAAACAATATCAATTAAATGACCGCCTTTATTGCCGATGTAAAAATGGGCTCGTTTTCGTGCATTCTCCATGACATTTTCGAGCATTTCGGTCGAAATTTCTGCAATTTCCGCACGAATGTTTCTTTGAGCTGTTCTATTGTCTTCGAGCCATTAGCATACACCTTGCTTTTCAAGTATCCTTAAAGAAAAAAGTCTGGAGCAGTCCAATCCGGCGATCTCGGAGGCCAGTCAATATCGCCCTTTTTTGACACCAATCTTCCACGGAACTTCTTACGCAATTTGTCCGCGGCATGGCATGTGGCGCCATCTTGTTGAAACCAAAAGCATTTCTGGGACCACATAATGGGCCAACATCCACCTATATTGATCGCCATCCACTGTATCGCCAACTTTGAAGAAATACGGTCCAATGATGGTTTTAGCGCATACACCGGCCCAAACAGTAACCTTTTGGCTCTTCGTGAATAATGTGAGGATTTGGTGATCCGGAAGCGAAAATTTTGTTTATTAACTGAGCCAGAGAGCGTAAAATGTGCCTCATCGGTCATCAAAATTTGTTGCCAGAATTTCGGCACAGTATTAATCATTGCAACGACATTTTACGCGTATGCCAAGCGTCGTGGCTCATCTTGTGGCAAAATTCTTTGAGTTACCTGCACTTTGTATGGAAATAAGTGAAGATCATCCTTTAAAATTCTCCGCAAGGTAGTCCCACTGATGCCTAACTGCTGCGAACGGCACCGATATGACAAACTTGGGTCTTCTTGAGCACTGGCATTCACAAACTGAATAGATGAGTTTCAACGTCGCGGACGTGGCCTAGGTTGCTCACGGGGGCTTGCCACAGAACCAAATTGAAAAAAAATCGAGGCCCAACGACGAATTGTATCTTTTTTAGGCGCAACACGATCACGATATTTTGCACGATACGCACGTCGAGTTAGCACAATCGAGCGTTCTTTTGGTGTGAAGCGATTCATGGTTAAAATGGTACTGAATTCCAAAATGCTATGACATATGAAAATCGGTTAACAATTGTTGGAGTTATTCGAAGTTTACATCGACCCATATGAGATGGCGCACTCTGTA
This sequence comes from Merodon equestris, assembly GCA_958301585.1. Classification (NCBI taxonomy): domain Eukaryota; kingdom Metazoa; phylum Arthropoda; class Insecta; order Diptera; family Syrphidae; genus Merodon; species Merodon equestris. The sequence continues at coordinate 123,518,845 of OY284414.1, forward strand.
TATAAGCCTTGCAAGTCAATCTATTAATACATATATGCCACTGAAATGTATTGATGAAGAACGAATCTTTGGTCATAAGCTATGAGACGGAAGACAAAGCTAACGCCAAATTGCCAAAATCATAGGCAGATCTCAAAACTCTGTTCTGCTGCTCCAAAAACCATATTATAAAGATCGCGCAAGAGGAGATGTCACATTAAGCTTTTATCAATCCAAGGCCATTTAAAATCAACATCGGCAATTCAGCACGAATTAGGAGCGCCCATTTCATCTCGGACTGTAAGAAGACGCTTAGTTGGAAAGCATCTAAAAATGGGATGGGTCAGTTGACGAAAAAAAAAGGCGAAAAATGCTATGGTCGAACGAGACAAAAATAAGCATAGTTTGCAGTGATGGCAGTTCTTGGGTAAGAAGGCAAAAAAAAGCTGAGTTAAACCATCGCTAAACCACTAAAGCCTTTACGCATGGTGGTATGTAAATATTCTCCAAGAGATCATGTTGTTTAACGCCGACTGACAACCATCACTTTGGGTCGAGCCAAGAAATGGTTTTCCGACGATGGCGTTCACTCATGACTTGACCTGCGTAATCCCCCAACTTGGACCTAATCGATAATTTATGGGCGATTTCTAAGCAGCACATCAGGCCCATAACACCAAAAAAAAATATTTTGGGAAAAAGTACTCGTACAAGCAGGACTTGATGTTATACCAAAAAGTACATGCAATATGTTGGCAAACTCTTCTGCCTTCAAAATGTGAAGCTATATTAGACCAAAAGGACTATAAGAGAAAGTACTTAGTATAAGAAAGCACGTTTTACCTTTGCCAACAGGTTTTATTTCTGTTTCCGGATCGATATACCCGCAATGTTTAAATAAAGAAGTCATCTTCCGAAATGACCAAAGTTCGGCAAGGGAATATGATAAAACGTCATAAAGCAACGAAAATCATTTCTAAAACACGTAAAGGCCTTTCCTATTCTTAGAAAATTTAAACGCCCTGGAAAAAAAGTATCAACCCTTACCACCTTGGGCACTCCTATAACAATTCTTTCTCTTTATCATTCAAAGAAAAATCAACTCCACGGAAAAGTTACATCCAAACTGTACCAAAGCCTAGCACCTAACCCACACTCGAATGCCTGCCCTTCTGCTTTCACTCGTAATATCATTTGATAATTGTGTGTACCTGTCAGAGTTCAAGAATTCATGTTTAATTTATCATTCGTGGTGACAATATTTATTGCCACATTTATGCAACCTGAACGCGTTTTCAAACCAAAATTAGGTTCATTGAGCAAACCACCAGCTTTACAACTTTTTCAATCATCAATTATGCGTCGATAGCAACTGGTCTCGACTCGGTGTCATAATCTGTTCCTGAGATACGCGAGGCGACAAAGAATCTCCACAATAAATATAATAATAAAACATTTTGCGAAAGAGAAAAATCAATTAGAGTCTCGTTCACAGTCTTGTCTTTTAGCAATGGTCCAACAAAATGGCTTCATAAACCTATGCCTGAACTATTGGTTATACGGATACCTATAACAATAAAATATTCTCCGCGTATTTTACTCATCCCACCGGATTTGATAGGATTATTTACGCCTTCAACAACATGGAAAGTAACGAGCGTGTCAGTCCTGTAAAAGAGTTTGTTATCGATTTTCAGCTGGGGCCTTAGATCACCTGAAAACTAACATTACCAGTGCTAAAAAGAATCTTCTTCTTAGAATAAAGGGCATTTGATTGGGCTCAGAACACAAAGCCATATCAAGTTGCCAGCCACACAAAGGTGAAGAATACTCAAAACATCAGCAACAATAGCGACGTCGTTGTTTCGTGTTTCTGCGAATATGAGACCATGAACAAAACCAGCTGATGGCATGGCGCATCTTCATATAATTTGATAGGATACACCCCTATTGTAACACTTTCAAAAAAATGTGGTCAAACTAAAATCCTCCTATAATTTAAGATATTCATTAAAGGTGTACCGCAAGGGTATATTTTTGGTCCCATTCTATTCCTTGCTTGTTTATTTAAGCTCGGTGTTCAACCTACTCTTCCGACGTAACCCTAGTACAGCTTTTGCGAATGATCTCAGTATTGTATCATTATTAATATTATTACTGGCCATTAGACACTCGGTAGTTCAGAACCTCGTTGACAAGCCTCCCGTTCAGGAGTGTGTTCCTTTCATGTTTCGCTCCCCTAGGTCCATCCTTATATTGTCTTCTTATGTACGGCGCGGCCTTTCTTGTGGTTTTTTTTCCATGAGTTTTCAGTCATGATTGTTTTGACTGTCCGTCCACTGTCCATTCGTTCTACGTGTCCTGCCTATCTTAGTCTCCGCGATTTTAAAAAAAGTTTTCTCCATTCGCTTGTTTCTTCCTGTTTCCCCCCTTTTATTTTCTACTTAAGAACTTGTTGTCAAATACCCGGAATCTATTTTCCTCCTTCTTAGTCGGAGACTAAGTTTTGCATCAGTAAATGGTCACGGTTTTTTTATTTGGCACTGCAGTTATACCTTATTACTCTCATGCTATAAGTCGCACTTTCTTCCAGAATTTTAGCAAACTTTTCTCTTTGTCGTCTTCTTCTTTTTCTTAGATGGCGCTACAGTTTGGTGAACCAGGGCCTCAACTAACAAGTCTCTCCAGCCGACATGATTTTTGGCCATCTGCTCCCAGTGTCGTAAGCTCAGTTGGTTTATGTCCATGCGTTCTACATGGCCCAATCATCTTAGACGTTAGATACGTACACATAGACTAGGCCGATGTCATTGTACAGCCCGTACAGTTCTTGGTTGAATCTTCTTCTCCACTCTCCGTTTACATAAACGGGACCAAAGATTGCACGCAGAATTCTCCTCTCAGTCCAAGCCTCAGCGCCATAGACGAGGACCGGGATGATTAAGATTTTGTAGAGGGTTACCTTGATTTTTCGAGAGAGGACTCTACAAGTCAACTACTATAGCCGTCGAAAGTGATGCTCTGACCAAAACGTGGGTGTTGCGCGTCTTTCTTTGATGACAGCATATCTTTGGTCATGTTCCTATTTATCCTAAGACCCACTTTAGCTTCTGTTTCAATTCTCACAAACGCTTTATTGAGATCTCACTTAATCGGACCAATAACGTCATACTTTGTGTGTGCATTTCCAATATAACACCTTAATGACATGGAAACAACAAAAGTTAATGTGAACTACAACCAAGGCGACAAATTCAGTCATATCTCTCGAATGCTATCTAGGACAACCACCTCCGCAGAGTAGTGAACGAACATCTTGGACACAAACCATCTGCACCCCGTACAGGTTGTGTGACAAATATCATAAGAGCGTAACTCTTGAATCAGCGCGAACCCTATAAAAAAAAATTGGTCTATGGTGGATCCTCCTGGCCTGAAACCACTTTGATAAGAACCTGCCAGATTGTCAGAGAAGAGACTTATGCCCCTGCAGCAAAACGATGCTGAGATTTCATTAATCGAGCATGCTTACTTCCGCCTATATCTTGCAAATGAGTTCGTGCATATTCCTAACCAGCTCATCACCAGCTGCTTTAAATAGTTCAGCGGGAAGTTTGCAGATCTGTAATACTTAATTTTCGATATCGCTATCTTCCTCGTCCAGGTGGAGTGAACTGAACTTCACTCAACCTAGACGATCTTCATCTGTTGTGAATGGTTTGTTCTGACTCATGACGGCATTTTGACTGTAATCGACGTTATACAGTCTGCAGAAGTGGTTTTTCCATATTCTCAGCATCGACTGTGACTCTTATACAAGTTGTCCGTGCTCATCCCTGAAGCAGGCTTCAGCTTACCTTCCCTTTGTCGTTGTGGTTTTTGATTCTAAAGGAGACGGCAGACTTCCTTTTGTAGGGTCTGAAATCTTGTACGCGTGATCTCTTCAGTATTTTCGGGAACTTGAAGTCTTATAACGTTATGGGCTTTTACTTTTTCCTCGCATTCTTCGAACCAAGGCAAGCCTTTGAAAGCTTTCCAGTGGGCTAGTTTGTTTTCTGCTGCTTTCTTTTTACCCTTTTCTCCTTCTATCCTTTTTATTGTTGACTATACTGCTTTTACCTGTCTTGCTTCATCGTTAGTTTTTATGCCGTCTACTAGGGCCAACCGGTTATTAATTTCGCTCTGGTACTGGCGCTGGATACGAGAGTTCTTTAATTTTTCAAAGATGAACTTGTTCCGATTCTGGGAGCTTGGATTTGGCGTATGATGTTGGCGATGATTTGAGTGTGGTCAGATCAGTACGTTGCTTTAAAAACGAAACTTGTGATAATAGAACTTTTCGTACATCCTATTTCGGAATTCCAAACTACAATATGATATAAGCTGCTGGGGAGAGACTTGGAGGCTTAAGGCACTCTTTAGATCTTTAAAAATACTGCCGTATAGACTTCTGTATTATTACAAAGTTTTAAATTATTTTTTTTTTACAGAGTTGGTATATCTGCAGAGTCCGAACTCTGATGTCCGTAATCTGCAAAGCTAATTAGACAAGTATGCACTCATCCCTATGTTCCACACCACACACTTTAGAATCTTCTACTCTATCGAATCTTGCAAGTTGTTTAAAAGGTTTTCAATGGTACCTGATGCCTTAACTAGATTCTTAAAATAAAGTTAAACCATGGCTTCTGGATCTAGTTCTGAAACCAATTAAAGAAAGTCGACAAAATATTGCCGACCCCACGCCAATCCTTAATTTTATTTAACCTAAGTAAAAGCTTTTTAAATTAAAATAAGAACAACAAAAAAAACTTTATAAAAACAATTTTTGATTTAGATAAGCTGAGAAACAAAATAAAAAAAATTACCTAAATGCAGCTATAAGATCCTCTGTCACATCATCTAGATCCTCTGCTTTACTCGTGCTCTCTTCCGTCTCATCACGCAGGGCTTGAATTCGTCCAACCCACTGTAGGAATTCTGCCTCATCTATCAACCCATTGCCTGAAAACAGAAAACACATTTACAACCACAATATTTCATTTTGAAAACAAGCGATAAAATATGAAAACAAAATCCATCCTCGGTCGTACCAAATGTTAGCTCAACTGAGAAAAGGACCTTGACAGGGAACGACTACCCGCAACGAACACAATCCGGGCAACATATTGTCAAATCAAAAATACGAAAAACAGTGAAATCATAAAGCATTCTTGGAGGATTGCCGCAGTAATCATTTACCCTTCGCCTCGATCTCCCTCGATCTTACAGCTGTTGCGAGTCAAATCCATTTAGGATTCCATTTTCGATTGCCTATTTGAGACTCGATTCCACACTATTCGATTGCACAGGTGTAGGCCAGTCTCCATGGCAAATATTGATTCCCCGTTCTCCCGGCCTGTGATTCCCTTTTATACAAACATCAATGGGGAAAAAACCGGTAAAGTTCAGAGGTACAGGACATACGAAGTTGCTGCAAGGATGTGTCTGCATTTTGACTTGTTTCCTCGTCACCATCGCGCTGTATTTAAACATCGATCGGGCAAATTGAATCCCGAGCAAAACGATTTCAAATGCACATTTAATGACACGGACGGAGGGGCATGAACGTCGATCTAATGATATCATCAATTTGTCAGGAGGGGGCGGATGTAATTGCGGGAGAAGGCGAATGACGGGAACATCACTAAAGCGTACCAAGGATAAAGGTCACGTTTAAAGAGAAAAACATGAAAGGGGTGACAAGGCGACGGAATCGATTCTATGAATTATGTCAAGTATTCAAGCTTGAAGGTGCGTGGGAAGTGTGACAAAGGGTTGCCGTCGAATTTCACACTCACTGATGATTGAGTGAAGAGGAGTGTGAAATTGGCTTTTGGTGAGTAAAAGAAACCCGTCATAACCCATTCTCACAGCAAAAAATCTTCACTTTGATAGCTTTATCGTCTTGGTCTCTAGGGACGACCTACAATCGTTGGTAATTGATGATCCAAAAAAGAATCTCAATTGGAAATTTGTATGATTTTATCTACGTCAAGTTTCGGAAGAACTTAAATAGGTTTCACGAGCACTTCTGATGTCCAACTTGAACCGGGAATTCTTTGTCATTCATCACCTCTAATTGAGTACTGGTGTGTGCTCCAGTGAAGAAATTCTATTTGTTCACTTGACCAAACGCGTAGCTAAGGAATGACAGTCAATTCATGGGGAGAACCGCTCAATGAGCCGTCCGGGCAACTTCGAAAGACACTGACCAGTGACCGTGCATTCTTTCACGCGACTCTATTGGCAAATTCCTTCGTCGGCAGTGTGACCGTGTCTGTTCGTCGTCTTTCATGGTCCCCGGAGACTTATCATCAGGTGAGTCTCGTTGAACGTTTCTACTCGATGCGCGTGGTAATCGATTATCGAGTGAAGCAACCCAACCGACACGAGTACTCGCAGTTGCTTGCGAACGAAGATGAACGAGTAAGCATTTGCAATTGGAAATGAGAGTGGTTACAGGATGCAAGGACTGCAGACGGGATGTTGGGTATCATGCGGACAAAATAAATAATTATCTCGCTCGTCGGTAGGGTGATTGATGTCGGTGCAGGTGCTCCGGCACGAATTACTGGCATCGCTGAGCACCGATGGATGGAACTATGCGAACAATTATTTCAATTAAAATTATTTTTCAATAATAAACGATGGAGGGATGGGCAAAATGGCCATTTTCCTGGATAATCATGACTAAAGAATGTTTGCTCGAGCTTAACTCAGTGAGCCATTAAGCCGGAAATGGTCGTGGGATGAGGGATATACGAGTACAAAGTAAATATTCTTAAGCCCGTAAAGAGGATTAAGGTTCAAGAACAATTTATATGAAAGTGGACTTATGGTTGGTGCTATGGCAACCTACAGGTAGAGACGAATGATACATTATGCGAATGAACGAGAATTTTAACCATGCAGATCAATGTAGTTCCGGGAAGGAAAATCACTGTCTGTGCTCGTTATATTCAGAGACAAGGCTTTCAATAAGCCTTCTTAACGCCAGGGTTAATGGTAAACAAATATAGCCTAATGAGATCATGCCACTGCGCCAGGATATTCTAGAGGTAGGAGCAGTAAATCTTATTTTCTATTTATTTTTCTATTCTGAAGAGCGGTGCCATTTATTTTCGACACCGCAGGTTTTATTTATGGTTATTAGCACGTGTACAAGTGGTAGCCCACCACTCTCCAGTAGATGGCGCTAGCGATACATATGGGTCAGAAATGAATGATCGAAAACTTTTCATAGTTAGCTTCCGCATATCGTCGGTGTTATTTTTTGGGGTTGAAAATGTCAATTTTTGAGCTAAATAAGCATCATGTGCGGAAAGGTCTACTTTTCGCCTTCAATTCACAAAAATTTTCAGCTTCGAAGCGTCTAGTCGTGATAGAAATGGTAAGAAGCCGAACTCCATGAAATGGTGTGTTGCAAATTGCTTTAATTTGTGGTAGTTGCGACGTGAAAAACAAGGAGCATCCCAGACCGGTGATAAAGTTTGAAATAAGTTCAAGATCCATGTCAAACTCAACAAGCCCTTGGGGATTCATTGGCCGTTATTTAACAAGCCGCTACCCATCGTTTGAAATGCAAGGCTGGTCCAAAAGGAAGGACATTTAGTGCCAAACGAGTTGAAGCCAAAAGACGTACTGAAATGAGACATACTGTCCTGGTCACACTTCACAATGACACGTGGAAGAGGCTAAAAACCGACACGGACAGTCATCAAAAAAGTGTATGTAACGTGTTAGACTCTAGGCTCGTGAATGTGAGAGAGATAGCTGACGGTGTGGGGATATTGGAAAAAAAAGTGCGGAACGTCTTACACAAAGAATCAGGGGTGAGAAAGCTCTGCGCAAGATGGGTGCCGCATTTACTGAATGCCGATCAAAAGCAAACGCGCAATCGATTTTTGCAACAATCTTTGGACCGATTCGATAGGGATACGATCGATTTTATGCAGCGATTTGTCACCATGTATAAGATATAGCTCCACCACTGCACATCAGAACCGAAAAGGCAGTCCAAGCAGTGCAAGCCGGTGGTTCTGCACCAAAAAAAGTGAAATCAATCATATCTGCCGGAAAGGTCATAACCGATGTTTCGGGGTGCGAGAGGGATACTGTTAACTGATAAACTTGCAAAATACAAAACAATTAAAGACGAATAAGACGTCTGAACAATTTAAGCCATGGGAGGTTATCAAGGTCAAGTCCTTAAAGTTGTTAAAACTTGATATGAAAATGGTCAAATTAAAAACAATAGAACTTTTCAAAAGTCGCGCCTAGATGTCAGGAGTGAACAATTTCTCAATCCTACGCTTTCTATGATGTTTTCCTTAACACTTGGAAAATAGACGTCAGGACAATTTTAGCCATGGGCAGCTACCTAGGTCAAGCCCTTTAAGTTGTTAAAGTCCAAGTTTCTTGACCAGTTGGATGCCAAATTCGTGAGAAGAGACCTGGTTTGAAGAAGAAGGAAATTCTCTCTCACCAGGATGCGTTTCTAGGAAACGCTTCGCATCAAATGAAGAAGTTGCGAGGGCTGTGTATCTCCACAACCTTGGAGACTTTCACTTCTGGGTAGGAATACTGATATAGCGACCCAGTGTATTGAAGTCAAGGTTTTTTATGTAGGAAAATAAAATCATTTTTTAACTGGAAATAGCAGTCTTTCACTACTCAACCCGCGGTATTCTCCAGCCATTGCATCTTCTAATTAGTACAGCGTGCGCCATCTCATATGGGTCAATGTAAATTTCGAATAACTTCAACAATTCCCAACCGATTTTGGAAATTCAAAAACATTTAGACCTTTACAATTTGTTTTGATTAATTTTTGAAAACAATATCAATTAAATGGGCTCGTTTTCGCTCGACTCGGCCTATAAGGTAGATGGATAAGAACCTCAGAACCTAGCTTCCGGAGCTTCTGGCAAGTCACTATCGGTGTATGTGATTAAGAGTGTTGCCGTACAGGAGCAACTCACAGTAGATCATACCCTCCCAATCAATTCTCAGCCGTCTGGTTTGCGTCTTCATCGAAGAAAAACAGTAAAATTTGGCGCATTTTCTCTTTGCTGGTGTAAATCTTTGACGCGCGCTCAAACAAAACTGAGTCAAACATTGACAAGACTGTCAGAGAAGCTGTTTTTAGTACGAAAACTTCTTCTTTCTAACGCCATCTAGTGAACGTCCGACAGGACATATACAAGGCGAGATACAGATTACTAAAGCCATTAGTTGGAGTTCTTTTTACTCACCGGATGAACCGCTACCATATCAGCAGTAGAAACAGAAAAAGCAAAAATGTACCTTTTTTTAGAGATATATTTTCAAAAAGCCGCTGTTAACAGCGCTTTTAAAGTGACGTTAGTCAAATTTGTTGTATTAGTAATGCATGACAAACCACCATTGGAAGACTAAAGTTTTAACCACAAGCACAAATCTTTTAATTTTATTTTCAGAATCAATGCAAGGTTGGTCCAACTTTCGGCGCATCAATTGAACCGAGTCAGTCGGTTAGATAAATTATCAGCAAACACCACTACGGTATCGGATCTCAAGATAAGGATGAAAACATCTTGCCACGTGTGAGAGGAAAAACCCGAAAAACATCATTAACGAGAACTTGGGTCGGTGCCCGTATAAAATCCAACTGACCCAAAAACTTAAGTAAACAACCATAGATAAATGCCATGAAATGTACTTTCAAAGAAAAAAGTAAGCATCCTTATTGAAATACCCTTTAAAGTTCATCCGAGCTTAAGGTTTTAGGAATACCCTCAACGCGTGTTGCGGGGTAATTAGGGGAACAAGAAAGGATGTCGACGCAGATTGGTTTTAAATGCCAATAGAGAAAAAAAAATTGACAGAGCATTTTACGTTTATAAGTACTTTGGCCTAGGAGGTAGGTAGGTAGAAGAGATCATTTAAAAAGAGTAAAGAAGGTGCCTTGGGGAGCGTAAGCTTTTATACAATGTGGCGCAAAATTAATCATCCTATCGCAAGATGTAATAATCATTGTAAATGGCATCTTACGTCAATCATATTTAACATTTGTGAACTAGACAGCTGCAGTATACAAACAGATAAACAATGGAGCGCTATACTCCGCAAGAGCGTGGAATAATTGTGTCGATTTTTTTGACCAGTAATAGGTCGGTGATGTTAGCACTGATGCAACCACAGGAGACCATGCAGGGCGCGGCCGCCACCAGACTAGTCGTTCGGCCGAGAATATCGCGGCAACTGATGTCCCTGAGAACGAAGAATCAGCAACGAGCCAACGAGCCAACGAGCCACGCAATTGGGTATCACCAGACGGGCCCTACACCGAATTTTAGTGAAAGACTTGCACTTTTTTCCGTACAAAGTGCAAACAGTGCATCACGTACTCGTAATGCCAGCTGACCGTCAGTCACGTTTGAATTACTGAAAATCATCATAAGCGACGAGGCGCATTTCCACTTAAGGGGTTACGTCAATAAAGCAAATCTTCGTTTCTGGGGCAATGAAAATCCGCGTGTGATGCACAAAGAGCCATTAAATTCACTCAAAGTCACTGTGTGGTGCGGCGTTCAGGCGGTAGGAGTGATTGGGCCGTATTTTTTTGAGCCAGTCACTGTTACTGGGGAACTATACAGGTCCATGATAGACTTCTTACTGCCGGAATTGGATGAGCGGGCCTTGGTGAACATGTGTTTTCAACAAGATCATGCAACCGCACACACAGCACGAGCTACAGTGGATACTGTGAAGGAAGCATTTCCTAGTCGCGTTATCTCCCGTTTGGCGATTTGGCATGGTCAGCAAGATCGCCCCATTCAACCATCCCAAACTTCTTTGTGAGGGGCTACTTGAAGTCGCGGGCTTATGCCGACAAGCCTCAGATAATCGTATTATTATAGGAGAATATTTGAAAGGAATGTGAACAGTCATTACCGAAAATCTTGCGGAAAGTCATGGAAAATGCGATATAACGGGTACAAATGTGTATGAACACTGGCGGCTGCCACTTAACGGATATCATCTCGTGGCGAGCCTGGGCCTCCTTCAAAAAGTCTCTCTAACATGCACTCCAACTGAGATCTACTTCCACTTGCGTGCGCCACTTTAAATACGGCCGTCCTCGACCGCGACGCCCCTTAGGGTTGGATTCAAAACCTATTCGCGCCGGAGCTGTGGTGTCTATCCGCTCTACATAGCCTAACCATCTTAGGCGTTGTATCCGTAGACGCCGTGCTATGCTCATGTCGCTGTACAGCCCGTACAATTCACTGTTCAGTTTTCTCCTCCATTCCCCATTTACGCAGACCGGACCGAAGATCGAGTGCGGAATTCTTCCCTCAAAACGACCTAGAGCCTCTCTATGCTTCTCAATTGCCTCCCGAGCCCAAGAAAAACAACGGTTGGCAAGAGTTATTCTGCGCTTAGCTTCAGCACTGATGTCATTGTTGCATGTCATTGCGGAGCCAAGGTAGACGTAGTCCTTGACGACCTCGACATTATGCCTGCCAATATGTGCGCCCTGGCCAAGACGCCGGTGGTTCGTGACCTTTCTCGACGACAGCATATATTTCGTCCTGCTCTCATTTACCGCCAGTCCCATCTTAGCCGCTTCTGTCTCAATGCTAGTAAATGCTTCATTGACATCTCGCTAAGTTCAACCAATTATGTCAATGTCGTCGGCATAAGCGAGCAGTTGTACGGACTTGAAAAAGATCGTGCCCCTCGTCATGATCAGTGAGTTTGGCACGAATCTTTCAAGGACGATGTTGAAAAAGTCACACGATAGCGTGTCGCCCTGTCTAAAACTTTTTTTGACATTAAAGGACTCGGTTAGGTCGCCTTCGACCCTGATAGAGTAGCAATAATTCTCCAATGTCATCCTGCACAACGTGATGAGTTTGGCAGGGATGTCAAAACTAGGCATGGCGCTGTATACCTCGTCTCTATGCACGCTAACGGCTGCGGCCTTAAAGTCGACAAATAGATGGTGTGTGTCGATCTGGATCTCGTTGGTTTTTTTCAGGATCTGCCTTAGCGTGAATATTTGATCGATGGTGGATCTCCCGGGCCTGAAACAACATTGATATGGACCAATTAGTTTATTTGCGTACGGTTTCAGGCGTTCACACAAAACAGCAGAGAAGATCTTGTAAGCGATGTTCAGGAGACTTATACCTCTGTAATTGGCGCAGACGAAAGGGTCTCCGTTCTCGTGGATCGGGCAAACGATACTAAGATTCCATTCACCGGGCATGCATTCTTCTGACCATATCTTGCAGATGAGCTGGTGCACACTCCCAACCAGGTCATCTCCAGCTGTTTTAAAGAGCTCGGCAGGTAGTCCGTCTGCTCCAGCAGCTTTATTGGACTTAAGCTTAGAAACTTAGAAAAGGCATTCCTAACTTCGTCCAGATCAGGGGACGGAATTATATTAGGTAGACTTAGGTAATGGAAACAATTGTAAATAAAGATTTTCATCACTCAAAATCATTGTTTTATTTAGTAAAAAAATAAATGAAAAACAAAATTGGATGATTAATTTTGCGCCACCTTTTTTGAATGGCTCGGAAGGTAGTTTGCAACATATTAAAAAATAGACAAAAAGAGTAAGACAAATTGAAAGCTTACGCGGTGGTTTATAAAATCAACCTTTTAGAGCTAATAGTAAAATATAAGCGAAAACAGCAGTTTTATCTAATTTGAGATCTTTAACTACTCCAGCTAAGAAGTACAAGAGCTGCAAGCTTTGCTTAAGAGCTGACAGCCGAAAGGCAAATTGAACATAGCAGTCGTTTCTGGCTCGTTTGACTGATCATTTATTTATTCTTTCCTCAGTTGGGTCAACATTCTTAAATCCTCAACCTGACGGCCTAGTTGATGTTCATGTCATACCACACCATTTCCTCTGGTTTGATGCTCTTTCTCCTAAGAAGAAGAACGAATCGAATACCTAGGACTATGGAGGAAGGGTTCACATAGTGGACAAGATAAGGTGTTTTCTATCTAAGGAAACGAAGGCAGAAATGCTTATGCTGTGTTCAAAAAGTAACAGGAGTTACATAGGTCGATTGATTTGGTCGGTCGTTTTCGTGTTGGTTAACATGTCTGAAAAAATAATTGACACATTGCAGAAAAAAAACAGCAGGACTGCTAAAATTGGGAAAAAGTCAACAAGCGCGGTTAAATACGTTTTTCGACTTCAGCAACATAGTGACACTAGCTGCAAGAAATTTGCCATTGTTGGATGTCAAAAATGTGTTCGATTCTGCAAACTATGGACTCATAGTGCACCCTTTAGGTAAATTTTGGTTCCATGTTACTACATAAAAAACAAAAAAAAAAAGTAAAGCTTATTTGAGTAATGGTATCTCGCAAAACCAGGTTCGCAAGGTTCGGTATTAGGACCTATTTTATGGAACACTAAGTAAAACAGGTTTCTAAGGGTTGCAATTGAGCAAATTTGAAATTAGTGCAACCAAGAAGTAAAGCAACAGTTGGGTTTGAGTACTAGTAAGCCATCGCAATAAATGGGAGACAATCACCATTAGGATAGAGGCTCACGACGCGATTAAAAGAAAGTGCTGTAAGCTGCAAATTTGTGTGAATTCTCTTCCAAGAGAATGACGAATATTGGAGGACCTAAACAATCGATACCAATTATCGAGATTATAATGAGCCACTTCAAGAGAAAAATGGGCGCAGTGAAATAAGTTGTGGGAATAATAACGAAGGACAAATGGAATCAGTTATGTACGAAAATCACTCCCAGATGGGAACACCGTGGCTCTGATGTCAGAGTCCGCACCGCACCGCCGGCCAATTCCAATCATTTTAATACCTGTCTGGCAGTGCAATTGGCCTGATGTTGACCCTGAGTGATAGTAAGAGTTTTCAAAGGAAAGAAACAGGAGACCAGTGAAAGGGGAAAAGAGAGCACTAATGTAGGATGTACGTCAGTATGTAGGCGCATTTCTGGCACCGAAGTGGTATGGCTACCAATAATGCGAATCATTATAGCCATCGAATCATATGCCCCATTTTTAAATCAGTTAAAATCAAGTCTCAGACCTCAGTAGGTTACTAGATTAAGGATAAGGATACAGTCGTGAAGTTCATTTCCGTTTCGTTGCGTTTCTGGAAAGGGTGCGGTACAGGAGACGTCTGAATTACGGTTTGATTCAGTGTCTATAGTCTCAATATTGCAATGAATCACTTGATCACTAGGTTGTTGCTGAGAACACTGAGCCAAAATGTGTCATTCAAGACAGACGCTTTACGGCCAACCGCACCACTCATATAAGCATTGTTTTGTCTTGGCTCTAATTGTCGCCAGTTCTCTCTCCTTCTAGACACGGTTTCCCATTTCTAGACACGATTCCCTTACCTGTAGCTATACCACTGGGGCGTATGTGGAATTTTGTATAAAAATGTTGCCAATATAGTCAGGGTAGCATGAACGCTAACTATTACACCACGTCGCATATACTCATGTCTATCCCCGAGAAAATCACATATAGGTAGAAGTGATCTAGGTAGTAAAGGCCGATTAAGTACCATAGTTCCACTTATCCAGCCCAGCACATGACAAGCTAATGAAGCTCACGATTCGATTTGAATTAATCCCATTAAAAGTTTAATTTGTTTCCTTGAGAACATTCAATGTCACGCTGATTGCCAGTTGTTCCGAGGCCAAAGCTTCGATTTCTCCTCGTCTTTTTACGTTTTTTTTTTGGTACATTTCTATCGATTGCCAACACTGTGTACAAACACGATGAGATCAGCACTAAAACGAATGAATCCAAGGCTATGCATGAACGTGACTCTCCCACAAATGCGAATCGAGCTTCCTGACTTTAATTGCCGAAATAAAAAAAACGTTCTCCTCCTGCACTGAGACAATCGATTTCATTCACTCACATTCACACGAAGCCCACCCCTAACGACCGCAAAGAAGAGAAAAAGAAAGCAACTAACATGAAAAGCAATCTGCGATCCTACGCCCATTGTGATAAGGAATACTTCCAAATACGGAAATGAGAATCAGTAACAGCGCAGTTCACATCATCCACTCAGAATTGTATGCGGAAGCACAATGGAGAAGTACATGTGCGATATATCACAATACGAGAGCCTATTATTGTGATCCACCCCTTTACGAGCTTACCCTGGTTGATGATTATACTGATAATTGCGTCTATAAAGGACGCCCCACCAAGGCTGCATTTCATTCGGCTTGGTTCCACGTCCTCATTATTTCGCTCTGCAATTATGCCTAATGGTAGTGGGGCACGAAACAAGATTGAAAACCGACCAAATAGGTTTCTTCTTGGTTCACTTGTGTTTCTCTCGCCTTTCGAACATGTGCCTATCCTGCATGTGTGGCCAATCGTAAAATGCCATACATCCTATCACTTAGACTTTTATAGCGCCCGTCTTTCTGTTCACCCCTATTCGGCGGAATAATTACCGTAGCTCTAGGCTTTATAGGCTCTTGATGGAGAGCAGCAATCAAGTCTGCCGTCATTCGATATTCTTCGTTAGGTTCATGCCATCGTAACGGCAGGGCTTCGATTCGGGTTAACATTTTTTGGCGAAACGCCCTGGGTACATGGCCGGAACGATTTATGGCCAGAGATATATTTCAGTCGAGAAATTCCCCGAATGACTACTTGGCTACTTGGAAAACTGCAGGAGTCTCTATCTATGACAGCGATGGCGGTGGTGATTTACGTGTGAGCATAAATCTTGGCGCGATAGATGACCTATGAGGTCAAGGTGCTTCACATTCGAACGACAATTTAAATGATGTCCTTGACAGGTTCGCTTCAGCCGATGACCGCCATGAGGGCTTGTTCGCACTTCATTAGGGAAATTACATTTTTCTGTTTATTAAAAAAACAAATTCAAATGATCGCGCATAATTAGACTCAAATTACACTTTAGACTATGGACAGCAGACAGGAATGATGTAATCTATCATCGAATCAGCGGCAGTGCCTGCGACGCATTGGAGCGATTACTCACGCTGACAGTTTTCGGTTTTGTTTTTCCCGCCTAATTGCCTTTTTTGCTTATGTGTCATTTGTTTTCTTAACAATTCAATGTTTTCCCGTTTGGCAAATACAATAATTAAAGCAAAACCAAATAATCGTGGACGAGAAGTAAACTGAAAAAGAGGAAGAAGAGGGAATACTAATGACAGACATAGGAACTGTCACGACTGGAAACGTGCCAATTAGTGTAAATTAACCGAACGAAGGAACGTTAAGTGGAATCTGGAACGGAATGAGTATGAATTGACAAGATGTTATTTATTGCAGGACGACATGATCGGGTAATAATGGTCGCCTGGGAAGCGTACCATATGATGAGTGAAGGCGCAAAATTGTTTTTTGTTTTCTTGGCGGTGGAGAAAGGAATACATTCGCGGCTTGTTAAGTGAAAATATAAAGTGATGGCTCCTGACACTTTCTTAAATGACAATTGGACGGTGAAATGCCGAATTTAACACTTTTTGTCGAAGTCAGTTTAAGATAAGGCGTCACGGCGCCAGCATCAAGGACAAATAATGATTAGGCTGACAAGCTATCGGAAATGTCACTGTGGATCCACTGACAGGCAGTCATATCTGAAAGAAATATGACACCCTCGAGTGCTTCAGAGTACAAATGGATACCAGGCTGCCACATTTTTTATTCCCTCGGATCTTATCTTTATTTGATAAATGTTGTCAACTGATATGTCATCCAGCGTACCACGAACTCTCCGCTATCATTTCGATGATTATTGGTAAGTGAAAATCAGATAGATCGATAAATATACAGTATGCTGGGGTGGTGAAAATTTACTGTAGAAACGGTGAAAATATATTGGAGGCAACTCCTAAATTTTGATCATCATTAAGACCTTTTTCGTACAGCTATAGTGGCATAGACAACAGCATATACTCGTAAATCTTGATCGTCATTCTTATAAGGTCCAGTTGACACAAAAATAAAGTGAGGCAAGCACGAACGAGGTCGTGTCTTAGCTGATTTCGAAGGTTAAAACTGGATGAACGAGACAAGATTTTTTCACACATAAACAACTCCTCTGCAGCCAGACGGCCTCCCCATGCACAACGAGTGACTGTTTGTGTTTCGGGCATGCGGGGTTTTTTCATTTTTCAAGAACGACACGAAAATGGTTTTCGAAATGTTTGATTTTAATTTTAATGGGCACAATACCCTCATTAACTGAGCTTAATACAAGCTTGTCCTTAATTTAACTAGGGGTATAGGGGTAAGGAAGAGCTATTGAGAAGACGGAGCTATAAGCAAGAAGTATTCAGTTTGAAACCGAGAATATTAATATTCGACTTGACTCGAGATACCATAGGTACCGTCGGAGGTACAGGAGGTGGGTGGATAAAAGCGACGAGAGGATTTCCTATTTTACGAGGGTTAATCTTAAAGAAGATAGAGTTATAAAAGGTTGTGCAATCAACGCCATTTATAAAGAGGGTTTTTTCGTTATTGCAGCGAATTCAGGTTGATTAACTTAAGGCGGTATTGAATTGGTGGTAGAGACAAAAGATTAGAAACGGCGTTCGATGTGAACTTGTTAATAAGGGGACCACACTTGAGAGGTGTATTCAAGAAGAGTGCGAACAAAGGTTAGACAGAAGGATTGGGGTATATAGGGGCTGGAGAATTATAAATTGTCTTTAAGGATGTATGTATGTAAGAAATTGCGCTCACATAATATGCCTGTCACCGATTGCTAAATGGTAGATATGGGTTGATTGGGTGTAAGGTAGAGGAGATTTGGTGCGTTTTCGTGAAAAATTGATTGATTGCCATTTGAAGACTTTAACCTCCAAAAGTTTTCGGCGTAGACAGAAAATAATGTCGAAATTAAATTAAATAAGGGAAGACTCGTTAACCGAGGAAATGGTCTTGAAAAATTTAGTGTCGACGGCGTAAAGTGAGATGCAGGAACGATTAATGACAATTTCGGTCGTTGATGGCGAGAATAAAAAGTAGTGGACCTAAGTGGCTACCTTGAGGGACGCCGGAAAAAATTAAGAAAGGTAATAGCGTTCTTTGTAATAAATTCATCTCAATAAAATTAGTTCAAAGCCAAGGGTATACAATTTGAAGAGTATTTTTTATGAGAAATTTTGTCGAATGCTTTACTAAGGTCAGCTAAACTACCTTCGACTTCCTTGTCATCCTCTAAAGCTGGACAAGGTTTGGACACCATATTGTGAGGATAGATAAGAGGTTTGCAGTTAGAGTTTAAGAGTTCATTCAAAATATGTACTTTCGAAGAGTCTTTGGACCTTTTCTCTATGGGGGTCATAAAGACTGTCCATATTTGCGGAATTCTCCTAGAGAAGGGGATCAATTGAAGATTTTTGAGAGGGGAACGAGGAGAGTGGCTGAGTATTTCTTTTGAAATATCGTAAGAAGACCATCGAGGCCAGGATTTAGTTTTCAATGAGGGAGAATAGGTCCAGGGCAGAAATTTGGTAAGTACAGGGTGCGCCATCTCATATGGGTCGATGTAAACTTCGAATAACTTCAACAATTATCAACCGATTTTTATATGTCATAGCATTTTGAAAACGTCAATTCAGTATAATTTTAACCATGAATCGCTTCACACAAAAAACGCGCGGAAATAGTTTCAATGTTCATTAAAACTGAACGCTCGATTGTGCTAACTCAACGTGCGTATCGTGCAAAATATCGTGATCGTGTTGCGCCCAAAAAAGATTTTCAGATTTCAAGTTAGGCATCAGTGGGACCACTACGCAAAGAATTTTAAAGGATGATCTACACTTATTTCCATACATAGTATGGAGATAACTCAAAGAATTTTGCCACAAGATGAGCGCTTGGCATACGTACAAAATTTCGTTGCAATGATTAATGCTGAGCCGGAGTTCTAGCAGCAAATGTTGATGACCGATGAGGCACATTTTACGCTCTCTGGCTCAGTTAATAAACAAAATTGTCGCTTCTGGGGCACCGAAAATCCTCACATTATTCACGAAGAGTAGCTATGTGATCTAAAAGTTACTATTTGGGCCGGTGTATGCGCTAAAACCATCATTGGACCGTATTTCTTCAAAGTTGGCGATACAGTGGATGGCGATCGATATCGCTAGATGTTGGCCTATTATGTGGTCCCAGAAAAAGGGGCTTATTTCACTTTTGGTTTCAACAAGACGGCGCGACATGCCATACTGCGGACAAAACAATGAACCTTTTGCGTAAGAAGTTCCCTGGAAGATTGGTGTCAAAAAAGGGTGATATTGACTGGCCTCCGAGATCGTCAGATTTGACTCCTCCAGACTTTTTTCTTTAGGGATACTTGAAAAGCAGGGTGTATGCTAACGGCCCGAAGACAATATAATGGCTCAAAGGAAACATTCGTCTGAAAATCGCAGAAATTTCGACCGAAATGCTCGAAAATGTCATGGAGAATGCATGAAAACGAGCCCATTCTTGCATCGGCAGTAAAGGCCGTCATTTAATTGATATTGTTTTCAAAAATAAATTAAAATAAATTGTAAAAGTCTAAGTTGAATAAAAGTTTTTGAACTTCATAAATCGGTTGAGAATTGTTGAAGTTATTCGGAATTTACATGGACCCATATGAGAGGCGCAGCCTGCAGTTGAAGAATAGGAATTAGGTACCAAGAAGAAGAATATTTGAGGTTACATTGGGAGATAGACTTGGGTAGCCATCAGAATTTTTTTTGTAGCCGACAAATTGACAGAAGGACTTTGGATCATTTATAAGGTTGATTTGCGTTATGAAGGTAGTTTTAGCTTCAAAAAGTGCAGATTCGAACAGGTACCATATAAATGGAAAAGTCATTGGGTGACTAAGTACGAAGCAAAAATGGCCCATAATTTGTTTCTTCTGTTTCCCCGAAAACGGAGCCTAACAATCATATCAAAGAAGGAAGGTCAACTATGAGAGATATTCTCCGTAGAAAATGGATACGGCATAATTTAAGGTAAGCGTAGCAAAAGCCGAGGGGGCTCTACCGAGATATTCATGCCGTAGAAATTCAGAACTTCTGAAGGAGTGCTCTCTATTGAAGACTAGGATGTTGGGGTTGGAAGCAAAGTGAAGCAGAGGAGTTGAAATAATCAGTTGTGAAAAACAAGACGAGCTGCCTGCTCATGCCATTTGAAATTTACTTAACAAAGGTTAGAATCAGCTATGCGATCTAGACATTCTTATCCCAGCAACGGGATTAGAGGCAATATAAAACTATTGATCATCTTCACCAAAAAGAAGAATTTCATCCTGGGGTACGGGATCCCCCATCAATGAGATGGTCAATTGAACTGATGGCAAGTTCATAAGTTTCAATAGGTTATGACAGCAGGATGTAGAAACATAATGTAAAGTGTCAGGTAGTACAGCCTTGATTGAAACAAAGTCGAGAAACGTGGAAGAGGATTCTGCCATCAGGTACGAGTCAATTGGGCTTAGGAGGGCAACTGGAGCAACTCACCTAGGGCAATCATCCGTGGCTCCGTGGGTAAGTTGAGATCGTCGTCGCGATAAATATAGGGTTTTCCAAAAAGGACTTGACGACTTTTTTTTTTTAAATAAAACGCAAACCATTTGAGATATATCAAAAATTTTATTATCGGCTTGAAGTACATACAATCAAAACATTTATGAATGGAACTCGACTTCGTTCATATGGCCACCGCGAGCACGTTTGCAGTGGTCGATTCGTTGGACCCAATTTTCGATGACTCGGCCACACATTTCGGCCGAAGCGGCCGCTATTTCGCGTTCAATGTTGGCTCTGAGCTCTTCCAACGTCGTCGGCTTGTTGGCATAAACCAATGACTTAACGTAGCCCCAAAGAAAATAGTCTAAAGGCGTTAAATCGCACGCACGAGGCGGCCAATCGACCGATCTTGAGATAACACGCTCATCAAACTTACTCTTCAATAAATCGATTGTAACGTGTGCTGTGTGGCTTGTGGCACCATCCTGTTGAAACCACATGCCGTCCAAGTCCATATCTTCCAATTCGGGCCAAAAATAATCGTTAATCATGGCGCGATAATGCTGGCCATTCACAGTAACGTGACGATCGTTATCGTCGACGAAAAAAGATGGCCCAATAACGCCGCCGGCATGCAAACCGCACCAAACAGTTATTTTTTGTGGATGAAGTGGTGATTCATGAAGCCCATGTGGATTTGCACCCGACCAATAACGCATATTTTGCTTATTGACGAACCCATCGAGCCAAAAATGAGCTTCGTCACTGAAGATGATTTTGCGATGAAATTCATCATCTTGGCGCATCTTCTCCAGAGCCCAACCGGAGAACGTACGTCGCTTCAAATATTCCATCGGCTTCAATTCTTGAGTCAGCTTGATCTTGTATGGGTGTAAACCAAGATCCTTACGCAAAATACGCCATAATGTGGTCTGAGCGATGCCCAATTCTTGAGAACGCCGTGGAATTTACTGATTTGGATCGTTTGCTACGGACGCCTGAACGGCAGCGATATTTTCGACACTTCGACCAACCTCACTGACACGGCAACATCATACAACGAATATGTAGACTCAAATTTTTGCACTAAGCTTGTTATTGCCTGTCTACTAGGGCGAGAATTACGACCGAAAATTGGAGTTAACGCTCTTAAAGTTGCGGTCACCGACTCCGAATTTCGGTAGAAAATTTTTATAATTTGCAGACGTTGCTCGTTCGTGTACTTTATGATGAAAATGTTGAGTTTACTGAATAAATTGACAATGACAGTTCGATGATTAAAGAAAGGGTGCGTTCACAAATTAAATTCAAAGCTGTCAAGTCCCCATTGGAAAACCCTTTATAATTCCAGGATATTTATGCTGGGAATTAGGTTCGCTTTAGTCAGAGCAAAGGCATCAAAAGTTGCAAAACCTGAGTTTTTAAGCGGAGACCTGTCATATCCTGATAATAGGAGCTAAGAAGAAGTTTCTGGCAAATGATGAGGAGAGAAGGAAGAAAAGACAAATAAAAGCGAAAAAGTCTACCGTGGTCAGCTCTGCTATGCTGAACATGCGGCATCCACTTTGAGTATAGGCACTTTCGGAAATTATCAGAGGTTTTTGATAACTTTAAGGTTCTTGGTCAGACAGCTGCTAAGATATTGCGAGACAAATTTCCTGAACATGTGGTTGATGAAATGTAGATTTCAATTAGCGGTTAGATCGTCTGATATAACACCATTCGACATTTTTCTTTTGGAGTATGTTGAATATATGCTAATAATTATGCTAATAATTCAAATGTCAGAGCTGTTACTCTTGAAATAAAGCCACAGTAGTTCGAAAACCTAATCACAATACCACAATAATGACTACTAGTCGGTAGAAACGAAGCAGACAATTGGCAGGTATGTGGCAGATGTATTCCCAACTTGAAAACGTTTACTTTGAATTAAACTACCAATGTCACCAATTTTCGTAAAGATGTTGCGTTTTCCTATTGATTTATAATGACACCTCTTGCTGGATAAGTCAACTCAACTCGCACAACTTAGTTCAAGGACCTTTATCTCTGACCTAGACCTAGAAAACACAATCTCCTTTGTATCACATCATGTAGCTCACGTTCAATTGCCACCCACATCCTGTATTTCCTGTGTAACGAACTAAATTACCTATTATGCCAGATCTTATCACCCTATGATCACCAGCAATTTGGGGACAATTTATCTTCCGCACATACCCACTCCCATATGAACACACAGCAGTGAAGGGAAAGTTCTGAATGTTAATTTTCAAGCGTAAGCAGAAGGATACCCGGTGTCTCAAGGATAATTCCACCGCTCCAGATTGTACAGTGTGATTAGAATTAATCAATACATGTTCCATATAAGCAAACTACTGACTCGACGAGTTCCTTCGAACTCATGCGGGTGTTAGGGACGAGGGAAAGGAAATCAATATTATTTCCTTGTGGCCTTTACTAATGGAGGTGCAAAAGAGGGCGTGAAAGTGGGTCTCAACCGGTTCACGCGAGTGCCTTTGATGTCAACCAATTGTTGTATGTTTTCCACCTTCAAGCTTTTAGATTTTTTTAAATCTGATAGTATGAATGCACTTCGTGTGGACATTTTGCGTGCAATGCAATGAAAAAATCGTGCAAGCGGTTTCAGTCAGACTTATAGCCGTCACTTTAGTTATTACATTAAGGTCGCTTCCTATAAGGGACGCTTTCGTTTCGGCCGCGTCCCTCAGCAGCACATATGGTGCTTTATCATCACCAATCACTTATAACCTCTAGTAGACTGGCCGTGCACATTCGCCACTCCTTCTATGCACTTAAATCACTTCCAAGCACAAGGCCTACATAGCAAGGCAACGACTTACCACCTTCCCACTGCAACCAACCCACAAACTTCTATTCAACCTTCAGCTCCGCGAGCAAGGTGTTATTCATTTCACTAACCATTCAATCAAACCAACGCAACCTTCTTGCCCTTCGTAGGCATTGCCTTTAGTAACAGTCGTCCCTCGTTACCTACGGTGCAGCGTTGGTATTGATTGACATTTCAAAATCACTCTCATTCGTTACATTTTGAATTTAATCTAGTTTTGTATAACGCTTTGACTGTTGGCGACGACGCCAAGAAGTCCTGCTTGTGTATGGACTGTGGTAGCACTGTGAATGGCGGAAGCTATAGGTCATGGGTACCATTGGCGTGGTTTTGGTCTGACTCTGCTTAGGAGTTTAACGGTGGGAGGAGAGTGACTGGCACTCACTTGTGATGTTCAGGTTGTTAAGCAATTAAAATCGACGATTACCAGAGGTAATCGAGAAGTGTGTGTCGTCGGATTGACGGAAGTGATTGGGCGGGCAATCCAGGGCTTGCGATCATAGATAACTCGAATTTTTAATTATTTCATATCCAAATAATTATAGTCCAAAGAGCTTGATGAAGGTGGTTGCCACTCTCCTTATTTCTCTCTGAAACTTCGGAACAATGATGGAGTACATTTGAATTATGGAAAGTTTTCCTTAAATGTCAGTGAGACTATCAAGGCAATTTGTTTCGTTGCGACAATTCGTGTTCCTATTACCGTAGTCACATATTAGTTTATAGTGACATTTGTCATGCAAGACTTTTGATGAAGTTTGATATGGAAATTTCGATAGATCGGTTGGATATGTCCCCAGAAGTTGTTTAATAATAACAGACTTTATAATTTTAATTAGAAAGCAGGAAACGTACAGCTTGTGCTAAAACAGCAATGAAGTAGCCAAGCACTAAAACTGAAGAAGATCAAGATGAGATTAAGACATGTGTGAAAGCAGGTAGCCAACCGCAACCATATTTGGATTAGCGAGCAGTAAAAGCTTTTCTTTCTTTTTTTTCTTACCCCAACTGTTCAAAAAGTAAAGGGAATCGTTTGGTTCTGGGTGTCGCATTAATCCGATTCGTGTGATTTATACGTTGTTGGATTTATAAGAATGTCTGAGCCTATATAAAGAATATTACTCTAGCTGAGTCTGCTCTAAATAAAATTGGTGTTTCGAGTTCCTTAAGCGTTTCCAAGAAGGTCGTGAAGTCGTGAAAGATGATGAGTATTCTGGACGCCCCAGTACATGAACAATCGATGAACATGTAGAAAAATTTAACCAAATAATTGTGAAGAAAACTATTTAAACCAAACATTGTTAGAAAAGTGGTTCAACTGTTGGCACATCAACTGGTTTTTATTATGGAATTATTTTTAGATATTTTAAGTATGACACGTGGCAGCAAAAAGTGTTAATATTTCCAACAAAAAGAGTCTAAACTGGTTGCTCATAAAGCACTAAGTCAATTTAAATGTCGAATAAGCGTATCGTAACATTTTATCCCTGTTAATAGGGAGTGCCTGTTTGCAGGCTATAGCTGGCAGCCCCGGTAGCAGACTCGGGTGTGGTGGCCTAATCAGTCGCACACCTTAAACTTTGGGGGTGGTCGTGGTGCAATGGTACTGTTGAGCCGAACGTCTGTAGTTCAAGTCCGTCCACAGTCAAGAACAATTCCTATACGGGAAAACTGTGCAACAACATCAGTTGTGGATGAGAGATTTTAAAAAGTGCTGATGAAGGCATAACACTCGCAGCATAAGATCACTTCAAAATCCATACTCTGTGTGTGCATTTCCAATATAAAACCTTAATGACGTGGAAACAAAAGAGTTACTGTGAACTACAACCAGTGGTTCACAAATTCAGTGGAATCTCTCAAATCCTATCTAGGACAACCACCCCCGGAGAGTAGTGGACGAACATCTTCGACACAAACCATCTGTAATCCGTCCAGGTTGTGTGACAAACACACAATACGATTGGCATGAAATTAAGAACACGAATCGGAACTTGGAATATTAGGACGCTTATGGAAACATCCATGTAAGCCCAAATATTTAAAAAGTGCACAAACTATAACATCCAAATTCTCGGAGAATAGGTGGGCGGCCTCTAGTCTGTTCAAAGTTGATGGTATGTTTTATATTCTCTATTCAGGAAAACCATATCACGAAGCGAGAACGGATGGTGTCGGATTTTTGCTTTCAAGGTTTTCCAGAAAAAAACCCTACTTAAATGGAAAGTACGATTAGATCGAATAATAGAAACCCGGTTCCATACAACAGCGTGAAACTTGATCTGTCTATAATATGACGCACCTACAGAAGCCGCCAGAATGTATATTAAAGAAGACTTTTGAAACAGCTTAAACTCCGTGCTGGGTAAAGTGCGACTTTGCGACATCGTATTAGTTCTAGACGACTTCAACGCGCAGGTGGGAGCCTGTAATATGTTGACATTTGCAGGACGACTGAAAATGGCAAACTACTTACCGAAACAAGTGCAGCTAATTATCTTGTAATAGGCAGCACTCGGCTTCCCCACAAACGGCTTCATAAAGTCACCTGGACGTAACCTGATATCCGAACAGAAAAACCAATGGAGACGCTCACTTCTTGACGTAAGAAATGAGCGCAGTGCAGACGCCGTAAGCAATCATCATCTCCTCGTAGGATACGTTCGCTTTAAGATCTCTGCCGTCAGGAACAACAATAATATTGGAGCCAGAAAATGTGATATAGACAAACTACGATCGGATAGAAATGCCCATGACTTTACTAACGCCTTAAAATTTCTGGCAGCGAAATTCCGATCACTCAGTGTAATACTTGGACTGATGTTAAAAATATATTTTTTTCAGCAGCAAGCAATAATATTGAAAGATCATATGTACGAGGGTGGTCCGATAAGTACTTAGCCTCAACGCCAGATGGCGCCAGTATCACAAGAGCAACTACAACTGTGTATCGAGCTAAAAGGACGACTATATTGAAAAATAAATCGCCATTTCTCCAAAATTTTTGTTTTTCTTTTGTAGGCTAAGTACTTATCGGACTACCCTCGTATATGACAATTTATTGAGGATAGGAATTGAATTGAATTGGAGAACTCGAGGTGTATCACATGAAGGCACTAGTGCTGTGACCATAATGATCTATTGTATCCTCTTCTTTGATTTAGGATTTGAGTGCTGCCTTCAAGAAATTCGACAACTTCTCTAGATGGGATTTCCTGGAAGCCTTTCCCCGTAATGGTTGTGTTGCTTGTTATTTTGAATCTTTCTCGGGCAAGGCTTGGGCAGACGGGCAGTATGTGTTCTATAGTTTCCATAGCCTGCCCAGGATAGGAAACTTGTTAAAGTTAAATTAAATGCCGCCAAGACTCACAGCACTAAGCTCGAAGCGAAAAGAAACCATAACTTACACAACCGTTTGGTCAAACATATTACGCGACGCGACAGAAAAGATGGACCGGAAGGATTGGAAAATAAACACTAAAAGCTAAGGAAAGGAATTAAGAGGCTGGCTTATCGCAGTGTGACCTCTGCAAAGCAGTGACCTTCCATTGCAGAAATTAAAAATAATATAGCGGCCACAACTTGCCGAACTATTAAAAATCGGCGCAGATGTTAGTGCTAACCTTATTGTGCCTATCGTCGAAACCTTTTGACAAAACGAATGTCTTCCCTGCGAGTTGGAGGAAGGCGTGATAAATAAAATCCCCGAAAAAGGTAATCTATCACAATGTGAAAATTGGAGAGAGCTACTTTGCACCGTTAATTAAATTCACAAATTATTAACAAGAGAATTGTTTCAGGAGGAACAGGCTAGTTTCAGGCTTGATAAATCCCGCATTGACCATATAGCTTGCCGCTCGCGGCTATACTTGACATTCATTGATTACACAAAGGCTTTTAACACGATCCAGTACCAAGCAATATGGGCTCCGATGCAAGGGCATTCCTGGATAAACCTTTCGAATTATCCACGAAGGTGATCTAAGTGGGAGTATAAACCTCAAAATCGGTGTAAGACAAGGTTGTGCACTTTCCCCCATGCTCTTTAATATTGTCCCAGATGCTGTCATGAACCAAATTCTAGAGGATCAAAGGGACATAACGTGGGGTGCACATGACTCGCTGAATGACTTCAACTTTCGTTAACCGATGTTTAAGGCGATACACTTGCCAGAAACAATATCCAACACAAGACAATGGTCTAAAACAAACCATTGCCTATCCGAAATGAAACTAGATCGGACACACGCTCAGAAAACTTCCCAGTGATATTCCAAGATACGCCATCTAGTGGAACCCTCAAGGCAATCATCGAAGAAGAGGGCACCCGGCGAAGGCAGCTTGCAAGACCTGCAACATAGTATGATGACAGTCAGTGAAGCCAAAGATTGGTGTTAGATAGAAGGGGATTTAACCACTTGATTATGGTCTTATGCTTCTCTTAAGAGTGAAAAGAATCATAACAGCTTATAAAACTAGAGTTGACATCGAAAATAAGGTTCAATCGTTCTGGATCACCAAGCCCGAAGTAAGCTCATAGGCGCGGTCGAATGTTAAAATCATGTTCTATGTATTTATCATTTAAAATGAATAATGCAACATGACTTCAGGGTGAGACAGGAGACTACATTGTGTTTTGGAAGCCTTTAATTCCACTCCATGGTTTCTACCCATAGCACTATTAAGTGCACTGCCGTTTCAGTTTTACTACCGAAGTGCAGAGCCGTAAATCTGGGAACAGAAAGATAAGAATTGTGTCGTCAACAAAGGAGTAATTTTATTTAGAAACAACCGAAAGCAGATTATTTATAAAAATGTGGAAAAGTGTAGGAGACAATATGGAGCCCTGAGGAACCCTAGTGTTTATATGGTAAATATCAAATTTGATTCCATCCAAAACAACTTAGATTGAGTAATTCCTGGCTCATTGAGGAAGAGGTTTGTCGACCACAAATACATCGATTTTCTACAGATGTCTAATGACCATAAAATACTAAGGGCAACAGGGACATATTTCTCTGAATAGGGCCGAATAGAACATCAACCGTGTCAAATGTTGATTTTTTGCCCATGGTAGAGCTCCTGAAAATATGGTGGTTGATATTAAATCGGTAGCTCGATGATGCTACAACCCCCATATACGTCAGACATGACCCGTACCACTTTTCCAAAAAAATTAAGAAGCCTTTAAGAGCCATCATTTGTAAGCCCAGAATAAATTAAAAGCGTATAGAAGAAAAAACCAAATGCTGGCCGAAAGGTAAAAACACGCTCAGTAAGTACTGAGGGAAATTACAGTGATGCTATCATGAGTTCCTGTTATTTTTGGAACACATTTCATTCTTATGTCGATTGTATCGAAAATCGACATCCTTTTATTATTGAATTTGAAGACTACATTCTATCTTTAAAGCTGTTTCTCACGAATGTGCATATTGTGTATAGCTTTGCCAGTGACAGATCGGGAAATGCGATAAAGAAAGCGAACGTCTTTCGCTTTCCTACAATTTTAGTATTATACATGGAAGACAAAGGTGCTCAGTGGTAATTCGAATGAACAAATTTCAAAGAAAGCAGCACACGAGCGTGTTTCTGTGAGTATATGGAGGAAATTGGCTATAGATCTGCCGCACAAGAAAAGCCATTCTGTGGAATTCATTCAGTCAATTTATAAAAAAAACTGGTTTATCCCAACAAACGAGTACTTAGCTCAGAATAGAAAGCTCCAGGAATGAGACTGCTTATAGGCATATGATTAACGAGATTTCACACTTACTTAGCCTACTATATTCCATTTTCCTTTCCACTTGTTACTCAGTTATACATTCTACTCTAAAAAAGGTATCATTTCCAAAAAGCTCCAGAACCTATCCAACCCGCAAGCCTTTGGTTGAGCAGTAAGTGGAAATGACTTTACACAAAAATTAAACGATGGAATGATTTAAGGAGCCCCTTGCCAGACTAGAGGTTTTTCATGATTCATTAGCAACCTCCATTTTAGACGCTCAAAGCTTGTCAAGGTTGAATAAAGTTGAATCCAAGTTAGGAAACTCGAATTGGATTACGCTTCGTATTTTACTACTCGTTATGCACAAGGTGTTGGCAGTTCTGCGAGCTCAACGAAGGTCTCGAAAAGGCATGCATCACCAAGTTTGTCGTAAGTTCGCTCATTGGGCTCTGGAGTAGTTGGAAACGCAATTAAATTTTGTCAAAAAAATCTACTTCAGCTATGAGGCACATTGGTTGATTAAACGACTTCGGGAACATGCAAAATTTTAGATTTTGAGGAAAAATTCTTAAGAGCTCCATTTCATCCGGGGAAAATTACTGTTCGATTTGGATTCTGGACAAACGGTGTCATAGAGCCATACATTTTTCGTGTAACTATGTCAAATGATTTTGCGTCTCTTCAACTGGAAGGCCTGTGGTTCCAAAAAGACGGCGCAACGTGCCAGATATCGGGCGTTACATTGGTATTGTAGCAAGACAAGTTCGCAGGTTACGTTATTTCTAGAACAAACTTAGACTTTTTTTCACAAATTAACAACATCTCGGATCGAGGGCTGTAAACGAAATCGCGGGGACAGTATGAATGTAAACCTAATGGTTTTGCATGTACAACCTTCGTTCAAAAATTAAGGTGACTTTTTGAAACTCGTCAGCTAAGTACTCGTACATTCGAGATTGCTTCTCGTCGACGTGTTCTGGTTTGCTTGGCGAGTTTTTACTATTGAAAAAAAACAATTTATCAAAAAATCTGCATTAAATTTGGGGTGGAAAATATTTATTGCTCCAAGCCCTTGGTGCTGGGGTTTTCTTTAAACGTGAAAACGTCCGACTGCACTTAGGAAAATATGCGTCTGTCCTTCAACCAGAGATATACGCAGTCCTAATGGCAGTGCATCATGTTTTGAAGCACAAGTGGAAGGGATAAGATATACGCGCCAAGCTGCTTTCAAAGCTGAGTTTAACCCTTTTATGAGCTTTAATTTAGTGTATGAACTCAAGACCTTTTTAAACCAAGTCGGAAGACTAAATTCACAAAGCCTTGTATGGCTCCCAGGAAATAAGGTCTCTAATGAACTCACTAGAATGGGCCTAGAGGAGAGTTTCTCAGGACCTGAGCCCGCTTTAGGTCTACCTGCTTCCATGGTCAAACCCTACATCCACGATTGGGTCTTTAATGCATACAATCGTAGATGGGGAGAAAATCCAGGATGCAATCTGTAAGTGGTACAAGTTCTTCACAGAAGATCGAGATTCGTGCACGCCTTAGCACGTGAACAACGGATGAAAACGTTAAAGCAGTAAAGAAAATTATTATGGAGTTGCTGAGGATATCGGCATATTGGTTGGCTCCTGCCATGAATTTTTTTCGGATATTTTGGGCATTAAACGTGTGTCGGCGAAGTTGATGCCTGCTGCATCACCATAATGCATCTCTTCACTCATCGTTGCTTGTGGGTCATTTTTTAGCCAAAAACAATGCCGTAATCATGCGTCAGCTATTGTAATCGCTGGACTTGGCCTTCTGCGAACTTTTTCCCTTCCTAAAACTGAAAGGGCGGATTCGGCATTATTGAGAAGATCTAAGCTATACCAAAAAGGCCATATTAGAAGTGCTTCAAGGATTGGAAAAAGCGCTGGCTTAAGTGTATTATATCTGAGGAGGATTGCTTTAAAGGGGACAAAATAATTGTTGATAAAAAGTCACCTTATTTCTTGAACAAACCTCGCACTTGAGTCCTCAATAACGGTTTCTATCGTATCTCAACTAAATGTCTTAACTTACTTGCCCTTCAAATCGGAAACCTCAGTAAGCATGACCTTCGCACGTAGAGCTCTTTTCAGTCTTGGCAATCAAGGGTGCTTTCGTTGAGATGATTTAACCAAAGTTTTAACGTCTTCATCCCTTATGATATGGTTTGAAATAATTTTTGTTCGGTGGTGCCCCAAATGAGTTCATTAAGTAAAACTAGTTGAAGAGTAAAACACTTTACAAGGACTTGACTCAGTTTTTTTCATCATAAAAACCTGACCGCTAATTAATTTTCTTTGCAAACATTGTCAGATGTTCATTTTACAATTATGGGTCGAATGAAAGTAGCCAGAAGTTCATATCATTAATAGTTCTTGAGACACGCGAGATGAAAACAAGCTCCTTACGAACGTAGAAAAGCACATACAGACTTTTTTTTATAGGGTTCGCGTAGGTTAAAGAGTTGTGCTCTTATGGTGTTTGTCACACAACCTGGACGGGGTGCAGATGGTTTGTGTCGAAGATGTTCGTTCACTACTCTCCGGGGGTGGTTGTCCTAGATAGGATTCGAGAGATTCTATTGAAATTGTCGAGTTGGTTGTAGTTCTCAGTAATTTTTTTATTTCCATGTCATTAAGTTGTTATATTGTCAAAAAACAATAGAATTTGGTTCTACGGACCTTAAAGAGAGAACTTTTGTAATTTTTTTTAATCCGACAAATCGAGCCCATTACAGAGCTGCCAAACCAGAAAACCTAAACCTAATTAGAAACCTTACTCGAGGAAGGAAGGACATTTATGGTAAATCTATATTCATCATAAAAATAGTATTAGTACTCAATGACCTCTGTGTCACATATTATGTTATAATAAAACGCTCTTAATGAAAAGTATTGTATTTCCTTAGCATCGAAGAGGGTCGACACGTGGTTAGGATCCACCCGTCATAGGTAATAAATTAGCACTACAAACGACCAACTAAAAATAGTATCATGAGGTACATAAGTGGTTAACTGGATATATGTTATGAGCAAAGGCATTGGTTGCCCAAAAATCGAGTCATCAGATCCTTATATAAATAATTAGTATTAGTCCACGTCAGACACCCTCTAGATGCGTTTCATAATATTTTCAAACCAATCTCTTGCGTAGTCGTGACAGATTCATGGCACCTCACCTTCGCTTATTTTTATTTTGACTATCCACTCCTGTCGATATGGTGTAGTTGCTATCGGCATATCAATAGCCAGCTTTTCGACTTCTAGTTCATTAGGTGAGGTTGTAGAATCGATCATAAGTCTCACGCCATATTTGGACCATATCATCGCCTACTTCCAACCTCTCCCGATTTGGAAATAATGTTTCCAGTGGCCTGGGCTAGCAGAATAGCCTCATATCACAAACGAATTACGTGGCATGCACCGCCCGATAGTCAATGAGCTCAAGATGTCAAATGTCACACGTCAGACTGGCTGCCTAAAAGCAGCATTGATTTGGCGCGCATATTAAGGTACAATCCCTCAATTGGATTCGTTACAAGCATCACAAATACGTAGTTTTCTTGGATTCAGAACTTTTGTTCTTTAAGGACGATAATCCTCGCCTTAAATGATGTTCTATTGCCTCACTGCTTCCCTGTTCCACTGTGACAACATGATCCGGCAGAGTGATGGAATGTAAATCCATATTCGTATCTCGTGCTAGTGGGTTGTCGTACGTCGGAGCCTAAGCTGGGCCAGATGACTTTTGTTATTCATTCGTCCTTGAGATTAGGGATGAAAATTATAATTTCGGATTCCAATCCGAGTTCGTAGGTTGCGTTGTAAAACGCAATTGTGAGCCCAGCTCACAAGAGTAGTGTGAGTGACACGCGTGCGTTTTTAGTCGTACGTTTTGATGAAGTCGTGCGATTGTCAAGCAATCTATCCATCATCGGGTGCGCGATACTGGCGAAAGGGTTAAATCTCGTTCAAATTGTTGCGAACATGCGATTGCAACCGAAAAAAAAAAACAAATTTTCCACTCACCTGTGTGACTGGCTTCCTTGATGAGGTCATCGATGAGTTCATCTCTCACATTGATTCCGAGATTCTTCAGCATGAACTGCAGTTCATTGGCTGTCACACGCCCATCACGATTCCTGTCCAGCAAATCGAACGCCGTCCGGAGATCTGCAACGAAAGATAGAAGTCATTAGATGCACAGCCTGAACATCAGTTCAAATTCGAATTCGACCACCGGATGGTCGGGGGAGAAGTTTTAATTTTTATGGAATCCAATTATCGAGAGAGATATGCATCGGATGGATAGGGTATTCGAAGCTCGAGCGCTCGACGCAAGAGGAGGTGAAAGCAATTACGATAAAAGTTTTGTCATAATTTTTGGGACAATTTTCAACCAGCAAAAAAAAACAGGAAATGGTTGCCGAGAGGGCGTTAAGGGGGTGTAGAGGCGGCTTAATTGGTTGGTGGTGGAACTAGTGGAAAGTAGTGTGATGGGAAATGATATTTGTTGAAGTTGAAAAGTAATTACAAGACAAGACTGTTTGTCATCGATAAAGTTCTGGAGGCTCTGGGAGATAAAATGATAAGATAAGAGATCGTCTAAGTAAGGCGTAGGATAACTGCTCGAGAAGAGAACAAGTTTTAAAGTTCAAAGGGCTGTTGTTCTGGGAAAAAGAAACTCGGTTATGGCCATGCCGATTCCCTTTAGTCTTGGTAAGTTTTTAACTACGTTGTTGAGACAGCAGGCGTAGCCCACTATAATCGCTCAAAGTGTATCCTATTCAATAGAAGTCTATCGCCTCAATCGGACTTTTTTGTTTATCATGGAATTTGCTATTATGACAAAGATAGCAAGTCTGAAAAAGTATGTTATCAAAAGCCATTAGAAAAAGCCTGAGCCGGGAAGACCTCGAAAATATTGGCTGAAGAATCGCAAATAAAAAGAAATTTAAATGTGGAGCATGAGTAGAAATAAATCTAAGGCTGCTTCCCGCACTTCTCTCGTCGTAAAAATATTTTGAGACTTTCAAAAGGCTGCAAGAAATTCTACCATAGTACGAGTCACCAAAGCTATTTAACAATAATTCCTCCAACCAATATCCCAAACTAAACAGTTCGTGTTCAGGACACTTTAATTACAACTACTCTATCGTGACTACCCTGCTTCCACGGCCCTTCCGCTCAACTAATTAAACAAATTCCAATTCACCGACCTGTTCAACTCGTCCGTGCTCCCGACTCAATCCCCATGAGTCTCACTAAACTATGTAAACAATCATCATCACTCCACTGGCAGGTGCAGGTTTTATACTAATTAAAACAGTCCTTGCGTGAGAGCACTTGCTATTTGGCTCGAGCCTTCGAAAAGGTCACAATTGTTTGCTCGGCTAACACAAATGTCATAGAAGAAAACGTTACAGGATCTAGCAAAACATGCTTCGTCGTCAGGAATGTGTTCGACTGTTGCCATAAAAATAAAAAAATGTATTTTCCAATAAAGAGGAAATGGAAGCTGTTGGTCGGATTTAATGACAAACTAGTTTTGGAATTGAGCAATTCCGACAGGTCACGAATGTCTACGGGTCATATGTGGTCGGGTTTTGTGTGCCGTTGACTGTCGTGATGGCTTACAATTGCGTTTATGGTTTTGTAGGCTGTGGAATGTGGACTGTGTTGCGTTCATAGGACAACACTACATTTTGGTAATCTCACATCATTCGCTTTAGGTTTTATGGCGGTGCCATAGGGTTTTCCCCACTTGATATAGTCAACATGCTGTGTACTCGAATGGGTAGTTTTGTTTTGGTTTTCCTTTTTCTCCTAGCTACAGGTGTGCTCCTACAGCAAGGAGGAAGGATATATCAGCAGAGGAAAAGAGCGCGAAACAATGAGTATTCGTTTTTTTAATTTTTCGTATTTTGTTGAGGCGTGTAGGGACATGTGTAGGTCCATTTTCGCGGTTGTAAAGCATTTTTTCGCCTCGCATATGTCATGAACTAATAAAAGTTTCAAGCTCGCACCTATTTCATTCAATGCATGCTTACTTTATGAGCATTTGATAAGGTTTGCAAAAAAACTGGAGTTTGTGGTTTATTTTTTACAACGATAAAACTATCCAAAAGCTTGTTATTTGGAAGCTTTTTCTAAGTGGCAAGGTCTCTAAACTTCGAATTTATCGATTTTTAAGGAGAGGGCTGTATACGAGGGTGATCTGATAAGTACTTAGCCTCACCGACAGATGGCGCCAGTCTCGCAAGAGCAACTTACTATCGTGTAGTACATTCTTGTAGACGTCTACTGTCGGCTACTTTCAGCCGGATCGAAAAATGGAAAAAGAGCAATATCGGTCGGTGATTCGTCTCTTGTTTTTGGAAGGGAAATCGCGCAGCGAAATCAAAGAGCGTTTGGATGCTGTGTACGGTGACTCTTCTCCTTCGATGGCGACCATCAAAAATTGGTTTAACGAGTTTCCACGTCGGTTTTTGATGAGCCACGTCCAGTTGCCCCGAAAACGGCTACCACGGAGGATAACGTGACAAAAACACACGATCTCGTATTGGCAGACCGCCGATTGCAGGTGCCCAAGATAGCTGAGATAGTAGGCATTTCAAAAGATCGCGTGGGTCATATCCTGCATGAAATTTTGGGCATGAGAAAGCTGTCGGCGCGATGGGTGCCGCGTTTGCTCACTCCTGACAACAAGCGCAACCGTGAGACAACTTCAGAGCAGTGTTTGACGCTGTTTAAGCGCAATCCGAAGGAGTTTCTGCGTCGTTTCGTGACAGTCGACGAAACATGGATCCACTGGTATACACTAGATATACCACTGGTATACAGTCGAAACAGTGAACTTCACCCGGCGAACGTGCTCCAAAGAAGGCGAAGACTGTCCCATCGGCCGGAAAGGGGATGGCCACCGTTTTCTGGGATTCACAAGGTGTGACTACCTGGAGAAGGGAAAAACGGTCACAGGGCTGTACTATGCCCAATTATTGGGCCGATTCGACGCCGAATTGAAGAAAAAACGGCCCCACTTGGCGAAGAAAAAAAGTGCTCTTCCACCATGAAAACGCACCGGCTCACACCTCTGCCATCGCCACGGCCAAATTGGTCGAATTGGGCTACCAACTGCTGCCCCATCCAATGTATTTTCCGGATTTGGCCCCGTGCGACTTCCTTTTGTTTCCAAACTTGAAAAAGTCACTCGCCGGGCAGAAATTTCAGTCGAATGAGGAGGTCATCGCCGCCACGGAGGCCTACTTTGCAGACCTCGAGAAAACGTATTTTTCAGACGGGTTAAAGAAGTTGGAGCATCGCTGGGTTAAGTGTATCGAGCTAAATGCAGACTATATTGAAAAATAAATCGCCATTTCTCCAAAATTTTTGTTTTTCTTTTGTAGGCTAAGTACTTATCGGACCACCCTCGTACTCGTATATGTGTGCGCGTACTTTTTCATATTTTCATATTTTGAGCCATTCTTTCGTCTCGCATATTTCAAGAACGAATAATGATATCGACTCCAAACCTGTTTCATTCGACGTATAATTGCGTTACGAGCACTTGATAAGGTTTGTAAAAAAAATTAATTTGGGGTTTGTATTTTATAAACGACTACTATGTTGTTTTTAGAAGGTTTTCGGCCTCGCATTTCTCCAAACTCCTATATTGTTGATTTATTTCTTTATATTTCTTTGGCTAGACAGAAAGGAATAAGACGGCTGCAAAATAGCTCTATTTCCAGTGCTAGTATATCAGTCGGTAACGATTCGCCGTTGATCCAACCTCAGTAGTTAATACTTGACTACAAGTACATTGAAGTGAATAGCTTTAGGTCCGTTGCCACAAATCAAGTTTATTTAATATTCAATTATCAAATTAAAATTGTATCGTGGTGAAGCCATCCCTATACGTGTTACAGGTTAATGATACCGAATAAATATTTACATTGCATCTCAATTGCATTTATTCACACTCGATTGTAATTGAGTTATTCTCAATAAAGTTTCATTGTCCGTGGACTGAATTGCTTTTCTATATGGAAACGAATTAATTGTGATTGAGTGACGATAGACTGTATTTCATTTTGCAAACAAATGTAGTAAGGCAACCAAGCGGAATGCAGTTTATCAGATTCTGGTGGTATTTTTGAAGACTTTTCAGCATTTCATTACATTTTGATGCCTCAAAGTGGTTTTTTCAAATGGAGAAAAATAATCAGAAATTTTTTTATCATTCACAAAGTCGAGCTACACAGGCATATAAGTGCCCTCAATACTGGATTGAACGCGGAAACAAGGTGCACGAAAGGCAATAAATTCAAGTTTATTCCTAATCGAGTCATATTCAGCGACGAAAAATGTCTCACGTACCATAATCAAAGATCACAGCTGAGAGGTGGGTCCAAACCCCGGTCTCAGCATTCTACTGATCACTTGATTTTTGGTACAAATAAGAAACTCTGTTGACTAAGAACAACAGTTGAATTTAGTAACAAAACGGCTCAAGTTTTTTTCTCAGATCCTTTATGAACCCAGTGAACACAATTGAATATCCAATAAGAGGTGTCATTTTGAAGTACGAGCTATCAATATACGTTATAACTATTACTCTGACTTTTGATAAGTAAAGCCTACATGTTGTAGTAAACGTAAACATTATGGAGGCGTTCAATGTTGATTTGCAGATTATCACAGGAATCAAGTCTATCCGCAACGATTGTACAACGTATATCCTATGTGCTTGCAAGGTCAAGTTGATACAAATATTGAAGCCATAAAGCCGTATTTTCGCTGATTGGGTGCGAAAAGTCAATGAAAAAATAATGAGTTTTTACACAAAAGTATAACAAAGGCGTGTTAAGGGTTGTTTTTTTTTTTGTTTTTTGTTTGTTTTTTTTTGTTTGAGGCTTCTACTATCTGTTGGAGCGCTTAGACCCAAATACTGGTCCACTGTACTACCAGACAGATATCTTTTCTTTATTGAATTTTCCCCGTTGTCCGGAGAGAAGTGAGGAGGGCCTTTAGTGATGTAGAGCTAAAAGATTCGGCACACACCACGTCGGCCCCAAGGGTGCGCCACCATGCATGAGCGAAGGCGGGACAGTCGTAGAGAAAGTGTTCCGCTGTGTTTCTCCTTAAGGATAAGAAAAATGTTGCGGACTTCTTGCAGACATCAGGGCGTACGTGCTTAGTCATCCTGCATCCTGGATATTCCCTCCATCTACGACTGTGTGCATTAAAGATCCAGTCGTTGATGTCAGATTTGACCATGGAAGCAGGTCGACCTAAGGCGGGTTCAGGTCCTGAGAAACTCTCCACTGAGCCCCTTCTGGCGAGTTCATCGGAGATCTCGTTTCCTGGAATCCCAGAGTGACTTGGGACCCATACAAGCCTAAGTGAATTTAGTCTTCCGACTTTATTCAAAAAGGTCTTGAGTTCATGCACCAATTTGGAGTTGGATGGGTTGGACACAGCTTTGAGTGCAGCTTGGCTGCCACTGCAGACGCATATGCTTTTTCCCTTCCACCTGTGTTTCACAACATAGTGCATGGCCAATAGGATTGCGTAAATCTCTGATTGAAAGACATACGACTTCCTAACGAGAAGTGCAGTCGAATGTTTTCGCGCTCAAAGAAAACTCCAGCGCCAGATCCCTGCCCAATTCTGGAGCCATCTGTGAAAATGCCCATGTGACTGTGAAATTGCAGCGCAGTAGGATGCCAGGTGTCATTGCGCCAGAATGCATATCCATGAGACAGGGGTCGTAGGATATTTCTCGCGCAAGAAGACTCATTATATCATCTAGAGCAGCTTCCGGTGTGCTGGGGAAAGCCCCCGTGCAGCTGAGACAGACCACTCTTTGGAGTTTGGTGAGTGAAGCCACAGCGTGTTAGCCTGTTCCACCACACGACCGATGCATATGAGATTATCGGTCTTATAAGAGCCGTGTAGATCCAAAGGATTTTTTTCGGCGATAAGCCCCATGTTTTGCCAAAGGCACCTTTGCATTGCCAAAAAGCTGACAGCGCTTTGATGGTTTTGCACTCAACATGCTTTGACCAAGGAATCTTGCTTTCTAAGATGACTCCCAGATACTTAGCTTCCTTGGATATCGGGATGGGAATGCCTTTAAGCACCAGCTGAGTAATGCCAGTATTTTTCCTCTTTCTCGTGCACCAGTCA
Organism: Merodon equestris; assembly: GCA_958301585.1. Classification (NCBI taxonomy): domain Eukaryota; kingdom Metazoa; phylum Arthropoda; class Insecta; order Diptera; family Syrphidae; genus Merodon; species Merodon equestris. Next base: position 123,558,216 of record OY284414.1, read on the forward strand.
TCGATCACGTGTTGCGCCGCCTGCGCTTTAAGACAGACAGTCGTTAAACACGAGCCGACAGAACGAACAGCAACATCACCCGCATAGGCCTGGGCATAGATTCCAGAGGCATTGAGAGCATCGAGCAGAGAGTCGACTATGCACCATAACAGCGAAGACAAGACGCCACCTTGCAGGCAGCCCCCGTTTACTCCAGACTTAAAACATTAGTCGAGGTCTGCATCAGCGATCAATGTCCTGTGCACAAGCATTGCTTTGATCCACAAAACCAGTGCTTCATCTATGTCATGCCGTTTAGCAGCGTTACACATGCTGTCGAAAGTAGCGTTATCAAAAGCTCCCTCAATGTCGACGAAAATGTCTCCCAACTAGGTTTTGAAGCGCAGTCTCGCAGGATTTTCCGCGCTGATAAGCATGTTGCATGTCCGAGAGAGGATGCATTCGAAGGGCAACTTTGCGCACGTGCAACTCTACTAATCTCTCCATGCTTTTCAGCAAGAAGGATGTTAGCCTGATTGGTCTAAGACTCTTGGCGAGAGAGTAATCTTCTTTCCCTATTTTGGGAATAAAGACGACTTTCACTGCGCGCCAAGGAATAGGTATGTAGGCAAGTGCCAGGCTAGCAGTGAAAATTCTTTTCAGAGTAGGAAGCAGCTGTCTAGTACCTTTATCATCAGTGCCCGGCGACCTGAAGCCATCGAAAGATGCCACAGCAAATTCGATGGCCTCAGTAGTTGCCACGCGTGACGCAACATACCAGCTACGTCGAGTTGTTTTCATCGTTTCAGCCACAGTTTCCAATGAGGGCGTGTGCAACGAGCCGATGACAGTCTGAGTTCCCGGGAAATGGGTCTGCAACAGTAATCTTCTGATCGATTTAAGCGATCTATTCAGGAGACGTCTGGACGTCCACCAGGGAACCGCCTTCCTGCTGGGAAGTTTTTTGTCAGGACATGCGAGTTCGAAACAGTTGGTGATGGCGCTGCTCTGGTTATGAACGGCGTCCTCCACCAATTGCTTTGTTTTGAGTTTAGGTAGAGCTTGAGTGGATTTCTCAACCGATATATCTATGGTCTGACAGCGTAACATCTGGTAAGACTCTCCAGTTAGTGATGGCATTCATATGCCTATTAGTAAAGGGTTTATGAATACCCTTAAGTGGTTATCGGACAGCACGATTCGAGGGTACAGAGGAAGAAGAAGAAAAGGAGATTAGAGCTCGGTGCAAATTGATTTTGAATCTTGTGGATTGTACAAGTAATACGTGGGAAATATTGGGCATATTTGTGTGGCATGACTAGAAAACGAGTCTTTAAATATAACTGTACTTCCAAAGACAGGTTTAAGAGTTAATTTATAGGTATTCCTAACGAGATGAGTATTGCGGTTGAATTCTTAAAGGGGAGGAATATAATTGGCTAGTTCGCCTGACCATTGATAAGAAGAAAAACTGCGTCAACAGTCAAGCTAGTCAAGGGATTTGGGAGCACCACACCAAATATGAGGGTAATACTGAAGGTTGGATCGGATATAAGCCTTATAGATTAGAGCCAAATCAGAGTTTTTGGGAACTTTGTGCTCACAACACACATACCAAGGATTTCAGTCCCAACGACACAACGTCATTCATGGATATTGGCTGATTACCAAGTGACAATAGACAGCATTGGATTTTTGAAGCATCAAATTCTACTCCACTTCCATTGTTTAAGTCCCAATTAACTATCGTGTAGAGGAACTTAATATGCTTCATATATTGCTATTCCAATGCTACGGCCGTAAAGAAGAAATGTGAGTCTTGGTACACATATGAAAAGCTGAGAGTACTGTCATCAGGGAAGGAGTGGCTTAGATAGGAGAAAGCAAACAGGAGATCAATTATAAAAATGAGGAATAGTGCCGATGTTAGAGGAGAGCCTTGAGGGACACCAGCATTTATTTAATGAATATCAGATTTGAAACCACCCAATGGCCCAAAAAGTAGTTTCTAATCCATAGAAGAAGAAATTCATCGGCCCCATAAGCAGCCTTTTTCGACAAAGGTCCCAATACCGGATGCCAAACTCTGTCAAATGCTTAAGAAGTATCAAATCATTACTTCCACTGAAGGTGTGCAAAGATTGATTTTACTTTTCAGTGTAATGTGCCATCAAATCATCAGTGGATCTGTTACTACGGAAACCGTACTGCCGGTCGTTAAGAAGTTTCCGCGATTCAAGCTATTTCATAACCTGACCATTTATCAACGTGCTATGGGTCGGTAGGTGGAGGGAGACGAAGATTGAAAAGAGATATACATACCAGGAAAGAGGCCAGAAGAGTGACGGATGAATAAGTTTACGCAGTGATTTCGCCAGCGAAGAAGGACGCTTTTCCAGAAGTATAGGGGAATACCATCAGGGTCAATGGATTTATGCACGGTGAGATCTTAAAATACTTTCCATTAAAAGAGGATCTAGCCTTAGAAGATCTGGCGTTCCCCATCGAATTATGGCGAAGATAAAATGCGATTTAGGTGTGCAAAATGCGCAGCAAGCAGACTGGCTTTGTCTAAAAGCTAACTTTTTGGCCTAAAGCTGGTTCTGTGGCCGTTGATGTCCATTGTTTTGAGCACTATATCCCCGCATGCCGCACTACTGATGAAGCAATGATATACTTCGTATGGTTTCTCGAAGTAGGGACTTCAATTGGCCGCAGGGATGATGCGATTTATCTCCATTAGACATTTTCCTTATAAACTTAGCCCTTACAGTAGGAAGACGTACGATTCATGGATGACTTTTTTGACCTCCAAGATGAAAACAGCTATGGCATCACAATTGTTCTAGGCGATTTTTATGCGAGGCTGTGTAAGGAGGGCATCTTTGACCGACTACACAACACCACGTCAGAAAACGGATTCAAGCTGGAGAATTATGTGACAGGACTGTAGGCTCAAGAGATCGCCAAGCCGATCATACTCGTATCTCCCTTAATCTCTCTCAAGACCAGTGTGAAGCTGTCAGAACATGATCGATGACAGGAATATCAGCATCGATTGTCCAGCCCATAAGAAAGGGAATTATCAAAACTGTTAGGACCTTAGCTCCTCTAGCGTCGCTTAAAATATGCTCTTTGCTGTGCTGTATGAGCGCCTGAAACTTTTCGTGAACATGATGTGTTCCTATTAGTTGGTTTCAACCCAGAAAAATCTTAGAGAGTTCCTTTAGAAACCATTTTTCCCAAGCTTAAAGCCATAGAGGTCTATTCCGTGTGTTTGACACCCCTGGGGACTTGTAGGATGATAGCGGAGAATTCTAGCTGCTCCAATAAGGTCGATGGTGAACTAATCGAGATTTTCGACATTGAGTAGGGAGACACATTGTCATGTTATTTCTTCAATATTATCCCTGAAAATATCTCGTGGGACTCACTGCCGGACAAGATCCATTTCAAGCCTTTACGATTGGTTGTCTACCTTGTCTCAGTAGTGAAAAGCTCTGAGGACACGTGGGCTGAGATTAGACGTAGGATAGTTACCATCAAGCGCTGATTTTTAAGGCTCAATTGGTAAGAAGAGCCCGGTTATTCTCTACGCCGTAAGGGCTTTGACAAGAATATTGCCATTTGTTATTGACTTGAAAATGACACCTTTTACTTGATGACTTATTATTTTTAAGAACTCTGCAACACATAGCCCAAGGCAATAGCCATCTTATTGACAGATACTTATCAGTTCTTCTACGGGAAGTGAATGTGTTTTCCTTGCCTTAAAATTAGTAAACGCCCGACAGAGAAACAATCAGCACACACGTGACAAATGAGTCTAATAAGAATTTCAATACCACTTTGATGTTTCAGTTCCTGACTCTTGGCTCTCGAAGTACTCAGGAACAGAAGAGAAAAACCAAAACAAAGCAAAAAAGATGAAAATAAAAACAGGAAATGAAAACAAAAGCGATGCTCTTGGGGCGAAATCATTGACATCCATGACATTTAACACCTCCTGAGCATGGCAGCTGATTTTCGATTTTCCATAAACCTCTTATCCCCAGCAGCAGCAACAACAACCTCACACTGAAACGAGAATATGTTTCAGATTTTTTTCCTGTCCATGTCCTTAGTTGAAGGCTGTTTTGTATTCCAGTGCCACTCATTGTAAGATGAACATGATATGCACGGAATCTGTGGGGAAGGAAAAACGAGGCGAGGAGCAGGGAATATAAAGAAATTACCATGTTAAGCTGCAAATAAGGAAATTTGAATTCCTTTGCCTCATCCCGCCCGTCAGCGATGGATAATGGGATGATGGGAGCAAAGGATGGCGAGCGATGAGACGGTGGTTGTTCACAATTCGCTGCGATTGAAATCCACTCGACTGCCTTAAATGCCTTCAATTTGGGTATGATTACTGGAAGCCCCGGTAAATCGCGTAGCTGCCAACTGGGTTTCCACTCAGCGACGCGACGGTAACGAGGGCAGTATTAACAGTGGGGAGATATACTCCTGCGTTAAATCGAAAATTGCTTCTTTTTCATCTCATCCGCGGATTCCACGAAACTCTAGTCATCCGCTCGGAGCCTCATCGATAAGATGGGATTTAATTTTGTGGGAGCTTTTTTGTAAATAAGTGAAAGCCGAGGCTGATAAGGATACGCCTTACCATTATTCATTCGCCAGACTATCATCTGCTCACGAGGCGGCGGGGACGACAACGATGTGGTGGTCGCAATCAATAGGAAATTCAAGTCCCTTTGACTCTCTGTGACCGTCTCGTCCTTCATTCGAGCTCAAGTGGTTCATGTTGCTTGATTTATTCGGCGAGAATCAGGACCGAGCCTTGAGTTCGTATTGCCGAATGCCGTGCTAGGGGTTTTCGATTTCATATTCGCGGTGGAAAATGGAGTGCGATTTGAATTTCGGATAAAACGTTTCAGTTACACGAACCGTTAGAGTGGCGGATACTTGACACTAATCAGTTTGTTGGGGGCATGGACGTGGGTTCCACTAAGTGTTTCGTGTTTCGTTTCATTTGCATGCTTGGGCTGCTGATTTTATTTTGATGGCGAGATAATTGGAATATTTGAGGAGTTTTCGGACAGGGTTGGGTGGGCGAAGAGGTTTAGAGATTACGCGCAAATTCCCGTGGGGGAATGAAATTAAGTAAAGTCATAGATTGGTACTACGATTTAATGGTTGGGAAATACACACGTTATTGCGATTAACTTCGAACCGGTGGGCCATTGGATCTGGAGGTTTTCTTTTGATGCGTAGACTTGAACTTGCTACACAACGCAATTCACGCAAAGGTTAAATGGAAAATTTCTGCGTCGCACAAAATATAAAAAGATGTGGTAGATAAGTAGGTACACAAGCTTACACGAAAACACTGTTCGAATGAAAATGTGAGGACAACTGTATTTAATAAAACGATCAGAGAGATTAAGAACAAGGTTGCTCATAAGAAGGGCATCAAATTTAAACAACAATGATGTGTCAACGTCTGTCTTATCTGAGGGTTTTCCTGTCATTTCAACCCGATAAGAATGCCCTATCAGGTAAAAGATATTATGAATTTATACGGTTTTAAAATAAGCAACCAACAAGTGATAAACCTTAATAGTGGGTCTTAAAAAATGAATAAGACTATCATCTCTATTTTATAGAACGTACAGTCCTAAGTTCAAACATTTTAGTAATCTAAAACGGGCGAAGAGAGAAGAGCCCAATAGAAATGTAAGTCCGCGGGGGCTCTAAGGTTTATGTTGGCTTCTGATGTCGATGTCGAATCCCGTAAAAGCGAAGTTATTGACATCGCACTTCGCCATATTGATAAAGGATTCGAGGTCAAATGTCTAACTTTGTATACATACTCGTATATACATATTTGTCTGAAAAAAAAAACTTTTCGAAATTCATTCGGAGAGTGGACAAAACACAACTTTCGAGCCTGTTTTTTCTGTTTTTTTTTTACTTATTTTTCAATGTAGTCTCCAGCACTAACTTTTTCAATCCATCCAGAAAAGTATGATTTGTTTAACTCCGCAAAAGAGGCATTTATTGCAGCGGCCGCTTACTTGTTTGACGTGGATCACTGACGAATTTTCATGGTGCCAAATCTTCACGAAGAATCAATTCGTAGCGTGATTTGACCAGTTGTGCTGTAAAGATTGCAAATAAGTAAACTGGTGCATTGTGACGATAAAGGAGGTATGTTTTCTTTCCCAAATGGGGATGGTTTTTCTAAAATGGAATTGGTCCAATAAATCAGCATAGTACAGAGTGCGCCATCTCATATGGGTCGATGTAAACTTTGAATAACTTCAACAATTCTCAACCGATTTTCATACATCATAGCATTTTAGAAACATCAATTCAGTACAATTTTAGCCATGAATCGCCTCACACCAAAAGAATGCGCGGAAATAGTTTCAATGTTCATTAAAAATGAACGCTCGATTGTGCGAACTCAACGTGCGTATTGTGCAAAATATCGTGATCGTGGTGCGCCCAAAAAAGATACAATTCGTCGTTGGGCCTCGAATTTTTTTCAATTTGGTTCTGTGGCAAGCCCTCGTGTGCGACCTAGGCCACGTCCGCGGCGTTCAAACTCATCTATTCAGTCTGTGTAGGCCAGTGTTCAAGAAGACACAAGTTTGTCATATCGGAGCCGTTCGCAGCAGTTAGGCAACAGTGGGAACACTTTGCGGAGAATTTTAAAGGATGATCTTCACCTTTTTCCATACAAAGTGCAGATAACTCAAAGAATTTTGCCACAAGATGAGCCACGGCGCTTAGCATACGCATAAAATGTCGTTGCAATGATTAATGCTGAGCCGGAGTTCTGGCAGCAAATTTTGATAACCGATGAGGCACATTTTACGCTCTCTGGGTCAGTTAATAAACTAAATTGTCGCTTCTGGGGCACCGAAAATCCTCACATTATTCACGAAGAGCCGCTATATGATCGAAAAGTTACTCTTTGGGCCGGTGTATGCGCTAAAACCATCATTGGACCGTATTTATTCAAAGTTGGTGATACAGTGGATGGCGATCGATATCGGTAGATGTTGGCCCATTATGTTGTCCCAGAAATGGGTAAAAAAAGGCTTATTTCACTTTTAGTTTCAACAAGACGGCACGACATGCCATACTGCGGACAAAACAATGAACCTTTTGGGTAAGAAGTTCCCTGGAAAATTGGTGTCAAAAAAGGACGATATTGACTGGCCTCCGAGATCGCCGGATTTGACTCCTCCAGACTTTTTACTTTGTGGATACTTGAAAAGCAAGGTATATGCCAACGACCCGTAGACAATAGAAGAGCTCAAATGAAACATTCGTGCGGAAATCGCAGAAATTTCGACCGAAATGCTCGAAAATGTCATGGAGAATGCGCTAAAACGAGCCCATTTTCGCATCGCCAATAAAGGCGGTCATTTAATTGATATTGTTTTCAAAAATTAACCAAAATAAATTGAAAAGGTCTAAGTTGAATAAAAGTTTTTGAATTTCAAAAATCGGTTGAGAATTGTTGAAGTCATCCGAAATTTACATCGACCCATATGAAATGGCGCACGATGTACTACCTTGTGATTGTCCTTCTCCAGATGAAGTAAAGACGACGCCTCGTGAACGGTAATGATGACAGACTGTTGGGCAAAGGTCTGGAGTTCAGGTCTGCCCAAGGCCAAGAACAATTTCTATACGGAAAAACTGTGCAACAATATCAGTTATGAATGAGAGAAGATAAAAAAAAATGTTGACGAAGGCATAACACTCGCAGTATAAGATCACTTCAAAATTCATACTCTGTATGTGCATTTCCAATATAACACCTTATTGATATGGAAACAGAAATAAGTAACTGTGAACTACAACTAGCGTGACAAATACAGTCGAATCTCTGGAATCCCATCTGGGACAACCACCCCCGGAGAGTAGTGAGCCAACATTTTCGACACAAACCATCTGCATCCCGTCCAGGTTGTGTAATAAGCACTATAAGAGCGTAACTCTTGGAAAAAAAGAAGAAGAATATTCTTTCACTGTTGAAGTCTAGTGATGTATCCATTTTTCGTCAATAGTCACGAAACGCCGTAGAGACTTTATAAATTCCGTTTAAACAAGTCCAAAAAGTACTGCGAAATTGTCATGTGACTCCGTTTTTATTCCATAGCAAGCAAACGCGACACCCATCTCGCCGATAGCTTTCTCATGACTAGCCATTCGTGTAGGAAATTTTGTATGAGTTCAATTGAGATGCCTACAATGTCAGCAATCGTCTGATCCTCAATTGGCGATCTAAAAACAAGATGGCGTGGATTTTGTTAACTAGAACCTTCTTAGGAATGGATGTTCAATAAACCAATATCTAATGACAGTCGCCGAAGGTGCATGGTCTTTATAAAATGTATCTAATTTCCTCATACGTCTTTCCAATCACAAAAAGGAAACAAATCACTGATCAACATGCTCTTTCTCAATGTTTAAAAACAAACTTGAACTTGATGATTTTTAACAGCTGACAAAAAAAATATTCGATAAGCCTGTGACATTTTTTGAAAGCTATCGTCCAAACGCGGGTACTTATCATACAGCCTTGGTACAAAAATGATTGGGAGAAGCTTCGGGTAAAAACATGTAACTTCTCAAAAGTTGTTTGCACGGGGTCATATAGTTCTGAAATTACATTTGAGGACACATTTATGATCTAAGACCCGATTAAATTTTTACTCCAGTATATGAATGGAATGTAACATCATTCAGTAATTTTCTTCACGGTAGCTCCTGCAGGTCTCGATTTAGACAATATAATTTTCGATGACTTTTCGACACAAATCCACCAATAATTTGGCCATAACCTTCGTTTTTAAACCGATCTGGTCCGACTAAATTCGATCTTTTGCATAGACTCACAAAAGGAAATTGAACGGAGACAAATCACACAATTTTGGTCGCCAGTTCACATCACCAACACGCGAAATAATTTTCCAACAAATTTTTCCTGCAATAAAGCCAAAACGAGTCGTGATGTGACACCGTTTTGTTGAAGCCGCATGTCCTCCGTATTCATATCAACGACTGACAACGACTGATAACACTATCAATCACTCTTTTTGTAGTAAGTTTTCAAATTCTTTTACACTCAGCGATTATCATACGACCCATAATATAAAATGGTGGATCTTAAACTAAACAAATGCACTCTCCGATAATAGTTCGGTTGGACTTTGTTTGACTGAAATAAGGATGTTAAATCTGAACCTTGAATTGGATAACCCTATACCTTAAGTGTACCAAGAAGTTTTTTTTAAACATTTTATAGAACGCTATGATAATTCAGTGCGGAAAAATGAGCCTCAGAAACAAGCCTCCACAGTTGGCACGATTTTTAGTCAGCCGTCAAGCGTTAGTGCCGCAAGCCCAATTGGTGGGGGTCTCTTTCTGCTATGTGCACTATCCTAGTATGGTCGTCCTTTGCTACGTCTTATTTAGGGGGTTGGAATGGAAGACTCTTCTTCGTAGATAGGTTGTGTCTATTCGGTGTATGTGTCCCTGCCATATAAGTCGTTTGAACCGTAATCACCTGAACAAGCCGATTGAGTTAATAATTTATTTTCTTCTTCACCCTCTGTTAACACAAATGGAACCAAAGACTGAATGTGAAATTTTTCTCTCGAATTGGCCAAGGGCCTCTTTATGTACTTTTATCATAGTCTCAAAGCCGTGGTGTATGAACGAGATGGTGTCTGGTTCTATTGATCCTCATCCTATCCTCACAGATTGTTTTCGTTTGAGATGCTCACCCAGGACGGCAAAAAGGATCTTATAAGCGAGGTATATGGGACGTCACATCCTATAATTACCGCAGTTATAGAAATCCCCTTTCTTATGGATCACACAAACTATGCTCTGATCCCGTCCAAGAAATCAGGCGAATATTGGCAGTGAGGCAATACGATGGTGTTATATGATACTTCTGTAAATATCAAGCTTTATTCTGAGTTAAATATGCATTTCAGGAGGAGAAACTATTCTCCGAGCCTCTTAAGCGATACTAGCCTTTTGACCAGAAACCTGAAGAATAAGGACATCATTTTGTTGAACACGATTCGCAATCAAGTCACTTTTGTTAGTTGGAAATCACTTTGGAACCAAACAGTCGAACGTTGTTTATCTTCATACCCATATTCAATCAGTTCTAGCGATCCTGCAAACGACATTTACTGATCCTTAATTGCATTTTTATGATTTTCCTGCACAGAAAATTAGGATTTTAAAAACTAAAAAAAACCTTTTTAACTAACCGCTCGCTGGTCTAGGGAGCAGTCGAGTGGAAAAGGGCGTTTTTCTGCCACTTTACCACCAGACGTTAACAAGACCGACCAGGAAACTTCATTCTTAAATGAGCATAGAAATGTTAGGCTACAGGTTCTGCCGTAAATCATCTATGTTCGGTCCCGAGCTCTTCAAAAATAGAGGAAACAATGAACTAAATTGTAGCAGACTGTCGTCGCTTTCCTCGAAAATCAATACGCAAACGAGCTGTGACCTAAAACAATGTCAAAACAACCCTAGATTATGGATTCCCATAAAGTTCAGATAACCCAGATATTAAACATTGACAAAATCATGAAAAACCGCCGCAAGCGACAGAATGAAATGCTCTGATAGTTAAGTAACAATTGGGACGTCTTTTTTTCTTTATAAATTCAAAATAGACTTCACTTTTTACAGTGGTGGGGCTCTTTTCCTACACTAAAAAGGCTACTACGAACCAATTTCTTAAGCTGTTTCCTAAAAATAATTACATCCCGCTTTGATGATATCACACGGCTTCCGTTCGCTATATTCGATTCATGTGGGTGTAACTTGAAAGCAAAGTTAACGTCAATATTTCAAGGAAGTATTACCACTGAGCTTAAGAAAATATTTGCAGTGACATAAGCGAGAGTAAACTTGCGGTTTGTTATGTAAACTGTCACAGACAGATTTCATGACTGCGTTTTGTGGAGGACATCTATAAGACATAATCTTCAAAAAAAGGAAAAAATAAATTCGCAGTAACACATACATTTCAGTAAAATCATCTTTCCTTCATTGCTTGATATATAATTACCTACAGCGGGCTTTATTTATACTAGGTTAGTTCAAAAAATAAAGTGACTTTTTAAATTTCACGAGCCAAATACATTCTTTTTGAGATTGATAAAATTCTACCATCGGCAAGGAATGATACCATAAAAATGAGTCCTATCTCAGGGTTTATATTTTGGCCAATTGTTTACAAAAGCATAACGTAAAAGGACAAAGTAAAATAAATAAATAACTGCGTCAAAACAATATTCCTTTCTCTAACCACCAAGTCAAAATAATTCTTTTTCCATTGCCCAAATCAGGTGAAACCAATCAGTCGGGCCAGATCCCTTTTTTTCTTGAGTAGCATGAGGCGCTGGGAACAATATAGATCTATCGCGCCTGCTAGCTGACTAAACGAGGAGTTCCTCTAGTTTCTTAATAAAGATGGGTACGTCTCTCGCGGGAACTGAGGGGGATACGCTTCCTAAGATGGTAGAGGGCAGAACATTCACATAGTGTGTGATCTGCAATTTCCATGTCCTCAAGAAAGAGTCGACACTCGGTTTCAGACGAGAGGTTAGGCTGGGATAGGTTTAAGGATATTAATACAGTGTTTGTTCAGGGGCCATATGAATCTCTTCAATTGTCCAAGTCCTTGAACGCTGTTCCAAAAATGCAAGTATTGCAATTTTTCCCACTTGTCTAAGAGAAAATTAATCGTTGATTTGGGAAATTCCGCAGAAAGGATTGGCACCTAGATATGTATCTTCCACTGGAACCTTTTCTACCGAGTTGGTCGGCGATTTTGTTGCCCTTCATGCTCTTGTGCCTGGCACCCAGCAAAGTTTGACCTTGTTTCTTATGGCAAGGTCGTGCAGGGCAACATGGGATTCCTCAACGGATTTTGAGTTTATGCTATACGCTTTGAGCGCTGCTTGACTGACTGAGAGAATATGAATGGTTGTACCTCTTATTCCAGCCTCTGATGATACGAAATCATAAATTCTTCTATATCTTCCACAAGTGGGGTCTAGTTGTCAGTTGCGAATAATTCCAATCGTATAATTCTTTTTTTTTTGACCTGGACGGCAGATGGTTTGTGTCGAAGATGTTCGTTAACTACTCTCCGGGGGTTGTTGTCTTAGATATGATTCGAGTGATTCGACTGAATTTGTCGCTTTGGTTGTAGTTCACAGTATTTTATTTTTATTTCCAAGTCATCAAGGTGTTATATTGGAAATGCACACACAGAGTATGAATTTTGAGTTATCTTATACCGCGAGTGTAATGCTTTCGTCAGCATTTTTTTGATCATCTCTCATTCACAACTGATGTTGCACAGTTTTTCCGTATAGGAATTGTTCTTGGCTATGGACAGACTTGGACTACAGACCTTCAGCTCAACAGTCGGTGATGATTACCATTGCACCACGACCACCCCTTGCTTGAACAATCGACTAAATAAATCAGCAATTCAAATCCCATCGATATTCCGATGTTCTCGGGCATTATATGGCATATATTCTTAGGCTAATATAAGGATTTTGCATCATTAAAATTCAGTTGACCGAAGAACGGACGTTAGGAGATCCTAATCGGCGCAAAATGTTTGTCAATTGGTTGTTAACAATGATGCCGCTTTTTCACGTTAAATTAATTTGAGCGATGAAGATGGAGCTACGAGTTATACAAGAAGTCAAAAGATTGAGCTATTGCGGCCTAAATTTCCAAGTCGATTAATTGAAGGCATTGATAATAACATTCGGACCGAAATTTATGAATTTAATGGGATAATATGTGAGCGAGTCCTTGAAACTACTAAATTCGTAAACCTGTAGACCAGCTTGTGGTGGACACTTGAATGATGTTGCTATTCATATATAATTGAGAAGAGCCAGCGAAAATATAAGTTTTCATATTTATTTAAAATAAAAAAGATATTTCGGTTCATCTATTACCTTCGATAAATTGTTTTCGGGGAAGCTCTACGTTAATACTCAAGTAGAAGTAAAGTGCTTCCCATAGCCATCATATTTTAGTGAAAGTTTATGCCGTCCATACGGAGCCAACACGTCGGACGTTGTTTGCACATTTTGAAAGTGGTGATTCAAACTTGGAACGACCTCAACAGCCGCAAATGACCCATGTTAAACACTTCAAAAATTGCCTGAATCATTGGGAGTCCAATTATCGATAAAAGCCATGGAAGTGAGGAAATTGTGTCCCGTGGGAACTGAAACCAATTGACGACGAAATGCGTTTTTTCACCTGTGATCAGCTGCTTGAACGCCTGAATTTTTCCATCCAATTATCACTGACGATGAGAAGTGGATCCATTACTACTGTCGAAAGTCATGAGTTAAGCCCGGCCAATCATTAATTTCAACGACCAAACCAAATATCAATGGCTTGAATCCATGCTTTATCAGAATTTTATAGTTTCAAATCGAATAAGCCATCACTGCAGACTACAAGTAATGCGCTTAAACCGTTCATTAACCCTAGAATGCTAATATGTAGTAGTCGAATCACTCCGAACATGTGTAATGATGGGAGATGGTCGAGTGACTAGCAGTTCTTGTCGTGGTTAGATGTGCCCCTGCAGCCGAGGAGTGAGGAGTCCTGAGAAGCGTGAGGCGTGTGTCGGGTCTAAGGTAAGTGCCTATAAAACATTCTTTTTAGATTCAACGAGCGTGTAGGATTCCATGTACATTGCTTCAGTATAAGCGCCTTTTTATTATTCGCGGAATCGACGAAAGATTAAGAATAAAGAGCATGTGAATGTGAATAATCGTCGTCTGGATGTACGGTTAGCAGTAAGCCGGGTCGCTCATCTGAATTTTTTTCTTTTTTTCGTTGCAGATTCTAGTAAAAAAAAATTAATGCAGAAAGGTCTTCAAGTCCTGAAATATTCAAAATTATTGACGAGACGGATTCCCGGGAAAAAGTTGGTATTCTCTTCGATTTTGAAGCCCAGCAACAGCTTGAAGTCCGAAAGGACAATAAAGAGTTCTACGAAGTTATTAAGAATATTTAAAGTAAGCCAAATAAGGTTACTAGGCAACAAGAACCCGGTCAGGAATTCAAGTTTCCTTAACAACAGACAATGAAAATACATTCTTGACGTAAGGGTGGAGGATTTAATTACAAAACGGACAACAAGGAATTGATAAAACTACTACCATAAAAATGTAGTTTCGCCTGGGCCCAAGTACTCCAAGTACTCTATCTACCGACAACATCTTAGAAAGCTTTGAACTCTTTTTTTCGAAGACGAGAGAGTTAGAGAATCCTAATACACATTTGGAAGAAGCATTATGAACCAGGAATGTATGTCACTATCGATGAGCGGCTGTTAGGGCACCGTGGTCGCTGCTCCTTACTAATATATAATATATCACAAGTAAGCCCGTGAAGTACGAGATGAAACTAGTCATAATTTGGACAAAATATATGATTGACGAAAAGGCGCTGGCTCAGTCGATTGCAAGACTACTTAAAATATAACAATGGGCAACTGATTCACCAATATCGCTAAGGAAAAGAAAAACAAACTTATATGTTGCCTCTCGACCCTACACCTTAGAGCATCTGTGAATAAAAATAATTATAAACCAGAGCGTATTCTAAACTTTAAAGATGCCAACGACGGAGTTGACACTTTTGCCAGCTTTGTTACAGGACTAATGCCACGCACATTACGCACATAAAAACCGATCGGAATACTCCGAAGGATACGACTAAATGATTTTGCACTACAAAGCGCTTGGAAGCGCTCAAATTCGGAAGTCCTTCCCAACCCACTGCATTATCCAGACATTGCTTTTGATTACGACTTGTTCCGGTCCATGATTCATGGCCTATGCGAGCAACAGCTTACTCCGTATGAGGATTGCAATAAATGGGTCGATTTGTGAATATGATTGAACAACGAGGCATTCTCCCAAGGTAGTAGTCGTATCATCCCCGAGAGATGTGAAAAAGTAGTGACTAGCGATAGGCACTACCTTAAATAATGAAGCAAAACGCTACAACTCTCCTTTACTCTCCGTTACAAAGTAAACACCTGTGAATTAGAGGGTTTTGTATTTTAATGCAAGCTCAGCTCTAAGCTTTTTGTATGATCTTTTCATATCAAAACGTCAGCCGAATGATTACTTTTTTATCGAAGTGCAGTTTATGAACAAGGAGCGTTTGAAAATTATGAAAAAAATTTCCGTCATTTTGAGCCGGTGGTCACAACTTTAAGAGCGTTTACTCCATTTTTCCGTCGTAATAATCGTCCCGCCGGATAGATTGTGTTGACGAAAGGACGGGCCATCTAGTGGATGAGAATGAGGCTACTGTGGCCGAGACTGTGAGACCCAATTCACGAACATCAGCTTGACATCGATTTCAACAGCTCAAAATTTCACGCACTAGCTTGAAGAGAATTCTGTACAAAGATCTCGGATTATTCACTTACAAGGCCCAATTGACTCAGCAATTAAAGGTGCGCGACCATCCGCTTCGTTATCGCTTCGCAGGTTAAACCTTAGAGCAGCTTGAATTGGACAAGGTTTTTGGGCGAAAAATCATATTTTTTGTGAAGAGACGCATTTTCATCACGGCGGCTACGTTAACTCGGTTCGGAAAACCCGTACGTTATTATCGAGAAACCCATGCATCCACAGAGAGTGACAGTTTGGTGCGGATTGTGGAGTGGTGGCATTATTGGACCATTTTTCTTCGAAAATGAGTCTGGCAACAACGTTTTTGCCAACGCTGGGCGTTATAGAGCCATGTTAACCGACTTTTTTTTTACTGAAATTGAACACAGGGATTTGGACGAGCTCTGATTCATGCAGGATAGCGCGCTATACCTAATCGATCTTTTGAGCACCAAATACCCAAATCGTGTTATCGCGAAAAACGAATTTAATTTTCAACATGTATGGCAATGCCAAAATATGTTAGGAGACATGTGTACCAACATAACAAAACAAAAATCGAAAATCGAGTGTGCTTAGCTCGCGAAATTCAAAAAGTCACCTTATTTTTTGAACAAACAGTGTACTTAATGGCTTTGTCAATAATTAAAATATACGTTATTGGACAGCTACTTCAAGAGACCATTGCATCCACAAAAAGTGACCGTGTGGATTGTATGCCGAAAGTGTGACTGGACATATTAAGGTCAATGGAGTTCGTTATCGTGCTGTTTTGGAAGACCTTTAGTTTAAAATTTGATCAGAAGATGGCTCCATATGCCAAACACCTTGTCAAACAATTCATAGGTGAGTTTGGTGATCGTCAAATATCAAGAAACAATTTGGTCGAATGACCACCCCCCTCATGCAACTTGATGCCATTCAATTTCTTTTTAAGGGGCTAGGCTAAGTCGCTGGTTTATGCCAACAAGCTTACAAAGTAATAAGAGCTCAGAAATAATATCGTACCCGAAATCGTCAACTGCTCTGCTCGTCAAATTACTCCGCTCCTTTAATTACAAAACTTATTAACATGAGCCTTGCGACAAGGACCTTGATTCGGACCGTTTTCAAACGATGGCTCCGGTTATTATAAATTGTGTTCAATATTTCAAATTTTGTTTTAACTAAGCAACCATTGAGGCTGGTTTTTATTTTTTTCTTTAATTGGAATAAAAATGCAGCTGAAGCAGTTTGAGTGCTTATGGAAGTTTATGGCGACAATGCTTCAACTATTAAGTCATGTATGGAATGATTTCGACCCTTTCAGCGTTAAGAATAAGCCTAGCTCCTTACAACCAAAAACCAACAAAGCAAAGAAGACAATGGTGTTACTCGATGAAGATCCGAGTCAAACGAAATGGAGCTTGCTGATTCACTGGGAGTAACTCAGCACGCAGTTTCAGATTCAGAAGCAATGCAATTGGGTTCTTCATGAATTTTTTTTTTATAATTCGTGCAGGTTTAAGAGTGTACGCTCTTTTGATGTTTGTCACACAACCTGGACGGAGTACAGATGGTTTGTGTCGAAGATATTCGTCCACTACTCTCCGGGGGTGGTTGTCCTAGATAGGATTTGAGAGATTCCACTGAATTTGTGAACCACTGGTTGTAGTTCACAGTAACTCTTTTGTTTTCATGGCATTAAGGTTTTATATTGGAAATGCACACACAGAGTATGAATTTTGAAGTGATCTTATGCTGCGAGTGTTATGCCTTCATCAGCACCTTTTGATTCACCTCTCATTCACAACTGATGTTGTTGCACATCTTTCCGTATAGGAATTGTTCTTGACTATGGACGGACTTGAACTATAGACCTTCGGCTCAACAGTCGGTGATGATTACCATTGCACCACGACCACCCCTCATGCAATACAGCTAATAATGAAATAAAGCTTATAGATATTAAAACGCGATATTTTTCCTTGCTTGCAGCATATTCAAAGGCAAAAGAGAAAGATTTTTCACATCAGGTTATGACTGGGGATGAAGCTTCTATGTTAATCCCAAGAAGAAAAAATATTGAGTTCCAAGTCCAATGAAGTACAATTTGGCGAATCACTTACGGCCGATCGGTATAGGCTAAAACTGATACGTCTGAGCCGCGCTTTTACTAAGGGATTATGTCAATTTCTATATAGAGTTGCACGTGCGCAAAGTTGCCCTTCGAACATGCAACATGCTTATCAGCGCGGAAAATCCTGCGAGACTGCGCTTCAAACCTAGTTGGGAGAATTGAATGCGCTCTCGAAAGGAAAGAGTACGTACTAGGCATTTTCGTCGACATTGAGGGAGCTCTTGATAACGCTAATTTCGACAGCATGCGTAACGCTGCTAGACGGCATGGCGTAGATGAAGCACTGGTTTTGTGGATCAAAGCAATGCTTGTGCACGGGACATTGATCGCTGATGCAGGCCTCGAACAATGTGTCAAGTCTGGAGTAAACAGGGGCAGCCTCCAAGGTAGCGTCTTGTCTCCGCTGTTATGGTGCATGGTGGTCGACTCTCTGCTCGATGCTCTTAATGCCTCTGGAATCTATGCCCAGGCCTCTCTGTCGGCTCATGTTTAGCGACTGTCTGTCTCAAAGCGCGGGCGGCGCTAGATGTGATCAAAGACTGGTGCACGAGAAATGGGCTGTCGGTTAATCCTCTTAAGACTGATGTCGGTCTCTTCACGAGAAGGAGGAAAAATACTGGCATTACTCAGGTGGTGCTAAAGGGCATTCCCATCCCGATCTCCAAGGAAGCTAAGTACCTGGGTGTTTTCTTAGATAGCAAGCTTCTTTGTTCAAAGCATTTTGAGTCCAAAACCACCAAAGCGCTGTCATCTTTTTGGCAATACAAAGGCAATGATAAGACTAATACGCAAACACGTTGTGTCATCAAACTCCAAAGAGCGGCCTGTCTCAACTACACGGGACTTTCTCCAGCACACCGGGAGCTGCTCTAGATGCGGTCATGAATTTTCCACGCGTTGACATATATATCAGAGGGTGCACACTGAAAGCCATGTCTCGCATAAAGAGAAATGGTCTTTGGTACAACTCGCATTGGAGTGACAGTATACTTGTACTTGTGCGAGAAATATCCTACGACCCCTGTCTTGAGGATATGCCTTCTGACGCAATGACACCTGCCATCCTACTGCGCTGTAATTTCACAGTCACATTTCCATGGCGTCAGGACTGGTTTTGGCCAGACACTGAACCTGGACCTCTCAGGACCTGAACCCGCCTCAGGTCTACCTGCTTCCACGGTCAAATCTGACTTCAACGACTGGGTCTTTACGGCACACGTAAATGGAGGAAATATCCAGGATGCAGGATGACTAAGCGCGTACGCCCTGATGTCTGCAAGAAGTCCGCAACATTTTTCTTATCCTTAAGGAGAAATGATTGCAGAAGGCTTACGGGCGTCATTACGGGCCATTACACTTTTGCCAAGCATCTCTACGTGCTTGGCATCAGTGAGACACTTACCTGTTCTGCATGCTGCGAGGAGGATGACAGAGCAGAACACTTTCTCTGCGACTGTCTCGCCTTCGCTCGCGCACGGTGGCGCACCCTTGGGGCCGACGTGGTGGGTGCCGAATCCCTTAGCTCTACATCACTGAAGCCCCTCCTCACTTTTCTCCGGACAACGGGGAAAATACAGTAAAGACAAGGTGTCTGCCTGGACTACAATGGACCAGTATTTGTGTCTGAGTGCTCCAACAGATAGTAGAAGCCTCCAACAAAAAAAAAAAAGTCAATTTCTTAGTCTTAGTGTTTTTCCATGGCTTTAGTAAGCCATTCAAGTTTCTTAACCACAAAAAAAACTTTTGATGACTTGGAGAGATTAGGGATTAGAGGAAATCTAGAAGACTGGTTTAGAAACTATTAACGAGAGAGAACTTTCGTGTAAGAATCAAAGACAGGCACAGCATCCAACAAGCAATACAATATGGAGTTCCGCACAGTTTCGTACTCTGTCCACTTCTTTTTATAACGTTCAAGGGTGAATTGCTGAAATTTCTGAAAAATAGTTTTCATTTCCCACACGCAGATGATACGGCGATTTTGGCATGTCACAGATCCATCACAGAAGCTGAGCCATTTATGCAGGCGGAGCTCAATGAAACAGTGAAGTGGTGCCATGCAAGGTGTACGAGGTGTTCAGTAGCAGCGTGTCAAATTAAAAATAAAACCTTCAACTGCAAAGATCTAAATAGCTGCGGTACTATAGAATTTGTAGATAATTATGTACAAGTACCTGGCCATAACTATAGCAATTTTTTGCGACGTATAGGTATATAAATCATTTAAAAATGACCCTGAAACGGTTCTAATTTGCACTTGCATGCCTTAAACATTAATCAATGTATCTTCAAGCAAGTTTACCACCCGCTTATTGACTCGCGATTAAGGTAAGGTAAACCAGCGTGGCGAGGGGCAACCCAAACTCATATCGGCCAAATCCAAAATACACAAAATCAAGGATTCAAACTACAGCAAATAGGAGCATAATCAATAAGGCAGAAGATAGGTCGAACGTTTTAGAAGTTAAATAAATTTCCAGACACCAATCAGCAATCATATCCATACCAGACGAAAACCGAACGGACTGTACGAATAGCTAACTTCTAACGTCTTGCACTCGTTCTGACAGCCTAATATTTCTGATGGAATAAGTGTCATAATTGACAGAGTACAGTCGTGACATTAAAAATAAATAAAACAATTTTGTATCTCAATTGGAGTCACATGATTAGAACGGAATAGAATTATAGAAATTATGCAATTACCCCAAACACTAAACGACATTATTGCCCACAAGCAAGTACTATGAACAAAAGGCCCACTCATCACGGCACACTGCGCTCGCATTCGAGCAAGGAACCTAATTGTACAAGGGCCAATGAATATCACACATACGCCACCGGAAACGAGACTCAAACACAACGAACGAGAAATTCGATTATGTAATATCCTCGTTATTCAATTAACTTCTCATTCCACCGACCGAATACACAATAGTTTAACAAGAATATATCAAGCTCTTACCCATAATCGTTTACAGCGCCCACGTTTCCCTTCGCAACAACCTGCAAGCACGTCCTCCACGATATCCTCGAAAAGTGCAATATCAATCTGAACCTCAACCGATCCTAGGATATGAGTTCACTGCTCGTAAAACAAACCGTAATAATCCAACCGCCCTTTCGGATATTAAACGAAAACGAGTGAGAAGCGATGAAAAGGAAAACAAAGAAATTCCCTCGAAGTATCTACAGCACAATCCCGTGAAATGCGTTGCAAGCCAACCCACCACTAACACTAGAGCCCATCACCACACCACCCGACGAGGTTTGGATGTTTTGATTTATTTTTTTTTTTAAACTGTCTCAGAAGCTATCTTATCACACAGCTGTAAATAGCCTACGAGCAGATAGCTGCTTCGTCACGCACTTCACGCGAACACTATCGCTCACACTGACTAGCTACAGGTAGGAAGGAAATCTTAATCCGAATTTAAAGGAAACTGCGCTTCATTGGGCTTACCTCTGAGCTGTCGAGCTATGGATCTGTTGCTCATCGTTGCAATATTAGTCAGAGAGAATGAAATATAGAACGGATAGACGGATTGAAGTACTGTCACTCTACTGATGGCTAAAGCAATTTATCCGCTCGCGCACATGTCAAATGTCTCGCGAACCGAATTTCACATACGCTACTCGTATTCACCACACTTAATTGCTGACTTCGAAACGCGCTTTACTGCCAGACCAATAAATACTAATTAAAGTTGTTTTCGCCTCACATATGCTTTAGATACGTTTTTGTTTTAATTCAATTCTCGTACGAGCAACACGCCGCCGAAAACCGGAGAAAGAACAGAATTAAATCGACAAGACACTGAGGAGCTGTGGAATTAAATGGTTGAATTAGAGTTCGGTCACGAGGTTAATTGAACAGATACACGGACTCGTAGCTAGCTGTTTATCCCCTCGCATGTATCCGTATGTTCTACTTGTTCTTCGCTTTTAATTGGAGTAAACCGAGCTACACTTGGGCTTATTACATCACCATCCACCACTCACCACGGGTTACACTCTCTTTTTCAAGCGACCACAATTACCCCCCTCACGGTTGGTTCGTAGAGTCACTATCGCACACTGGAATTGCGTAATTCGTTGTCGACTAATCGACCGACAATGAACGATGACGAATGCTGGCGACGTACGAAGGACGAATATGGGGGGTTGCCCGCCCTTTAATCGAAATGCATTCCACAGTCAGTGACCTTTGAATCAAAGTTCCAGCGACAAAAGCCAATCGAGGTCTATCGGAGTGTTGGCCGGTCGACCTGTCGTCGTCGGTCAGTCACACGACGGGAAGAACCAAATAGGGAAAACCAAAACACTACTCGCGCATAGAATCGTTGGATAACGGCAACAGAGAAGGGATGGGAATAGACTGACTAGTAAGTGTAATTAGAATGCAGGAGGATGGTAGTGTGAGAGGGAAATTCGAAAGAAGTTCGAAGAAACAAACAACGCCACGAAACTAGACTCTTCGGTTGCTGATGTGTGCTATCCGGCCGGGAGTCGGTACAAAACTGACGAGCACGGACCAGCTGAGGATGTCTAACCGTCTGCCATGCATGCCTGGTTGGTTGGTGGGTGGCCTCC
The DNA here is from genome assembly GCA_958301585.1 of Merodon equestris. Taxonomy (NCBI): domain Eukaryota; kingdom Metazoa; phylum Arthropoda; class Insecta; order Diptera; family Syrphidae; genus Merodon; species Merodon equestris. Next base: position 123,580,419 of record OY284414.1, read on the forward strand.
ATCGGATGGGGCGCGCTGCAAAACATGTCCATGTACTTTCGGTTCGGTTTGGTTCGGTGTGCTGTGGTATCACGATTATGCGTGGCGGCTGTGGCGCCGACAATGGTGACTGTGCCTGTAACTGGAACTGGAAGGAGTGTCATTTATTTACCCGAATTGTGTTCATTCCAGGAATGGAATAAAATGGCACCGGGACGGGGGTAGTGGTGCCGGGTGTGTGTGGTGTTCTAGGGTTGAAGGTTTGTTTTAATTACAGGGTGATCAACATTTACTAGTTGAACTATGGAATAGGGGGAGCGAGGGTGGCATAACCTCTTTCTCGGTTGAACTTGATTTTGGAGCTCAAAGGTTTCATAGAAATGGGAGAATTGTCAATGCCGGCCTAAAAATCGGATGATGGGGGCAGAGCTTTTTAAATAGGATTTTATTTTAAAAAGTTATTATGGATGGCATTTGCTTTTTAGTTTTATTTTTTATTTTTTTGTTTTTCTTTTTTCTATAATTCGTACAGATTAAAGAGTGTACGCTGTTATGGTGTTTGTCCCACAATGGTTTGTGTCGAAGATGTTCGTTCAGTACTCTCCGGGGGTGGTTGTCTTAGATATGATTTGAGAGATTCGACTGAATTTGCGTTGGTTGTAGTTCACAGTAACTCCTTTGTTTCCGTGTCACTAAGGTGCTATATCATTATTACTAAGGAACGTCCATATTCGGGCACTCTTTATTGTCGCCTCCAGCTAAACTGAAATAGAAGTGCTTAGAAAGATTCTAGAAGACATCAAAATTATGAGAAATAAAATTGAAGCCTAATTACCAAATAGTCTTCCCTGAAAAGATAAAGAAATTAAGTCGTGTAAGGAAGAAATAATTTTTTTTTTGGCGTGCCTGTAACATGATAAGCTCCGTCAATATACCAGATCTTCTTGGTTCTAACATACTTGAATTGTGGGTATCAAGTAGTATCATGAGAATGGCATGTGACTATTGACTCTGGATTTTTAAATATAAGAAACAAAGAATTGAACCATTACTTGCCATTACTTTTTAAGGGACATTGACAAGACTACAATTATGTTTAAGTTATCCATACGGAGAGTTCAATTTTAAGTCACTTTTTCGAACATATTGGTCGTTATTGATACGGATAATTTTGTCTTCCAAGGCTTGACTTATCGGCATAGACGAGTGATTTGATATATCTCCATAAAGAGTAATCTAAAGGCTTCGAATCGCACGATTTAGCCGGCCAATTCACCGAGAGATAATTTGCTCACCGAACTCATTTCTCAAATGGTTCATTGAGTCGTGGGCTGTGTGGCATGCAGCACCGTCTTGCTGGAACCTTATGTCGACAAGATTTAGCTCGTCGATTTAGGGCAGAAGAAAGTAGGAAACAGCGGTCGTCAATGACCGATCATCCTTGGAGAAATTCAGGAAAATGATTCCGTTGGACCATAAACCGAACCAAACAATGCGTTTTTCAATCAACCAGAAAAAAGCTTCGTCGCTGTAGATAATTTTCCATTCTCCAGCTATTTTGAAGCCCAGTCACCGAAAACCAACACTGTGGCAAGTCTTTCGGCTTCAGCTAAAGCACAAGCTGTATTTTAGACCAGTATCCTGGCGTATAATCTTTCACGTAATCAAATACAACGATTCCAATTGCTGCGAATGGTCATCGTCAATCGTCATTAACACTGACGTACTCTACACATATGGATAGGTGGCTTGTATGCAATAGCGTGAAATTGGAGTGGAATTTGGTCATTATGACTTAAATTGCTTGCGCAGTAAGTCGACTATGGCGACTGTTAAATGATCGAAATGTGCTAAAAAAATTTTTCACAGAACATGAATTTGAATTAGAGGATTTAACAATTTGTAATCATTCTTTGAGTATAAGTCTCTTCATAATAAAATGGCAGCAGAAACTAAGTACGTTTGTTTTCAAAGCATCTCACAAAATGCGTGGACTGTCAAATATCGAATTCTGCAAAATCAAACAGCACTAAAATCACCCTTTATCTGGTTTTCCAGTAGCAACATAACAATTTTGTATTTTAATACAAATACACCCTTAAAGCTTTCTTTCGATTTGTCAACGTGAAAACATTGCTTAAGATATACATTTCTAATATGGTGAAACTCAGGTTCACATAACGCTTGGAAATTATCGAAAATTGCTACCAAAATTCTGAGCCGGTTGGCGCAACCTAAGAGCGCTTACTCCATTTTCGGTTATAATAATGATCCCACCAAACGAGCTGTGTGTGCTAGAGGGGAAAAGTTTGAGTCTTTATGTTAAGTAACAAATGTTACTGTCCGAATGAGATAGCGCAATAATCGAAGTACAGAAAAGATCGCAGTCGTAAGGGCTTCAGTTCAAAATGAGATAAATCAGACGATTCCACGCCATTCAAAGGAATTGGAAATCTCTCAGTCCACATTGATCGACAAGACACATCCTGAACCGGATGACTAAATTAGCTCAAGAACGGACGATTCTTGACCATATGAAGCACCAAAGCTCTGCGAAAGTTTGAAGAAAGCCCATAATTTCATCGAAAAATCATTTTTAACGATTAAGCTCATTTTTGGCTTATTAGTTCTGTATACTTACGAGGGTGGTCCGCTTAGCCTACAATAGAAAAATAAAAATTTTGGAGAAATGGCGATTTATTTTTCAATATAGTCTCCTTTTAGCTCGATACACTTGACCCAGCGATGCACTTCTTTAACCCGTCTGAAAAATACGTTTTCTCGAGGTCTGCAAAGTAGGCCTCCGTGGCGGCGATGACCTCCTCATTCGACTGAGGAATTTCTGCCCGGCGAGTGACTTTTTCAAGTTTGGAAACAAAAAGAAGTCGCACGGGGCTAAATCTGGAGAATACGGTGGATGGAGCAGCAGTTCGTACCCCAATTCGACCAATTTGGCCGTGGCGAGGGCGGAGGTGTGAGCCGGCGCGTTATCATGGTGGAAGAGCACTTTTTATTCGCCAAGTGGGGCCGTTTTTTCTTCAATTCGGCGTCGAATCGGCCCAATAAGGTAGTCGCTGTGGATCACACCTTGTGAATCCCAGAAAACGGTGGCCATCAACTTTCCGGCCGATGGGACAGTCTTCGCCTTCTTTGGAGCACGTTCGCCGGGTGAAATCCACTGTTTCGACTGTTCCTTGGTCTCTGGTGTGTACCAGTGGATCCATGTTTCGTCAACTGTCACGAAACGACGCAGAAACTCCTTCGGATTGCACTTAAACAGCGACAAACACTGCTGTGAAGTGGTCTCACGGTTGCGCTTGTTGTCCGGAATGAGCAAACGCGGCCCCACGCGCCGACAGCTTTCTCATGCCCAAAATTCCATGCAGGATATGATCCACGAGATCTTTTGAAATGACTACTGTCTCAGCTATCTCGCGCACCTTCAATTTAGCGGTCTGACAATACGAGATCGTGGATTTTTGTCATGTTATCCCCCGTGGTAGCCGTTTTCGAGGCAACTGGACGTGGCTCATCAAAAACCGACGTGCGACCACGTTGAAACTCGTTAAACCAATTTTTGATGGTCGCCATCGAAGGAGAAGAGTCACCGTACACAGCATCCAAACGTTCTTTGATTTCGCTGCGCGATTTTCCTTCCAAAAACAAGAATCGAATCACCGACCGATATTGCTCTTTTTCCATTTTTCTAAAATCCGCGGACACTCCCGCTTCCACACGCGGTCAAAACAAAACTGCGAGTCCGATCCGGCTGAAATTCGACAGTAGCCGTCTACTAGAATGTACTACATGATAGTAAGTTGCTCTTGCGATACTGCCGCCATCTGGCGGTGAGGCTAAGTACTTATCGGACCACCCTCGTACTGAGGGTCCGACGCTGAGCTAAAACTGCCTTCCATCATTGACGGTCCCGGGCATGCTATTTCCAGTTATCAAATCCAGTTATGTTATCCTTTTCGAACCAGGAGGACAGGATTCGAAGGCGCTCTTAGCTGGAGCGTTGGTACTCATGCGCTCAATGTGGCCGATTTTTATTTTCCGTACTACATCTATATCTTTGTACAGCTCATAGAGTTCGCCGTTGTGTCTTTCCCTCCATTCAGCTTCCTCGCGGATAGAATATCCGAATATCCGAGACAGAGTTTTTCTTTCGGCGGATCCCAGTATCATCTCTGCTGTCCTGCTTATCGTCCAGCTTTCGGCTAAAGCAAGCCTAGCAGAATAATGATGAATATTGCTCGACAGTTTGTACTTGATTTTCTCCTCAATTACCTTCAGACCAGCTCGCTTCGCCTGTTCTTCGATAACTCTGAAATCTTCTACAACAGCAGTGATGGCCACTGACCTCAAATATTATAGCCAAGACAGAAACCATATTGACAATGTCGTCAACGTGGTTTCTAGCTACCATCAGCAATTGTCAATGTCCTAAGCCAATACGATTTGGGCCATCTTGCTTCAGGCATGTGACTACCGGCGTCCACGCATTGACACGTTAACAATAGAGTCAACGAGTATTGAATTCGTTTCATTATTCATTTCGGCGATTCTCTGTAATTCTCACAGATTTGGCTCACAGACAACTCCTCCAATGCTCAGTATTGAAAGGTTTATCTGGAAATTTGTTGAAAAGTTGTTTCCCATCCTTCCGTCCGAAAAAAACAAATCCACTTCGCTAATAAAAAAAATCGATTTCTGACAATTCCGAAGCAATTCGACTGAATGTATACCTCAAGCACTTAACGAATGCCCCCACGTCCCCCCACTCTCAACAAAACTCAAGCAACTTCCGCAACAAAGTCTTCACTCGTACAGAATTCCCCATAAATAGGGAACTCAACAAAAGGCATCTTAATACCTCAAGTACTAAAAACCATCGACACAACTGTGTGTTTCCATTCCAGCGATTCAAAACCGACAACCCTTATCGCCAGCCTTTATGGTACGCTTCCAGTGACCTTGCAATCATCCACAGACTTCTTTCCCATCCGGCCGTCCATCCATCCATCGAAATGTCCTCGTTGCAATTCCTCCTTTCATTTCCAAGAAACAAAAAAAACAAATGCCTCACAAGGCAACATAAAGTGGGACAACAACAAAAGCGCCTGTTGTCCGGATCATGCGCACAGTCGATAGCCAACATGTGGCACGTATTGAATGAACGCAATCCTCGGGATGACAATCCACAGGATGACAACGACACAAGATTCGCTTTGTAGTTTCTGTCCTCGATACAGGCACATATATAGGCATACCCCCAAGCATACAAACACCATGACAAGTCGAATGGATTTGTTTTATGTGCGGCAATAAATGCGAAGCACCTAAGCGTAAAATATTGGAAGTGAAAAAATCACAAAATATCCTTCAGAGATCCTTGACATCGCTGTTGTCATGTCGTTGTCGTTGACGTTGACGGTATATATTCAGTGTCGTGGGTCATGTCATCAGCAGCTTTGAAGTCTGTTTCGATGTCACACTCTCTCGAGCATCGAGTGTCATTTATTGAATGCAGGAGACTTGGACGCTGTGGATGTTGTATAACGACCGCGAGAGCATGAGTCAAAGAGTCATCGCCACCCCCCGACCAAGAATGATGTTTATACATAGATGGATGAACTGATGGATGGGTAGACGAGAGGTAATGTATACGTAATGGGGTTCGAAGAACTCGCTCCGTGTTTACTCAATCAATTTATGCTCGGTGTAATCGGAGGAGGCGGCGCGATGAGTGACAACTGTTGACTGTTAACTGTTGACTGCTGTTATTCGGGGATATCGTCTCGCTGGTTTATTATTTATTTATTTTCCTATCGAATCGCAATCGAAATGGGATTTATTTCTCTGATGTTCGTCCTTTCGCTCGACTAGAAAAAAGTCGTCAGAGCAATTCAATCTATGAGTTCAAGGACTACTCGTATATGGTAGCTGGAGCTACTATATCGAAAGTTAAACGAGAAAATGCTTTCCTGATTGAAAGCGATTTTGGGGCGATTTTTCTTCAATTCATTAACTAATTTCTGGAAAAAAATGCCACAATTGGCTCGTTGATTGAACCATTCTTCCGCCTTTATTCTCGGAAGTACATTGTTGACAATAAAAAGTTGATCCCAGAGTATAGCTTCATACTATAGATAAGTGAGCAACTAATTTATTATACATGACTCTTGCGAATCAGGGAAGCAGACACGTGTATTTCTATATGTCTGACAGCCAGTTTACCTTCTTCAAGTATAGTCATGCCTTGTTGTCAGGTAAAGATAAACTGTTCAAGAAGGCTTTAAGCTTCCCTTCCTCAATAAATAAAAAAATTCATCAATAAAAATTAAAAAAGGAATATCCCATGACCTGAAAGTTTTATCTATTCGGCTATCCAACATGAAGTGTCATTTTAAATTTTGTGTCATTGCTGAAGTGTCAATCATTATTGCGATGGCCTTTGATAAATAAAAACGAGGAAGTATGGATTGATATCGGAATACACTCCACCACCTTTTCGCACAGTTTAAGTGAACTTTATTGATAAATTTTGACAACTGTGACAGGTGAGTGATATGAAGGCTGAAAATACTGCCGACATGGCGGAGTTCGTGCCTAAATGTTTTCATTCTAAGACGATCAGAGGAATTGAGCTTCGCCGCAAATACTTTCCAACATATTTTACGTGAATATGTTTGCCTATTGTTTCCAAAGTTGAGCTACCAGAACAATAAAAGCCAGCGGATTACCTCCAAATATAATCAGGCTAGCTAGCACTCACGTGTTTGTGTTTCGTACCGAGCAGTCGCTCTTCCAATGCATCTTCAAGCGATTGGGCTTCGTGTTCTCGCTCACTCTACATGCCCGAGATCCTACCGAGGCTAAAAGCGCTCAGTCAGTTCCTGGAACCATATGTCGGCTAGGTCCATATGATTCAATTTGAGCCATAAAAAATTGGTTATCATCGTTCCGTAGCGATCGCCATTGACAGTGACCGTCGGAAAGTACGGACCAATGATGCCGCCGGCCCAAAATTCACACCAAACGGTAACTTTTTAAAGATGCATTATTACCTGGAGAACCTCGTTGGTCTCGTCCCATATACGGTGCAAAAGGCGAGTTCTAGTACATAATGAGGAATCGACTGCCTCGGGTTCTGCTGTACGATTTCAGGAACCGCGGCGATGTTGTCGGCAGAACCTGCGTTCCTTTGACGTATGATGGCTGATTGATTACCGAACCGGTCGTCTCAAATTTAGCCACCATAAGTTGAAGAGTCGAATGTGAGGGGCCACCACGTCTACTGTAAAATGAGGACAAGCGTAACATTTGCACTAACGAACACTCATTTTGATAATAAAGTTTGGACGTGCTGCTCAATCATATAACTTGCCATGGTGATTTGGCATCAATAACTGAATAATCAACGACAGATTTGACAGATGTCATCAAAACAACATGGCAGCCACAGGCCCCGAAAATCTAGTCGCGCCAATTGAAAAGCCTTTTAGATTGTTACCTAATGATCTCGAATTTCCAGCAGTTTTTTCTTGTACTCCTTGAGGCCCCTCTACAACAAAATCCAAAACAGTATGGTCTGCCACTTTTGGAAGCTAATTTCTGATCTTGATATGATCGATTTTTGGACCTAATCTGTGCATTACTAAATCGCGCTACTGAGTGGCTAATCGCATATGTAGATGCTACACAAGAGCGTGGATCAATAACTCAAATGAATGTAAACAACGATTGGATGAAATGAATTATTGCGGACTGTATTTAATATCGATTGCACTGGTCGAATGCTCGAAAAGGAATGTGGGGCGGGATCGTGCTCCTTTGATTCTACTGTCGTCGTCGCGCTGACGGTGGTTCTTCCCTCGGTTGTTATCGCTCCTTCTCTTTGCGCTCGTTCTTTGCGCCTGGTAAGGCGGTACTTCCTTCTGGGCTGTTCGTTTTCTCTGATGCGCTTGTTGCTGTTCTGATGATGACGTTGTTGTTTGTTTAGGCCACTCATCGATTTACGAGGGTGGTCCGATAAGTACTTAGCCTCACCGTCAGATGGCACCAGTATCGCAAGAGCAACTTACTATCATGTAGTAGACGGCTACTGTCGAAATTTCAGCCAGATCGGACTCGTACTTTTGTTTTGACCGCGTGTGGAAGCGGGAGTGTCCGCGGATTTTAGAAAAATGGAAAAATAGCAATATCGGTCGGTGATTCGATTCTCGTCTTTGGAAGGGAAATCGCACAGCAAAATCAAAGAGCGTTTGGATGCTGTTTACGGTGACTCTTCTCCTTCGATTTCGACCATCCAAAATTGGTTTAACGAGTTTCAACGTGGTCGCACGTCGATTTTTGATGAGCCACGTCCAGGTGCCCCGACAACGGCTACCACGGAGGATAACGTGACAAAAATCTGATTGAAGGTGCGCGAGATAGCTGAGACAGTTCAAAAGACTGCGTGGGTCATATCCTGCATGAAATTTTGGACATGAGAAAGCTTCTGCGCGATAGGTGTCGCGTTTGCTCACTCCGGACAACAAGCGCAACCGTTCAGAGCAGTGTTTGACGCTGTTTAAGTGCAAGCCGAAGGAGTCTCTACGTCGTTTCGCAACAATCGACGAAACATGGATCCACTGGTACACACCAGAGACCAAGGAACAGTCGAAACAGTGGACTTCACCCGGCGAACGTGCTCCGAAGAAGGCGAAGACTACCCCATCGGCCGAAAAGGTGGTGGCCACCGTTTTCTGGGATTCACAAGGTGTGATCCACATCGACTACCTGGAGAAGGGAAAAACGGTCACAGGCCTGTACTATGCCGAATTGAAGAAAAAACGGCCCCACTTGGCGAAGTAAAAAGTGCTCTTCCACCATGATAACGCACCGGCTCACACCTTCGCCCTTCATTGCATTCAACGGTCGAAGAAATCATCTATCTGAGCAAGTTAATCGGAACACGATGAATCGTTTTCGTACCACTTACGCTCTAGTGGATAGTACGAATTCCCAAAGACGGCAAAAAGTTCGAGGAGAGAAGTTATCGTCCTTGTGGAGCGGATGGTTGAGGAGAATTCGAATGAGTCGATTCGCCAACGTTCACAGCAATTGGAGCTATGTCCATCCAATTTGTGGAAGATTTTACGGAAAGATCTCGGTTAAGAAGCTTATAAGGTCTAGCTTGTGGAAGAGTGTGACTATTACACACGTCGTAGTTTCGGTGAATGGGCCGAAAACATGCCTGATCAACATTTTCAACGCAAAATGTTGTTCTCCGATGAGGGCCGAATTTGGAGTGGAGGAGATCCAGAAACCTTTGTCGAGACGCCTTTATAACCATTAAACTCACTATTTGGTATGCTTTATGGGCTGGTGGAACCGTTGCGTTGTCTCAATTTTTTTAAGGACAATGCCGGCCAGAATATTACAGTCAATTCAATTTTCTGACTTTTCGAAAATTGGACTTCACATTTGCGATCATTCGAGCTAGCCGTGACATGCATTTGCCCGAAATTATACTTACACAATTATGGCATACAATTTTCTATTAAACAAAGCTAATACTATAGACATTAACGTTAGTTTCGGTGTTTTATTTTATATTGAATTTGTATAACTCTTAAAAAAACACCGTTTATAGTGTCTTACTGAATATCGGAAACCAGTATTGATGCAGTCTGAATAGTGTCATCCCCCATCTCAAAACCAAAGTAGTTCTCCGATGGAACGTTTTACAATCAATTTATAGTATTCGTAGGTTTTTCATGAATACAAACAAATTGCTTGTTCAATTTTTTTGGAAATTACTACGAGCTTCTTAAATATCCGGAATCAATATTATTATTTATTCTTCAGATATGCGAAGGCTCAAAAACATATACAAGCGTTGTATGAACGAATATATACTTGCTCATACAAACATATTTCTAAAAGCGTTGGCTTCGTGTTCTGGAGACCTTGAAACGTGGGGATATGTCAACATTTTTAATTTGAAAAATCAGACCCATTCCAAATAGGTAGTTAAAGATTACCTTCAAAAGAAGGGCTATTTGTAAGCAAATGAATGTTAGCAGATATTGTATCCCATTTTCAACCTCAGAATTTGTACTTTATAACAGATTAAAAATATCACCACTTTTCGTAAAAATGTTGTGCTTTTGAACTGATTTAAAGCGATACCTCTTGTTGGAGCTGTACTTTAATACAGAGTGCGCCATCTCATATGGGTCGATGTAAACTCCAAATAACTTCAACAATTGCCAACTGATTTTCATATGTCATAGCATTTTGGAAACGTCAATTCAGTACAATTTTAACCATGAATTGCTTCACATCAAAAGAACGCGCGGAAATAGTTTCAATGTTCATTAAAAATGAACGCTCGATTGTGCTAACTCAACGTGCGTATCGTGCAAAATATCGTGATCGTGTTGCGCCCAAAAAATATACAATTCGTCGTTGGGCCAAGAATTTTTTTCAATTTGGTTCTGTGGCAAGCCCTCGTGAGCAACCTACATAGGCCACGTCCGCGGCGTTCAAACTTATCTATTCAGTCTGTGAAGGCCAGTGTTCTAGTTTGTCATATCGGTGCCGTTCGCAGCAGTTAGGCATCAGTGGAACCACTTTGCGGAGAATTTTAAAGGATGATCTTCACTTATTTCCATACAAAGTGCAGATAACTCAAAGAATTTTGCCACAAGAAGAGCCACGGCGCTTGGCATATGCACAAAATGTCGTTGGACTGATTGATGCTGAGCCGAAGTTCTGGCAGCAAATTTTGATGACCGATGAAGCACATTTTACGCTCTCTGGCTCAGTTAATAAGCAAATTTGTCGCTTCTCGGGCACCGAAAATCCTCACATTATTCACGAAGAGCCGCTATATGATCAAAAAGTTCCTCTTTGGGCCGGTGTATGCGCTAAAACCATCATTGGACCGTATTTCTTCAAAGTTGGCGATACAGTGGATGGCGATCGATATCGGTGGATGTTGGCTCATTATGTGGTCTCAGAAATGCGTAAAAAAGGCCTATTTCACTTTAGGTTTCAACAAGACGGCGCGACATGTCATACTGCGGACAAAACAATGAACCTTTTGCGTAAGAGGTTCCCTGGAAGATTGGTGTCAAAAAAGGGCGATATTGTCTGGCCTCCGAGATCGCCGGATTTGACTCCTCCAGACTTTTTTTTTTAGGGATACTTGAAAAGCAAGGTGTATGCTATCGGCCCGTAGACAATAGAACAGCTCAAAAGAAACATTCGTGCGGAAATCGCAGAAATTTCGACCGAAATGCTCGAAAATGTCATGGAGAATGCGCGAAAACGAACCCATTTTTGCATCGGCAATAAAGGCGGATTGATATTGTTTTCAAAAATCACTTGTAAAGGTCAAAATTGAATAAAAGTTTTTGAATTTCCAAAATCGGTTGAGAATTGTTGAAGTTATTCGAAATTTACATCGACCCGTATGAGATGGTGCACGATGTATATTCGAACCCTTAATATATATTTGAGACCTTCGAACTATACTACTGACTTTTTCCAGAACTGTATAGCGTGACAAAAAAAAACGAGAAATAAGTTACCTTAAGCTACGTATAGACATTTATTTTCAAAATTCGAAAGTAGCACATCTAAAACAACCTATCACGACCGATCTGCCAGGTAATTTCAGAAGTCCTAATCTTTTGGACCAATCCGACAAGGAATTATCGATGCCAATAACTCACAATCGACTCTTAAGCTACCACCACAACCTCTATGAGTTAATTGTCTAAGATATTTCCCAAAGGAATCAGTCCAGCACTAATTCCTTTGTTTGCATTCCATTGATTTCGGCTTCACTGTGTCAGCACGTCGGTGGCGCAGAATCAACAAAACCTCGATATTTAAATTCCCATTATCCTTGATGGCACCATACCCTTGGACATTCGCTCTATTGACTCTAATACTAAGTGCGGACGAAATTCTGATTCGCATCACGCGCTCCGTCATCCAACTATCATAAAGTCTATGGCACACAAAGCCCACAGCAACAAGCAATACATTAATGACCGGGTTCTAGCCTCCCTCTACGTCCACATGGAACCAACAGACAGCGCGCTATAAGCTATAAATTACGAAAGAAGTTCTAGATGCTGCGGAAACACTAGTACGTCTGATAATATTAATTAATTTGTACTCGAGTGAATAATTCAACGAATACGAGGTGCGAAGGTGTCGGGCTCGCTGCCTCCATGAAGGCAGAACACGACTGAACGGAGGTGAAGCTCTAGTAATGACGGTGGTTCTATTCGTTTTTCACTAATCAGAACGCATTAGTCATCTAGACTTCGCGGGCGGGGGGCGTTGTAAATGAATTCGTGCTCGAAACTTGAAATTAGAGGATTTATGTGGTCAGTAATTAGGGAAAGTACGATTTGTTTATGTTTACATTCTTTCTACTTTGGTATCCTGCTTTTATGGTGCTTTTATGCAAATGGAATTTAAGAGTGTTTGGGCTTTTCACACTGTCGTGGTTGAAAAATTACTGATGAATTTAGATGGTGGCCGTGGAGCTTGATAAAACCATGTTTTATCAATTTGCGAAAAGGCATAGAGGAGTAGAAATAAACTCCGACCTTTTATGAACCCTGGCTACCATGTGGTGCATCTGCTGTAGGCTTTAAGCCTATTAAGTTAATTCACTATGATGTTGAAACACCCTAATAAAGGCATCGTACCATCATAATCAAGGGCAGTGAACTCTCTCTAATTCGTTTTGATTGCTATTTGTGATGGCTGGGGAGGCGAATAAACTTCGTTTGGGCTGTCGTATGAACTTAGACCCAAACCAACATTTTGACTGACTTAAATGTTTTCTTGTATTGGTGTGAATTGATGGAAACCATGACCACTCGTCTTTATTACTACTCCACTACCTCACAGCGTAAACCTGTATTTCCAAAAAAAACAGCTTTTATGGCGCTTGAGTTATTAAATACTAATAAGCACGTAGGAGTATGTCTATTGAATTGATGGTTGGTCATGTCACCAATGCTTAAATCGATTTCTCGACGTTATGCCATAAACACCGTGGTTCAATTGGTAGTGATTTGGTGATTTGATCAATATAATTATTGGATTATTCAAGAAGTATTAAAATGGAGTGAAACTGCTCTAGAGCTCTAAAACACTGCTGTAGAGGAAATCGGGCTCTACCCCGCATGTTGTGCTTAGCTTTCATCCTTTTGATATTATTATCCAATGATAGCCACGTCTCGTAGAACTATTTTTAGTATGACCTACATCTTTAGTTCAGTGCCATTAGCTCACATTCCTAGAAGACGAGGTTGGCGTGGATGTATTATATACGAAGTGTGTTTAAAAACTTTTTTTATTTGTCTCGAAAGTCCATTTTGTCCCTAGATATACCGCACTTGCGCCAGCGCTTTTTCCAATCCTCGTAGCAATTCTGATACTCGCCGTTGTAATCGAAGGAAACAGTGAGCAAAGCGTTCACATTTCACCGATTTCGGCCTGTTTATATTCAGTCTTGGCTCTTATGGTCGTTTCCATTGCAATGATTGGGCTTGGGTTGCGACGTCATAACCATATGCCCATAGTTAGTAACGAGTCATGACCCTTTTCCGCGAATTTGGATTGTGATTCACGTCATTCAACAGCTCCTGAGCCATGCTCATGCGGCGGTTCTTTTTATACAAACCTCTCACCAGACTGTAGTTGATATCGCCTTAAGTACAAATATTTGGGAAGCCTATTGACTGTCGAAAACGGTGGATAACCATGAAAGGGCCAAAAGTACACAATCAAGAACTCGAGGAATTTTATACAGCGTCAGAGTAATAAAGACACATAAAACGAATGAACAGTGGACAATGCAATCAAAAGGATAATGAGTGGAAAACCCGAGGGAAAAAACCACCAGGAATGCCACGCCCTGGATAGGAGATTAATGTACAAGAAATAAATATGAAACAAAACAGCGAAAGATGGAAGGAAAGTACTTATGAGTGAGGTTTGGCGTTGTGTCGTCAACGAACTACCACACTTTTGCTAAACACCTTAATATGCAAATTAGACCCGAACTTGTATTGCATATGGTGAGGAGACTGGCACACCGAGGCATTGCTCTAATTAGTTGGTGTTTCTTTGGGGCCGAACTGGTGTGTGTCGAATAGATACCATAGCTCTGCATCATTGAAGCTTCTCCTCATTTTCTTTTCCTGATAGAAGACAATAAAAAAAGTACAATTAACGAAAGTATCTGTACTAGTATATGGGGCCAAGTTTGAGGGAGTCAAAAATGTTGCCTACCTCGCTTATTAAGTATGAAATATCTGTCGAAGGATGAACTGTACTACTGTATTTCTTCAAAGAAATTTAGCGTTTTAAAACAAACGCTTTATGATTAATCAACTCTCTGATCTTCTGGACATGTTTTTCATCAATTGATTCTGTAACTTTGTTCCTTACTAAAATCTGACGTTTTTAAAATATATTTAAAAGTTTAGCTGCAAGGCCGATATACTCGCCAAAGTTCCAATTGGAAAGTCACCTTTCAATTTAGATACAGTTTAAGTTTTTACATGCAGGTTCGAATATTGATCGCATGTGTCTTTAGGAGAGAGTTCACATACTAGAAGCTCTGAGATGCAATATTTGCATAGCTATGCGCTTTAAGTTTCTGTGAAAGCCTAATACACTATACTCATCATGTATTGCCAGCTAATTATACAAAATGCATATCAAATGGGTCGCTATCGATGAAGCATTCTGATATCCCATGATCATGTCGGATAGAGCACATTTCACATTCTTTGGTTCGATGAATAGCTAAAATGATTGTTTATTTGCTGTGAGGTCCTCTGGTAAAATATAACCAACGACGTAATCCTATAGCGACTGTTAAGTTTGCTAGTAAAGTAGGTAAAGTAGGTACATCCTTAACAATGATCCCCGTATGGCCCTTGGTCCCTGAAAACTAGAAAAACAGATCCAATGAACGGGATGGTTTCTACAGAAACATAGGGAAATAACCTACGTTATCTCTGACTTTTGCTAAGGGGTGATCTGCTTTCAACAAATCCTGTCCTCTGCAACGTGCTCGCAAGAACACCAGCGCAGTCTGGTGGACCACAGAGCTAAAGCAACTCAGGACCAGGACTCGAACTCTATTCAATAGAGCAAAGATCTCAAAAAGAACCGAAGATTGGAATAACTACAAATCCAGCTTCAACGAATTCAAGAGCAGCAAAGTTTAAATTCTGGCGGGAGTTCTGCGAATCAATAGAGGATGTCAACGAAGCCGCAAAGCTCAGGAAGATCCTATCCAAGGACCCCTGCGTCCCGGGATTCATCCTCAAACCAGATGGTTCTTGGACAGAATCCAGTCCGGAATCCCTAGAACTGCTGACTAAAACCCTCTTCCCAGGCTGTAAAACCCCTGAAACCACAGTCCCCTTCGAGACGAAGGTTCCTACGGTTAACACAACCAAAGAAGTAATAAACAATATTATCACAACGGATAAAGTATCATGGGCAATAAATTCGTTCAAACCCTTTAAATTTTCGGGGCCGAACGATATCTTGCCAGCGATGCTTCAAAAAAACACAAACCCACACTGTACCCCACCTCGTAAGCATTTTTTCCAATTGCTTGCGCGCGGGGTACATTCCAACACAGTGGAAAGGCAGGTAAGCCAATCCATACTGCCGCAAAGGACTATAGGCCAATTAGTCTCTCGTCGTTTCTATTAAAAGCCTTGGAAAGACTCCTTGACCTATACATCAGAGGACTCATCAACTCAAGCAACTTATGAAACACTCAACACGCCTACCTTAAAGGCAGATCAGTGGAAAATGCTCTGCATAGTGTTGTCCATGAAATTGAGAGCTCGTTGAACCTAAAAGAGTTTACAATGGCCACAGAGAGGCCATAATAACAGCTTTAGAGGACATAAAAGTGGACAAATCCATTGTAATCTGGATTGAAAATATGTTGATGAACAGAATTATCAATGCAGACATTGGACACAGCTCTCTTAGGAAAGTGACAACTAGAGGCACACCACAAGGAGGAGTTCTCTCCCCCCTACTGTGGCTTCTTACCGTTAACAAAATCCTCAAATACTTTATGGAGAAAGACACAAAGACAATAGCATACGCATACGATAAAAGGTACATTTCTACCAACTATCAGTGAACTAATCGAATCTGCGTTGACGGAACTCTGCTCGTGGGCAATACAGAACGGTCAGAGAAGAAACCCCCAGACAACCGAGCTGGTCTTGTTCACCAGGAAAAGAAAAATTTTATTTGCTCCCCCAAAGTTAGAGGGCACTCCACTCAAACTCAAAGCGGAAGCCAAATATCTAGGCATCATTCTTGACTCAAAACTCTCTTGGCAACAGAACCTGGAGGAAAGGATGAAAAAAGGATTGAATGCTTTTTATGAGAAAGATGAAAGATGGGGCTTGCAACCGTACATCATTCATTGGATGTACACAGCAATCATCTGACCCATTTTAATTTATGGGGCCCTGGTCTGGTGGTCTGCTAGCAGCACGAAAAGCTACATGAGCATGCTCAACAAAGTACAAAGGTCAGCCGCTGTTTGTACAACGGGAGCTATGAGAAACACGCCGCAAGCAGGGTTGGACATGATACTTCATCTCCTTCCCCTGGGTCTATTCATAAAAGGCTGCGCTGCAAAGAGCCCTCTTATCCTAAGGAAGTCCTCTCTGTGGAAGCAAGCCAACTATGGACATGCGGCCATACTTAGAATAATAGACGACCTGGGAAAGAAACATGGATTTAGTAGCCTCGCAGCTACGACCGACTATATTTCCCTCCAAAATGACTTCTCTCTCAGAATACCAATCCTTTTCCCCGACGAGTGGCTATCGAATGCTGTGATCAACGACCACGAGATCACTCTCTTCACCGACGGATCGAAAATGGACACAGGCACTGGGGCCGGGCTCTACTTTGATACCCTCCACAAACAGGAATCATTCAGACTCCTGATCTGTGCAACGTTTTTCAAGCAGAAATCCTGGCAATAGAGAAAGCAGCCAAACACCTACAGGTAACCGATATCCAACCATCGGATATCACTATCTTCGTAGACAGCCAGACTGCACTGAAGTCAATAGAATATTGTATAACGAGATCAAAGGCTGTCATGAAATGTCGCGACTCGCTGAAGTCCATCAGACACCACAAAGTCAAACTCTGCTGGGTCCCGGGTCACAGGTCAATCGCAGGGAACGAAAGAGCGGATGAATTGGCCAGGCAAGGGTCTGAACTGGACATCAGCGAAGCGGACACGTCATTGCAACCATCGGTCAGCGCTTTATACCGGATCATAAATTTCACAATCATCAAAGAAGCATACTCGTCTTGGCTTACAAAAAACGACAGCTTCACGACGAGATCATCGTGGCCAGAGCTCAATATCGGAAAAACAAAGAAGCTCTTGGCGCTGGACCGAAACTCGATCCGTATGCTCGTCGGAGTGATCACAGGACACTGTCCCATTGGAGCAATGCTCCGGAAATGGGACTAGGGATCCAGCGATCTCTGCCGGCGATGAGGAAGAAACTGAGACGATCTAACATCTGCTTTGCCACTGCTCAGTTCTCCAGAATTGATGCCTAGCGTCGCTGGGCCAAAGATTCTTTACAGAGATTGCGGATGTGGCAAATGCATCATCATTCTTCTAAAATTCATAAAGAGCACGGGGTGGTTTTAGCCACCACGTGATAGGACAGGTTAATTATATGTGTACCCCACAAATAAACGGAATCACAATGGGCCTTTTGGCCTCCGAGCGGAAGTGATGCTTAACCATCACACTTCCCTTCTTTAACCTAACCTAACCCAAGGGGTGATCCGCCAGGTGGAAAAGATCTTAATGAAACTGTTACAGACTAAAGTCTGTAATTAGGAACCTGTCCAACAGTTTCTTTTTTGGTTCAGGATTCGATATATCCCGCGAATACATAAAATCTGTCCACACAAGACCATGAATACAGTGGAAGAATACAAAGAGACCAGGGTGCCTTCCTGGGTATCAAGTAATACATTTTCACTAGAAAAACGATGAAAACTTTACTAAAGTTTTTTCTAAAGTTCACACTGCCTTAGGTTATAATTCGCCGCCTCCTCGCACAGAATAGTGAGGTTGCATGCCTTTTAATGTCTTAGGTAGTCTCGACTTTGTTCAACTTTCGTCTGACAAAGTTATGTGATAATATCACCATTGCTAAGGGTTTAACTTACAACTTAGGAGTACCTGATCGAAGATCAAAGTATGCAGCCTATCTGCAACCCTTTGCATAACATTCTGGCTTCGAAAACCCAAGAAAAACGGAGGAACAATTCTCTCTCTTCTGAAGGTATGTTAAGATTAACTCTACATCAGTCTACTTAAAATGCCAACTTCTCATTTTTGTCTTCCACCGTGCAGAGCTGGGGTAGGGAAGACTCCTGCAAAGGCTTTTCTGTCTGTCCGTCTGCACTCATAAATCATATGTCTGCAAACTTTCACGAAGTGAATGTGAATTATAAACATGGTTGTCCCCCATCTAGTGTTATTATATATATATCATCAAATACATGAACCGTAATGATGACTAAAACCAATTCGGCAACCGCCAGTATTATTGTTGCCTATTTTTAGGAGTTAATTTTTTTGTGCACTAATTTAAAACACACGTTTTGAAAATTCGTAAATAAACGATTGACTGAGACGTTCGCGGGGTATGCTGGTTGAGAACCCGAAATCCCTCAAAGCGATTTTTTGCATGTGGCTGAGCATGACAGAATTTATGGGACGGATTATAAACATGAAACAATAATGTGTGTTAAAACCTCGCAAAACTAAGGTAGGGAAGACTTATGCAAAAGCCCTCCTGTCTATCCGGATCCAGGTAAAAGATTGCAAATTTTAAGGTAGAAGACCTGGAATTAGCTTGGTTACTTTCAGCTCCTTGAGCCTATTAGTCATCTTGTCAAAATGGTTAATTAATGAGGTTTACACGAGAACCAATTCCGTCGTGGCTTAATTAAGCGTCCCTCCTTAAGCGTCTGTCGATATATCTCACAAAACTTTTATGTTTGAGAACTTTTTCGGTTCGAGGTTTGGAACTTTTAAAACATCTTCATCCAAACACTTACGTTCTTATCTTCTTGGAACAGATATCTTGGCTAATGTTCACGCCGTTCAAACCTCTGTTTCTCCTTGCTTACTGGTACCAAGGGAAGTATAGGTAAAACTGCTTAAATACCATTAAGCGACCTTTAGGACAAACAAAAGAAATTTATTAAGAACGATAATGAGAAAACTCACGACTTTTACAGTACTCTTACGGCTACAAATTGCAGCGACCTTTTCCTACATTCTGCTAAATCAGCGGCATTCGAAAAACGAGTCATGTCCTTCTCGGAAAACCTACCCCTGACCAATGGGACACACGCACACTTGCCGATTCCCTGCCTCTTTTCATGAGTAAGGTCAAATTAAAAACTCTCGAGAAACATAAAAACAAACAAAGGGCCATTTGCCAACATGCTGGCTGTTGTCCTGATTGAAAAGAACAATCCACACGAGTAGAGAGACACCACTTTAACGTCTGTCTTTTTTGTATTCCCATTACACAGGGCACAGGAAAACAAGTCAAAACTCTTTTGCTTTTGATTACCGCGTATTGGGAATGCCTAGGTCTTGGCATACCGTTTGCTTACAATCAGTGAACGTGGAGTTACCCCTCTGGCCTCCTGATTTAATTTTGTTATCCCACGATCCCCCATTGCTGTAGTCGCTGTACTCGTACTGTGTACTGTCAGGCTCACTCATCCAGCTCATATTGTTGCGAAACAAAGAACACCTTTTCTCATTCTCGTTCTCGTTCTCGTTTTCGTCCTTGTTCTCGTTTATATCCTTATCGCATTCGTCTTCGTTCTAATCATATCCTTGTTGTCGTCCTGGTCGTTGGCGTTGTCGTAATCATTTCTTTCTGAGTGAATGTCCTTTTTGTTTTTTACCCCATTCTTTACATCCTTCTTGCTGTAGGTCTCATCCTTCTGACAGCGGAGCGGAATATTGGAATTCTCTTGACAACTAGGTGAAAGCTGGCAGGAGCGGGAGCTACTGGTCGTAGTATTAGTTCGTCTCTTGCCCTTTGGAACAATAGTTTATCCATGTTTCCTACCCTGGGGATGTTTCTCCCCTATGAGAAGATGCCATCAAGTATAAGAAGGAGCAGAAGGGCAAAAAAAGCAAAACCTCATCCTTTTATTAAGGACTTGCCTTCGTTTTAACTACGCTACAGAATTTAGTCATGTGGAGCAGGTAACTACAGGCAACCCCACTGATGGATAGGGGCAAGCTCACATAGCTCTCAGTAATGATATGACTAAAGACCAACTGCACTTCCCGAACGATGTGTTCGTCCTACTCCTCCCGGCATATCCGAGAATTATTACAATTTTTTTGTTTATTTTTCTGTTCTCGTTTTCCTTTTCATTTTCGTTGCTTTTGTAATAAATCCTCTACGTGCGAGGAATTGTTATGGAACTGGTACGCGACGCAGGAATGCAACCATGCAAGCAAGCCCAAAGCCCAGCCGGGGGTAGGATGGAGCATTAAGTCGGTAAGTACTTCAAGTATTGATTGTGAAAAGCGAACAGCCGGAAACGAATGAAAAAAGTCTCGATTTGTTATTGTTTTCATTCCAGCTTACAGAGGGGGAGTGGAAGGGAGCGACATAACGAATGTGTCCTTTGCCTTTCAATGCCATCTGATTTGGTTGTGAAGGGTATGCGAGTGATAGATTACTCGGTTCCTGTTGTGGCTTTACCTCGTGTTTAAAGGACACGGAAAATGCAAAAAAATGTTTGCTTTGTTTCGGATTGGGATTTGTCCTGTTAGTAGTATCACGTAGGCTGGCGAACGGATTTGCAGGGATACTTCGATGGCAGGGTTAAGCAAAAACATGAAATCATATGGGGTGCTGTAGTCGAAAGGGTGGAGGGTTAATGAAAATTTGAATTTTTTTTTTTGGTTTCGAGTAATCACTGTGATGAACTCGAGGTAGGCCGTGTGGAAGGAAGCATGCAGAAAACGCAGTCGTTGATTGTGGCACGGTAAAATTCTCTAGAGATTCCAACTTTAAGTACAATAAAAGGTTATAGAACTAGGCTTGAAAATTGTTTTTTTTTTTTTTTTTGCTTCGAGTTATAATTCGCAGTATTTTCCTCTTTTAGTGCTTCCGCTTCGGATTCAATGTCATTTTCAGAAGACCAAGATCAACAGGCATATAGAGCTCCTCCCGAAAATGTAATTTCAGCAAATAAGCACCTGTTGCTCATATAAAATGGCGGCGTAACACACCGCTCAATATCAGTATTTTGACCCACAGAACTATGCTTTAGTTAAAAGCTTAAAAAAATTTAAAAATTAAAATTAGGAACCTCATTGAGAAAATGTTCTGCCAAGTAGATGTTGCCTGGTTCTGGTTAGAGTTGGGCAGCTGCACACTAGGTGAGTAAGGGTCTCACTCTCCTGAGCGTCCATGAGAGGATGGCAAGGGTATTTAGAGGGCAATCGCCCTTGAAATCTTTTCTTTAAGGCCTCCTCTGGGCCTAATTCCTCGTGATATGACGTATTTCGCTAGTCTTTGCCATACAAGAATGGCTAAGTGTAGAAAAGGTTGACCGAAGAGTTAAAGGCTATCCTCTCCCCTGCGTCAGTGACTGAAATTGCGTCATCAATAAGGATTTGTATGGCCTTGATTGCTACTTGACTGCGGTATTGGGGGTTTGTAAAGATATATCGCTGAATAGGAGGCAGGCTTCTTGAACCGCACGGAGATCATAGCATGATCTGATAGACGAATAAATATCGACACAGGCAATAACGCAGCCTTTCCCATAAGATGCCTGCGCGATAATTGAGCCATCCGTGCCATAAACGCTTCATATCGCATTTGTGGGAAATTCAGCAGAGGAATAGTATCGGAAGTTTTTATTGGGTGCCGAACCTTGCTGTGGCTATAAGGGAGAATAAACCAAGCTCCGAATTGACTAAGCTGAAGAGGAAGTGCAGGGTGGCCCAAAAACATTCACCGAAAGTTGTTTTGCTATATTTTGAAAACGAAAAGATATTCGATTCCATTTTTTCGTCGATGCTTATTTAGATCTTTAGTATTTGTTCCGCTGCTTTTTAGAAATGATGCCGGTCAAGCGGATGCCGCCATTGTTAATGACCATTTGGGCCCTTTTTACTGAATTTTCAGACTTATCGGCTTTAAGTTCTCGCACTCCTGTCAGATATTCTCTTTTTGAAACCTTTAAAATGTTCCGCGACTTCACCCCAAGAAAAAAAGTCTGGAGCACGACGTCATTAAGAAATTATGATTCCTCGATAACCTCGATAAGACCTCCGGCGTAAGTGCCGCCCATGCAAAAATACCGGGTAATGGCTCTTTGTGAATGATACGTGGATCCTCAAGGGAACAGGTTCAGATAAAGAAGGACTTCGTAGCTCATAATAAACTTCGACCAAAAATCGTCCACTTCGTCGTTGAGTTCTTGAAGAGTATGTCCGTCTGTCATATCTGGGCGATCCGTGATATCTTCAGTCACAGCGTCGTCGTCGAAATGATCACTATCAGGCCTTCAGGCATCTCTTTTCCACGGGCTATTCCAATCTCTTTGACACAAGCGGCTGAAAGCCTTAGTATTTGAACAGTTGGCATAAGACGGTCAAGAAATCTGCGGTGAAAGTCACGTTGTACCACAGACGAATTGTTATGTAAGAATAGCCCATAGTATTCCTCGGTCTTGAGGAGTATAGCGTTCTATGGCTAATCAACATGTATTAACAAACACCAGAAAAAAACTCTCAATAACGCCACCTTGTTCATGTCGTCCACTATCCGATAATCCAGTAGCCCTTTTATACGCCAGCCTCCTGATTTTCCTAAGGCAATCCGTGTTACTTTTTTTTTCTCTTTTGTTAAAAACAGGCGCACAATGACAGTGCACATTCATAGGGTCATTTAGGGAGGTTGACCATTGCGAAGAATAAAGCTCTAGAGTTGAGCATGCGATGTACGTTCAAAAAATAAGGTGACTTTTTTTTATTTATCTATTTTGTCCCCTTCAAAATGATGCCCCTCAGATAAAATACACTTTCGTCAACGCTTTTTTCAATCTTCGAAGCACTATTGAAAAATGAGGCATAAACAACGATGAGGGATCAAGTTCATTATCGTGATACAACAGCCATGAATTTTTTTTCCCAAAAATCCGAACATTTTATTTGTATTGCTTCACGTAAACGGCGTATAATTTCAAGGTAATATTTAATATTGACCGTCCGATTTTTTGGCAAGAAATATTTAACCGAACTTGGCGTACCTTTTTCAGTCTTTGCTCTTCTGGTCGCTTCCATGGGGATGATTGGGCTCAGATTTCGAGGTCATAACCATAAAACCACATTTCGTTATCAGTGATGACCCTTTTCAGAAAATCAGGATTATCATTCATGTCAATCAAAAGCTCCTAACCCATGTTTTCGATGTTTTTTTTTGGTCAAAATTTAGTAATTTTGGGACGAACTTCGCATGTCCAAAATATCTGAAAAAATTTCATAGCATAAGCTAACCGATATATCAATATCCACAGCACTGATACTTAATCGACGATTCTCGACAGCAATTTTCTTCACTGCTTCAACGTTTTCATCTGTTGTGATGTGGCTGGAGCGTCCAGGGTGGACACCATTATTGACATCTTCTCGGTCTTCTGCGAGCTTGTGACACTCATAATTTTTTTTTTTGCTTAAATGCGAAAATCTACATTTTAAGTACCTACGAAGGAGGACCCATTTTTTCACGCGAAATTCAAAACAGAATCTTGGATCCATTTTTTTCATTAGCAAAAACAGTTAGGGGTTTAGCTAGGTACGCCAAAACACGCCACACTCTTAAATGCTGAAAAACTTACTAAATATTCACAATGCCTGGTCATGTCACCATATGTTAGGGGACATGTGTGCCAATATTACAGGGAAAATGTACTTGGCTCGCGAAATTCAAAATGTTCCCTTATTTTTTGAAAAAAAGTGACGTGTAAACAGAAGTCTTTCGGTTTTGTCTGTATTCACCCCACATAGCTTCATGGCTGTACCTTACCCCCTTTTTCCTGCGCCTTCAAGTCTTACTAGAAAATTTACTAATACAATTAGCCACATTACCCTTTAAGGTGTATTCTGTTCACGCTTTTCTCATATTTTTATTTTACATTAAGCTCATCAATAAACACACGACAAGCTATCTTACTATCACGAGCTGCTTAAAATAAAATACTATGGTAGTGACTGACTCGACCGGGGCTTGCTTTTAATTTTTGAGTCTTTTCCCCATTTGATCCAACATGTGGTCATAAATAATTTATTTTTAAACTTTAATGCCTGACTTTCATCTCTCTGTCCTCCACCTCTCCTCCTTTATCGTGATAAAATCAAAACATTGGTCAGCCCGATTTGTCTATTTTAAAACGTTCAGGTAAACAGTAAATAAATTTGAATTTCTTTTCGCATATGTTTGTGAAAATAAAATGTCAAGAGTGAACTGAATAGGGGATTATCGTAAATTATGATAATCGAGGAGCGATGTGTTCAAATTAATTATTAAAAAGTCAGGTTGAATGGATTTTGATCCCGATAAGTGTGACTAGCGGTTTCTTCGACTAGTGTTGAATCAGAGTGAGCGAGGGAATGCATCCTGCAACCCAATTTAAACATTTTCACACATTTAACACAGCCTCATTTTTTCAACAACATTCATATTTTATAGCAAACTATTTTTGCTCGATATCTTCTACTTGATTGAAGACGAGTAATAGAGCATTGGGTTACGATAATAGCAGAGACCTCAGATTCTTAAATTGGATTCTATGAAAGAAGGTAACTCAAGATACACACGGAACATGTTGCGAGAAAGGATTTTGAGTTTAGAGTTAGAGTTACATGAAGGATATTATGAAAATCTACGCTGGAACTCGATGATCTTTTGTAGTCCAAACATGCAGGTCTTCATTATCGAATCACCATCGAGTGATAAGGCAGGTGTAGCTTTGGTACATTTAGTAAAGGCCCTAGTTCAACTTTTTTTGTGATTTAGATTGAGACCGTAGCTGGTAGCTAACTCATCATTTGAGTGTTATAGTCATAGGCCAGAGCCTAGCCTAGGAAGGCTTCTGTATGGCGGATTCACTTTTGGGGTAAAAAATTAGGGTAGAAAATGAGAACAAATACTTGTTAATGGAAAGTCTTTGAGGAAGTTTCAGTAACGCAAGCTCATTATTTTTCATGGTCTTCTGTCAGACATAGTAGAATAGTACTAGAAAAACACTATTTTGTTGGACTAAACCCTTTCTATAAGAAGATGCCAATAGCTTATCGGCAACATAAGCCTAGTATGCGTTAACACTCCATAGAGAAAAATAAATGACCAACTAAATTATGACTCTTTTGATCTCCCCTCGTTTCAATCAGGGAGTGAGTCCAGTAAGGCCGTCGAAAATCGACTTTAGAAAGCTGTAATCGTAAATGACTTTCGCCGATCGTGTCTTTCTCAAGCTATCATATATGAACAGATTGTACATTGTTGAAAAAGCGATATCGAAGTTAAAGTCTAATGAAGCTGATGAACGGACAATCTGTTGTGCTATAGAGAAGTTAGTTGGAAATATGCACAAACTTTTCTATAGGATAAGCATCCTCTACTTGGTCTTGGTAAAGAACAATATGTGTCCAACCTGACGTCCCTTTTGCTGATGCGTATATGAAAGTGCTTATGGAGACAACATAAAACAAGAAGATTTAGACAAGTCGACGTCATTTTTTCATTCTTTAAAGATTGAGGGGACCGACTGGCCAATCAAGGGGAACGATCGTTTTAAAGCTTCCATTATAGCTGATATACTCAGGTGACATTGATGTGATTGAACGAATACACCAAGACCTAAATAAAGTCTGTTGGGTCTGAGAGCAAATGAGAGCACAACTAAATACATATACGTTCTGGCGAAATAGTCGCCTTTAACTTTGAAGCAGTCAAGTGTACCTTAGCTAACTAAATGCTAAAAGGAATTTGCGAGCTCACCGTACCATTTTTTATTTCATAAGTTTGAGCAATCAACTTGGCAATTTTTACAACGAACGTTCTAACTTTATAAATTATTAAATCATATACAGCTGTGGTTTGCTTATGCCCAGTCTACTGAGCTTGTAATAAAGACCTTCTAACCATACCTTGCTAATACTCGAAAGGAGACTTATCGACCGCAGATTTGGCGGGTTAAAAGTGTCTTCCCTCGTTGGGGTTGGTTGCACCACCGCTGTCTTCCAGTGCACCGGATAACATGCATTATTCAGTGCATTGTTGACAACATTGGATACACCGTTGACTCCTGCGGATTTTTTCCTTTGCAATGATTCGAAGATCATCCGGAGATCTTCCGTCGAAATGAACAGAGTATTAGCCTCCCTCACTGGTGATGGCATTGTTTGCCATGAAATCTCATTGAACCTGGTAAAACCAAGGTTGTCTGATCGCCAAAGGATGAGATCATCTCGAAGATAGAAGTGATGAAGCAAGGCGCCGTTCTCCAGGTCGTAGTTCGGGCGAAAACTATCATTCACCTTGTACACTTCCTGGAAGACAGCTCCTACTCTCGCCACCTTCTCCTGAGGATCCTCGCTCGCGAAGAAGTCGTCATCCAGAATGGCTTTCCCTGGATAGATGCTAACTGTTCGTAGTAAACCTTCATTGGCTGACGTTCTCGGAAGTTTTAGATCCTGAATATCATTCTGATTGTTTCTCCGAAATATTTTATTTGTTTGCGGGGACATACTCGCGCTGTTGGATTTTACAGCCCGAATTCTGTTGTTCTAATGCAAGCTTACAGATAATCTGTGATTCTCTTTGATCAACTGTTGGATATTTTTAATCAGTGACTTCAGTGCCCTGACCTCCGAGTTGTCTATCGGTAAGCTGCTTCTACAAGAGTTTGAGTCTTGTCAAGAATCTGCTTTGTTGTCTGTGCAGTGCGTCAATTGTCACGTTTCGGTACACGTTTATGGTATGGTTATGTCTTTGGCGTGATATTGTTCTGTCTATATTCTACTTGATTATATCGTCCATTTGTTTGAAGTACCTGTCAATTCCGTAGTTTGACAGATTCCTATTGGACGGTGGAAAGGAGGTGCTCGAAGTGAGCGCTCACGTCAGGGAATTGGCAAAGCGTGGCCAACGCGCCCTACTATAATCGAAGGGGTATTCGAGTGATATACAATATGTACATGTCTACAGCCACTGGTGGGAGGTGCCTGACAATGTTGATTCCCAACGATTTTTTTCTCATCTATCTTCATCTGAAGGTGCTCCATCGAAATGAACAGGGTTTTAGACCCTTCACTGGCTTTGTTCGCCATGAAATTTTCACTAAACCTAGGAAAACAAAGGTTCTTTTATCGTTATTATTCGATATCATTTCGAAGGTAGAAGTGATGAAGCAGGCCTCTACTGTCACAGTTTGGGCGAATGCTCTCGATCACCTTATATGAGTGCACTATCATAAAAAATCGGCATTCAAGACGGCACTCCCAGGATCAATCTTGTTGTTTGACAGGTTCCTCGTCAGGGAACTGGTATAGCATGACCAACGCGTAGACATATTCTGCCATCTCCGCGAATTCGTCTGGTACTGTTATCACGGCACTAATTCCGCAATGGTTAATATCGTATGCGAAGGCAAGGTCCGTAGACGGTTGTCAGTTGGTCTCAGTCCTACGTCAAGCAGCGTGAAATCCAGATAGGAGCCACCTTTACCTTTTCAGGATAAATGTACAGCGATCTCGGCTTCATCAGAGATGTATGGATTTCTCCGGGCCAAAGGTTCTTCCATTTCAAACCTGATCGGCGACGTATCAGAGGATAAGCGCATATAAGATGATGAGAAAAGGGAAATCAACCAACCCGGCATGCAGCACTTGAAGCGGCTGACTAAAGATCTTGCCGATTGGAGAAGCTCGTTGGTTGATAGTGAAAATCATTCCGAACTATAGCGTCATATAAATTAAGCTTAATGCAAGTACGAGGGTGTGAAGGAAAATGTCCACACACCTGGAAGAGAAATAAATAAATAAAGGAAATTTTCCTCACAAACTTATATGCGTGTTTAATTCACCTCACCCGAGGAACACAGCACCGAACAATCAAATACTCGTATAAAATAAATAAACACAATGTAAAATCGAACACCAAATTAATCAAACAAACAAATACACAAAATAAAAGAAACGTAAAGAGGAAGGAAAAAATAAATAAAACGCATTCATTGTCAAAATAATTGCCGCCTGAGATCATCGACTCCAAAGATGATGAAAGCTACGGCTGTCATCACCGTTGACAGATCCCATACACAGGGGAAATGTCAGTGATGACTGGAAAGGCGCCGTTCGGCCCCATAAAAGCCAAGGCATTTGTGAGAAGGGCAAGTAGTAGCAAACAACAAGCAGGAAGCAAGCAAAGACCCGAGAACAATTTAATAAGACAAAGTCAAGTGAAGTCCGAGCGGGTAATAGTTGTTGGTGAAATCAAAGACACAATTTAAAGACACCAAGAAAAGAAAGAAAAATTATAAAATAATAATAACCCCTACAAATTTTTTGATCAACTGTTATTGGTGCCTACTACCGAGGCAAATACCGTGGGGTCGGTTTCCCGATTAGGATTTTAACCCAGAAGGGCCTGACCAAACGTTATAGTTGCGCTCGAGGGCCCAAGCCCAGACAGGCTCGGCCTCACACTACTCCTGGCAACCCATCACCAGAAGAGGCCTAACTGGGTGCTGTCAACGCGACAGCAATGAGGTGACAAAGGCGCTACTACGATCGAGTGTCCCGAACGGGTCTCAACCCAGAGGGAAAGCGTAGTGTGTGAACTACACTAACGCGTCTGTCGGTGGCACCAATCAATTTATGTGACAGATCCTGGCCCGGCGAGTATAACCCGGCACGTTACAAGGATAAGGTGAAAAGTTTTCGACCTGACAATGAAAGCCTGCGATTTTCAGTTAAAAAATGTTTTTTTCCTACCTAATCTTCCTTGACTTTAACACATTTGGTCTAGCGAGTCTCCAATAGTTTTCCTTCCCGAAAGTGAGATTCTAGAAGGCTGTGAAAATATTCGGGATGAATATGTTGAAATATTCGAGCAAATCGTACCCCAAGCCCACAGTTTCACAGGTGCCTTGTCCTAGTAAAAGATTTTTTTTATTCTTTTTTTTTACGAGGGTAGGTGAAAATATTTAAAAGACACTATGGAGATCGTAAGCGCGTGCTCATAGTAGTTTGAGATTTCTATACCACCCTTCGGGACGAGTTTATACTGCAACTAACCTCGTCCACTTACCATGCCATTGCCGATGTGTTCGCATTTGGCAGGCGGCATTCTAATGAAGGTTCCTGTAATTTCCGCTATGTTCGTGTGGTTTCGCGCTGTCAAGAGGTTTTGTCCTTTGAAGACGGGGCAATACATTTTGTTCGTCGAATAATTGAAAAACAATGCTATTTCCCAAAAAAAATTTGTTTCATTTTTCAGTTGTGATAATGAGATCTCGGCGGATATCCTCGTTTCTAATATGCCACGGTAAGATGATCTTTAGCTTCTTCAAGGCATGCCTTTTCTCGCGAATCTGGTATCCAACTGGTCAAGGAGGTTGGAGTAATATTCGCCTGTAATTGTTCTGCCTTTTGCAAGGTAATTAACAGGGTCCCAATCATATTCCAAAACGCCCTGGCCATAACCTTTCCGTCAGCTGCGATCGATCCATTGCTTGGACTGCTGTTTCGTTTCTGGCATGTAGTTAAAGACGCATGTCTCATCTGTAGTGACAAATCACCACACAAAATCAGTCGGATTCATATTGAATTGGTTTTAAGATTGCTGCCAAAATCGTTTGCTCATTTGCTTTCGATCGACAGCGAATGTAGCACCCATCTTGCGCAAAGCTTTCGCATCACTAATTTTTTTTACCAGCTATGTCGCATCTTCGCACCCTTTCTGGCGATATCCCTAAAGCCCCAACTTTCTATCGCCTATCCTCCAAGACGACATCATGCACTTTTTCGACACATCCTTTATGTGGGTCACTCGACCAAGCTTAAATTCATCTGCCCACTTTCAAACGGTTGACATTAAGGGAGCAAAGTAAACTTTTGTCAACTTTGGATGAATTTCTCAAGGGGTTAATCCATCTAAAAGAATTTTATGACCGTTTATCCATTTTAAGGAAAAGCAAGTAAGACATCTACAAAAATTCGTGTAGACAAACGTGGAGAGAGAACAAGTTGAAATTTGCCATATGATCTAATGACACGTGCACCCAGGTAGGAAACAAAAATGTTGGCGATTGTAACGCCACCTTTGTGTCAGGTCAAGAACTTTGCACTTAAGGAGAATGTTGAAAGACGGATTTTTTTTAGGCACATATCCTTGGGCATTATAGCAACAATATTTTGTATACGTTACTAGAAAATCGAACCACTGAACGATCACAGCCGTCACAGAAGCTATCTAGTAATTTCCGTTTCCGCCGCCTCTAAAAAATATTAAACGACACCACGTTTCATAGAAAACAACAACAATCGAAGCCACAAAAAAAAACAATTTTATAAAGCACTTACAGAACTCCTCGTTTTTTTTCTTCTTGTCCATTCAACCGCAACCACTTGTCCAACCGAACCGAACCGATCGCGTCCTACAATTCCCCGTCTTCACCGGTCGCTTGAGGATTTCGAAAACGTTTAGTTTAAAACCTTTTAATCGCCGAAGGGAATTAGTATTCGATCTCAAAACAAAAAAAAAACTCGTTAAATTCGCTTCGGATATTAAGTCAACTGAAGTGCCAACCGATACGGTACGGCCGTTCGAACTTCAAACCGAACGTACTTGAGAGAAAAAAAAAGTAAAAAATCACAAAACTTATCTCACTAAGTATAGATAAAGTACTGGGTGCTGACATTTTTGGTTTGTTTTCATTTTTAATCATAATTTTTGAGCGATGAATTGTTTTTCACTTTTCGCCACTTTATTTGCTCTTTCGTCCGGGGGAGGAGGGTGAGATTGTGTGTGCGAATGAGATATCATCCACGAGATCCTCGTTATCAATTGTTTGTTGTTGTCCGCGTGCTTGTGGCGGGGTGTATTTATTAGGCCCGACACCTCGACTTGCCTTCGAGGTCTTGAAGGTACAGACTAAAGACTGTCGCTGGAATCGTGGACGTTTTCAAAATTAATTCATATTTTAAACAAATACCAGTGAGTATCTGCTTAATTTATGAGAGTGTTTCTTGAATAATGGATTTGGATGCGACGACGTGGTGGACTGGTGTGTTTGCGGTGTAAACAATGGAATTCGAGATACGGACGGGTCGTCGGGGTTCTGTAAGGTGCACTGGTTTATTGTGATAATTGGGACGGAAGGCAGTCGTTTTGGGTTTTGGGTCTTGATAATGTTGATTAGGTGCTTCAGATACAATCTGGAATTAGTTATCACCATTTCACGGGACTTAGTGCCGGTTCATGGTATATCTAATAGACAAGTGGTTGACTGTGACACATCACCTGGTGACTAGCAGCACTCTAACCATTTTATCTACTTCAATGGTAACCAGAATCGTATATCAAAACGGCAGACATTAACTACACAGCAAAAGGCCGTTATCGCGAATGAGAGATTGTTGCTTCGGGCTACTGCGATGTTATGAAATTGATACGGTTCGAAGCATACTAGTAGGTAGCGGTAAGAGTGTAAACAACTCTCAATCGAAAGTCGATTAAGCCATGACCTCAATTTCAATCCAGACGCCCACGAATATCCCTTACTTCACGAGCCTGGGTCCTCATAGTAATATTGCCAGTAAATTAATTCCTGTCAAACGCTCAATTCAATGGCTCAGGTGTTCGATTGTTGACATGGTGAAATGCGCACTATGACCTTCGGGTAGTTCGTATACAATCAAACGAATCGATATTCCGTGGGAAATGATTGGAATTTAAGCATTGATCGAAAAGTACTGACAGCCAGTTGCCACTATCACTCTGATTGACTAACCCAGTAACGACCACTTGTTCGATTGCCGCTTGCGATACATGTATGTTATGTACATACGACGCGATAATGAGTAGGCAGTACGACGGTGCTCCTGGTATGGGGACAAATACAAGGAATTCCAATGTGGGTGCCGAAGATAAAAGTTCTCATACCATGTTGTGCCGACATTGTTTGACAACGGTTCAATTTATCATCGACTCACGTGTCGTGGTAATCGGAACATGATATTTGGATACTAGTAGATGGACGACTTGTGCATAATTGATGGGATTTTTGGGGACTTTTTGCGGAACTTATGGCGACAGAAAATAATGGCGTTTTTGAGATTCACTCAGAAATTGAGGGATGATGTAGGAGAGTTGATCCATCAACATGGATTACTGACCTTGTAATTGTATCTTAACGACCTGGCACGTGGGGTTGGGCTCCGATTTACTTGAGCCTGTCGAGTCGTTGGAAGCCTATTTTAATCAAAATATGTGTAAATTGCAATCAAACTTAGCTTAACAGCTTATATGCTATGAGAAGGGAGATTAAGTTGGCACGGAAACCAATATCCCCTCTTGACTAAACCTCATCGCGTGTCCAAATTGTTCGGTCTTTGAGGTTTTCTTTTTTATTTCGCGCAGGTTTAAGAGTTACTTATGATGTTTATCACACAACCTGGACGGGTGCAGATGGTTTGTGTCGAAGATGTCCGTTCACTACTCTCCGGGGGTGGTTGTCCTAGATAGGATTCGAGAGATTCGACTGGATTTTCGACTGGATCGACTGGATCTCCGATACTGGGGCACAAGCAAGTTTCAGTTAGGGCAAAAACGCCGTAAGGCAGTTTTTTAGGATTGAGGAGTACCGCGGAAGTTTCGGTGCGCATTCCCTGGCAATAGAAGGAGACGTATTTGGGTGAACTGTGTGATTGGTGAAGAGATGCTACGGTGCTCTGGTTAGGGTTGAAAAGAGTTTTCAAAGTTAGAATGGCTTCCCTTAGTGGGTTCTCTTAGAGGAACTTGAAGCTGACGCGAATGAGGAGGGATCATTAGTTACGACATTGGGTGGAACATTTAGGCTCTCATGAAGCCGTGTAAAGGTTTTATTCACTTCGTGGTGGGCAATTGAAAGGCCTTCTTGGTGAATCGATACCATGACATTAATTTTGGATTTGTTGTCGATGCAGATGGAATCAAATGCAGCTTTCAATAGGTTTAACCGTGGGAAGGAAGAACTGATCTGAGAAAGATGCGGAGGGATTGATGGGAGTTTTGAGCGATGCAGGGGAGGAGAAAGAGGTTAGGTTAAGAGTATCAGAATATATAAAGTAAAAATATAAAGGGTTTAGGGAGTTGGATTAGCTCGGTATATGGACCGAGTTACGGGCGCGGGTTGAAAGATATGCGACTCCGCTTTATCGGATCTATATGAGTGTGTTCGAGGTTAGCTACTTTAGGGGTAGGGGGTGGGGGAGGATTGTGAGGGAAGTGGCTTTAGTCTAGAATAATTGGGAAATATTGTTACCTTTAACTTCCAGCTAGGGTCTAGATTGGGGGGAAGCTGGATGGGGCGGGTTGTGAGTGGTTTAGTACGTTTGTTGATAGACTTAAAGCTAATACTATTAGAAATTGGCTTTTTGAGCTGATTTTTGTAATTCAAAAAACATCCACAAAACTTAAGGAGACAGCTCCATTGGCCATTTACAAACGAATACAAATATAAATAAGATTGAGTGTGGAGACAGTACAGAAGTCTAAGATGTTGTCTTCAAAAAAACTTATTCACCCACCTGTCAAAAATTAGAAGAATGGTCAGAAATGTCAATCTGCTACAAGCATAGCTTCTAGAAGTTCTATAAGGACCGCAAGGAAATCTACAGGGTGCGCCATCTCATATGGGTCGATGTAAACTTCGAATAACTTCAACAATTGTCCGATTTTCATATGTCATAGCATTTTGGAAACGTCAATTCAGTACAATTTTAACCATAAGAATGCGCTTCACACCAAAGGAATGCCCGGAAAGAGTTTCAATGTTCATTATAGA
This sequence comes from Merodon equestris, assembly GCA_958301585.1. Taxonomy (NCBI): domain Eukaryota; kingdom Metazoa; phylum Arthropoda; class Insecta; order Diptera; family Syrphidae; genus Merodon; species Merodon equestris. The sequence goes on from OY284414.1 coordinate 123,614,625, forward strand.
TGAACGCTCGATTGTGCTAACTCAACGTGCGTATCGTGCAGAATATCGTGATCGTGTTGCCCGCAAAAAAGATACAATTCGTCGTTGGGCCTCGAATTTTTTTCAATTTGGTTCTATGGCAAGCCCTCGTGAGCAACCTAGGCCACGTCCGCGGCGTTCAAACTGATTTATTCAGTCTGTGAAGGCCAGTGTTCAAGAAGACCCAAGTTTGTCATATCGGCGCCGTTCGCAGCAGTTAGGCATCAGTGGGAACACTTTGCAGAGAATTTTAAAGGATAATCTTCACTTATTTCCATACAAAGTGCAGATAACTCAAAGAATTTTGCCACAAGAAGAGCCACGGCGCTTGGCATACGCACAAAATGTCGTTGCAATGATTAATGCCGGAGAGCCGGAGTTCTGGCAGCAAATTTTGATGACCGATGAGGCATATTTTACGCTCTCTGGCTCAGATAATAAACAAAATTGTCGCTTCTGGGGCACCGAAAATCCTCACATTATTCACGAAGAGCCGCTTTATGATCAAAAAGTGACTGTTTCTGCCGATGTACGCGCTAGAACTATCATTGGACTGTATTTCTTCAAAGTTGGCGATACAGTGGATGGCGATCGATATCCGTGGATGTTGGCCCATTATGTGGTCCCAAAAATGCGTAAAAAAGGCTTATTTCACTTTTGGTTTCAACAAGACGGCGCGACATGTCATACTGCGGACAAAACAATGAACCTTTTGCGTAAAAAGTTCCCTGGAAAATTGGTGTCAAAAAAGGGCGATATTGACTGGCACCCGAGATCGCCGGATTTGAATCCTCCAGACTTTTTTCTTTGGGGATACTTGAAAAGCAAGGTGTATGCTAACGGCCCCAAGACAATAGAACAGCTCAAAAGAAACATTCGTGCGAAAATCGCAGAAATTTCGACCGAAATGCTCGAAAATGTCATGGAGAATCCACGAAAACGAGCCCATTTTTTAATCAAAATAAATTGTAAAGGTTTGGATTGACTAAAAGTTTTTGAATTTCCAAAATCGGTTGAGAATTGTTGAAGTTATTCGAAATTTACATGGACCCTGAACTTCAATTCTGGACTGAATTTTGCCAGTTTAGCGCCGCCCCATCGTTTATTAATCCAGAGAAAACAAGTTGAATAAGTTTAGCACCGGATTGCTAAGAGTCTTGGCTCACCCACTTTACTGGGTGCGCTGATCTTAACACATTTCCATACACGGTTTCGGGAACAAATCAAAATCTCTTGGGCCGTAAGTTCTCTCCATGTAAGTCACCGGACTCTGACAGCATCATCACCATCAAATAATTTGAAGCGTGTAACACTCCCTCCATAGTGGTTACGTGCTTCTTAGTTACGTTCCCTAGTCTTAAAGACTACTTGATCTGCACACTCGCAAGCTCCTAATGATTAATTTAGAACCCATAACATGTCTACCTCAAGGGGTAATCCACAAGGTTTTCTCGACGACGAACTTACAGAAGATGCTATCGAGAAATTTGCTTCATACGCAACCGCACAATTTATATGCTCTTAACCAAAGTCATCAGACAACAATTAGAGATTGATCTCCTCACCTTGAAGAGGTGGAGTTATCTTACCTTTTTAATGGCATGACTATCAACCAAATTCTAGTCGAATTAGAAAGCAAGATCATTAACTATCGGAGCACGTAACATAGTCGCTGAGCATATTGCCATAGAAGAGCTCTGCTATTTCTGCTTGCAAATCTAACATCGGCACAAAAAAATGTACTTATCCCACTATTGAGTTCGGAAACATGGCTCGTTGCCGCCTTCCATCCAGAGAGCAATGGAAGGCCTGATTTTTGTCCCTATTTTTACGCGAGCCTCCTTTGAAGGCGTAGTGAAGGAAGGCGTACTGAAGGACTATAAAATCAGCTTCAACAACTCAGTCTATCTAGAGTCATATTCAGTTCGCCATCAAAGCCTTAATAAATGCAAGAGGGAATCAAAACGCATCATGATTGGGATCACTATCCTAAGCCAGCCAGGCTCGGGCTCACCTCCAATATCCGAGTCGTAGCTGTGGGTCGCCCGGTAAAAGTTCAAAGTTCGATATCGAATCGTAGTCTATGCTGCCATTGACCCGACACATTTACACCGCCAAACTCGCCATACTGATTAACAGCCAAGGCCGCAGTTAAGGCAACACTGGAGCCATTCAACAAGAGGTGTCATTTTGAATCTATGAAAAATGCAAATGCAAGGTTGATTCAAGGAAATTTATATCATCAAATGAATGCAACAAGATTCAATTGAAACAAAATGATTCATCTTCACACTTATTCCCATAAGCCAACTCCATCACAACGCTCTAATGAACCAGCATCTCGTAGGCCTTCACAACCATATGCAAGTCCGACCGCATGTTCCACTTTATCCCACTCCGTCCGTCATCGCATCGTCCACTGATTCCCGTACGAAATTCCATTCAATTAACATCTCAATTGCACAAACCAATTAAAACCCTTCCCACGCGAAAAACAAATTTAAAGAACAACAAAACACAAACCGCCGTCTGCTTCATCCGAGACCGGCCATCCGACAGACCGCTCATCTGTCCCCACTTTCCGCCCGCGCCGCTGCTGCCCCAATCATCGCTCGAACTAAATACTGCGCCAATTAACTTGTTAATGTTCCTAACAAATTCGCAAATCATTGAAACTCGTTCCCCTTGCCCCGATTCCCGCCCGATGCGCGACGGCTAGGTTGTAATTAATTCAAATGAATAAAAGGTTTCAGCCAAACCAGAAAAAAACGCGCAAACATACGAGTACGAGTAGATATAAAAGGTAAACAATAAGATGCACTTACCCCTCAGTTCCACTTCGGTGAATGGTTTCTTCTTCACCGACTGAAAATAAACAAACAAGAGATAAAGATAGAAATATTAATTCAAGACAATCCTTAGCCGCTTACCTTCGTGGCCCGTTTCCCCAGTAATGCTGTTCCCAGCATCTGAAATGGTAGAAAACAAGAAAATCACGGTAAATATTGTTTATTCCTTTCCATAGATTCGGGGTTAAGTCAGAAGATACAAAGAAACACAAAAACAATCCATGCACTGAACAGACGGCAAAAATCAAGGACACGAAACAAGTGTTCAGGTGTCGAACATGTCGTTCTGGATATGACGGTATTACCGTGCGCCTAATTGTATTTTTAGCCACATCCGTCAATCTTTACATCGAGCATTCCCTGTCCCATTTCTCTTTTCTGCGATGGTCGACCGATGTACGTTTATAGCTTGTGGAATACGTCTTTGCATCGTTGGCTTCTAGGAACTGCCGAGATCCACGGATCACGTACAATTGTGAAAGAAGACGAATTGATATCGCAGAAATGCGCGGTTGTAAATCAAAATGATTTTGACGTTACGCGACAGGAACAGATTAGTTTTATCGTTCTACTTGACGGTATGCAACGGCGGCGAACGGCTGCGATGGGATTCCGGGAGATTGTCTTGTTGAAGTTGTTTCTAATCCAATCGAATGTGTTGGCACGAAAATGGGACTTGTTTAATGATGACAGGTGATCATTAAAAATTAGGATGTGAAATAGTGTTGTGTTTCGGGTAGAAGGCGAAAAGATGAAAGGCGCAAGGCGTGATGAATCGATGCAGTTAGAAGATTCATTTAGAGTTAGGTAACAAGTGTGAAACGATCTGTCGAAATAGCCATTGACATGTGGCAGGCTTTGCCATAAAGAAGCTAGCCTATTAAAGTTAACCACTGACGCAGTCCGCTCCAGCCACCAAAAGCGTAAATGCTGTCGTACGACGTCTCCCCGATCTTGGTGCGACACTGATCTACTAAACCTGAGGCGCTCGGGCGCACGGAGCGCAACATCACGTTCGTAGAGGAGTCGCCTCTCCACGGACTTTCGGGGCACATGGAAGATTAGCGGAACCGCCAATTCATCCTGGACCAGCCCACATTGATCCAAATATAGGAATGCCTATGGGGGGACAAAGCCGCTAAGACGCACTTTCTCGTGGTATATGTAATTAGGGCAGTAAGCCCCGGAGATCAGGTTATTGACCGAAGCCATTGCCCTCGCAACGTAACCTCGGATCAGTTTTATTAGAAAATTATCCACCCGTACAATCCTGGCCCTTTTGAATAGGATCTCTCAGATTCGGGTGTTCTATGTAATCCAAGACAAGTTCTGAGGCATTGTCTCTCAAACACCCTAATTCTTTCCATTAAGCTGGCTCTAACATTGAGCTCACACGGAACATCCATATGCAGTCATGGGCCTGACTAAGGTCATGTAGCAGATTACCTTCACTCTCAAATCAAGTTGGCTGCTATGGAACAGCCATTTTGTGAGAGCGAAAGCGCCCCGGGCCCTCACCAGAGCAGCATCTACATGCTTGTCAAAATACAGATACTAGTCTAGCCAGATTCCAAGATGCCTGATTATACTTTGTTTCGGCAGTGGACGCCCGTCCGGTCCAAGAATTAAAAACCTGCACCAATTTTTTCTAGTGTCTCGAGAGGTCCCAGACAAAGGCGTTCTGAACAAAATAGTTTAGCAGTTGATTTCCAACTTCCAGTCATCACAATACTGCTGAATTTGTTCGAAGTCACGTTGCAAGAGAGTAACAATGATGTCGATCGTTAGACCTGATCTGTACGCGATTAAATCGTCCGCATACGCTATTGAATGGCGAAGAGAAGCTATCAGATCACTGATCACCAGTGATCGATATCATTTTGAAGGCAGAAGAGATGAAGAAGGACTCTGTTTTCCAAGTCGCGGTTTGGGCGAATGCTGTCATTCACCATATACACTTCCTGGAATACAGCTCCCACTGTCGCCACCTTTTCCTGGGGATCCTCGATCAGGAAGAAATCATCATCCAAGACGGCGCTCTCTGGATCGATGCTAACTGTCCGTAACAAGCGTTCATTGTCTGAGGTCCTCGGAAGCTTCAGATCCTGAATGTCATTCTGATTGTTTCTCCGAAAGATTTTATTTATTTGCGGGAACATACTCGCGCTGTTGGATTTTACAGCCAGAATTCTGTTGTTCCAATGCAAACTTACAGATATTCTGTAACTTTCCTTGATCAACTGTTGGAGATTTTTAATCAGTGACTTTAGTGTCCTAACCTCCGAGTTTTGTCTGTCGGTAAACCGCCTGTACAAGAGTTTGAGTTTTGTCAGGAGTCTACTTTTATGTCTGTGTAGTGCGTCAATTGTCGCTTTTCGGTACGCGTTCATGGTATCGTGCTTTCATTGGCGTGGTATCGCACTGTTCATTGTCTGTTTAATAGTATCGTCCATTTGTTTGAGGTACCTGTCAATCTCATAGTTTGACAGGTTCCTATTGGACGGTGGAAAGGAGGCGCTCGAAATGAGCGCTCTCATCAGGGAATTGGCAAAGCGTGGCCAGCGCGCCCTATTGTAATCATAGGGATACGTTTGGACGTACTCTGCCATTTCCGTAAATTTGTCTGGTAATTCGGCACTTAGTCCGCAATGGTCACTGTTGTATACGAAGGTCTGTAGACAGTTAGTAGACCATTCGTTTGTGTCAGCCAGTCTCAGCCGAGATTCAAGCAGCATGAGATCCAGATAGGAGCCGCTCCTAAGATTCGAAGGACTACACGTTGCAAATTATCGATTGTTTCATGCGTAGTGTGTTCAGAGACTACAAAGGCGATAATCTGTTAAGGGCCCGGTTACATTTTCCAAAAAAACTGCATAGGAAAATCAGCTTTCTTACATTTAAGTCTCGTGGTTAGTCTCGTCAATTTGAGTCGTTAGCGTGACCAAAGGATTTTTGGGTGCTTTAAGCCTCTTCACTTAGTTATAATATACAAAATATAAATGTAACGCAAAAGTCATATTGCATTTAGTATGGTCTTTTGAACATATTGCCGCTATAGTTGACAGCAATTCTGTGTCGAAATGATCACAGTCACTTTGCGGTGCGTACGACGACATAATTATGGCAAGCTTACATAGGCTAGGGTAGGGTAAGGTAGGTTAGGGTAAGTAGTAGTAGGGTAGTATGTATATAAAAAAAAAAAAAAGATATATTATATATTAAATATATATTATGTATATAATTCATATATATATATTTTAGTTAAGGTAGAATAAGTTAGGTTTAGTTACATTAAGGTAGGTTTAAGTTTTATATATAATACAAAAAATGATCATATGCTAAGTTTTTAATAAAAAACATTTTTCTTAGCTTAAGCTGGATATAGTAATGTTAGTGGTAAGTTGATATAAAGGGTCCGCCAAATAATTTTTTTTTTTGAAAATGCTATAAAAAAAACTACTGAATATTTTCTCAAATTTCTTTTTTTATTTGAAAGTACAATCCTTCCGGTTAATAATGGAAAATAATTTCATTCAAATGGCTGCCTCGGCTGGCCATCCAGTAGCCTACACGATCGGTCCAATTTTTAAGCACATTATCGATTGTGTGCAGCTGTATTTCACCAATGGCTTCACGAATATTGTCCTTTAAAGCGTCAATTGTCTCTGGCTTGTCGGCGTAACACTTATCTTTGACGGCACCCCACAAATAATAGTCCAACGGTGTCAAATCGCAGCTCCGAGGTGGCCAAACGAAATCAGCTCTGCGGCTGATAATGCGATCTTCAAAAACAGGGCGCAAAACATCGAGTGTAGCTTCGGCTGTGTGGCACGTAGCGCCGTCCTGTTGAAACCAAATGTTGCCAATATCCTCCTCTTCAATTTTTGTGAACAAAAATTCGTTTAACATGGCCCGATAACGATCGCCATTGACTGTAACGGCCACTCCTTGCTCATTTTCGAAGAAAAATGGCCCAATTATGCCTCTGGACCAAAATCCGCACCAAACAGTGGCTCGTTTTGGGTGCACCGGCTTTTCAATGTATGCGTGCGGGTTTTCTGTGCCCCAAATGCGACAATTTTGCTTGTTTACATACCCGCCAAGATCAAAATGAGCTTCATCTGATAAGATGATTTTTTTGGCAAAATCGGCATCTTCTGTAAGTCGATCGCAGGCCCACTTAGCGAAGCGTTGTTCAAGCATATACACAACCATATTCGTTCAGCGGAAGAATAAAACTAATTATCTGTCAAATCAGACATGAGCTAAGTGTTACCATTTACGAAATAAGCACTACTTGAAAAAAAAAGTTAGATGGCGGACCCTTTAGTAGTCAAAAGACATAGATTTAAGTTGTTACGTCTATTTTAGAGTGTCCGCCTAGGGCCAGTAAGATATCTAGATTGTTAAGATAGTTAGTTTTTAAGCATTTTTGTCTAGGGTAAGATAGATCTAAGAAATTATGAATAAAAATGAATTAAAAACTAAAAACTAAAATTAACGACGACATAATTAAAAGCTCAAGTTCAGCAAGAATTATACCCAATGCCTAGCTTCGTTTCTGGATGCTGGAAATGTATGAACCGGATCATGATTTTTTGCACAAGTGATGAGGCTCATTTCCATTTGGCTGGATATGTTACCAAAACTGTCGCATTTGCCATCAAGTAAGAAAAACCTCTCCACGAGTGACAGTTTGATGCGGCTTTTAGTCTGGCGGTGACATTAGTCCATATTTTTTCGAACATGATGCTGGTTTCAGCATAATATGGAGCTCGCTTTAAAGTTTCTAAGTTTCAGCAGTGATGACCCCTCACATGTTCGGATACCTGTTAGCTACTTCAGAAAGCTTCTGATGGGATCACAAAGTGTATTGATTACAATGTGAGGAGCATTTGTATTTTTTTTTCTGCGGCGTAGATTAGACACCGAGATGCAGCGAGAAATGCTGAGTCTTGTTGTTTTCCCGAACAGTTTGCAGGCACTGCTGGATGTTTTTTAGTAAACGTATAAATTCTGTTTTTTTTTTACTTTATTGCACGCAAAATCTTAAGGACAAAAATTATACAACTACGTAGTAACAAAAAGATTTTATGAAATAATTAATTCAATTGTCGAAAGACAAGTGGCGAATGATCCATGAGAACAAATTTGATATTAATGTAGGTTGAGGGTCATTAAGTGAAAAAAAAGTCAATTCAATATTTTTGATTATAATATTGTACTTATAAATGAAATTCAATGATAGCTAACATATACATACATATGTATAAGATCTCAAAAATTCAATCAACAGAAAAAAGAAAAGAAATACACCAAAACATACGTTTACACTATAACATTTAGCAATGAATCTATTTCCTCAAAATTAAATGTAAAGAGAAATAGTTTCAATTTTTTTCAAGAAGGTCGCTTCGATTGTCTCACTTCCTGATTAAAAGATAAATTAATTATTAAACAAGCGGAGCGCAGTGACATTACAGAAATGAGAAAAATGTGATTTTTTTACGATAGGTACGCTTACTAAGTACTGCTTATTGACACGTAAGTAATGGGAGACATACCATCTTGAGAAGTAATAACCAGATCTGATAAAAAATACTTCAAGAACTACATAAAAATATATTATAAATATTTTAGAGGAAGAGTATTAGGTCTCTTGAACAACTCAAAATTATGAGTCCTACGATTAACGATTAACAGGTCACGAATCGCGTGTTTTTGATTAACAATTAAGGCATCTATTTTATTACCCCAACAAGTTGGTCCATATTGCAGCTTTGAATTAAATAGGCCCTTATAAACTAGCCTTAAGATGGGTAGGGTGCAATATGGACTAAGATAATAAATTAGACGTAAAACAAATATTTGAAACTTTCAACTTTTTCTATATTAAAGCAACTAGCCGAACAGTTATTAATAGCATTGTAAGAGATGTTATGAAGTTGATGTAAACAAGTATACAAATTATTCTTAGTGTAATTAGGGGAATGATATGTTAACTCAATTACTTCAGATGGGGCGCCAGAAATGTTGAATATCATAAATTTGGTTCTTTGACTTGTGATAAGCTTATCAGAATCATACCATTTTCGAAGAATTTCTAAATCATAGTTAACAGACGCACACAAATTAAACAGGTTTAATTCGGAGTACGACAAAGATGTGTCATCAGTAAAAGCTGTTACTTTACCTTTAAAGCGTTGGACGAAAAGAAAATTAACATAAATAATAAATAGGATCGGACACAAAAGAGACCCTTGTGGAATGCCTAAATTTATAACTTTTTCCGAACTACAGCTGTTTTTAATTTTTACCAACTGTTTACGATCTCTTGGATAAGAAACAAACCAGTCGTATACGCAGCATCGGAAACCTATGCTATATGTATATTGTAATTTTTGAAATAACTTTCTATGACCCACCATATCTAATGTTTTAGTCATATTAATAAATAAAGTGGCTGCTATCCCGGACTTGTTTAAAGTTTCATATACATAACTCACTACTTGCAAAGCAGCGTCTTCAGTCGACCTTCCTTTTCTGAAACCATATTGAGAATCACTCAGGAAATAAAAAGGACAACATTCTCGTTTTCATGGATTTCTCAAAAACTTTGGCAAACTTTGACAGAAAAAAGATAAATAGGGCGATAGTTGTTGGACTCGTGGTTTCGCCTTTTTTGAACAGTGGAACGACAATGGCAAGTTTAAGTGCAGCTGGAATTATACCTTTCTGGATGCCAAGGTTGAAAATATACATTAGGATATCAAAAACTTTATACGAAATCTTCTTTAAAATATAATTGGAAATCATATCATTTGAGCTGGAACTAGATGTTTTTAGTGACATAATATTATGAATTTCCAATGAAGTAAAATCTTCAAAGAAAAAGCTTTGAGCGTTAAGGCAATCTTCAATAATACTATCTGAACATTGACATGAGTTTCCTGGAGAAGTATAATTAATATTGGCATCTTTATCTAGGTCAGCGGTATTTTTCCGAATTTTTCCAAAAACCCATATAAGTGTTATCAATTCGCATAAAGGGCAAACAGGAAGCGGAAATGAATATACGGTCCACAAAAACATCACAAATACCCGTACAAACAAATAAAAACAGAACTAGTTAAGACGAATGTAATGAGCCCATATTTAATAGGTTTACTAATAGGCAATACTCTCCTACTTTCGAGTTCCATCATCCGAGTACCAGCTCAGTAGTACCAGCATACATGGGTGTTTCAAATCTAAGGTCGCAGATATGTATGTTTGAAAGTAATGTAAATACCCATTGTGTCTAACATCCCTACCGCAGCTAACAAAAAGTGGTAATAACATTGAAACGCCTGAACAGATCTTCATAAAACAAAAAAAAATCATCAAAATCGGTCCATTCGTTCAGGAGCTACGATGCCCTATCTGTGGCATCAGACACACAGACAAACAGACACGTCAAACTTATAACATCCATCTTTTTGCGTCGGGGGTTAAAAATTTAAACAAAAGCTCCACAGATTTCCACAGATGTGAGACCTCAACAACACTATATGATACAATGACTGACTTGAGCGCAAGTAGCTTCCTGTCGGTTGGTAAAACAACGTTTATAAACGGTCTATAAGTATGGCAGTCACTTTTGGATTGGATTTGTTAGAAAGTTTCATGTATCCTATAAGAGTTGCAAGGGCTTAATGGTTTCCCTCTGGATGCTCGAGACGAGAAGTGCTCCACCGATGGCTTGATCCTTCGCCGTATAAAGCCATATTTGTTTTAAAAAATTGCCATCTGAAGTGTTCTCACATTAAGCAAGAAAACTGAATTCCAGCTTTACGATTATAGTGCTATTTCAGTGCGCTGCAACAATGTTGACTGACCCTTTTGCTTACAAATGGTGTTATAGAGAGGGACGACATTTATTGTCAGCTGATAGCGCTCTCCTACCGCAAACAAATGACATACAGCCAATAACATACATAGGAGCTTTATTACGTGATGAATTTCGTGTGTAATTTTTGAAAGAGAGACTTTCCACTTTGAAGTTATATTAAGAATAAAATTACCGACAACACTACACAAACGATTTATAGACTAAAATAAAAAATATCAGAGCTCAAATGTCGAAATACAGCAATTATGTGAAAAAAATTGGCAGCTATTTTACTCCATAACTAACTTCAGCGCTTGAACCTTGGACTAAAACAATAATATAAAATATAAAATGACACCTCTTATTGGATAGAGCTATATGTAGTTTATACTACAGCTTGACCGCGAAGATAACTGTGACCTACAGTGACCTGTTGTTTCGAAAGTGAAATCAAGGATTGTTCCCCTAGGAATATAGGTAATTCCCTTAGGAGACACTACCTCTCTGGGAAAGGCAGGTTTTCTAAAGTGTCAGAAGGCAACCCATTCATATGGTATGTGTTTTGTAGTTTCGTCATCCCAATGATTGAGCCTGGACTTAGCCTGGAAGAAAAGTTTGCGGGGATGATGTCTGCGACTGAAGTGTGCTGAAAATAGTTTTTTCAAGGGCCGAACGATTTTCTTCAACGGACACAGTCCTTGAATTCTGTTCCCCTGGGAAAGATTTTATGATTTTTTTCTATATCTGAAAGCTTATTGAATTTAGATTAAAATTGCCATAGAAAGGCTCACCACCTAACCTTCAGAGAAAACCTTCTTGTGTTTTAGTACCCACTAGAGTTTGAGTTCGTTTTTCTTGGCGAGGTTACACGCAGCACTGTCCTGTCCATCTATGATTGTTCTTCTGTGAGCACAGTGCTGCTTGAATTTCGATAAATATGTTGATAGTAAGAATTTACAGAGTGCATATCACCCTCAAATTATGAGATCAATACACCAAATATCTCGTTACTATAGCTACAATCCAAAATCATGCAAAAAAATTCATAAGAGGCCTTAGCATTACAAAACCGATAAATTCGCCGGAAATCACGGAAACTTCTCACCCTGTCTCAACTTATTTCTATACAAAAAAAAAAACCAACCAATCAACTGCTTAAGGTTCACCGCAACAGTCGCCTTGCAGGAGTTCACATAAATAATGGAATCTGCCGTCAGGCATACTATCAAATTCTATCTTTGGCCAAACCAGTTTCTCTTTCTAAGTACGACCTATACTCGCAGACATTCCAAACCAATAACCATCGATCCGCTAGTTCCCACTTTTGCCCATCTCCTGGCAGCATACGGATCCCGCGTTTAAAAACTCCACATCTTTTGAGGCGACCCAATTTTTGGCATTTTCGAAAGATCAAAAGTTCTGTTCAGAGCCACCGATAGTCAAAATGGGTGATCTGAGTATACGCCGGCGCGGTTACAACGTCGCATTTCATTGTTTCCAGGTAATTTTTAGCGAACTAAGCTAAATGTGGTCGAGCGTTCTTGTGCTGCAAAATTATTTTGTTATGTCTCTCGTTGTATTGTGACCTTTAACAGTCGACTTATACGTATTAATAGGTTCGGTAACGAGCTCCTCTGATGGTTTTCCTAGTTGTAGCAGCTTGTAATATACCGAGCCGAGCTGGTCCCACCAAACACACGCTAGCCCTCGAGCATGGCCACAGCTCTCTACGATTTCTTTAGTTTTGAATTATCGTAATCATTATTGGATTATCCAGTTTGCATCGCTAGTCACATTACCATGCAGAAAACTCTCCCTTCTCTGCCGGTTTCTAATTTGATATTTCTGACCAGCAAGTTGCGCTAGCGCCATCTAATGGAATGAACTAGTTATGCCTATAAGTCATATACCACAATCGAAGGCGCTGAATGAGGTGGGCAAGGTAGATTCGATGCGTAATAATGAGAGTCTTCCATCATCACAATTGCTTATCACGTGAGCATTTCCTTGAAAAGTGTTCGTTTAGCCCTTGTAAAAATAGGGTTATCCAATTTGTAGCTTAGATATGTTGACCAAGCTAGCAGTCGATACTTCAAAGTCTAGTCTTAGATTTACCATTTTATAATAGGGATCGCTTAGTAGCCGTCGAATGTGCTCAAATTATAAAAACTTACTATAAAAATAGTGCTCAGAATGCACATTTACAGTATTATGATCAGAATTTAGTCGACATAATCGATCATCTAAGTATACTACAGGCCCGAGTTATAGCCCAATATGTGTTAAAAAGTCATTGAAAATTACCTTGTAAGAATCGAGTCCTGCAAAAACTTTCGTGGGAACATTTGAATCATATTATACTTAATTCCAAATGGCAAGATCGGAGCAATATAATGAAATAAAAATTTGATCATAATCTAAATTTCAAATCCGTTTAGTTCAAATTTACTTTCGGAAGCACAAACTGGATAACCGTAAAGAAAGCCCCAAACTTTATCAGATATGATCATGAAATAATACGCTGATATTAGCAAACAACGAGGGTTATTTTTAGATAGTAAATAAATTACAAAATATTTTAAGCACCAAAAGCCTTGAACAACAAAGCTATTAAAAACTACGTTGATAATATGACAGGAGCATATCCAACCACAGACTTCCGATTAAACACATTTTTATTAGATCCGGATCTCACGGTAAACAATGGATCCATGAAAATATATTAAAATTAGCGGTAAGTCAATAAACCTGCAGATAAACACACATTATCGTCAACGTAAACAGCTCTCCTTAGCTTGTCTATGCGAAAAAGAACATTTTAATTTGTTGTGCAAACATTTCGAAAATATATACCTACGAGTGGGTATACCTCATATATTCACCAAACTTTGCCCCACTACAATGTATTGTTCAGGTTAATAACTGAATTTTCTAAGTGTAGTGCCGAATGTGATCACTCTGGCAAGACTACCCTTTTATCCTTCCACAGTGACAGTGTATTTTCTCGTTTTTCAGTTGAGATTAAAATTTTCCTAATGTGTTGGCGCTAGACTAGGCTTACACGTTAATGTCATTTCAATAAAAGCCGAACAATTCAAATCGACAATGAGTGTCTACAAACAAACAAGTTCCACTCGAATGCTTGACACTCCCACTGAAGCGCGAACGAAATTCCATTCTCTGCCAACTTTTTGGCTTTTCTGATTGTTATTGCGATTTTTCGTGCACACATGGCATTCTTCGTCTTAATAACAACAGTATCGGACGGGAAAGGAAGTATGTTATAACGACACACAGCTGTTTTAGGAATGATCCTCAACTAATCCCCACAAGTATTTTATCGTCGTTTTCGACTTTCGCCCTAAACTTTCGACATTTAACGACCGACCTGATAGCGGCTGCACTTTTGAGTGAAAACAATCGATTTATTTTTGGCATAATGTCTGAACCGCAAATAGCCGGTTGTAGAAGATCAATTGCTTGAGTCTGACGTTGCTATCTGATGGTTGCTGTTGTTGATTTTGTTTTCCAATGCAGAAATAAACAGGCTCGGGATGATATAAATAATGCAAACAAGTTATTTAGCTGTCCATTGGCGATTTAGAAAGATTTCTTTCGAGTTCGAATATTTCTGTTTTGGTTCGAGTGATGTGATTTGCAAATGTCATAGGTCATTGCAGAGTTTGATGTAGGTATACAGGCGTCATAAGCATTTTGTTAATTTTCTGAAGAAGATCGAAGACTTTATCCTAAATTGCTTGCCTTACATGTTCCTTCCTTGACTACTAAGCTGTCATCCTCCTAAGAACCCAACTCTACCACTTGAACCAGAAAAAACCTCACGACTCTATGAACATAGTTTTGGAACATGCCCAAAATACAAAAAGTAGGCAGTCAAAGAAACCTAATTGAACAGAAACCGCTTAAGCCGGCCTGCTCTATTCAGGTCATCGATCTTCTAAAGATCTTGCGCCATAAACACATAGTTTTGCTTCAGCAACCGTCAACCATTTCAACTGCCCGCCGAATAATAAACTCTCTGTTTTCCGTGGAAAAATTTGTCAACCAAACACGAAACAAGAATTCAGACGTGTGCCGTTGTCGAGCAGAAAATAAACTTAAACTTAAATCAGCGTCAAAGCAGAATTGTCCTCGTTAACCCAAATACTTCGATAGATGGAGCATTCCTTTCATCTAGTTCCACATGATTGAGTGCAGATTAATTAACTGCCACAAGTGACACAAGTCAGTGCTTAATCACATCAACGAGCGTCTGTGGTAAGTGTGTGACGCAGCCATCTAGAATAATGTACACCCCAATATCAGTCACCAATCGCTGATGACTCTCACAGAGGTTTGCTTATTCAATCTTATGTTCCAATTATGGCAATAATGACAGCAACACTCAATTCCCACACATCGAATTCGAACACTCCCACTCGCCAGTGAAAATGCGTCCCGAATTTCAATCGAAACGTCTCATGAGAACAATGACATCGAATACTAATTTCGTGATAGGAAATCATGTTGATGACACCCATGTCGCATAAATGCGATGACCGCGTCAATGCCCAGAATCGGTAATGAACCGGAAATAAATATTCAGAGATAATAAAGGTTATTATTGAAGCCTCGGCAGTAAACAACTGATTAGTTCTGTCGTTTTTCGTTTGGCTTCATAATTTCGTCTTTATTCACTTCGATCAAATACAAAAACTCATATTTATTCAAGAGACAGAAACGTTCTTATGCGATCGTTGAAGGGTACAGGTGTTTGACAGCCTATATGTGATAATGACGCAATGTTGACAGTTCATTGACACGATTCGGACAATATAGAATTCGAGGGTATCAGAACTGTCAAAAGTGAAATTGCTTCGACGAAGCACCTTTTTTTTTTAATATATTAAAAATAAAATTAGAAAGTAATTTTACGTAAAAGTTCATATGAGCATGAAATACGTGACTGACAGTTCGACATACGAACAGATTACGTCCTCGACAGAGTGTAAAATTGTAATTGATATTCCGAACTCGCCACTTGCAATTAATTCTATGGGCATTTCACAATGAGACAATTATTTCTTTAAATTCACCGAACTTTTTTTCTTTTTACGTCAAGTGCTTGTTTAGACGTCATTGCAGCTGTTTAAAAAGATCAAGATGTATTGAGTAAGAACGTAAATGCGTAATATTCGGTTGATAAGAAAAAATGCAGTCTGAATCAGTTGGGAATGACTAAGTGAAATCCATTCCTATCGCAAGCCTATGTTGGACAATATGCGTATACATAACAAAAATTTTGTGATCATCTGAGTATCATGTGTAGAAAAAGGGATCCGCAACTTCCCAATAGATAGCGCTAGTGATGCATGCTGGACAGAAATGTCAACAACTCCACACTATTACATTTGTCACACGAGGGTGGTCCGATAAGTACTTAGCCTCACCGCCAGATGGCGCCAGTATCGCAAGAGCAACTTACTATCGTGTAGTACATTCAGTAGGCGGCTACTGTCGAAATTTCAGCCGGATCGGACACGTAGTTTTGTTTTGACCACGTGTGGAAGCGCGAGTGTCCGCGGATTTTAAAAAAATGGAAAAAGAGCGGTCGGTGATTCGATTCTCGTTTTTGGAAGGGAAATCGCGCAGCAAAATCAAAGAGCGTTTGGATGCTGTGTACGGTGACTCTTCTCCGTCGATGGCGACCATCCAAAATTGGTTTAACGAGTTTCGACGTGGTCGCACGTCGGTTTTTGATGAGCCACGTCCAGATGCCCCGAAAACGGCTACCACGGATGATAACGTGACAAAAATCCACGATCTCGTATTGGCAGACTGCCGATTAGCCGATAGCTGAGACAGTAGGCATTTCAAAAGATCGCGTGGGACATATCCTGCATGAAATTTTGGGCATGAGAAAGCTGTCGGCGCGATGGGTGCCGTGTTTGCTCACTCCGGACAACAAGCGCAATCGTGAGACCACTTCAGAGCAGTGTTTGACGCTGTTTAAGCGCAATCCGAAGGAGTTTCTGCGTCGTTTCGTGACAGTCGACGAAACATGGATCCACTGGTACACATCAGAGACCAAGGAACAGTCGAAACAGTGGACTTCACTCGGCGAACGTGCTCCGAAGAAGTCGAAAACTGTCCCGTCGGCCGGAAAGGTGATGGCCATCGTTTTCTGGGATTCGCAAGGTGTGATCCACACCGACTACCTGGAGAAGGGCAAAACGGTCACAGAGCCGATTCGACGCCGAATTGAAGAAAAAACGGCCCCACTTGTCGAAGAAAAAATTGCTCTTCCACCATGAGAACGCACCGGCTCACACCTCCGCCCTCGCCACGGCCAAATTGGTCGAATTGGGATACGAACTGCTACCCCATCCACCGTATTCTCCAGATTTAGCCCCGTGCGACTTTTTTTGTTTCCAAACTTGAAAAAGTCACTCGCCGGGCAGAAATTTCAGTCGAATGAGGAGGTCATTGCCGCCACGGAGGCCTACTTTGCAGACCTCGAGAAAACGTATTTTTCAGACGGGTTAAAGAGGTTGGAGCATCGCTGGGTCAAGTGTATCGAGCTAAAAGGAGACTATATTGAAAAATAAATCGCCATTTCTCCAAAATTTTGGTTTTTCTTTTGTAGGCTAAGTACTTATCGGACCACCCTCGTATATCAGTTATATGCACAAAAATGTTGATTTTGAGCCAAACAAATGTCATTCTTTGAAAGTTTAACTTTTCGCTTTAGTTCATTAAAATCTGCGTTACTTCATATAAATTTCTATTAGGGAAAGAACGTGTCTTGAATAGCTGCAATCCTGCAAAAGATGATTTCAATATGTAAAACGAAGAGCGTTCAGGACCGATGAAAACGTTTGAAGACGTCGAAGAAAGAACTCGCAGATCGATTGGCCCAAGCCCGAAAAGATATTTCTTATCGTTACAAGTCTTGGGAATAATCCAAAACGAAGGAAGTCGGAAGCCATATGAGTTGGAGCTGAGAGACGTTAAACGGATTTTTTTCATGAGCAAACTACTGCTCCGACGGCAAGAAAGTAATGATTTTCTGCATCGAATTGGTGATGAAAAGTGCATCCAATACGAGGAATACGTGAAAGCACCTCGGCCATGAATGAAAATCGACAGCCAAGCCAAAAATCGAAATGGGTGAAACTATGACAGAATGACAGAAGCACGCAGCTGAACTAATGGAATGAGCCGAACCTTGAAGGAAAATCCGGCCACAATACGATCAAAAGCCTGATAAAGGGATCTTTCAGCATTACAACACAGGACCACATGTTGGACACACTGAAATGGAACATCATACCTAACCCACTGTTTGCTCCAGACATAGCCCCATAACGTGCCTAAACACCACTCCTAATTTTCAAAGAAGACAACAATTTGGTCGATTCATGGATTGTTTCAAACGGCATACGAGGTTTGTTCAATAAATAAGGTGACTTCTTTTTTTTTTTTTCATCGATATCTATTTTATCCCCTTGTAATCCTCTTTAGATATAATACACCTGCGCTAAAGCTTTCTCCATTCCTCGAAACTTGATCTGCACTGTTTGGTATAGCCTCGAGCTTTTATAGCGATGCGGTCTTTATCGCCTCAGTTGTGACAAATCTCCGTCCTATCATGGATCTTTCCAGTTTTCGGAAGAGAAAATAGTTGCAGGAGAGCAAATCCGGTGGCTGAGCATGCTTTGGTTTCGGCGCACAAACACAAACCCGGACGTTTTACTCGTATTGTATCAGCCAAACGGTGCATAACTTCAAGGTAACATTCCTTAAAGATCGTACGATCTTCCCGAAAGAAGTCCACGCCATTTGGCTGTTTCGAAGGAAACAAAGAGCAAAATTTTCGAGCTCGGCGTGCTTTTTTCGATCTTGGCTCGGACTTTGGATTTGACTTTGGTTCCGACGTCATAACAATATACCCATGATCCGTCACCAGTGATAAACCTCTTCAGCAAATCTGGATTGTTAATCATGTTGTTCAACAGCTCCTGAGCGATGCTCATGGGACAGTTCTTTTGGTCAATATTTAGCGATAAGGATAAGGCTGAATTGGGTGAAGTATGTGTCAAGTATGTGTAACCGACTTCACATTTATTGTCCCAAAGATATGCGAGACAAGAAACGTTTTTCAACTACTTTCCAATAGTTTTCCCAAAAGACGATGGTTTCGATAAAACACGAGTCACAGCCTCGGAGAATGTCAATTGATGATCACATTACAGCTGACGCACCTCAAGTAATTTTTGCGTCTCTAGTGAAAACTGGTTAAGGAAGCTTGGTGACGACCCGCTTCTGTGTACGTAATTAACTTAATATTTATAGCAAACGTTTGATTAGATTTTTATTATGCTAGTCAATCGACTAAGATAATCATGAAATTACATACTACAAGGTTGAAACTGGTTATTTAAAATATTGTATGATAACCCCAAGATCACACAGGTTTGTGAGAGAAGGGATAGATCAAAAAAAATGTATGGCATAAGGGCTTATGTGAGATTTCCAAATACCAAGGACACTTAAACAAGGGGAATATTAAAAGTCTATTCATTGCATGCCCTGCGCGTAAAAAGCAATATAGTAATGAAGTAGAACGCGACAACGCATATTTATTAATTAGACAAAGGTTTTCATTCCAGAGCTGCTTTAGATCAAATGACTGAAAACTCAAAACTATCGTTATTATCTATGTCAACTTTTTTCTGTGGAACTCCGGGCTCCTGGTCGATCGGAGATTACGCGACCACGCTCAGCATAGTCACCGTAATGAGAGAGATACGCTTTATTAAAATTCTACAGGATCGATCTAGATTTGTCCCTATCCGGAATGTTGACCACCCTTCTACAATCAGGCCTGGTCGTTACAACCATACCTAGAGCATTGCCAAGTTCTATTCTGCTGGACATGCAAATATGACTGCTGAGCTAAATCTATCGAGCTAACAAATATATTGACAAATGAGCTCAAACGTCCTTGGAGAACCAGAGTCGAGACCGCTTTGAGCCACCTATTTTTTGCGTAGCTCAATTTCTTCTGTTGATGAAAGGGACTAATTGTTTGGTGCTGGCGTCAAACGGCGAGTTTCGGGAAGCTTTCTCAAGGAAACTTTACTTCAAGAAGTTTTTTTTCTGTATCCCGCTAAGGAAACGGCGAAATATAATTTCGATGATTTGGTTCTTGCAAAATTCAAACCTGACATCAGCGTCCAAAGCCAACGCACCAATCTCTAAACCATAATGATTAAGGCATTAGACACCTTACCATAAAGTAATGTTGGCAAGAGAAGAGGAGTTTTTTTTTTTTTATAGGGTTCGTGCAGGTACTAGAGTGTATGCGCTTATGGTGTTTGTCACACAACCTGAACGGGCTGCAGATAGTTTGTGTCGAAGATATCCGTTCACTACTCTCCAGAGGTGGTTGACCTAGATAGGATTCGAAAGATTCGACTGAATTTGTCGCGTTAGTTGTAGTTCACAGTAACTTTTGTTGTTTCCATGTCAATAAGGTGTTGAAAATACACACACAGAGTATGAATTTTGAAGTGATCTTATGCTGCAAGTGTTATCACTTGCACTTTTTGATCATCTCTCATTCACAACTAATGTTGTTGCACAGTTTTTCCGTATAAGAATGGTTCTTGGCTATGGACAGACTTGAACTACACACCTCCCTCTCAACGGTCGATGATGATTAGCATTGGACCACGAACACCCCAAGTTGATTCGTTGTCAATCATCATGCTATCGATTATTAAGAAGAGATGTCATACAAAAATGTTGTCCATCGTGTGACTACTGCCCCTTTAATGCTTATGGACTCTAGGCTTTTTAACTTGAGTCGTCCCAGTTTGAGACAGCGCTCCTTAAAACAATGTTTTTCGACCTGAAAAGTCGTCACGAAAGCGCCTGAACAAAGAATTGCAGATTATACGGCCGCAAGCTCAACCCTTAAAAGGCTACATGAAATCAATCAAACTTGAGACCTAATTATGAGCACGTCGCTAATTCTATTAGCATTTCCAACTAATCAATCAAAGTTTACATAAAAATTACGAACCAATAGTATAAGTTCATAGAACTTATTCTAAACCATACAACAACGTACAAAACAAGGCCTTCAAAAGAGCAATCACAAAGAGGCGATTGTACAATGCTTACGCCATGAGAACATTTTTAGTTGTCGAGAGAAAATTACAGCTCAATTACAGCTCACGTCCACATGAAGTCACAATGTGAACGGAAATATTGTGTCGAAATCCTACTAATGGAGGCATAATCGAAATGATCAGATAAAGAGAGAAATTACAATTGAGGTGTCATTCTAAATTCCGCGCCACTACCGAAATCTCAGCACTTAACTATCACTAGGATAACTTTTATTAGGTACAATTATGCGGATACAATGTGCTGAGACAGTGATAATTCAGTTAAAAAAAAGAACTGGAAAATATTGCGGAAACAAGTTCGTACTGTTTTTAGTCATTATCGGGCGTATAGCTATAACGAATTTGATCGATAAATTTGAATGCCTTAGTCAGCTGAAAATCTGACTGAGAGCACAGATGAGTCCATTTAGGGCCCATTTGCATCTTATCTTCATGTTTATAAGGGCTGTTTGATACAAGAACTGAAGCCACGAGACCACGCTCAACTCTGTACTTTCACTGATTAGGTGCCGGAAATTATTCTGATTATTCTGATAGGACAAATAGTGGAATAAACTTTCCATCCACAAAGAGTGACAATTTGATGCGGTCTTTCGTCTGTACGCACACTACACATACGAGTAGGTGGTTTGATGTCGAATAGCGTGAATTTGGTGCCAAATTTGCTCATTATGGCTTGAATTGTTTTTTTTTTTTTTTTCATAGGGTTCGCGCAGATTCAAGAGTTTCGCACTTATGATGTTTGTCCCACATCCTGGACGGGGTGCAGATGATATGTGTCGGAGATGTTCGTTCACTTCTCTCCGGTGGTGGTTGTCTTAGATAGGATTCGAAAGATTCGACTGAATTTGTCGCGTTGGTTGTAGTTCACATTAACTTTTGTTGTTTCCATGTCATTAAGGTGTTATATTGGTAATGCACACACAAAGTATGAATTTTGAAGTGCTTGTTCAGTATGTTGATTATGATGACCGTAAAAAGTGCGTAAAATTTCACAGAACATGAATTTTGATAAGAAAATTCAGCAATTTGTAGGCGTTGTAGGCTACAAGTCTTATCATGATGAGATAGCAATGCTAACTGAGCACATTTGACTTTGACACATGTCAAGAATCACACCTGAGCTGTGCAAAACAGAAAAAGGAAAAATCACACTTTATTTAATGCCTTGATTGATTTCGCATAGTAAGGAACTTAAATCCATAATTTTTCGATAGATGTGTACGTGAATGTGCGTACGTACAGAGTGCGCCATCTCATATGGGTCGATGTAAATTTCGAATAACTTCAACAATTCTCAACCGATTTTAAAAATTCAAAAACTTTTATTCAACTTCGACCATTACAATTTACATTATATATTTTGACAACAATATCAATTAAATGACTGCCTTTATTGCCGATGCAAAAATGGGCTCATTTTCGCGCATCCTCCTTGTCATTTTCGAGCATTTCGGTCGAAATTTCTGCGATTTCCGCACGAATGTTTCTTTTGAGCTGTTCTATTGTCTTCGGGCCGTTAGCATACACCTTGCTTTTCAAGTATCCCAAAAGAAAAAAGTCTAGAGAGGTCAAATCCGGCGATCTCGGAGGCCAGTCAATATCGCCCTTTTCTGACACCAATGGAACTTCTTACGCAAAAGGTTCATTGTTTTGTCCGCAGTATGGCATGTCGCGCTGTCTTGTTGAAACCAAAAGTGAAATAAGCCCTTTTTACGCATTTCTGGGACCATATAATGGGCCAACATCCACCGCCATCCACTGTATCGCCAACTTTGAAGAAATACGGTCCAATGATGGTTTCAGCGCATACAACGCCCCAAACAGTAACTTTTTGATCATATAGCGGCCCTTCGTGAATAATGTGACGATTTTCGGTGCCCCAGAAGCGACAATTTGGTTTATTAACTCAGCCAGAGAGCGTAAAATGTGCCTCATCGGTCATCAAAATTTGCTGCCAGAACTCCGGCTCGGCATTAATCATTGCATTGTGCGTAAGCCAAGCGCCTTGAATCATCTTGTGGCAAAATTATTTGAGTTATCTGCACTTTGTATGGAAATATGGAAGATCATCCTTTAAAATTCTCGGCAAAGTGGTCCCACTGATGCCTAAATGCTGCGAATGGGGCCGATATAACAAACTTAGGTCTCCTTGAACACTGGCCTTCACAGACTGAATAGATGAGTTTGAACGCCGCGGACGTGGCCTAGGTTGCTCACGAGGGCTTGCGACAGAACGAAATTGAAAAAAATTCGAGGCCCAACGACGAACTGTATCTTTTTTGGGCGCAACACGATCACGATATTTTGCACGATACGCACGTTGAGTTAGCACAATCGGCGTTCATTTTTTATGAACATTGAAACTATTTCCGAGCGATCTTTTGGTGTGAAGCGATGCATGGTTAAAATTGTACTGAATCGGCGTTTCCAAAATGCTATGACATGAAAATCGGTTGACAATTGTTGAAGTTATTCGAAGTTTACATCGACCCATAAGAAATGGCGCACCCTGTATGTATGTACATACATATGTTCATCAACATTTGTTTCATCTCGCATATCTCAAGAACAAATAATGATATTAACTCCGGACCAATGTCATTAGACGCACAAATGCAACCTCAACCGGCGGTTTGACTTTTATAAGGGTCTCTAGACTCCGATTTTGTAGTTTCTAACTAGCTAAAAAAAGCTAAAAACTGTCTTAAACGCAACGGTCTCTAGTATTCAAGGTTAACAAGTTCATAGCTTGGGCATAGAGTAACATCAAAATAACCGAAAACTAGAAAAGTACCAAAATACCTATGACAAAATGCGTTAGCAGCTGTTAACACCTCGAAAATTACCAAATAAATCATCAAAATATTGCAGCAAAAAATGTAGGTAATAAGCAAATTAAGGGTGCCCTTCGCCTATCCAGCGTACTAAACCTGTTGTTGCATAACTTAACTACAATTAGAAAAACAACTTCAAACAATCATAAGAAAACTGCTCTACATAGTTGAAGCCCACAAACCATGCACAGCATTAACTGTAACTGCAACAAATTAATCCCCAGTCAGATTAACTCGATTAGCAACAAAAGTATCTTTGACCATTTCATCGGCGGCTAAAACGTTTTGCGGGAAATCCACATTGATTCGATGTCACAGTGTTTTCCGCACATCGAGGCATTTCACAGATATAATTCTCAGTTAATACGTGACTAACAAAAAAACTATCTAAAAGCAAAAATCTACGAAAAGAATCTCCGTCAGAATTGCGCCGCACTTCTATTCCATCAATTCACTCAACGCCGCATTAGCTACGATCGTCAAATAAATTAAACGATCAACTCAACAAAAAATGACAATTCGCTGACTATTGTCAATTGAATTTAAAATTACATTTCACAAGGAATTTGTAGACGAATTCTACGAAAAGACAAACCCGACACCATGTCCTTACTTCGTGTCCCAATTGCGTCGATTCTGTCGATCATCGGAACGCCTCTCCGGAGCGCCGACAGTTGACATTGAACTGGGTCAGGGAAATATTAATATCAAACAAAAATGCGTACTTACCTTAAGCTGTTGACGTAATCCACTCATTGGGCTCATTCAATTTGCCTTAATCTCAACAACAAAGAAATCTTGTTCCAACCACGATCGATTATAACGATCATCCACTACTAAGCTTTGCTAAAGTCCAAAAACCGACTTATTGTAATTTAAATGAAAATCACACAGAAACACAAATGTTAGTTGCTGCACTCGCACGTCACGCAAAACAATTTCCAATATTTAAACAAGTGATCTTGCCAAATTGTTTATTTTATTTTGAAATTTCCAAAAATATTCATATGTGCTTGCTGTAAACAAAGATTTGAACAACTTTCATCAAACAACCCCGTCACCATGCGATTCTACGACTACCAGCCCTCCGTACGATCATCAAGATCGAAACGCAACGCAACCAATCGCAAGACAATAATAAAAAAGTACCTAAAATCGTGTATACAACATGTACGAAACGCGAGAGTAGCACGCTGTATGGGAAAGCTCCGATGAATATTGTGTTTGATCCACGACTGAATCGATCGTTTGTTATGAACGCTACGATATGTTATGTACGCCGGTCGTACCGAGCAACCTACTGAGAGCTAACAGCGCCACGAGAAGCAGCGCAAACTACCTATGAAAACGGAATGATCCACGGAGACGATCAAACCTGCAAAAATGTGACTTGGCGCTCACAATAGTACACTCGATTGTATCTGGCTACTTGTTGTGATCGCAAGATCACAGGGCAACAAATCGTTCTGTATCGACTCGGTATGTTAATTTGTGTTTAAAAGTATCACCCCGGGCAACGTTTAAGAGAGAATGACCACCCTGTGCCGACCAGCAATCTACATAATGATCATTGAGACTCTCGCTCTAAGACATGGCAGGGGGGCTCTAAAAATAGGTGAGAAAAAGTATTTTTGAATTATTTACTTTCGAGTTCGGATACTACCTGCTCGAAAGCTTCACTCGATGTCTCTCATTTCGCACCCCCACTCGCTCGCTCTCTTTCTCTTTACTGTGGGAGGGGTATTTGTTTATGTTCCGCGAGCTGAATTTTTATTTAGGGGAAGTTAATACGGTGGCGAAATACAATCGGGTATAAATCCAAGCGAAGGCGATCGCGCGGTACTTGGCCGGGATTTTGAAGCAAAATGTTAAAAAACGCCTTCCCCCAGGCTATATTGGTCAAATATTTTGGAAATACTGTGTAAATATTGACGGCCGTTTGCTAATTTCTACGAACAAGTTTCTTCTTTCTATTGATTATCTTATCTTGGTGGAGGCGGAGATGGGCATCATGAGATTTCCTCTAACTTGCTAATCTTTGGTTTAACAGGTTTTTGTTTTTCTTTACGTAATGTCAATATTAGAAGATATCTAAATTAAGCTGGAAAAATCAATATTTTTGTCTGGCTCTTCTGGCATGTAGTATATATAGCAAAAATAATATACGCTCGTCTGGTTCTATTCAAACCAATCGAGGCCACTCTTTAGCCGACCATTTTAGATAAGGTCTATGTGATTTTGTTTCCCTTAGTTTGTGCACACGCGCATCTTTCCGCGATAGAACTTGTCGAATTAGGCTACTGCGAAGTTTTAGTTCAACTTAACAGGTGAAGCTCACATATGTATATGCTTTTGATGGTACAACTCTGAGAAGTTTCATACCCGCGCAACTGGATTGCCCTAACAACCAATTTTCTTAAGATCGTATGCGACCTTCATGATAAAAATATCAAAGGAGGAAGATTTTGAAAAGTATCCAGCGCAATGCCCGACTTGCTGAGAAAGCCTCCCATGCAACCGAAACAGAAGTTATTTAAAGGTGGACAAGAGGGAGCTTTAACATGTGACTAAGCCAAGAACCTAGAAATATCTAAGATCTTCACTTACGGCATCATGGGCACACATTGGATTTAAATAAACTAATTTAAATACTTAAAAAAATGCGAATTGCAATTTCAAGATATGAGAGAGTTAAGGAGTCCTATGTACGAACTTATATACAGGGTGTTTCAATTGGTACAGGTAGATTTTGGCTATCTGGGACGCCTATGTTGTTTTGTGACATCTGTAAAATTCGTCATTTATTATTCAGTTACTAATGGCACGTCCAAATGACAAAATTTTATTATCAAAATGAGTGTTCGTTAGTGCAAAGGTTAGGTAATCAATCAGCCAACATTCGTATGTGATCAGCCAAGATCAGCCGAGAGCATCGCGGCGATCCGTGAAAGTGTACGGCAGTACAAGAACCCGATCTTTCGCAGACTTCAACCTGACGAATTTTTGTGTCGGAATTTGGACTGCATCCGTACAAGATTCAACTGACCCAGGAGCTCAGAGTTCAAGCAGACCCCAATTTTGGCCAAAAAATCATTTTTAGCGACAAGGAGTATTTTGGATGAATGACTGTGTTAACCAGCTAAATCGATGCATGTGGGACGATACCAACCCACCCAAAGTTCACCAGGTGACAATGAATCCTCAAAAAGTTATCGTTTGGTTTGGATTTTGAGCCGGCGGCGTCATTGGTCCATACTTTTTAGAAAACGACGTTGGTGAGACAATCACCATAAATTACGAGCGCTACAGAACAATGATAAACAATTTCTTATGGCCCAAATCGAACCATATGGACCTGGACAAGATGAGATTCCAGTAGGACGGCGCTACGTGTCACACAGCGGACACATGACAATTGTCATTCTGTTTGAACGATTTGAGGGTAAGGTTATCTCTCGCAGAGGTGACGTGAATTGGCCACCAAAGTCATGCGATTTGACCCCGTTAGACCTATTCTTGTGGGGTTTCCTGAAGTTGCAGGTCTATGTGAATAAGCCATAATCGACCGACGACCTTAAGGTGAACATAATACAGGATATCGCTTAAATTCAACTGGATCCATGCGGAAGAGTCACTGAAAATTGCACCACTCGGATCCGTGCCACCATAAGAAGTCATATGTACATGGGTTTTGCAAATAAAAAAAAGGATTTTGTAAATACCTCACACACACCTTGTTTTATTCTATTTCAACATCTACCCGCCCTTTTTGAAAAACCTTAGAAATTATGATATGTAAACGTTCAGTTAAGTTAAATAATTGAAAACCAAAAAAAATTGCCGGCGTAGTCTGTTTACATTTACAACTGACATTTACAACTGACGGCAGTATGTTTCAAACATCTTTACCAGCAGCTCTAAAACATGTTTTCCAACATGATATATGTATTTTTTATTTTTATTTTTTGGAGGCTTCTACTATCTGTTGGAGCACTCAGACACAAATACTGGTCCATTGTACTACCAGACAGACACCTTGTCTTTATTGTATTTTCCCCGTTGTCCGGGGAAAGTGAGGAGGAGCTTCAGTGATGTGGAGCTAAGAGATTCGGCTTTCACCACGTCGGCCCCGAAAATTTGATTTCGATGATTTAAGGGCAACCTCTGTGCCACTATTAAACTATTAAAACCATTTCTACCAACATATATGTCAGAAAGAAAACTCGAGCGAATTCGACTAATAATGGGTCATTCAGTTCGTGGTCCGGATTCGACATTCCTGTTTCAATTACATACGTCGAGCGAGCTGTCATTCGACATTTTATATGTTTGAAGGCAATATATTGAAGTAAAAAAAATTTAACGAAATCTAAATTGTAAATTTGCTTTGTATAAGTTTATTTTGGGAATCACAAATTGGTTAACCCTGACTTCTTGAACAGACCTACGTTTGTTAACTGAAGAAGTCTTACGAAATAGGCTACGGCATAAAATCTGTTCTCAAAAATTATTTTCAAAGTATAGTCATTACCCATTCTTAAAAGTCGAAACTTAACAAAAGCTTCAAGTGGTGCATGTCTCTGCCTCTCAACGTGTCAGCTTTAAGCTATTTACATTTCATGGCCATCCATCACCACCAGCTTCACAAAATTCTTTTTAAATATAATTACAAAAAAGAAATGGGCTCCACGGCAATGGACTACTATGATCGAATTGGAAGGTGACTTTGTTTATAAATTTTACAATTTTATTTATTTTTGCAAATTTATTTTGTTTCCTTTAAGGCGGTCCCACTCCAATAAAATGCACTCATGCCAAAGTCTTTTAAAACTCGATTACCGAAATGATTCACCCAGCGATTCACGTCGAATGTCTTCTATGGAGTAGAAACGTTGTTCCCGGTGTGGTCCTTTAGGTTTATTGTCAGAAATTATATCTCTAAGGTTGTTATCGCTCTTTTTCGTAGAATCTGAGTGTTCTTGGAACCAAACGAAATGAAATGTGCCTAAGGGTCTTAAAAAGCTCTCGTATCAACTCTCTAATATCTTTGAGGTATTTTTGGTCGATTGAAAACCCCATTTTTTTCAACACTGTCTTTGTCTTCTTGAAATTATTTGTTCCACATGTGACTTTGGATAAAGCCTGGTAACCAAAGATCCATGACACTTCATCTCCTTCCTCCGGATTTATTCATAAAAGGCTGCGCTGCAAAAAGCGCTCTCAGACTAAGGGAGTCTTGTTTGTGGTAACAAGCCAACTATGGACATGCGGCCATATTCAGAATAATAGATGACCTGAGAAAGAAACATGGTTTTAGTAGCCTCGCAGCTACGACCGACTATATTTCCCCCCAAAATGACTTCTCTCTCAGAATACCAATTATTTGCCCGGACAGAGACGAGCAGCTATCAAACGCCGTGATCAACGATCACGAGATTACCCTCTTCACCGACGGATCGAAAATGGACACAGGCACTGGGGCCGGGTTCTACTCTGATACCCTGCACAAACAGGAGTCATTTAGACTCCCTGATGTGTGCAGCGTCTTCCAAGCAGTAATCCTAGCAAAAGAGAAAGCAGCCAAACACCTACAGGTAACCGATATCCCACCATCGGATATCACTATCTTCGTAGACAGTCAGACTGCACTGAAGTCAATAGGATCCTGTACAATGAGATCAAAGGCTGTCATGAAATGTCGCGACTCACTGAAGTCCATCAGACACCACAAAGTCAATCTCTGCTGGGTTACGGGTCACAGTTCAATTGCAAGGAACGAAAGAGCGGGCGAAATGGCCAGGCAAGGATCTGAAATGGACATCAGCGAAGCGGACACGTCATTGCAACCACCGATAAGCGCATTATACAGATCATAAATGACACAATCATCAAAGAAGCCAACTCGTCTTAGCTTACAAGAAACGACAGCTACACGACAAGATCATCGTGACCAGAGCTCAATATCGGAAAAACAAGGAAGCTCTTGGCGCTGGACCGAAACTCGATCCGAATGCTCGTCGGAGTGATCACAGGACACTGTCCCAATTGAGCAATGCTCCGGAAATGGGACTCGGGATCCAGCGATCTCTGCCGGAGCTGCGGCCATGAGGAAGAAACTGAGACGATCCAACATCTGCTTTGCCACTGCCCAGCTCTCCAGAATCGACGCCTAGCGTCGCTGGGCCAAAGATTCTTTACAGAGATTGTGGATGTGGCAAATACAGATATAGGATCTTCTAAAATTCATAAAGAGCAAGTAGTTTCAGCCACCAGTTCAATTCATAGAAGCTTATAAGGCAACATTCATAGAACATGATACCGCCTTTAAGCGTTCACTATAGTTCCTTCAAAAAGAGTGATAGAAATAAGGAAAAACAAAAATATTACCAACAAACAATGATTACGAAGCTTAAGCCTCTAGAATGGAAAGAATTTTTTCTGTGTTAGCATGCACAGCTGATATCACTACAGAAGGTGAAGACAAAATTACTCATGCCAATCGCTTTCCTTTTAAGTTTAGCACGAACTGATTACTTATCGTAGGGATAAAAAAGTCTTAGATTTTGCTGTATCTTGTCGGACAAGGAGAAGTGGTCTTGGTGGCCTTTAGGCACATAACAAGATAGTGGTCAGTGTAGCTATCTAAAATATTTCAAGTGACAATTACACTAGGTATCCGTTGAGCCCGATCCAATTGAAATTAAAAAAGAAAAAATCATTGAATCATTAAAAGCATATCCATTAGCCTGAGATAAAGGTGAACTGGGCACATAGCATTTTACTCTTCCGACAAGCAACAAATGAGATCATATTTGGGTTCAACTCAAATAACTTTGCTTAAAGTCAGCCGCTGGCCTATCCCAGTATAGAAGTGGCTTTATGAACCCCACGTTGTTAAACACCTTGCCAAAACGATTGCAGTCAGCAAAATACCAGACAATACTGCCCCTAACTCATCCTCATCGACAACAAGGTATTTCTCATTTAGCAACAACGATCATTCACATCGCGATGTTATCATGTGCCCAATTCCCATGCATGTGCCCCTAAAGCGAAATGTACAAAACCCCAATCAGGTGCTGAGTAACAATCTCAAACAAACGAGTTTCAACGCCCACCGCTCATCTACATCCTACTCGTCTCGACTGCACGCAACCATACCGTTGAGTGATATGCATCACCTCGCACCATTCGCGCATCTGTAGGCAACGCGCGGTAATAAGATTATCCACATGGACCTGCGGCTGAGGCCGCCGTATAGATTTCAAATGCACCGGCTTCAAGTGTTAAAAATACTTGACTATCGTCTAATTATATCGCCTGCAACATCTTAGTGGCATCTAATTAAAGCTCGCCTATAGGGCGATGTTTGGGCGGTGAGCTGAAAATAGGTCTCGCTGTACTGCTCTCAAATCGCTCGCACTTGGCGTGTAAACCGTAATGATTTTGATTTGTGCGTATGATGTCGCGTTCGTTCATATCGTGTGCCTAATTTAGGGAGGGCATGTGTACGATGGACGCTGCTCTTGTTTTGTTTCGACCGGGGCTATTAAATGAAAGTGAATACTTAGAGCTAAGCTATAAATAGCTCTAAGTTCGCGTTTGAAGTAAACACGTAGCGCGTAAAGTAGAATGTGTAATCTATTTCTGCCTTTGATTTGTAGGCGAACTTTTGCAAGTGGAAATTATTTGTTGATATTTGCAGCACATGCCTAAACGAAGCGGCGCGAAAGGTTCAAGGCCCAAATGTCAACACTTCAGGAAATTCCAAAGTATCACTTTTGATTTTTCTGTATATTCATTGAGGGCCACCTGGTATGATGTAACTCCGTGAACTTAAGCAGAGACGAAGATTTATAGGCGATTTTTGCATCTGTTTTCTAATTCACAGTAAAGCACACTTGTTGGCTTCAGAGTTATAATGATGCTCATTTTTAATAATTTTCATGATTGGCTAATAGAGTCATATTTGTAAGAACTGCCTGCATAGGGTACTGTTTATCAGGTAAAAAAATGTGAATCTGTCGTTTTCCAGCAGATGGCGCTAGCGGTGCAAGAAATGGGAGCCGAGCGTTGAAGGAAATATACGGCCATCCTCGGCCACATGTTGGTCAGGTCATTAAAACCTACCTGGAGTCACTGAAATGGGACATCCTAGCACCGTACTCTCAAGACAGCGCCGCTTTCGACTATCATTTGTGCTTCTAATGTGTTGTAAAAAAACAGGTTAATCCCCATATGTACGAAGCTTGTTCAAAAAATAAGGTGAATTTTGACGACTTTTTGCCATTGGAGAAAGAATCTGTTTTAAATGTTGCGTAAAAAATAAAATTGGATGCTCCCACGTACTTGAACTATTGACTATGACATTTGGCGAGTCTACTCTGAACAAAATAAATTTTTATAAGTGTTAGAAGCCCTTCACAGAAGCCGAGAAGATGTTAGTGACTATGCCCGATGAAAGCAATGAAAAAACTTCTTGTGGAGAATCTTCGAATCACTATCAGAAAAGTTGCTGAAGATATTGGCATATCGGTTGGCGCATGCCCTAATATTTTTTCACATATTTTAGGCATGAAACGTGTGTCATAAAAGTTTGTTCCAAAATTCCTAAATCTTGATCAAAAGAACCATCGCACGAGCATCACTCAGGAGTTGAAAATGGCATGAAGTAATTTATCCCGCAGTAGGAGGAACGCGCGATACTTACGGTACCGTCGTCCGATTGTACCGACTGATTAAAGCGATGACAGAAGAAAATAAAGATAAGCCCACTACTGATGTCGATATGGCTACCGAGTTGTCATTGTTACGTGAAGAAATCAAGCGTCAAGCGTTTAAGGGAGCAGGCTCTTGGCACCAGTGAACCAGCAAGCCATCAAGGTGCAATCGGATCAGAGACGAATATGACAACGACGGAACAGGAATCTTCGTTTCCAGTAGAGGGACATTCACGCTCTAGGAACACATATGCTGTGCGGAACGTAGCAGATATGATTCCAACATTTAATCCGAAAAATCCGGCAGGGCTCTCATCAGCATCATGGATTAAGAAAGTAATAGACGCAAAAGACATATACGAATTAGACGAGAGACTGGTAATGATGGCATCTACATCAAAACTAGACGGAGCAGCCAGGATTTGGAGCAACAGCACGACACACACGACACTGGGAGAATTTCTTCCCTACAACAGAGGATGAGGCAGACCTTCACGAATTGCTCCGACAACGAAAACAATAGCCTCATGAGGATTTAGAGGAGTTTATCTTCGAAGTGAAAAGTATTTCGTCAAGGGGGAGAATTGAGAAGCATACGCTGGTGAAATATATTGTGAGGGACATATCAGATCTGGAGTGCAAAGAGGCCTTTAGGGCAACGCAGCCCAATTCGGTCAATTCTTAAACATTCTTAAACAAATACGGTGGATTATCGGACTACGTGATGGGCACAGGCAGCGAATCGTAAATCGGGAGAATGAAAGAAAGTGTTTTGGGTGCCAACAGTTAGGGCATATCAGGAGAAACTGTCCGTCAGGAAACGGACCATCGGGAGGTGCCGTAAGCGCACGTGGTTGATCAAGCCAGATGCTGCTGAAGGAAGCCAGAGATGAATACATCAAGGACGTAGAAATGAACTGACATGTTGCTACCGTGTTCATCGGCTTAGGCAGCGATTGAGTTACGTCAACGGAGACAATCGCTGACGAGCTAGGCATTGCGTACGAAAATGATGATCATAGCCTAAGAGGATTTGGAGGAGGTGTATGTAGGACAACTGGAAAAGTATATGCAGAAGTGAAGCTTGAAAGTTGGTGCGAGGTGCTGATTGTACCACAACATAGCCAACATAGCATACCATATGATAGTTGGCCGAAAGTTGCTAGACCAACCTCAAGTAAAGGTGGTGAAGTCTTTTGGGCAATGGAGATTACGGACTCTATGACTGAACCAACCGAGAGAGTGTTAGTGATGGAAGACCAGAAGACTGAGCCGCAGGAAAGAGAGGGAACAGCGCCGGAGGAAGATTCATATCAACATATATACATAATGATATGAAAAATGTTATCGAAATGTTGCTCAACAAGGATGATGTTCCTAACGTTAGTGCGAAACTCGACAGGGATATTAGCAACTTTTTGGATAATATGACATTCGATTATCCTGGAAATGATGCTGGCGCCAACAGAGGCACCAGCCCTGAAAGCGGCAGAAGTTTTGGTGAAGATAACGGTCGCGGGAGCTTCACAGATGGTGGTTATAGAGGAGGTTATAGAGTGGCTTCAGAGGTGGTGGTTTTAGAGAGAGAGTAATTTTAATGGCAATTTCCATGATGGAAGGTAATTTAATAGGAACCTGCAGTGAGCCTCAATACAATGAGTAATTTGACTACAAAAGTGAATCCGCTGTTACAATCCAAAAGTGAAACCAGCTGTTATTTTCCTATTCACCAAGAGATATTCAAGGGAGCAAGCTGCTTATGGAACTTGAATCCAATAAATCGAGCACACCTGGAAAAATGGCACGGCGGACAGTAGAGGCTATGGAAAACATCGGGATAAAGAAGCAACGTCAAAAGGAGCAGTACGATCGAGAATCATCGAGAACCGACAAAATACCAGGAAAACGATTTGGTGCTAATTGAGAAGGAGCAGGCCTCAACCGGCGAGTCACGGAAACTTGAGCCGTCATACAAAGGACCTTACTTAGTGGCAAACATTTTGTGATGTGAAAATTTTTCTCACTGTTTCCTCCGATTACAATGTCGTGGTTCATCTCGAATTCTTGCCGAAAGGTCATACGGTCAATAGGAAATATCACCTTTTAGTTACGCTGTTGCATCACCATAATGCATCTGCTCAATCATTAATACTTGTGCGCTCTTTTTTAGTGTGCTGCCGTATTCATCGGACTTGGCTCCCTGCGATTTTGTACTTTTGCCAACATTGAAAAGACCCATAGAAGGACGGAGATTTGTCACAATCGAGGAGATCGCATCTTGGCCAGGTTTCAAGGCTATATATCAAAGCTACTCCCAACGCATATCGGAAGTATTTCGAAGTTGGGAAAATTTCTGAAAAGGGGACAAAGCATTTTTCGAAAAAATAAAAAGTCACTTTTGTTTTTGAACAAACCTTGTACAATCAATATTTTTTCGATAAAAAAGGGTCACTCAATGTGTAATACGGATTTAACATTCCTGTTTCAATTATATAAGGTAAACCAAGCTGTCATCCGAGACTGTATGCTTTAGCCTAAGACGTATCATTTCACACCGTGGATCATTTAAAAAACGCTGAACGTATTGAAATTGTGAAAACTTTTTATAAAAAAGTTATTCTGTACTAGGTACGCTTCGCACATACACGCAGAAGAAGGCCGACATAATCGTCCATCTGAGCATACGAGTACTATAGGCAAAATTGCACGCCCAAACTAACTCTGTTCCAGAAGTTTTAAGACTTATTCAACATCGAAATGCATCATGTTCTGCAGAAAAAATGGCTGCCATTAATGAAAATGGTGAAGAGGTCCCAATCTATCGATTTCACTCTAAGCACAGCATTTGGGCAGTTATGGATGGGGAAGACCTGTGTAGCATGATGCCACATCTCACACAACAAGATCCTTGTTTTCAAGACAATTTATTTCACATTTCGGTGATGTGAACTGACCAAACTGACCACCAAGATGCTGTGATTTGTCGCTATTGGATTGCTTTTTTGTGGGACTATACAAAAATTCGTTTCTATGCACACAGTCCGTAACGTTTTGAAAACAAATATTCGACAAGTTATGGCTGAGTTATTGCTTTTTTTATTGACCCTTTATAGCATTTGGCACGATCAAAGATTCGTTCAAAAATACTTTCTGAATGAACCTCATCGTCCACGCAACGCTTTTCTGCTAATACACACGGTCACGGATCTAAGCTGGCGGACACAGCGAGTGTTTTATAGTTAATGTGACAATTTCGATTTAATCTGTCATAAATTCAGATCGATGAGATCGGATCGATGATGATCGGTCTTCACGATATTCTGACGATGAGTACATTGCGTTCAAATATTCCATTCCATTTTCATTTATCTCAAATGAATGTTGGGTCAGTACACCTAGCTCAACTTTGCGTCATACATAGAAAGCCATGGTACGTTTTCAGAAAGGTGGTTTTTGAAACTGAAATTGAAATTAAAATTCTGGTGGATTATTTTCCGACTTTTGATCCAAGGATATACAATTTGACGCAACGACACCAGTCATCTACTTGTGGCGTGACGATCCTTTTTCTATAGTGTCAGGAATGATTTGATCATAAACCTAGTAATTCTATCTAAATTGGAAACTTCCTATATAGTACAGAATGCGCCACCTCATATGGGTCGATGTAAACTTCGAATAACTTCAACAATTATCAACCGATTTTCATATGTCATAGCATTTTGGAAACGTAAATTCAGTACAATTTTAACCATGAATCACTTCACACCAAAAGAATACATGGAAATAGTTTCAATGTTCAATAAAAATGAACGCTCGATTGTGCTAACTCAACGTGCGTATCGTGCAAAATGTCGTGATCATGTTGCGCCCAAAAAAGATACAATTCGTCGTTGGCCTCAAATTTTTTTCAATTTGGTTCTGTGGCAACCTAGGCCACGTCCGCGGCGTTCAAACAAATCTATTCAGTCTGTGAAGGCCAGTGTTCAAGAAGACCCAAGTTTGTCAAATCGGCGCCGTTCGCAGCAGTTAGGCATCATTGAGACCACCAATGCTGAGCCAGAGTTCTGGTAGCAAATTTTGATGACCTATGCTCTCTGGCTCAGTTAATAAACAAAAACGCGCTAAAACCATCATTGGACCGTATTTCTTCAAAGTTGGTGATACAGTGGATGGCGATCGATATCGGTGGATGTTGGCTAATTATGTGGCCCCAGAAATGCGTAAAAAGACTTATTTCACTTTTGGTTTCAACAAGACGGCGCGATATGTCATACTGCGGACAAAACTATAAACCTTTTGTGTAAAAAGTTCCCTGGAAGATTGGTGTCAAAAAAGGGCGATATTGACTGGCCTCCGAGATTGCCGGATTTGACTCCTCCAGACTTTTTTCTTTGGGGATACTTGAAAAACAAGGTGTATGCTAACGGCCCGAAGACAATAGAACTTAAAGATACATTCGTCCATATATCGCAGAAATTTCAACCGAAATGCTCGAAAATGTCATGGAAAATGCGCGAAAACGAGCCCATTTTCGCGTCGGTAATAAAGGCGGTCATTTAATTGATATTGTTTTCAAAAATTAATCAAAATAAATTCTAAAGGTCTAGATTGAATAAGAGTTTTTAAATTTCCAAAATCGGTTGAGAATTGTTGGAGTTATTCGAAATTTACATCGACCCATATGAGATGGCGCACGCTGTAAGTACGTAAGTAAGTAAAAACAAATTTTTACTTGGGTTGCAGGCAACTAATTTTATCGTCAGTGGAGTTCCGTGGACGAAGAGATCTGTAAATTATGTTGCAGTAATCTTCAAACCACACATACTCGTATGTATCCAAATTGTCTAAGCTTAACAATTTTTCACAATTTTACCATTTACTATTTCATTGATATATGATTTCTCTTCTTTGAGCTCGATTGTTAACTGATCAACCTTGTGTAACACAAGCTTATATAGTTATGTTAGGCCCCTAATAGATGGAACTTTTTCTCTTCCTCAGAAATACCCCATTCACTACCTCAATCCATTTTGACCCTAACCTATCGCAATTTTAGGCCGATCTCTCAATAACAATCGATTTATTACCCACCTACGAAAATTAAGAAAAGTCACTTTATTCGTTGAATAATCTGATTTGATCATAAATTTGTTCTACTGGGCGTATACATAACATTTATCTTAAATTCTGATCAGCTCATCACTTATCCTTAATTTTGATGAATTCTTCAAAATGTTTGTAATGGACCTGTTGAGTTCATAAACCAAATTCTTCCTAATATCTATACTCATACACACTGCTGTGACTTTTGTCGCAAGAATTCAAATAATTTTAAAAATGCAATATACATGAGTATGCTATATTTTGTCGCCGCTAACATGCGTATAAACGAACTAGTCCTACCCCCTATGAGCAGCAATGAATACGATCGCTATACAAACGCGAAACGACGTGAGATTGAGAACTAAATAAAAATAAAAACAAAAACTGATCCGAAAAAAGCACATAATCGGCTTCTAACAGCACGAAAAAAAACGTTGCATTTTAGTTTTGTGTTTTTTGTGTGTGTCTAAAAAAAACAAAAAAAACATTCGTCTGAAGATAAAATTGGAACGCAGTTGGATTTTAGTTTTATGGCTATTAACAGATTTTAAATCTCAATTTTAAGAGAACGTATTTCTCTTTTAGATTTATTGTTTCAGTTTTTTTTTTTGAATGCGTTTACTCATCTATCTGGAAATTGTATTTTTCATTTTTCAAGATTATAGATTACGGCGACTATTTTTGCGACTATGACTGCGATGTACAGAGGAGAGTATTTTTTATTTTTAAGAAAGACGTTTACACTATATTCACAGTCGCTCATTCTGTTGCCAAAAAAACTGTTATTTTACAAATACAGAAAAAAATATTTGTCAGTTAGAAATATGGCCACAGTTCCAGTTATACTCTAGTACTTTTGAATTAAAATGAATTATTGAAAAAAGCGGAACCATTGCGCCCTCTAATTAGAAACAGGGAAATAGGAACAGTGCCAAGCAGCGCTAAACATGTCATTCAACCCATTTAGTGGATCAGTGTGCGTGCTTTCATTTTTGATAGTCTTATTTAAACAATATTACGATTTTTTAAAATCAAAAAAACTCGACTAACATGCAATATATCCATCTTTTTACAGTGCTCAAGGTTAATGTATTTCCTTGTCAAAATATACAGAAAATAAATTTCATTCCTCGTTTTCTGGCAGCGACTCAAAATCAATGAAAATACTGACATGTGACTTATATAAAAAATATTCGTTTATGATTGGATATAAATACTTCGAGACGGCAAAACAAAAAAAAAAAAGGAACTATCCAACAAGAGGTGTCAGCTAGATTTCGCGGCTTTCTCAAACTGTTAACGTTTGGCGGTGATCTTTTAAAAATAAAAAGATGAGATTATTAGATATGAATCGATATATAACACAAAGTGATGAAATAGTAAAAATTGGCTGCAAAACGTTACAGGTATTAAGGAAACGCTTCGTACTGCTGTTGGTCATCATCAGCCGCCCTCTTGCACATCTCAGACAGGTCAGTGACTCTCAACTTAACTTGTACTCATCCGACAAGGTTAGCTGAACATATCACTGCTGCTGAGAGTGTGGCTGAAAACCCAAGTGTGTCAATTTCGAGACGATCGCAAGAACTGGGCCTATCTGCACCCACTTGACCCACATGCTTATATGGTCCAGTTGACGCAAGAATTGAAGCCAATAAACATGATCATGATATTTTACCCAAATTTATTCTGAGTAATGAAACCCATTTCCGCATTAATCAACAAAGAAAGTTTGATGCGGTTTTTTAGCTGGTTTCATGAGCCTATATTTAAATATGATGCTGGTGCAAACAATATTGCCAGACGTCATCACTTTTACTAGGGATGTAGACGAAGTTTAATTTCAGAAGATGGCGCTCACATTCAGGAACCATGGGTGTAGAATAAACGCCTGTGTGGTCTGTGAGGTATATGTGATGCTACGATTCTTTGTGATAAGCAATCCGAAAGGCCTAGGGTCTGCCTCATCATATGTAACACGCTATCGGCAACCAAACTTGGTCAATTCAGTGGACAAGATCTTGTGGCTGCGAAAGTTAGCTACAAAGCGCACGGAGAAATTGAACACTTCGTTGTGGCGTCTGCTTACTTACCCTACGACTCGGTACTGCCCTCGCCACCTAAGGCTGTGTTTGAACTCGTAGAGTACCGTGAAGCCAGAAGGATTGGACTTATCATCTGTTGCGAGACTAACGCTCAAAATACTGTTTGGGGCAGCAGCAAATGTAATTGGAGAGAAGACATCTTTTAACCTTAATTCTTCGTCTGACCTTATCATCAACAATGATAAGACGAAAAGAAGTGATTTACCTAACCCTGTCTAATAGGCATGTGAAGGCCATCACTAACTGGAAAGTCTTACCAGATGTTACGCTGTCAGACCATCGAATTCCAATTGAAGTGTGGGATCTCCCCCTCGCAGCTCAAGCGGAATCCGAGAAAGACGGACTGGGTGTGATTCAGAGAGGAGCTTGAGAAATCCACTCAAGCCCTACCTAAACTCAAAACAAAGCAATTGGTGGAGGATGCCGTTCATAACCAGAGCAGCGCCATCACCAACTGTTTCGAACTCTCATGTCCTGTCAAAAAATCTCCCAGCAGGGAGCCGGTTCGCTAAGTTCCAGTGTCTTCGCAGGGAAGTCAGAAGTCTCCTGAATATATCGCTTAAATCGAACTCGGAAGATGACTGGAATAAATATCGATCGAAGCAAAAGGAATATAAGAAGCTTATTCGTAAATCGAAGAATGATTCCTATAAGTCCTTCTGCGAAGAGATCAAATCCCTGAGCGCGACCAGCAAGTTGGTTGGATGTACTTAGAAAGTCTGATGGTACCTTCACCGAGTCTAGAGCAGAAACTCTTAGTTTACTGTTTCAGACCCATTTCCCGGGAAATCAGACTACCATCGGCTCGTTGCACACTCCCTCATTGGAAACTGCGACTGAAACGATGAAAACAACTCGGCGTAGCTGGTATGTTGCGTCACGCGTGGCAACTACTGAGGCTATTGAATTTGCTGTGGCTTCTTTCGCCGGGCACTGATGGGTTATACCCTGTTATGCTGCAAAAAGGTATATGAAAGCCGCTCCTACTCTGAAAAGAAATTTCACTGCTAGCTTGGCACTTGCCTACATACCTATTCCTTGGCGCGCGGTGAAAGTGGTCTTTATTCCCAAAATAGGGAAAGAAGATTACTCACTCGCCAAGAGTCTTAGACCAATCAATCTAACATCCTTCTTGCTGAAAAGCATGGAGAGATTAGTAGAGCTGCACGAGCGCAAGGTTGCCTTTCGAATGCATCCTCTCTTGGACAAGCAACATGCTTATCAGTGCGGAAAATCCTGCGAGACTGAGATGAAGCACTGGTTTTGTGGATCAAAGCAATGCTTGTGCACAGGACATTGATCGCTGATGCAGGCCTCGAACAATGTGTCAAGTCTGGAGTAAACAGGGGTTTCCCGCAAGGTGGCGTCTTGTCTCCTCTGTTATGGTGCATCGTAATAATCATCTGGCCAGATAGGCTATGCATCATTCATTATCGTATGTGAAAAGACGTGCTGGTCAAGTACCGAAAATATCGAAGCCGTTGATGCTTCAGTTCAAATGAGCCAAATCGGTCAATCACACGCCGTTCACAGAAGTTGGGATTCTCTCAGATTACATTGTGGCAAATTTTGAATAAAGATCTTGGCCTGCATCCTTACAAAGTGTACCTCATTAGTACATTTGAAGCCCCGCAACTTCTCCAATTGGGCGCTGCATAAGTCTGAAGAAAATCCTTAATTTAATCGAAAAATCATCGATGAAGCTTATTGTTGGCATAATAGCTTTGTCAATAAGCAAAATTCACATGTGCTTCAAGAGACTCTATTGCATCCCCCAAAAGCGACATTGTCATATGGATTCCCCGCCAGAGGCGTGATTGGACCGTATTTTTTCGTCATAGTCATAGAAAATGATCGCCATGGGAGTTCGTATGTGTTCTGGAAGACTATTTTTGGACAGAATTCAATAGACTTATGTATATGTTACTTATATGTGGTTCTAACAAGGTTCTACACAGTTTGCCAAACCAGTTTTATCCATTCAAACTCAGTAAGGGATTTATGTAATCTCGAGAGATAGTCTAGTTGAATGTCTCTTGTCGTTTAACGTTAGAGGAGCTCAGAAACAATATCCAAATGGAAAATTTGGCTCCAAAGAATCGGTCTTTTCAAACGTGTTCACAGTGGTCATATGAACGAGGTCGATAGTATCCATTATCGTACTATGCAATAGAATTGACCTGGGTTCTCCTATTCAATGATACGCACACGAAATTTAGTCTAAGGATAATTTTAACAACGAAGTTACATAGATTTAGTAAAATCCACAATGCCTTATCAATTTGTGCTATCAACACTTAAAAAGTTTCTTTTTGATGCCCCCGACCATCGGCTTTACGGGGCATTTACATTTTCAAATTTTTTGTACCTACTCTTTTACGGGCTTGGGCAGCTAAGTCACCATGAAGGAATCACCCACGATCTGACTGAAAAGGATAGATCTTAATTCCTGTCAACTGTTTGCATCAAATTCAAGTCGTGAAAGTAGCTCTGGAAGCCGAGAAATTAACTCGATAATCGGCACTACGGGGCGTATACTTAATATTTTCAAATTGTTTGTACCTACTCTCTTACGGGCTTGGGCAGCTAAGTCACCATGAAGGATTCACCCACGATCTGACTGAAAAGGATAGATCTTAATTCCTGTCAACTGTTTGCATCAAATTCAAGTCGTGAAAGTAGCTCTGGAAGTCGAGAAATGCACTCGACAATCGGCACTACGGAGCGTATACGTACTCTTAGCTATCTAGTTATCAACCAGTCCGTTACCCGTTTACAAAAATTCGTACAGAGCACGAGAAATAAAAATAGTTATTGAGATCTTTTTATACAATTAGAGGTCTGTAAGAGCCTTTCGGGCCTATTGAGCTAATAAACTAATTATTTTATTTTTTATTAAAATTGCCAACAG
The DNA here is from genome assembly GCA_958301585.1 of Merodon equestris. Taxonomy (NCBI): domain Eukaryota; kingdom Metazoa; phylum Arthropoda; class Insecta; order Diptera; family Syrphidae; genus Merodon; species Merodon equestris. The sequence continues at coordinate 123,657,240 of OY284414.1, forward strand.
AAGCAGCTCTGAACTATGTATATGATGACTATCACCATAAAAATTTTGACTAATCGGGTAACTAGCAGTCTTGCCTACAAATTGATGCTTTAAAGGCTGAATATCTGTGCCTTATATTGCCAAAAGCATATTGTTGCACCGTTAGTAATCAATAGTAGACCACTCTCACTAATCAACAAAACAAACACATTTACGGCACAAGTGATCAGAACTCAGAAGTCGATTTCCTTCATTAAACACCAATTAACAATGAGTTTAACGTCGAGGTACTAGCACAAAATATCTTAAAACTTGAGCTGCTTAAAAGCATTTTCTTGCGATTGTTTTTGGGCGTGAAAAGTAAACTAAAATTGGTGCTAAAATTCAAAATCATCCTTAAAACTATTTATTAGATTAGATGAAAGCACTACTAAGCCACGCGTGGGGAAATTGCCACGCCACGCGCGCATTTCAAAATAAAATAAATAATTTTAATCAAAAAAAAAAACCAAAAAAAAACATAAACCAAAAATAAAAAATGAACACTTTTGTGTGTCACAAAATCCACTGTTAAGACAAAGTTAGATATTAAAACATAAATCATCAACCAAAAAAAGAAAATGCAATCACTCATCACTCGTCGCGTTATTTGACAAAACTGAAGTGAAGGAGCTCGTTAAATAGAAAATTGAAGGAAGAAATTGCAAAACGACAGCACGATCAAGCACAGAGGTATCAAGGCCCAACTTACTCCCAGGGAGTTCGATTTATCCTCTTTGTCGGAAATTTTGAAAACTTCGAAATAACCGCAGAACCGGAAATTCAATTCACACACTCGCTCGGCTTCGCTAGATGTGCGAGCCTAAATTACTACCAAGATCACTTGATTACTACGTGGATATTTCGCGTGCACAACAGGAACAAATCGCACCTGAACCACTCGTGGCCCAAAGCCGAAAATCACTTGATTTCAACACTCTTAACCGCGCACTCGGTTCGTGTTTGTATCTAGTTATCTGCTGGCCTGCAAATCAATTACCCGTGAGATGAGTACAAAACGACAAGCCCAAATGCGAAAAGCAAAACAGTTGCAAGCACGCCAGACTGTGGCAGGTAATGTTTGGATCTGAATCGTTGGAACTCACGACGACACGCCACGACGTTGTTGAGGTACGTTCTGCGAACGGGCAATGTTAAAGCGACACGCCAAGTGAGAGGATGTTCATGTTAAAACTGAGAGTCTGTATCTAAAATGTTTGAATTTTTTTTTTTTGAATTTCTGAAAATTTATTTTTGAAGGAGCAACCGAGTCAGGTTGTGTTATGTTGTAGTGTGGAGACCAGAGCCGGTAGATGATGTTGAGGATTTATAATCGTTTTGTATCTGTATGAGTTTGTGGGAGGTGGGATGGTCAATTTTAGCGCACACTGCGATCGTTAAGGAGAACGTTTTGTCTTCGAACTTATTTTAGATTTTGAATTATGGGAATTATCGGGTAAATCATACTTCAATTCAATGCTAACGATGCGCGACTGGACGTAGACGCTCTAAGCACGTTGGTATAAACACAAGCGAATATGTAAATTTTTTATGTTTATTTAATAGATGGGAGCAGGTGATTAATGAGCGCGGGAAGGAGATCACGGAAAAGGCATTAGCAATGTGTCGCTGAAACCACAAAAACTAAGACTTGCAAAACCAGAAAGCTTCGAAAATACGATCTTCATATTCTGATGTTAATGAAAAAATTAGTTTTTAATGGAATTTGCATGTTTTGGTCATAAAACCTGTGACCGAAAACTTACTTCAGCTTAGGCTGGAAAGTCTCACTTTAATCTTAATGTCGTGAGCAAAGAAATATCTAAAGATTCGTGACAACTTCCTAAAACGAATTAAACTGACCTTTAGGAGTAAGATGGATCAGAAAATTAATTGGTTTTATGGTTTTCACACTCTACTACGTAAGCCAAAAACTAAAACTGAAAACTGGCGTTCACCCTATATAGGAAATAGGTCATGTATCGACTCCTTAGAGACATTATTCAAATTGAGGAGTAAACATCTACCCAAGCTTCTGTTCCTCCTAGATTACTATACTTACAGCATTTGCTTGATGCTACAAACAGGGTCTGTTTGCATGCCTTCTGCATCTATTATGCCTCTCTAAAAGTCTTCGACTCCTTTACACTCTAACGCTCACCGAAAACCTTCCTCTTACCTTTTATTATCAGAATGTAAGAGGTCTGCGCTCTAAAACTCAGGCAGTCCTGCAGCAATCACATGCCTTACCTTTTGAAATCTTTGCCTTAACCGAAACGAACCTAATCCTTAGTATAAACAACCTTGAACTATTCCCATCCAATTTTACCGTTTATCGCGACGATGATGTTAACCGACCTACTGATGGTTGTCCATGCCGCGGTGTTCTTCTAGCCGTCCGAAACTCAATTGACTCCTCCTTCATAGCAACTTCATCTTCGCTATGACTTTGTTTCTATTAAGATTGTACTACCCCGGAAATCGTTCTACGTCATCTGATTTTACATTTTGCCATCACAACCTTTTGAAACATATAACTTGGCCATTGATACAATCGATAATTTAATTGATTTACGAGATCCTAAAGACGAGATCCTAGTTTTCGGTGACTTTAACCTTCCTCACCTTAAATGGATCTCTTCAGACGACCAATCGTTTTACATTGCCTCTAATCCCACTTCAGCCAAAGAATGTCTCTTCTCTGATCGCCTAGCTGATTCCAGCCTTAACCAAGTCAGCGGCATTTTAAATTTAAATTACATTACATTACATTTCACAACTCCCCTATACAGAACTCGCCCATGATTCCTTTGCACCTGATCCTACCTATTTCAATTATTTACCAAACTTCTTCTTTGGACCATTTCTCCCTCGTAGTGTCGATCCCGTTATCATCGAAGAAAGATTAAAGCAACTTAATGATGAATTCATCCCTGGCCCCGACGGCCTCCTTGCTATATTTAAAAAAAAATGTTTCTCCTCCCTTTCTCTACCTCTCTCAAAAATCTTCAGCCTATCCCTTTCTCAAGGTGAATTTCCGCGGATATAAAAAACTCTTTTATAACACCTATACACAAAAAGGGTCCGAAGAATGACATTAACATCTACCGTCCCATTGCCAAACTGCCTCATATGCCCAAAAACTTCGAAAGTGTTTTGTATGATATCTTAAGTTTTCAATGCAAGTCTTTAATCTCCCCCAGACAACACGGCTTCCTCAAAGGTAGGTCTATAACCACGAACCTTATTGAATTCGTTTCCTTCACCCTTTCAGCCTTAGAAAATGGCAAGAAAGTCGATGTTATCTCAACTGACTTCAGTAAGGCCTTTGATAGAATTTCACACAGATTCATACTCTTCAAACTGTCTTCCCTTGGCTTTGAACCCATTTTATTAAAGTGGATTTCCTCTTACCTGGAAAATCGCCACTAAAGCGTTCGCCTTAGATCTGCTGTCTCTAACATCTTCCTTGCTTCCACCGGTGTTCCCCAAGGCAGTCATTTAGGCCCGCTTCTTTTTATCCTTATATTAACAATATTGAAATGGTTATCAAACATTCCCTCATCTCTCTATATGCCGACGATGCTAAGCTCTTTAAGATCATTTCCTCAGAACATGACTCTTCCCTTATTCAATTGGACCTCAACAGCTTTTCCACCTGGTGCTCCAAGAACTGCCTCAACCTTAACATTTCCAAGTGTCAATCTATTACTTTCTCCCGCAAACGTAACAAACCTCCTCCCCGCCTCTACTTTCTGCATAATCAACCCCTTTCTACCGTCCTGGTGATCCGCGATCTTGGTGTATTATGCGACCAGGAACTCAATTTCCTTGCACATATCAGCGATATAATTCTCTAATCCCTATGGCACTCGGTCTCTCTACATCGCCCTATTCTCGAATAAGTCTCTCATGTGTGGTCTATCTGTTTGGTCTATCTTACTATCATTCACACAGTTCCAGAATCGATAGTACCCAACGTCGTTTTCTCCGTTTTGCTCATCGTGGCTTACCCTGGGACAATCCTCTGATAATACGTCCCTATCAAGACCGCCTAAAACTTATTAATTAGAACTCGCTGGAAGAACGAAGAAGGATATCCGACATCCTTTTCATCCATCCACTCCCTTTAGGTACCATCGACTGTGCGACCCTTTTTAACTCTATATTTTTTAACACTAACCCTCGTAATATTCGTACACGAAATTCACGTGTATGGCTCCTATGGTTCCCATGAACCTATCTCCCGTATGCTGCGGAATGTTAATGCGAAAAACTGTTTCGACTTTAACACCAGCACTCTTTGTATAAAACTCCGTCTCAATAGCCCTCTTTCTTAGTTTCCTAGATTGTTAGTTAAATTAAGTATGTAGCTTGAATTAAATACAATAAAATGGGGGTATAGCCCCCACCCAAATCAAATCTAAAATCAATAATTCTGACATACTGGATATATGTGTATATTCGTGGCTTCCTTTTTGTGGTCGACCAGTTCTATACCTGCAGATTCAAGCCACTGCTTGATCTGGGCAATTGCTGACTCGACGAATTGAAAATGTTTTGCAATGTTCACGACAGCTATATCGTCGGGGAAAACCTTAGTCGCAGGATGCTTTCGCACATAAAGTTTCATATGAAGGATATCAACACCAAACCCTGAGATACCCCTAAGGTATGTAGTAATATTTAACTCCTTCTTCTATGTTATATTAACTTCCTGTTATTAAAAAAGTTGGAGGCTATTATAAGTTAGGCGTTTCAATCCTTACCAGCGATCTCCCTATTTAAAATCAAACGCCAACCAAATCTTGTCGCCACTGCACAGTATTCTTTGGTCATTCACCTTCAAGAGTATCCCTCTATGGCGATAAACGTAATGTCGACTACTGTTTTAATGGAGTCGACTGGTGAGCGCGCGATTTGATAAAACTTCCGATTTCTCTGCTACGGTGGGCAATCTGTCGAATATTATTCGCTGTAGAATCTTACCCACTGTGTCTAGCAGAAGATCGGTATGACGATGATACGACGATGGCTCTCCGGGTGGTTTGTTTGTTAGGCAGAAGTACTAACTGTTGCAACTTCCATGGTTCTGGGCACACGCCTTCCCCTAAGCACCTTTGCAAAATTCATATGATGATGTCTTATCTTTTTTCAGACGGTGTTCTCAGTGCTTTGTTAGGCCCAGGCTCCTTTTAGTCTTCTATTCTGCTGAGGGCTCTCTGCAGTCCATCCATATTGACCTTGGGGAAACAGGTGCTCCACAATGGTTCTCAGCCATATTGGGATATGTAAACTTTTAATCTGGTTGATGATGTTAGACTCGCCATTCACCTTTGACTGCCTTTGTTAATTTTCGTCTCGCTTAACTAAAGGTTTAGATCTAAGGTTGAGAATTGACTTCTCATCCGGAGCGCTTTGCTTTTCGTCGGTCTTTAAGGCAGATCATTCTGAATGTTTTTATATCATAGTTCCACTGATTTTCTGGGATCATCACAGGCTATAACGATATTTTCTATAAGTTTACGCAACAAATTTTTAGCGGGTCCATTAGCATCCAAGTTAGAGCTGTTCAACACCTTCTCGAACATCTTTGTATCGGACAGACTATTCTTCCATTGGTGGCCTGTTATTTCAGGGCTGCGTAGTTCTTCACACAGATATCAATGGGATTGGATTATCATGAACAAAAAAGTTAAATCTTATACTCATAAAATAATTTCCCATCACGGCAACCATACCGCGGCAAATCCCATAACCCAACCAACCTAGCCTAGTGGATCTTATTCTGTTTCAAATGTTCATAACACTCGGACCTGGAGATCGCATGCCCTTAAGACCATTCATAAAGAAGATAAGATTTCCCAAAAATTGACGCAAGCATAAAGACTGTCCGATTACTCACAATCCCATGATCTAACGCTAATTTACTCAGAAGAGCAAACTCGTTTCCTTTTTTTCTATTCGGCCCCACTGAAAACGCCCGCCACCTGCTTTTCAACGCCCCATTGCAATCGAAAATTGTCACCTTACATTGTTAATCAATGTACAAAAGAATTATGCACATGTCTATTTAGAAATATTAAAGATACAATGAATACGGATGCATTGCACTAAAATGTTTACAATTTCCGCGACGAGAAATGATCTGTTGAAATTCACTAAAGCTTCTCGCTCTCATTCGCGCTCGTAATTACCATTGCTCATTGCATTCCATGCTTTGAGAAATGAATTGTCAAATTAGAATATATGCATGTATCTAGATACAATCTTGTTTGGGACAAAAACAAACAAATGTACGATTCATGACAAATGACGCTATTACGAGCATTTCGTAACATTCCACATGGTGATCGATAGAAATATGTGACGAACTTCGTACTAACGGATTCAGATGGTACAAGTTAGTTCTATGCCAAAAATAAGATAAAGTTATCGCAGTTGCGGTCAGTTCCACACAAGTGGGTATGTTGGAATTTTTTCGACGTGCGGGATGTTTTCGGGTTCCAGCTCATTGAATTGTGGCGGCGAATAAATAATTAGAAAATGACAGAAAATCTGGTGGAAAGTTTAGGTCTTTTCGAGCGGAATAAAATGAATTATGGGTTTTTGAACAAATCACATCGGCGAGATGAAAGATGCCTCTGATTCACTTCGAGTCACTAACTGAGAATTTCGGACACATTTAACATGCCAACATGACGCACGTCACACACGTCACGTTATCTGTCTGAAGTAAGAAGGAACACCGATAAGCAAAAAACTAACATATGAGTAAAGTGGGAAATAAAATCTAGTAGAATGGCGAAAAATCAGTCCCAAGATTGTCAAGTCGTTTTATTACTAATTTAAAACCCCTTAATTACCACTTCAGCCAAGCGCTTTTGACTGCTTTTCATATTTTCAACCTAGATTCAAGGCAGCTGACCATTTATAAAAGTCCATGAAAATTATTTTAGAAGACAATATTTTTAAATTTAATTTCAACTTTTCAAACTTTTACGCGAACTATGATCTTGAGCCGGTTGACAAGCGAGTTACACACTGCGCTAACGTGAGCCTGCGGGAACTTCTTCGATTCTAGAATGAGGACTTACTTGAACGCATCCACAGTTTGATATTCTTATGTACCATCTTGGCCGTCGTGATAACCAACAATGGCGCTTGATTTCTTACGGCTAATCCAAGCTGTAAGTTTTCGTATAACCTTCCTGTTAAATAATAAAAATGTTTTTTTTTTTTTATTCAATTAGTGAACACATCAGAGGACACAAAATTTATCAATTAACCTGGTCCGCGCTAGCTCAACAGCTCCTTTGCGCTATCGAACCTAACTTTTTTGAGCATCAGTAAGATTGTGTTCCTTTTGGAACTTATAAAACTTTATTTTAGAGCTCGTCTTCCTCCTTTTATGAGTCTTTTCAATTTTGGGAAGAGACAACGTCGCAGAGCGCCAAGATCAGTGAACACGGCGCGGCGGTTGAGGCATGATTGTGATATTGTTTTTGGCCAAAAAATTACACATAAGCACAAATCCGGACGCTTTCCTCGTATTGCTTCATGCAAACGGCGCATACCTTCAAGGTAATATTCCTTATTGACCGTACGACCTTCCGGTCACTGCCACAAGCTCACGACAAGCCACACCAATGTAATCGAAGGAAACAATTAGCAAATTTTCGTGGGGGTAAACACCCCCATTTATTGAGCTTAATTCAAGCTATCTTAATCTAATCTAACTTATTAGCTAGGAAGAACGGGAGAGAGGGGCGGGCGGTTAAAAAGGCGGATTTTTAGGCATGGAATGCTGAGATTGAAATCGAAGTAAGAATTTGAATTAACACTTCCCAGCATACGAGAGATGGGTTCATTGGAGCCATAGGCAGTACGGTGGGTGGTAAATAGAAGAGACGGGGATTTCGTACATTGCGGGGATTACTGTTGATAGAGACAGAGTTTTAGAGGGTCGCGCAATCAATGGTACCTAAAAGGAACTGATGAATGAAAAGAATGTCAAATACAATTCTTCTTTCTTCCAACCTGTGCATGTTGATTAGTTTAAGGCGGTCTTGGTAAGGTGGTAAAATCAAAGGATTGCACCCGCAATCGGCCTCGAAGAGCAAAACGTAGGAACCGGCGTTGGATGCTCTCGATTCTAGAAATGTGGGTTTGTTGGCCAGGCGACCATACTTGAGAGGCGTATTCAAGAAGGGGCCGGACAAAGATTATGTAAAGAGATCGGGTAACGTAAGGGTTCGAGAATTCTTTAGACCATCGCTTCACGAAACCGAGTGCAGAATTAGCTTTAAGGATTATCTCATCGATGTGTGCGCAAAAATTTAGCTCTTGGTCACATAATATGCCAATATCGCGAATGACCTGAACAGTGGAGATGGGTTGATTATTGAGGAAGTGCAGACGGAAAGAGTCATGACTGGAGGAAATGGTCTTGAAGAACTTGGTGTCATCGGCATATAGTGAGATATGGCAATATTTCAACACCATTTCAAGATCGTTTATGGTAGAACGAAAAGATATGGACCTAAGTGACTGCCTTGTGGGACGCCGGAGGAAGCTAAAAAGGGGTTAGAGAAGGCAGATCTGAAACGAACACTGTAATAAGAATTTTCCAGGTAAGAAGATATCCACTTCAAAGAAATGGGGTCGAAGCCAAGGGAGGACAATTTGAAGAGTATCAGTCTTTGGGAGATTTTATCGAAAACCTTACTAAAATCGGTTGAAATAGCGTCGACTTCTTTGGCCTTCTCTAAGGCTAATAGGGTAAAGGACACAAATTGAACAAGTTTAGTGGTTGTAGATCTGCGTTTGATTAAACCATGTTGCCTAGGGGAGATTAAAGACTTTCAGCGAAAATTAGAGTTTCGCAAGAAATACTCTCGAAGAGTTTGGGTGTATGTGACAGTTTGGCAATGGGACGATAGTTGTTAACAACGTTCTTCGGAACTTTTTTGTGTATAAGGGTGATAAATTAGGTTTTCCATAAGCGGAGGAAATCACCTAGGGATAGGGATAGACTGAAAATTTTCGAGAGAGGGAGAGAGAGGGTTGAGGAGCCTTTTTTTAGAAACATGGAAGGGAGACCGTCAGGTCCAGGAGTGATTTCATCATTAAGTAGATTTAATTTGTTTTCGTTATATGGAAGAAATGGTCCAAGGGAAAAATTCGGTAAATAATCGAAGTAAGAGAGGTCTGGAGCAAAGGAGTCATCGGCGAAAGACTGTTAAAAAAAGGCGGTGAAAAAGTTGGCGATAATATTGGGGTCATTCGAGGTTTGATCATGGAAGGAGAGAGAGGTAGGATAGCCATCAGATTTTCTTTTGTTAACAAACTTAAAGAATGACTTAGGATCGTTCATAAGATTGGCTTGCGTTTCAGTTAAATAGCGTTGATAGAGGAAGTTGTGAAGGGCGGTAAAGTGGAGATAGCTGCCCAGATAGTTAGAAAAGTCATTATGGGATATAGTACGAAGGAAGATTGCTCACTGCTTATTTCTTTTGTTTCTTAGAGAACGGAGCCTGCGATTGTACCAGGGTGGGGAGGTGGACAAAGTTTTACGTTGTGAAATGGAAACGTAAACAGAGTAGAATTACATATTTCCCTATAGAATATGGATATTGCATCATTTACGGTTAGGTTATCAACATTTTGAGGGCCTTTTTTAAGGTATTCATTGATGAAGGTGAAATTTTGCTTTGTGGAAATCCGGAGAGGTCAGAACTGTAGGGGGTTTGTTCTGTAATGGAGAATCGTGAAAAAAGGAAAGGACGAGGGGAGGATGGAAGTTATCGATGGTTGGAAGGGAAAGGGGACAAAATAAAACAGAAGAGTTGAGGGAATCGGTTGTGAATATGGGGTCTAGTTGTCTACCCATGTAGTATAGGACGCCACTATCAAGATATAAATATACAAAAACTTCTCTGATTTTCTTTACCGCTTCAATATTTCCTTCGGTTGTTGACATGGTGGGACGTCAAGAACGAAAATCGTCATTAATATTTTCTTTGCCTTCTCTGAAGAAGCCTTGTACCACTTATTATTGTTATTAGATGACGTTACAGATCATAAAGAGCCAGAGGCAAGCTTCTCTCATCAACTTATGTTTGTGTTTCGATTTGTTTTTCACACGGAATCTACAGTTTAATTTGAGTCCGAACGACGAGAGCAGAGAAGCTTTTTCAACGCAAGTGTACTACGAGGGGTTTTGCCAGTTCCCGGCCGAGGAGAAAAGCTGCGAAATAAACGATCGATGGCGTTGGTGTTATCGGGATCCGATCTCGCCAATTGCCCGTTAGAGGCAGACACACTACCCACTGTGCCAAGGCGCTCCATTTATAATCATTTTTTATATTTTGCTCCGAGTAGACTCGCCAAATACCAATCTAACATTACTGGAAATGACGGAACACCGTTCTTTGATCAATTTTTTTCATTAGCAAAAAATCGCCAAGCTCACCAAAACATGTTTAACCTTTCTATCCGTGAAAACAAACTAAGTACCCAAAATATATAAGGGGGCATGTGTACCAAAATAAAAAAATTTAAAAAGTCACCTTATTTATTGAACGAACCTTGTGTGCTCAGATTTGTTTGTTAAAATGAATTTTTAGATTTTCATCAGAGTTTGCTTGTTTCATTAACTATTTTTTTTGTTGATATTTATTCTTTTTTCTATGCCTTTCAAACTACATTTTTGTTAGCCCCAGGCCTTGTCCACGTAATTAAATCACGAAGGCTATGATGGGCAGAACACGTAGAACGAATGGACAGTGGACGAACAGTCAAACGAATAATGAGTGGAAAAACCGTAGAAAAAGAACGCTAGGAAGCCCATAGTAGTCCGGCTCAGCCATGTATTGCATTAAAATGTTGTTAAAATGTTGATAAAACAGAGAGAGAGAAAGGGGACATTACGTCGATATTCGAGTGAATCGATCGACTTCGTGACATTGTAGTCTCCTCTAGGTTTTATCGCTCGCTTTTGTTCTCCATCTAACAGGTGCATAGAGGTCTTGGGAGCACCAGACCAGATGTGAGCGTTGTACTCAAGCTTGGGGCTGATGTAGGCCTTGTAAATTGAATCTAGATCAGAGGGGATGAAATATTTCTTGCACCGCTTGAATAATCTTAGACATTTCTCAGCGTTCTTGGCGACCTCGAATATGTGCTCATTCTTACTAAAAGTTTTATTAGCACACATACGAAGGATGGAATGTCTTTCGGTTTCATCGACACAAGCGCTATTCAAGGATAATGGCTGATTATTGATGGTTAGCTTGAGTGACAGTAGACAGTATTGTATTTTGGAAGCATTAAATTCCAGTCTATTGTTTATACCCCACATAATTATACTATCAAGGTCAGAATTTAATGTGCTTAACATACGCTACCGTTCCAGTTCTACAGCCGAAGAGCAGGGACATAAGTCCTGGAACGAATATGAAAAGCTAAGAGTACTGTCATCAGTGAAGGAGAGTTTTGGATTAGAAGTAGCAGATAAGAAATTATTTATAAAAATGAGGAAGAGTGTCGGCGACAGAACAGAACCCTGGGGGACACCAGCATTTGGTGAATATCAGACTTGAAACCGTCCAAAACAACTTAAATTGAACAGCCCGAAAGGTAATTTCTAATCCATAGAAGAAGAGACTCATCGATACCATAAGCACGCATTTTCGACAAAAGAGCATGATGCCAAACTCTGTCGAATGGTTTTGAAATATCAGCGCAACGATCTTGCTTTTGCCGAGATGGTGCAAACATGGGTTCCAATTTTCGGTGGATAATATGCCATCAAATGAACAGAAAAAGAGGGAGGAGCATGCGCTTCACAGAAGAAATAAGGAACGAGAAGCGCGAGATCGAGAAAATGGAGAGATGCTATTGCAGGAACGACGTTCGAAAATGTTAGTAAAACGAACATGCCACGGCAATAAAGCCAGAGCGGAAGCCTACAGGGATGAACACGGACAACTAATAGTGGAGTCACAGTCGATGCTGAGACTTTTGCAGGCGATGATAGTCACAATGCCTCCGTCAGGCAGAACAAACCATTCACAATGGACGAAGACGAAAGAGAATCCCGTCCACTCGACCTAGACGATGTTAAGATAGCGATACTGAAACTTAAGTCTTATAAAGCTGCTGGAGCAGACGGACTCCCCGTTGAACTATTTAAAGCAGCTGGCGATGAGCTGGTCAGGAGCATGCACCAACTCATCTGCAAGATATGGTCGGAAGAAACCATGCCCGAAGAATGCAATTTCAGCATCGTTTGCCCGGTCCATAAGAAAGGAGATCCCTATGACCGCGCCAATTACAGAGGGATAAGTCTCCTGAACATTGCATAAAATATCATCTCTGCCGTACTGTGTATCTGGTAGGTACCTACCAGTATAGTTTCAGGCTAGGTAAATCCACGATAGACCAAATATTTACACTACGGCAAATCTTGGAGAAGACCCATGAATTTCAGGAGGACACGCACCACCTCTATGACAGTGTTTATAGAGACGAGCTATACAGAGCCATGTCATGTTTTAACATACCTGCCAAATTCGTCAGACTATGCATGATGACTATGGAGAATTCTCGCTGCTCCATTCAAGTCGGATGTGAACTAACCGAGACCTTCGATGTTAAAAAAGGATTCAGACAGGGTGACGCATTGTCATGTGATTTTTTTAACATCGTACTTGAAAAGATCGTGCGGGGCTCTGCGGCCAATACAAGAGTTACGATCTACTTCAACTCTACACAATTGCTTGCCTACGCAGATGACGACGTTATTGGACGGACAAAGCGAGACGTCAATGAGGTGTTGCAAGCATTGAAGCAGAGGCGGCTAAAGTGGGCCAAGACCAACTATATGCTGTCATCAAAGAAAGACCCGCAACACCGACGTCTTGGTCAGAACGTCACCGTCGGCAGCTATATTTTTGAAGTAGTCAAGGACTTCGTCTGCCTTGGCTCGACAGTGACAACAAGCAACGACACCAGCGCTGAGATAAAACGCAGAATAGCTCTTGCCAACCGCTGCTTCTTTGGGCTCAAGGGGCAATTGAGTAGTAGAGCCCTCTCTCGAAAAACTAAGATATCCCTCTACAAAACCTTAATCATCCCGGTCCTCCTCTATGGCGCTAAGGCTTGGACGTTATCAAAAGCGGATTAAGAGGCTCTTGGGCGTTTCGAGAGTGAAATTCTGCGTGCAATCTTTGGTCCCGTTTGTGTAAACGGAGAGTGGAAGAGAAGATTCAACCAAGAACTGTACGTACAGCGAGATCGGCCTAGTTAGATGTCTACGTCTAAGATGGGCGGGCCATGTAGAGCGAATGGACACGACCGCTCCGGCCCGAAGAGTCTGCGACTCCAATCACGAGGGATGACGCAGCAGAAGACGACCGCATTTAAGGTGGCGCGCACAGGTGGAAAGGGACCTCAACCAACTGGGCGTGCGCCCCTGGAAGCAGCTGGCCAAAGATCGTGCCGGCTGGAGAGACTTGTTGGTTGAGGCCTTGGTTCACCCTGAACTGTAGCGCCATCTAGGTAAGTAAGTAATATGCCAGCAAATGGATAGATATACCATAAAATCACCAGTGGACCCACCTAGGTTTTACGCAGTGATTTTGCCAACGTGAAAGAACACCTCTTTAAAAGTATTGGGGCAAAACCATCAGGCCCAACAGATTTGTGCATGTTGAGATCCTTAAGTACTCTTGCCACGATACGAGTGCAAAAGTGGATTGGTCCAATGGAAGATTCCATGCTCTCAAATACAAGCGGAGACAAAGTACAATCTGGAATCGTTGAGCTGAATTAGTTTTGTCTGAAGAGCTGACAGCTGGGATTTCATCGCAAATTAAAAAGTCAGACAGAATTCTAAATTTTACCCGAATCAGGCAGTTTAGTTAAATTAAATGTATTCCAAGACTCCTCGTTTACAGCACTATCCCCATGGGTTGTTCACTTCTATTTCCCAGAAAACAGAAAATAACAGTATTTTATACGTTCCAATAAGAAATGCGAAAAACAAGCGTTTTATTTCCTTTCCAAGTACCACCACCGCCACCCAGTCCTCCATAACCAGAGACAACTTGTTTCTGTACTATCCATCCAAGGCGTGAAGCGGGGGGTGTTGCTCGACCATACGTACGCTCTGCTCTCAACGTTACATTATTTAAAAATAGCACGCGCCAAAAATAAAGCTAAAATAGATAAAAGATAAAATGACAGAAAAAGAGGGTGCGTCCTATACCGCATAGTATAATCGTAGTTGTCGTCAGCACAGTGCTAGGTCACTATGCACGGTCGTTGACCGAACTGCATCGTTAATGAAGAGCTCGAGTAGCTGACAAGTGTCATACGTGTGTAGAATTAATGGATGCGATAAAACAAAGATGCTCCAAATACATACATAGTTGGAGTGTTGACTTTTGCGGGAGAATTATACTCAAAAAAATACAGTTTACGATTGTGACAAGGACTTTTCCAAGTGACTAATGTGAGTTGATATCCGTGAGTGAGTGCGGACTGGCGACGAGGTCAATGGTCAGAAAATTTTGCGTTGGAGGTGTCCTCGAGTCGTGCTTGGTAGAATAGATTCTTGAAAATCGACCAAATTCGTCCTCCAAGTCGTGCCAACATCAAATCGGGGGAGAAATTGACTTTTGACGTCTAATATCCGCAAAGCCATGAGCAAATAATTCGGTCGAGAGTTCCGTGCCCAAAGAGATTTTTCACATGTCGATGGCGGGCAAGTTCAATGTCAACTTTAATGAATTGCGTGGGGTCAATTAAAACACACGCGAAACGCGGATGTGGATCGATCAGATTGTATTGATGGACGTTGATGAAATATCAATTAGTTTGAAAAGAAAAACGAGATATCGTGTTCTTTGATGGTCCATGAGCGCTAGATATCTCTGTTTAGATACATGTTAGGAAGATAGATAGCAAAAACACTCGGATGATTGGTATAAAAATCGTCTGTGCGATAATAAACAGTCTTGAATGATGTGACGGTTTTAGATTTTTTATCCGCCTGTTTGAAACGGCACACATCGCAGCAGCGGATTCCGTAATTAGACTTTGGCTTAACGGACCTGGTCATCATATTTATTGATCAAATTTTGATTAGATTTTGGGTGTCTGTCATTGAAAGGCACTTTTATCGTGTTATACATATACTAAACGAAGTCGAGAAAGACTACTCAGTACCCAATTCGACGTAGGGTGAAGGTAAAAGTATGTATAGTGCTATTCAACAAGAGCTGTCATTTTAAAGTAATTATTTAGTCAATCTTTTAAGGGAACTTTTCATCGCCTTTTCGCAGAATAGTCTGATATTTCCTTTAAGTGCATGAATCGGCAAAGTATCAACATAGAATTCATCCTTAACATTGCCCCAAAGTTGGTGTCGAAACGTCCAGGGAATTCCTTCACTATTGGACGGGCCATAAGACAGGCCATAAGACGGGCCACAACATCAGTTGTGAATGAGAAATCATCAAAAAGTTCTGACGAAGGCATAACACTTGCAGCATAAGATCACTTAAAAATTCATACTCTGTGTATGCATTTCCAATATAACACCTTAATTACATGGAAATAACAAAAGTTGCTGTGAACTACAACCAACGCGGCAAATTCAGTCGAATCTCTCGGATCCTATCTAGGACACCCACCACCGGAGAGTAGTGAACGAACAAAACATATAGATGCTGCTCTGGCGAGGGCCCGGGGCGCTTTTGCTCTTACAAGATGGCTGTTTCATAGGAACCAACTTGATTCGAGAGTGAAGGTAATTTACTACATGGCCTTAATCAGGCCCATGATTGCCTATGAATGTCCCGTGTGGTTCAATGTGAGAGCTAGCTTAATGGAAAGGTTTCGGGTGTTTGAGAGACAATGTCTCAGAAGTTGTCTTGGGTTATATAGGACACCCGAATCTGAGTACACGAAATTTTACCCGAACGAGGTCCTATACAATAGAGCCAGGATTGTATGGTGGATAATTTTCTAATAAAACTGATCCGGGGTCACGTTGCGAGGACAATGACTTCGGTCAATAACTTCATCTCCGGGGCTTACTGCTCTAATTACATATACCACGAGAAAGTGCGTCTTAGCGGCTTTGTCCCCCCATAGGCATTCCTATATTTGGATCAATGTGGGCTGATCCAGGATGAATTGGCGGTTCCGCTAATCTTCCACGTGCCCCGAAAGTCCGTGAAGAGGCGACTCCTCTACGAATGTGATGTTGCGCTCCGTGCGCCCGAGCGCCTCAGGTTTAGTAGATCAGTGTCGCACCAAGATCGGGGAGACGTCGTCCGACAGCATCAACGCTTTTGGTGGCTGGAGCGGACTGCGTAGTGGTTAACTTTGATAGGTCAGCCTCTTGAAGGCAAAGCTTGCCACATGCCAATGGCAGGCTTACATAGACTAAGGTAGGTTAGGTTAGAGTAGGTAAGGGCAGGCTAAGGCTGGCTAGGGTGGCAGGTAGGTTTAGTTTAGTTTTAGCTTTAATTTTAAGAAAAGAAAAATACAAAACAATTACGAAAACAAAAAAAATGTATGTATATATTTTAGTTAATGTAGGGTTAAGTTATTCTTAGTTATAAGTTTCTTTGTTAAAAAAAAATGATCTGATTCCAAGTTTTTTTAAATATCACTTTTCTTGGCCTAAGTTGTTTATTTATTTTAATTATTACAAGTAAATCGTAAGCCCGAAAGGCATAGTCTTAAGTTGTTCTATTTGTTTTAGAGTGTCCGTATAGGGCCAGTAAGGTATTTTATGTCAGTTAATATTTAAGCTAGTTTTAAGCATTTTTGTCTAGTATAAGTGATTTCTAAAAATATGAAAACAAAAATGAATTAAAAAAAAAAAAAAAGTAGTGAACGAACATCTTCGACATAAACCATCTGCACCCCGTCCAGGTTGTGTGATAAACACCATAAAAGCGTACACTCTTGAACCTGCACGAATTATAAAAAAACAAAAAAAAAAGGCTTATTAATTTTTTTTCACTTTTTTGACGTTTTTTTAAATGATAATCAGTTGTCACTCGCGACTAAATTGAATCCGTGGAAGTGTTAAGATAGGACAATCACCCTGAAAACGAAACGTTAAAAAAAACTAACGTCATGAACGTCAATCGGAGCAAGTTCAGGCAAAAAAAGTAGGTCAACAAAATATTTGCACCGTAGTTGAGGATGGGTCTATTTTTAATTCCTTTGATCCTATCGAAATGGACAAAACTGAGTTTTCAGCTATAACCTTGATATCTATTGATCTTACCAGACGAATACGAGTTGGAGTTTTCATACTCAAGCCCATTCAAGACGCTCAAATTTACAGATGAAATTCACTAGAGAGACCATCGAATTCTTGAGCATTTTGAGAATGAAAAATTTCTCCCAAAATCGTTGAAGGTGCTCAGGAGTCGCTAAATGAAAAGCCTCGACTTGATTTTTCGATTTGATCGACTTAATGAGTCCTTGATATAAGATCACACCATCCAGACCAAACAAAGCCATAAGCCTGCTGTGCCTTTAAAAAAGCTGAAAATGACTGGCTGAAAACAGACACTTGTCCTTCCATGCATGAACCTCTACTTCTGTTTCGAAGAGGAGTAGGTATTATTTTTGCATATCAATGGTTCGAAATTACGTAAGGAAGACAACACGAAATAAAATTAGTGAAGAAAATATAGACAAAGCTTTATCAGATATTAAAAATGGAATGGGAACACAATCATCAGCAGCAGAAAAATATAATGTTAAAAGAACAACTCTGATAATGCTCTAATAAAACTACATCGAACTCTGGCAATAGCGATTCGGATAACGCTTTTTTATACCAATGCAAATATGCTTCGCGGCAAATTTTTACTAAGGAACGTGAAGAGGAATTGGTTCAATATTTAAAGAAATTTTCTTTTTATGCGTATATGTTTTATCATATCAGGCATTCAAAAAATTTGCTTATGACTATGCTAAAATTAATCAGATTAGAATCCCAACTGGGTGGAGTTCTTGCAAAGAAGCAAGCGCGGATTGGCTTTATGGTTTTATGAAAAGAAATCCAACCATTGCTCTACGAAAGCCAGAAAAAGTAAGTTTGGCTAGACTTAAAGGCTTCACAAAATCAGCCGTCGAAGGCTTTTTCACAAACCTGGAAAGTCTTTACACAGAATACTCATTCCAGCCCAAAAATATATACAATTTGGATGAGACTGGAATAACTACTGTTTTAGAACCTCCTAAAGTAAGTCAAAAGATCGAAAACAGTTTTATATTTTTTTGCATTAATATGTCGATATCTTTTTAAATAGGTAATTGCTGAGAAAGGTCAACGAATTGTTTCACAAGCAACCTCAGCAGAACGTGGAAGCTTAGTCACTCTGGTTGGGATTGTTAATGCCAGCGGAAATAATTTGCCACCAGTGTATGTGTTCCCTCGTATTCGATTCAACGAAAGATTTATAAGTGGATGTTTCCCAGGATCATTAGCTCTACACTCTAAATCTGGTTAGATGACATCTGAACTGTTCATCGATGTAATAAAACATATGCAGAGCCACACTAATTGTTCAAAAAATAATCCAATTCTCGTTTTGCTGGACAATCACTCATCGCATTGCAGCTATGAAGTTATTAACTATTGCCGCGAGAACAGAATTGTGATGCTATCTTTTCCGCCTCACACATCACATCGTCTACAGCCATTCGACGTGTCCATATTTGGGCCATTTAAACAATTTTGTCGGAAGCCATTCAATGATTTTTTAACTATAAACCAGGGAACACAAATAACTATTTATGACGTAGCAAAATTATCAAACCAGCCCTTACAAAAGGCGTTTTCAGCAGAAAATATAATTAATGGGTTCAGAGCTACTGGAATCTATCCCTTTAATTCCCAAATCTTCAGCAATGATGAATTTGTTTCAGAAAGCTTGCCGAAAGATTCTCTGAGCATGGAAAACACTGAAAACTTACAAAATATAGCTAATAAAATAGAAAATCAGCCAAACAGTTTACCACCATACTGTACCCCTGAAATGATACGACCAGTATCACGTCTGATTGCCTCTAAAAACACGCCCAGAAGTGGATCATCAAGAGTTTTAACAAATTTTGTTGAAAAGCAAGGGGTGGCATCTAATAAGAACTCTAACATTTTAACAAAAAAGAAAAAGAGGACGATCTTTCAGAAAAAAAACATAAAGAAAATCCGAAAAGTTCATCCTGACACGTCAAATGAAAGCGAAGATAACGTTTCGATTGATTCTTTTGGTTTATTTTCCGATGATGAAGGAAATTTTGATGTCGAAGACAATGACTTTTCTAAATACAAACTAATTGATGACGATAAGTTAGATGTGGAAGATTACGTTATGGTAAAATTTGGTACAGAAAAACAAAAAATATTTTACTACGTTGGTGAGATAACCGAAAAGTTTAGTGACAACACTTTTAATATTAATTTTCTACGAAGATCATCAACGTTCAACTGGGTTTTTGTAAAGCCAGATGTAGCAAACATCGCATTGGTAGTAAGAAGTGAAATTGAATTAAAATTGCCAAAGCCAACAAATCCAGCTTTCACATCTCGTTGCAAAACAAAATATTTGTTTGATGTTAATTTTGGCAATAGCAATATTAAATAGTCCGAAGAAAAGTTTTAATTGATTGCCACTAATTTAGAAGAAAAAATATTTTTGAGTTATCATTATCTGTTGAAATTAACCCGCCTTATTTCCTTTAATATATTTTTCTTGTTTTCATTCATAAGAAAGATCCCTTTAAATCAAAACACTTAAATAGTCAAATGTGCCCCTTTAAGAGTCAAAGCTGCCCCCACCACGGGGCACATTTGACAAAATGACTTTTTTAAGAAACAATGGTAAAAAGGGTGATTGCTCATTCTTTTTCAACTCAATTGTTAATATATTTTAAATATCAATGATGCATGTTTGCAATCAAACATTCAAATCTAAACTTTTCTTAAAAACAAGCGAAATATACAGCTTTGAAAAAAAAGGTGTCAAATCTGCCCCAGTCTCCCCTACATAACCCTGTAATTAAAACCTTTACAATACTGAAGCTCGTCAATGAGTTGACGTCAATCGCGAATATTTTCATTATTTACCAACACAATTTTCTTGTATCATGTGTTCTCGGAACTTGCATAATAAATGGCAATATGGTTCGCATGTCGCTGGATTTATGTCCCTTGTCTCTTGAATATCAAGGCAATCCATACAGCAGGCGAGATATTCTTGATTCGTACAGAACTCTCTCGACAGGATCCCTTTCCGCGATCTTCATATGACCTCCAAGCATATATAGTAGCATGTTTCCATTCATTTTAATATCTTTCATGGCACATGTGATAGTCTAAAACGTCCGATAGCTTATAGACACTCCAACTAACTCCTGAGTGACAGTTGAATTAGATAAAAGGCTATATACTTCGCCCCTTACGGCTTCACTTCTATATAAGCTTAATCGATCACTTTCAGATTTTTGTCAATAATCGACATTCATCTATCGATGTTGACTCGATGATTAGGAAAAGCAATGTCATTGATGTAAGTCAAAGACGTCAATATTATTTTATTAAAAGCTCATGGCTGCTTCGAGGGAAAATAATACTCGTATGCAAGCCTCAATCCTATAATCGGGTTATTGCTCGCGAAATAGAAGAAGCTGCGTTGTGAATGATGCATACTTAACATCAGTAAGAAAGATGGACTTACGATCTTACAGATAAGAACTTACAAGAACTCCCAGACATCGTAAGAAATCTGATAAAAGGAAAACATCACCAGCGACTTGAAAATTATTCCGGAAGGTGAACGAGGAAAATAAATTTACGTTTTTCTGTTTCAGTTCAGAGCTTGAATTGATGTTTCATTTTAAACTCAAACACTTCAGAGTTCCGAATTAGACGTTAATTTTTCGTTAGGAAGTTGTTCAGAGCGGTGTCCGTGACTTCAGAATCAATTGACCAAGCAATGGGAATAAGAGCTGGACGCACCCATTTGACAGCAAAGAAAACAAACGAAAGAAAGTAGAAATAACCTAACAGCCGAACGAGGTTTATTCTTCAAGACCAGTAGTTAATATTTCCTAGTTGCTTTTTATGAAATAATTAGTTTATCCAAATTTGTGTTTATTTAACTCCTTTATTTGTTAAAATTGCACTTTTTAACTTATAAAATAACAGCTAAGTTCTCAAGTGTGTTTCATAAACAAATCAAGGCTCTGCGACCACGCTAAGTTCAGAGCAGGGTCAAAATAAGTTCGATATGCTCGAATTCTATTCTGAACAAAATGAAAAATGGGTGGTGCCAAAAGCAATTGTCTGGAAAGTACTATGAAGATGCAGGGCAATCGACTGAAAGCAAAGCGTGAGGGGAGAGTGTCGAATGTGCGTACTCAAAAAACAAAAATGTGGCTAACGTCAGGAACCACACTATTAACGTTAACATAGCGCCATTTAAGAAGAGACATGGAGTGATGCAAAACTGAACCATAATTCAAGAAAACTAAAGGAGCCATCAACCGGGCCCGCTCAGCGAAGTATTTTACCTTGGAGGTACAACATCCTTGATCTTAGATCGTAAGACTGCATACACCGCAGGGGATCATGAACCTCAATATGTAAAAGCAGCCACAAGAACTCTAAACATCAGTAGGCCAACCGCACCAGCCAAGGAATGCTGAAGTGTGGCTGAGAAAAAACAATAGAGTCTCAACACGCTGATGAACTCTTACAAGAGTTTATTGTTCGTCTACATACGGAAGAGAATTTAAAAGACTGATTGTTACTTGAATTAGAAGCCGACCAATCGGCGAAGGCTATTCAGAGAAACAGGCTTAACAGAAAGAAAAGTACGATGAGAGGCACTGGATTCCGACCAAATACAAGATAAATGACTGATCTGAGTCTGGAGGAGTCAAATCCGGCGATCTTGGAGGCCAGTCAATATCGCCCTTTTTTAACAACAATCTTCCAGGGATCTTCTTACGCAAAAGTTTCATTGTTTTGTCCGCAATATCGCATGTCGCACCGTCTTGTTGAAACCAAAAGTGAAATAAGCCTTTTTTACGCACTTCTGGGACCACATAATGGACCAACATCCACCGATATCGATCGCCATCCACTGTATCGCCAACTTTGAAGAAATGTTTTAGCGCATACAATGGCCCAAACAGTAACTTTTTGATCATATAGCGACTCTTCGTGAATAATGTGAGGAAGCGACAATTTTGTTTATTAACTGAGCCAGAGAGCGTACAATGTGCCTCATCGGTCATCAAAATTTGCTGCCAGAACTCTGGCTCAGCATTAATCATTGCTACGACATTTTGTGCGTATGCCAAGCACCGTGGATCATCGTGTGGCGAAATTCTTTGAGTTATCTGCATTTTGTATGGAAATAAGTGAAGATCATCCTTTAAAATTCTCCGCAAAGTGGTCCCACTGATGCCTGACTGCTGCGAACGGCTCCGATATGACAAACTTGTGTCTTCTTGAACACTGGCCTTCACAGAATAAATAGATGAGTTTGAACGCCGCGGACGTGGCCTAGGTTGCTCACGAGGGCTTGCCACAGAACCAAATTGAAAAAAAATTGAGGCCCAACGACGAATTGTATCTCTTTTGGGCGTAACACGATCACGATATTTTGCACGATACGCACGTTGAGTTAGGACAATCGAGCGTTCATTTATAATGAACATTGAAACTATTTCCGCGCGATCTTTTGGTGTGGAGCAATTCACGGTTAAAATTGTACTGAATCGGCGTTTCCAAAATGCTGTGACATATGAAAATCGGTTGACAATTGTTGAAGTTATTCGAAGTTTACATCGAGATAGACACTCTGTACATTGTCGTAACTCCGTTTGTGGCCATCTCTGCCAATGTAATGGGTGACCCAATAGATGGTGTCGATATTGGCTGTCAATTACTGTCGGTTGGTAAACATCGTTGATCTTTTTGGTAGATGACGAGAGCCGTGGCGCAGTGGGTAGTGTGTCGGCCTCTGACGCACGATGAGCGAGTTCGGATCCTGATAACACCAACGCCATCGAATGTTCATTACGCGGCTTCTCTCCTCGGCGGGGAACTGGCAAAACCCCCCGTAGTACACTTGCCTCGAAAAAGCTTCTCGGCTCTCGCCGTTCGGAATCGGCATTAAGCTTTAGGTTCCGTTCACTTATGTGAAAAAACAAATCGCACACCACATAAGTGAATGAGAGAAGCTAGGCTCTGGCTCTCCATGAGCTGTAACGCCATCTAAGAAGAAGAAGAAAGTACAACGTTTGGCAATTTAGTGATGGAGTCGTTAACAACGCAGCAGCGCCTTTTAGTTATTTAAACCAATCGCGAAAATGAGGAATCTCTCGTGCTGGTGAGATTCACGCAGGTTCAAGAATTACGCTCTTATGGGATTTGTCACACAACCTGGTCGGGTTCAGATGGTTTGTGTCGAAGATGTTCGTTCACTATTCTCCGAGGAGTGGTTGTCCTAGATATGATTTGAGAGATTCGACTGAATTTGCATTGGTTGTATTATAGTTCACAGTAACTCTTTTGTTTCCATGTCATTAAGGTGTTATATTCGAAATGCACACGCTGAGTATGAGTTTTGAAGTGATCTTATGCTGCGAGTGTTATGCCTTCGTCAGCATTTTTTTGATCATCTTTTCATTCACAACTGATATATGTACATAGTTGCACAGTTTTTCCATATAGGAATTGTTCTTCGCTATGGATAGTCTTGAACTGCAGATGATTACTATTGCACCACTACCACCCCCTTGAACAGTATGTAAACGCTAAAAGCTCACCACTGAATGAAACCAGCTAGGAACCTGTCGCCAAAGTCAGCAATTGGGTTTCACTTATGAAATTACACAACAATTAAAGCATTAAGACCAACTACGAAGTGATGGTCGGGGAACATTATCGCAAGATCAAAATGGATTGGGTCTGGGCGATCTCTACTTTCAATAGTATGGCGCCACTGTTAAATATTTAGTTTATCTTGTTTTGAATAATAATGGAACACCCTGTTACACTAGTTGCTACCTTTTACTCGTCACTCGTTATACTTAGCTGTGCTCATGTTTTACTGAAATAAATATTCATTCCTTTTTTTAAAGTCAAGAAAGTCGGACGTGTTTTTTGGTCTGGTCTAACAGGTTATGGGCCCAGTGGATATTTTTCGGAATCACGTTTTTCACAAGAAGGACAAATACAGTCTGCAAATTTTCAAGGAAGACAATCAGAGAAATACCGAGAAGCAGGTTGCCGACGATTGGTATTTGGGTGAATTTGCTGTGGAATATTAAATTTCTTGACTTAACTGGAAATTGTCTAACGGAGTTTTTTTTTTGCTTTGACAATAAGGCACAAAAGGGTAAGGAAGCACTGCTCTGATTGCAAACAAGAAATTTGCACCGAAAAGGAAGATTTTTCTTCTGTAAAGGTAATGAGCATTGGAAGAATGAATGTGCCAAGAAGAAGGAGAGACAAATGGATTGGTCACAACCGAATGGAAAGAAAGGTAATGCATTTGTGTGTGAAACGCTGTTGACAAAAGATGGTGCTAGTGCCGATGAATGGTTCCTGGATTCTGGAGCTAGTGATCTCATGACTAGCAGGAGGGAGTGGATGATTAACTATAAGGAGTTTAATAGGTAAACCAGTAATCATCAAATTATAGAATGGAAATACCATTAACGCATATGGCAAAGGGGTTATAAATGTGATGTCTTTCAACAATGTCAGCTGGGAGGAGAACCATTTAGCTGATGTGCTCTATGTTCCGGATATTCGGCTTAATCTTTTTTCACTGAACTGTGCGCTGGACAGATAATTTAAAATGTAAACTTTTTAAAGGAGGGTCTGTCCTTTTAGTGGCAGTACTTGAGTCCAAATTATTTAAAGAACTTTTGAAAGTCACAAGCGAATCAATGGATGCTGGAGTTTGCGCCAATATGACTAAGAAAGAAGATGGGACACTACGCAAATGGCATGAGAAACTTGGGCATCAAAATATTACCCAAGTAAGAAGCGTATTGAAAGTTTGAAATATCTCTTTTGAAGATGAAAACGACTTCTTTTGTGAGGCTTGCTTGTATGGTAAACAACATCGTGCAGTTTTTCATCCAAGTGAAAGTAAAGAGAGTTGCATAGGGGAACTTATTCATTCTGATGTGTGCGGCCCAATGCAGTGTACTTCAGTTGGTGGATCCAAGTAGTTCTTGCTTTTTAAAGATTATATTTCGCACTACAGAACAGTTTTCTTTCGAAAACGGAGATGCATACTGTAATTGCAAAGTACCTTAAGTTGATTGAAGCCGAAACAGGTGCAAAAGTGAAGGTTCTTCGATCTGACAATGGTTCAGAGTACACAAATCAACAAGTTAGTAAGATTTTAATGGAAAACTGCATCGTGCATCAGCGAACAGTACCTTACACGCCATTGGGTCCGGGCGATCTCTTTCAATAGTATGGCGCTACCACTCACAGAGACTTGGAGTGCCGTTTTTTTTCCTACTGAAATAATGGATCAAAGAATCTGCTGAAAAAGCTCTTCACAGAAGGCCGAGAAGATGTTCATGACGATGCTCGCCCTGAGCCACGAATGAAAACATTGAAACAGTGAAGAGAATTGTTATCGAGAATGGTCCAATAACTATCAGGGAAGTTGTTGAGGATATTGGCACACTTGTTGGACCATGACATGAATTTTTTTCTGATATTTTGGGCATGAAACATGCGTTTTCGAAGTTTCTTCCGAAATTGCTTAATTTTGACCAAATGACCTGTCGCAGGATCATCGTTCAGAATGACATAAATTACCATCTAGATTGGCTGAAAAGGGTATTCACTGGTGACGAACCATGAGTAAATGGTTATAACGTTGAAACCAAATGCCAGTCATCTCAATGGAAACGTCCAGAAGAACAAAGACCGATAAAAGCTTGTCAAGTTCAATCAAATGTGAACGTTTTGCTCACTGGTTTCTTAGGTTACATTGGCGTGGTTCATCATGAGTTGTTGTCGGAGAGTCGTACGGTAAATAAGGAATATCACCTTTAAGCTATGCGCCGCTTGCGTGAAGCTATATGAAGAAAACTTCCGGATTTCATCACGATAATGCACTTGATCCCTCATTGTTGCTTGTGCGTACTTTTTGGCCAAGAACCTTAGCGATTAGCGAATTGTAGGTACATGGCCGGTTGTCCAATAGTCCCCACCATTTATCTTGGGAAGTTGGGGAAGCCATAACCAATGGCAAAACAAAGCCCCAACAACCTCCTATTCATCAAAGATGTCCTACTTGCTGATAGGTAGTAGGACCTTGTCACCTTGGATTGAGACAGTTTTGCCTCGTATTACGAGGGTGGTCCGATAAGTACTTAGCCTACAAAAGAAAAACAAAAATTTTGGAGAAATGGCGATTTATTTTTCAATATAGTCGTCCTTTTAGCTCGATACACTTGACCCAGCGAAGCTCCAACTTCTTTAACCCGTCTGAAAAATACGTTTTCTCGAGGTCTGCAAAGTAGGCCTCCGTGGCGGCGATGACCTCCTCATTCGACTGAAATTTCTGTCCGGCGAGTGACTTTTTCAAGTTTGGAAACAAAAAGAAGTCGCAAGGGGCCAAATCTGGAGAATACGGTGGATGGGGCAGCATTCGTAGCCCAATTCGACCAATTTGGCTGTGGCGAGGGCGGAGATGCGGGCCGGTGCGTTATCATGATGGAAGAGCACTTTTTCTTCGACAAGTGGGGCCGTCTTTTCTTCAATTCGGCGTCGAATCGGCCCAATAATTTGGCATAGTACAGCCCTGTGACCGTTTGGCCTTCTTAGGTAGTCAATGTGGATCACACCTTGTGAATCCAAGAAAACGGTGGCCATCACCTTTCCGGCCGATGGGACAGTCTTCGCCTTCTTCGGAGCACGTTCGCCGGGTGAAGTCCACTGTTTCGACTGTTCCTTGGTCTCTGGTGTGTACCAGTGGATCCATGTTTCGTCGACTGTCACGGAACGACGCAGAAACTTCTTTGGATTGCGCTTAAACAGCGTCAAACACTGCTCTGAAGTGGTCTCACGGTTGCGCTTGTTGTCCGGAGTGAGCAAACGCAGCACCCATCGCGCCGACAGCTTTCTCATGCCCAAAATTTCATGCAGGATATGGCCCACGCGATCTTTTGAAATGCCTACTGTCTCAGCTATCTCGCGCACCTTCAATCGGATGTCTGCCAATACGACATCGTGGATTTTTGTCACGTTATCATCCGTGGTAGCCGTTTTCGGGGCACCTAGACGTGGCTCATCAAAAACCGACGTGCGACCACGTTGAAACTCGTTAAACCAATTTTTGATGGTCGCCATCGAAGGAGAAGAGTCACCGTACACAGCATCCAAACGCTCTTTGATTTCGCTGCGCGATTTCCCTTCCAAAAACAAGAATCGAATCACCGACCGATATTGCTCTTTTTCCATTTTTTTAAAATCCGCGAACACTCCCGCTTCCACACGTGGTCCAAACAAAACTACGAGTCCGATCCGGCTGAAATTTCGACAGTAGCCGTCTACTAGAATGTACTACACGATAGTAAGTTGCTCTGGCGATACTGGCTCCATCTGGCGGTGAGGCTAAATACTTATCTGACCACCCTCGTATACATATTTAGCTCGAAATAAGTCCAATCACCACAGATCCTCACCACGGACCTCAGAATTGACTTTTAAAGAATAAAGGAAAGCATTTTTGGTACTCGGTTCATATGGAGTGCTGATGATATACGTAGTCCATGAGCTTTGCACTGATGGGGTCATCAATGTAATCGTCCAAGGAACAACCTTCGATCCAATATTGCTTTGACCTATTTGGATATAAGTCGTCATATTCTATTGGTGGTGGCAAATCCAATCAAGATTTTCCCCCACATCGTTATATCATAAAATTCCGCAAGCGTTTTCATAGAATGTTCTGTGCTTTCCCGATATTGTGAGTTATAAAAGCAAAAAACCGGAATATGAGGTCAATCCATTGGAATGTTATCTGCGTCGAGATGTATCAATTACAATAAAATTAATTTCATTACACCACCCCTTCAAGGGCACTTGTTGCAGAGAAATACGTCAATAGGGGAATACATACAAATGCACATATGAATATGTGTCGATTGAGTGAAAAACATTGGGCCAAAGCACTCGTAATCGAACTCCTTCAATCATTCGCAAACGATCTACTCACTTTCACCAACGAACGACCGACCGTTTTCGGTTTCATTTGAATTTTATCCGTTTGAATTCCATATTTTCAAACCCGCGCCTCGTAATTACACCCTCTCGCACGGAATAATGATCGGAGACTAAATTAAAACGCTCCGCAAACAATATGATTACCCAGCTGATAGAAAAGAGCAAAAACAAAAAAAAAACCTGGAATGCAACACCACTCAAAAGCCATTCATAAATTGCAAAATCAATAGCCTTAAGCATACAAAGCGGAAGGGAAAAAATTATAATGGAGAAAGGAAAATTGAAGAGAAAACTCTTGCTTTTCGCAATTTTCTAATTTTATTCCTTAATACAAAAGAAATGATCGAGTGCTTCGTCTCTTTTCTAAGGCAGTTCCTTAAATACAATTAAGTTTTGTCTCATTGAGCTGAATAACCTCCTAGTGTCTAGAAATAATCAACAATCGTTAAATCTATTAAAGCTTTGAGTAATGCTAGTTCTGATATATGGTATACGATGGAGAATACGTAACTTCTCATCGGCGTCTACGTTCAATCGAAAAGAGAAGGCCTACTTAGGAAGGATTGTGTGAATACTTTAAAATACAGCTCGTATGTCTAAATATCACATAACAAGGTTTCTCGCTTAACTTCTACGTTATCATATGCGTTTCGTTTACTGGAAGATACACTTTGTCGACTACGATTATTGCATTTGCTTAAGACTACTAAGGACTAAGGGGTACAAGAGAGATAAAAAACGAATGGAATTACAAAATAGATTTGTGCTTGTGAGCAAGTCGGACTAGACAGCCGAGTACCGATAGCTGCGGTAGTGATGGTGATGATCGTTGAGCTTTATATAGTTGCCGAGGAACTGCTGGACGGCACTGCTGCGGCAAAGGCAATGCAAGTAGTACGCCATGTAGGGTGTCAGGATCGTTGTGAAGATGTAGAAGAGATGGGGTATGCGTTCGGTCTGTCCGAATGGGCACATCCAGTAACCACGACGGACGGCATCGCGAGTGTGATGGGTGACGAACGCACAGATTAGTGCGCCAAGGATGAGACTGGTCTTGAAATAGTTCAGCGACGCTGTGCAAACGTACAGGACCAAGAGCATCATGGGAATGGTTGTGCAATGAAGGAACGGCCGTCGCAGAAGGTTCGTGGCGTCCTGTAAATAACAAAAAATACGTTTTTTTTATAACATTTCTTATACGGTTTCTATTATTAGTAGACTGTAGCCAGCAGCTAATAAAAATCGATGACTCTAATCAGATTATCATGACATTCTCACGCGTCAAGGGCACGTGATATGATAGGAAAAACAAGTTTCATATAATTCCATTGATAAGCAGTACGCACCTCTAGATTCCACGACCTCGCCTCGATGAAATGGTCCACGTCAATCAGTGATGATATCGAAAAGCTTATAAATATCAACAGCCACCCGAACACATTACTAGTTCGATCATAGAATTGCACAACAAACGCAATGCCCGACAATGCGCCAATCACTGCATGTGTAGCATTGTCCACCAAAGCCCGTAGCAGCGGATGCTGGGTCAAGTCAACAAAATTATCACCCAACAAGCAAGTGATTGTCACCAGCGTCGTAAGGACGATTCGTATGTAAACCATTAGATGACAATACATCGATGACAAGCAACAATACAAATAATACGATAATAAAATTGAATTACACAATTAAGATTTGAAACACATCATACGAAGGTAGAAGGCACTAAATTTTGTGAATTACAGACCGAAAATCCGCACGAAATCGAGCCAAATGCGGCAAAATGAGTTTTACGGCATTATTATCGTAGTAGAATGTTGACCCAGTGACCGAGGAATTTTAATTTCTTCTTGATTGTCAGATGGACGGCTAACTATTAACTGGGATTTGATGTTGGTAACTAAGTTTAAACATTTTGTTGGTGAAATTGTTTTGATTCTGATTAACGTAAATATTTGAGACGAACTTAATTGAAAAACAGCTGATTATATTATACAAGTGAGAGAGGTAAACAAGAAGACTAGTACAATCGTATGTCAGCACTCAGTTGTCAACTAACGATTGTCAGTGGAGATGTGTTTGAAACGATACTCGTTACTTTTGAATGGGATTTAAATAAAGATTTCTAACGAGCGAAAACGATTTTAAATTGTGTATTCCCAATTAGACAGGACACAATCGGTCTGAAGTTACATAAATGCCTTTTAAGGGCTGATGATTTGAAGAAAATGTCTGTGTTATCAAATATTCTGAGCTTTTCACAGTATTAAAAAAATCACAGTTGCAGTTATAAGGTCAATTATTTCACTGTGTTAACCATTTTGACAATAATGAAACGTATTTTGGACATTTCCACATCTAATTGCAGTTCTATTTGGAAATTCTCTATCACCACGAATCTTTCGTATACCTTTTAGCCTTTACATATTACTATTTAATAAAAACCCCAAAAACGAAATTCCCGATCACCATCCAATTGCCTAGCTCTCTTGCATACCAAATTTTTTCAAAAACATCGTCTACCATGTTATTTCCCCGAACCAACATGTATTTCAGAAAGGAAGAACAAAAACCTCCAATTTAATGGGTTTTTCTATAGTAACGTCACCTTTCTAGCCGATGGCAAAGATGACAATGTGAGTGCTACTAATTTTAGCAAAGCCTTCCATAAAATCTCAAATGGAATCATTTTATTTAGGCTTCACCCTCTTAGCTAGAATGTGTACTGAACTTTCGTTACACATATTAAAAACCTTATTAGCAGAGCCAACTCTTGGTTTTACAGGTTTTACGCTGGCACAAATAATACTTTGATCCTTTTGCCACTAAAACTTTAAAGACTCAGGAAACATTAACAGCCCTACATCCTGCTGCAATTAATATGTCGCGACACCAACCTGCGTCGTCTTGGATCTCTTCATATACCTCTCCCCAGACTGAAATTTCACGGCACGGATTAGCTAGCTTATTTAATTTTCAACTCTGTGAATTTTCTCTACGAGACCAACCTATAGCCTAAGTCCCAGCTTAATTCGGGACTGACAATGGTTAATAAATAAAAAATAAATAGTGCTTAAACTCTCTTTCCCTTAAGACGCTTTTGATATTACAATCCAAACGAATTTTTGTATCTTAAAATACTGCAGAATTGGAATATACGTGGGTGGTCCGATAAGTACTTAGCCTCACCGCCAGATGGCGCCAGTATTGCAAGAGCAATTTACTATCGTGTAGTACATTCTAGTAGACGGCTACAGTCGGATCGGACTCGTAGTTTTGTTTTGACCGCGTGTGGAAGCGGGAGTGTCCCCACATTTTAGAAAAATGGAAAAAGAGCAATATCGGTCGGTGACTCGATTCTTGTTTTTGGAAGGGAAATCGCGCAGCGAAATCAAAGAGCGTTTGGATGCTGTGTACGGTGACTCTTCTCCTTCGATGGCGACCATCAAAAATTGGTTTAACGAGTTTCAACGTGGTCGCACGTCTGTTTTTGATGTGCCACGTCAAGGTGCCCCGAAAACGGCTACCACGGAGGATAACGTGACAAAAATCCACGATCTCGTATTGGCAGACCGCCGATTGAAGGTGCCTAAGATAGCTGAGACAGTAGGCATTTCAAAATATCGCGTGGGCCATATCCTGCATGGAATTTTGGGCATGAGAAAGCTGTCGGCGCGATGGGTTCCGCGTTTGCTCACTCCGGACAACAAGCGCGACCGTGAGACCACTTCAGAGCAGTGTTTGACGCTGTTTAAGCGCAATCCGAAGGAGTTTCTGCGTCGTTTCGTGACAGTCGACGAAACATGGATCCACTGGTACACACCAGAGAACCAGTGGACTTTACCCGGCGAACGTGCTCCGAAAAAGGCGAAGACTGTCCCATCGGCCGGAAAAGTGATGGCCACCGTTTTCTGGGATTCGCAAGGTGTGATCCACATCGACTACCTGGAGAAGCGCACAACGGTCACAGGGCTGTACTATGCCAAATTATTGGGCCGATTCGACGCCGAATTGAAGAAAAAACGGCCCCACTTGGCGAAGAAAAAAAGTGCTCTTCCAACATGATAACGCACCGGCTCACACCTCCTCCCTCGCCACGGCCAAATTGGTCAAATTGGGCTACGAACTGCTGCCCCATCCACCATATTCTCCAGATTTGGCCACGTGCGACTTATTTTTGTTTCCAAACTTGAAAAAGTCACTCGCCGGGCAGAAATTTCAGTCGAATGAGGAGGTCATCGCCGCCACGGAGGCCTACTTTGCAGACCTCGAGAAAACGTATTTTTCAGACAGGTTAAAGAAGTTGGAGCTTCGCTGGGTCAAGTGTATCGAGTTAAAAGGAGACTATATTGAAAAATAAATCGCCATTTCTCCAACATTTTTGTTTTTCTTTTGTAGGCTAAGTTCTTATCGGACCACCCTCGTACCGGAGCTCCGATCTCACCCATCACCCATTACCTTTTTATCGATTTAAAGGACTCGTATGATGGCGTCTGCAGATATAAGATGTAAGAAATCTTGTTTTTATAACTAAACTCATCCAAATTGGTGATTCGTCGTTATTTTACATTTCCAACATCATTTTGGTGGTGTATCAAGCTACTAAGTCAATTTGATTACTTTTTTTAAGGTTATACGACACGCACAGGATCAACGTATTGCCCAGAACGCCTGAACATGTAGCAACGATTTTGACTCTGTTAACGACTATGTGTCGCCATCTCGGTTCTCGATAACTCCAAGAGTGAACTATATGCTACAGCCTTGAGCTTTTTAACGGCATATGATCGTAGCAAATCTCCGTCCTTACATGTGCTCAGTTTCAAAAAAATTCAAAAATTTCAAAAAATCAGGCGGATCCCACAATTCTAAACTCATTCTTTGTATTACTTCAGATAAACGGCGCATAACTACAAGGTAATATTTCTTATTGACCATACGACCTTCCGGCAAAAACTCATGAAGACCCATACCATTGTCATTGAAGAAAACAGTGAAGAAATCTTTCACATTTGACAAAGTTGGTGTGCTTTCCATTGGGGTGATTGGAAATCACTTAGACCATACACCCACCACCAGTTTCTATCAGTTATGATCCTTTTCAGAAAATATGGATCGTCATTCACGTTTTTTTGGCCCAATCTAAGCCATTTCGGAACCAACTTCGCTGACACTCGTTTCAGGCCCAAATTATCTAAGAAACCGATATGCCAATATCTCCAACAACTTCTCTCATAATGAGTCGATGATAATAACAATTTTCTTCACTCCTTCAACGTTTTATTCCTTTGTTTCCACGCTGGAGCGTTTTTTTTTTGCTCAGAATAGACTCGTAAAATGCCGTTTGTAGTATGTTGGAACACCTAATTTTATTTTTCACACAAAATTTGAATCAGAATCTCGATCCACTTTTTTTAATTGCAAAAAAATTGTCAAAATCAAACTAAATATCGAAAATGGCTGACAATGACCACACATATTAGGGGGCATGCGTACTAACTTAACGAAAATTAAAAAAAATTAATCGAATGTATTCGAGAAATTCAAAATTCAAAAGTCGCCTTATTTTTTGGACAAATCTAATATACAACAGTAGGATCGTTGGAACATATGAATGGGAAGACTTGAGTTTTAAAGGTCTTCGAAAGCATCACTACCGCATTGCTGTCGATATTGGCAATATTTTAAAATTATTTTATTGTGTCCTAGTTGACCCGGCGAACTTCGTACCGCCTCAGAATCAATAAATGTTGTGTTAACTTATTACCTGAATTAAATTCAGGTTTTTACTGAAAATACTAATACTAATAATACTCAGGATACTCGAAATGATTAAAGTTCAATAACAGTACAAGAATCAAAATTTCATCACACCTTTGAACTTTTCTTCGAGTATCGTTGTGTGAATAGCGGCGTTCACACTCTGCGATTTGTTTATCCGACTTGTTGGAAAACCTTGCTTGATGGGCCAAATCGTCATCCGACTTGCCATATAGAAATTCAATTTTTTCAACTCTTTGACTTGGTTATTCAACTTATCGTTCTGAAGTTGTTCACACCTTACGATAAGCTAATAACCAAGTCAAAAAGTTAAAAAAATTGAACTTCCATACGACAATTCGGATAACATGCTGAAAGAGCGTTTACCTTCTACGATTTTTGTTAATTTTGTTAAGGAACTCCATGCAAGTTAATGAAAGTCAAGATCTAAGCTCAGACCACTCACCCATTCTATTAAGCTTAGGCGCTAACCTTCTTCCAAGCGACAATAAATTTACTCTTATAAACAAACGCACGGACTGGGCAAAGTTCAGATTAAGGCTTCAAGAAAAAAAATGGTCTACATACACTTACACAATCTAAAGACCAACTGAACTCTGAGCTTGAGCAATTTATCCAAGATATTGAAGCCTCAGCCTGGGAAAATACACCCAATATCAAATAGAGGCTGAACAACAAATGCTACATTCCCCATATCTTCTTTTCCTTTTTTTTTTTTTTTTTTTTTTTTTTATCCCGGCGTCGTTATGGTCAGAAGTGTAGGACCATAACCTTCCCACTTAACTGCATTCCTACTGGTCCAGTTGTGGGGTCCGCCGGTTTGACCTCAGAAAGTAGCGGCAGGCTTCCCGATTTGGGATTACTTCATCGCTGAGGCCAATCAAATGCTGGTGTTTTTGCATTTGTTTGCACCAATTGTTTTTCGGCCTGCCTTTTTTGCGTGTTGAAATTGGAATGTTGATTGATAACGCCTTTTGGACGGGGTTCAAAGGATCTCTCCTTTGAACATGGCAATACCAACTGATTCGGTTGCGCTCTATCTTTCTTGTGATGGTTTCTTCTACGTGGAGGCTTCCTCGGATCTTTGAACTTCTAATTCTGTCACGCTTTGTTACTCCCGCTGTCATGCGAAGCATCTTCATCTCAGTTGCCGTTAATTTGCTCTCATACTTTTTGTGCATTGTCCAGCATTGTGAACCGTATGTGAGCGCCGGACGTACAACTGAAGTGTAGAGCCTTCCTTTCAGCTTAGGGGGCATTTTTCGATCACAGAAGATGGCGGAGTTTTCTCGCCACTTCATCCACCCTACGCTTACGCGATGTTTGATGTCATCATCACAAGTTGCTCCTTTATTAATCATAGATCCCAGATATTTAAACTTTTCACACTTGGGAAGCACTCTTCCATTCAAGTAAATGTCTGGAATAGGCTGATGAGGGTCAGAGAACGGGCAGCACAGATACTCTGTCTTCTTTGAACTAATACGATACCCGTGTCCCTCAAAAATGTCCACCCACACATCAAGTGCTCGTTGTAGGGACGCCTGATCATCACTTATAATGGCCCCATCGTCAGCAAAGAATAGCTGGTGCACATTGGGGTCCGTCACTTTTCCTTCAAGCAAGCAATCAAGGACTGCTATAAAAAGCAGTGGGCTGAGGACGCTCCCTTGGTGTACACCGACTTTGATTGCGAACTCTTCGGTGACTCCTGCGGTGCATCTTACTCTTGTCGTTGCTCTCTCGTACATGTCCATAATCACTCGCACGTAGGTTTCTGGAACTCCTATTTGTCTTAGCGCTACCCATAAAAGATCTCTTGGTTGCCGGTCAAAGGCCTTCTCGAAATCAACCAACACCATATGCAAGTCCTTTGAAGAATCACGATGCTTTTCCATCATGATCCTTATACTTTGGATTGCATCTGTTGTTGATTTACCCGAGACAAACCCGCACTGGTCATCAGATAGTCGTATTATTTTCCGCAGTCGGCTATCTAATACCCGTTCAACGATCTTCATGGTGTGCGACATCAGCTTGACAGAACGGTAGTTATCACAATTTCGCGTATCACCCTTTCCTTTGTGCAATGGAAGAAGATAGCTTTCCCTCCATTGATTAGGCATAGTGTCGCCTCTCATAAGTTTGGAGATAAGAACCATGAGCCATCTAGACCCGATGTCTCCCATCTTTTTCCAGAACTCAGAGGGTATCCCGTCCGGCCCAACAGCTTTTCTTTTCTTGGAGTTTTTAACCGCGTACCGAACTTCTTCGACTGTGATGTCGGATATTTCGGCATGATTCGGGGCGGCTCTTGGAAAGTACACTCGGGGAAACTGTTCGTTCAGAAGTTCCTCGCAATACTGTCGCCATCTGTGGAGAATTTTTTCGTCTTCCACAAGGAGTTGGCCTTCAGCATTGTTAATAAACTTTGGGAAACGAATCTCCTGAGCATTTCTTCTTCTCTGGGCGGCTATCTTAAAGATATTTGCTCCTTTGTTCAAATTGTTTTGTCGAAGCTCCTGGGTAGCCTGGTTCCTGTCAGACGCGGAAGACGATATTTCTTCCAACTCCTGATATAGGCCTTCCATGCTTTTCGCTTTGAATTCGGCGCATTTTTTCTTCGCGATACCTTTGCAACATCTATATACCTTTTCACGGCGAGCTTTTTCCTCTCTATTAGTAGAAGAGCACTTTGACCAAGCTTGGAAAGCCATTTTCTTTTCGTGTATCACTGCTTTGCCTTCGTCTGTCCACCACCAGGTTTCTTTTGCGTGTTGGCAGGGGCCTTTAGATGTTCCGAGCAGTGATTTGGCTTTCTCCAGGCCAGATTGTTGTAGGGAATCCCACATGTCTTGTGCTCTGCACTCCTCATTACCGACTTCATCGATAATGGAAGAGAGGTAGTTTTCCATGTTGGTGATAAAAGCTTCGCCTTTTCCTTTATCCAGCTTATACCACTTGATTCTCTCAGACACCTTCGTTTGCTGCTTTGACTTCTTTCTCGCATCCATAAAAAATTCAGTCAGGAGGAGATGGTGTTGAGGGGCGATCGCGTCTCCCAGGATCACTTTGCAATCTTTAGCTCGTGGCTTCATGAAACTGGATACCAAATGATAGTCTATTTGAGTTTCATTTCCGCCGCTGCTATAAGTGATCAGGTGCCGGCTTTGTTTGACGAACATGGTATTTAGCATTATAAGACCGTACGACTTGCACATGTTTAGGATATCTTCACCTGAAGAGTTCCTGGTGCCGTATCCCAGCCCTCCGTGGTAGCCTTCATAGTCTTCGCTTGTCTTCCCGACATGTCCGTTTAAATCTCCCCCAACAAACAAAAGCTCTTCCTTTGGGATGATTTTGACAAGGTTGTGGAAATCTAGCCAGAATGCATCTTTTTCTTTTTGTTCGCATCCTACTTGAGGGGCATATGCGCTTACGATGTTCCACACCTCACCATGCATCACCAATTTGAGAGCCATCAAACGGTTAAGACGCTGCCAAGTAACTCTGCCGCAAGGATGATGGCGATTCCGTTTTTTCCTTGTTCCAATCCATAGTAAAACATCTTGTAGGCTTTTGTTTTAACGTCCAAGAAACGTGCCCGATTACCGGTGTTTCGCCATTTCGTCTCTTGTACGCATAGGATATCTACTCGCCTTCTAACCATCATTTCTTCAAGCTCATAGCTGCGCCCACTCATGCTTCCAACGTTCCAACTCGTGACTCTTAAATGTGGCTTACGCCGTTGCATTACTTTGCTATCCCCCGGAAATCCTATAGCTCTGACCCGAGCATTGCTGCTCGTCCCAGGATCACGACCATTAGTAGTGCCTGGCGGGGTAGTGCTTTTCCTTTTAGCGTTCTTTTCCATAATGCTACGGTTTGACCGTTTTCATTCTTCCCTTCCTTTTTGACACGGGCATGCTCCAGATTTTTTTATTTTTTTTTTTTGATTGATCTTACTCTTACAACACCGGTGATCTCCAGTCGTGTCAACCCACTGATTTGCATGCACACTTGTGGAGCAGTTTAATGGTGGTATATGTGTCCCTAGGCTCACCTTGGTGTTTTCTAAATTGCCTAAATGTGAGTTTTGTTTACCTTTGTTTAGTCGCCTTTTACGACAAGCGATAGGTATCGCTGCAGGGATATTCTTTACCCGTCCCTGCACGAGTAGCTACATTCCCCATATAAGAGAGTTAATTGCCGCAAAACGAAAAGCCAGAAAGAAGCGGCATAGAACCAGAGCCCCAAAGGATAAAAATATATTTAACAATCTTATGCAACAACTTAGAAGAACAATAAAGGAAATTAGTTGCTTTCTGCAGAATATAAGTAACAGCAGAAACACAGATTATTCGCTGTGGAAAGTCACAAGGAGACTTAAGAACCCAATCGCTCACACTCCCCCAATAAAAAAAAAAACAGATGGTAAGTGGGCCAAAAGCGGCAAGGAAAAAGCAGGAAGATTTCCTTTGTACCTTAAAAATATTTTTCAACCAAACCCAGGTGTGAATGATTTACGCAGCGAAGACCTTATTGATTACAATGAGGAAATTTGCATTACAGCAGATGAGGTCAAAAAAGAAATAAAAAAATTAAATGATAAAAAAGCGCCAAATTTTGATCTGATAACGAGCCAAATCCTCAAAGGCCTGCCAGGGAAAGCAATCACTATCAATGCTGCCATTAAATTAAAATACATACCACAGCTGTGGAAGGTAGCTGAAGTCATTATGATAACTAAGCCTGGTAAGCTTCCCCAAGAAGCTTCATCTTATAGGCCAATATCTCTGCTATGTCCAAAATTTTTGCAAGATCACTTTTAAAAACAATGCTGCCCATTATAGGTAGAAAAAATATAATTCCAGGCCATCAATTCGGCTTTCGCCGATCAACGATTGATCAGGTTCAAAGTTTAACACTAGGGATTAGTCCAAGAACCTAAAAAGATAATACCTTCTGAGCTAGCTGAGATTTTAAAGT
Source organism: Merodon equestris (assembly GCA_958301585.1). Lineage (NCBI taxonomy): Eukaryota > Metazoa > Arthropoda > Insecta > Diptera > Syrphidae > Merodon > Merodon equestris. The sequence goes on from OY284414.1 coordinate 123,696,346, forward strand.
CATACATATCCGAAAGATATTTTAGCATAAAGAAAGAAGATACTCACAGCTAAAGAAAATCAAAGCAAAATCAAAGTACCTCAAGGAAGTATTCTTGGGCCAATTCTCTACCTCCGTTACACTCATGATATACCAACCCTAGAATACAACACGATAGCTCCGTACATGTCGATTTTAAAAATAAAAAGATGGAGTACATACTAGTATATATAAACAACCTAACGATACTCATGCAAACTGCGCAAAATATCTCCGTATGAGTCTAGATGCAAAACTCCGCTGGAAAGCGGCCCAATAATTTGGCATAGTACAGCCCTGTGGCCGTTTTGCCCTTCTCCAGGTAGTCGAAGTGAATCCCAGAAAACGATGGCCATCACCTTTCCGGCCGATGGGACAGTCTTCGCTTTCTTCGGAGCACGTTCGCCGGGTGAAGTCCACTGTTTCGACTGTTCCTTGGTCTCTGGTGTGTACCAGTGGATCCATGTTTCGTCGACTGTCACGAAACGACGTAGAGACTCCTTCGGCTTGCGCTTAAATAGCGTCAAACACTGCTCTGAACGGTTGCGCTTGTTGTCCGGAGTGAGCAAACGCGGCACCCATCGCGCCGAAGTTTTCTCATGCCCAAAATTTCATGCAGGATATGGCCCACGCGATCTTTTGAAATGCCTACTGTCTCAGCTATCTTGGGCACCTTCAATCGGCGGTCTGCCAATACGAGATCGTGGATTTTTGTCACGTTATCCTCCGCGGTAGCCGTTTTCGGGGCACCTGGACGTGGCTCATCATAAACCGATGTGCGACCACGTTGAAACTCGTTAAACCAATTTTTGATGGTCGCCATCGAAGGAGAAGAGTCACGGTACACAGCATCCAAACGCTCTTTGATTTCGCTGCGCGATTTCCCTTCCAAAAACAAGAATCGAATCACCGACCGATATTGCTCTTTTTCCATTTTTCTAAAATCCGCGAACACTCCCGCTTCCACACGCGGTCAAAACAAAACTACGAGTCCGATCCTGCTGAAATTTCGACAGTAGCCGTCTACTAGACTGTACTACACGATAGCTCTTGCTATACGGGCGCCATCTGGCGGTGAGGCTAAGTACTTATCGGACCACCCTCGTAAATAAATTAACCCAGAAATTCAAATGTATGTGCTCGTGTCCCGATCAATTCTTTACAGTTGTCAATGGAAGTAGATCAACTCTAGCTGGCTTAGAGCCTTATTGACATCCCTTCGCCAAGACTCTCTGTCATAAAAGTTTTCCTCTCATGTTTCACTGTTCTGTTTCATCTCTTCTAAGTCCATTCTTTCATTGTCTTTGTCACTCAGGTTTTTCTGTTCGTCCATCGTCCATTCGTTCTACATATGTGTCATGCCCATTTTAGTCCGCACGATCTTATTATTCGGACAATGCTTGGGCTGAGAAAATATCTTGGATGTCTTGATTGTGTAATATTCTCCATTGGCCTGTTTCTTCGTCCTGTTTTCCACTTTAGGTTCTCCTTAAGATCTTCGAAATCTACTTTCTCCCTTCTCAGCCAGCGACCAAGTTCCACATACGTAAAGTGTCACATTATTATAGTTTCAACAGAGTTGTTTTTAATAGTTCCTTAACCGTGCACGCATTGCCCATATGCAGCGATTTATTCATTTCGATCCCTATGTCGTTTTTAGCAACCAGTACGGTTTCCCACATATTTAAACTCCTCCACCTCCTCAAGTTAACCGAGTACCTGAGGTTTGGATCGATCTAAGTCGGTCAGTGACCATATATTTGGTTTTCTCTTAATTGTTTCTTCAATATCTCCCTGCAGTCTTGATCCTTGTTCTATTGAAGATTATTACACTATCATTTTCCTGAACGGATTTAATTATGTAATGCAGCACCAAATTAAAGAGAAGTGGTAACAAGTCCCCAATTATTTGCTTAGCGTATGATGGCAATCTTTTTAGAATAATATTTGACAACACCTTGTAACAACTTGATAGCCGTGGTATTCTGAGTTATTTGATTTATAACTATATCTCGGCCACAACGCCAGGAACATTTACCTAAACCTCCACAGTATGCTAATTTTCCGTAACAAGGCTGCTTTTTTTACTTTTCGAGAACATACATTTTACTTATCTTTCTTGTTTTTTTTTCAGAATTTTATAAAAGCTGATTTGTACTGTTCGAAAAAAAAAATTATTTATATTCATTCTACGCTTTTTAAAGTAACATCTCTATTGACGATTAGGACAACAGTGACCCTCACAGCCTAGTACATTCGCCATGAAGAAAAATTCGTTATTTTGTTATTTTCGAATAATATTTGAAAAATGTGTAACGAATTCATCTTACACACTGTCCATTAATAGTGATGATTAACACTATTTTTGTGAAATTTAAAGCAGATAACCAAGAATGCTCGAATTTAAGGCAATTATCATGGAATATTCACGTGACAGACTTAATCCTTTTCGTTTACATAGAGCTACACTATAGGTTACGACAAGTAACTAGCAAACTATGCATACGAATTACCAACTATTCTGGCGCCAGAGACTTAGGGTTCGAAACTCGGTAAAAGTTAAGGCATTTTCGCAGTAGAATACTGACAAACGCTCTTTTTTCTGAAAACAGAGTAAGCAATACTCATCGTTTGGGGCTGAACTTTTCAGACTCGACCTTCTATGGATTGTTGTTAAATATTGAATGCGGGAGTTCGGTTGATCATGTTTCAGTAGCCCTGATCCTCTCTTGCCAGAAACTTGTCCAGCTAATGCTCTACCCCCTTCCAGCTAGTGTTCTATTTCTCGCCAGCTAGAGCCCCGCTTCCCGCCATCCAAAATCGTGTTCCTTACCAGCTAGAATCGTCCCACGCCAGCTAGTGCCCCCTTAACAACTAGAACTCAGCTGCCCACGTTAAAGTTAAACCAAAAGACCAGCGCATATTTAACTTAAAATTTATTTGTTGCATTTTTTACATTTTCAATTTTATCTTATTCGGTTTTCTTCTTACTCCAATATGCTACGACGATCTTTCCTACGGTTCTACATGTTCAAGGGAATCTTAATTAATCGAGAAAACAATCTAAACTCAGCGCTAAAACAAACTAAAATAAACAAAAATAATTAAAAAAGCAATATTTGATTATAATTAAGATAATAATTTGCTACAAATTAAGTTTAATTTAACAAATATAAAGTTAATGGAAAGAATATAGAAATCTCATCGAGGGGATGCACATAGATGCCACCTGCGAGTGCCTTATGGTGTTACAGGTCTCCGGTTCAAGTGGTCTCTCTTGGAGGTCGGAGTAAGAATGGGACATGTTTGGAACGAGGGGGATCAAGAAGCGTACACGTATAGAAAATTAAAACAAAAAAAAGAAAAACACTGAAAGCAACGATGCAGTGATGTGGCATGATAGGATGACGACGCGAACATTCTTATTTCAGGTAGTTGATGGTAAATGGAACTCCTTCCGCCCGGCGCAAGAGGATCGTTAAAACTATACAAAATATACGTATCTGCCTGTGTTCCAAACTAATTGTGAAATGAAGACGATGAACTCCTAGGACTGATGGACGAGATAACATAATGAATGATGATGATACGACGATAGTTCAGGGACTGGTGGTGACTTGAAAACCTTAAACGTTATATAAATATTTGTTTTGTTGGGATATTTCGCTACATTATACAGTGGTGGAACGACGATTGAATTATGTGTCTTTGTGCTTCTCGTAGAACGCGTCCAAATACTTTTTGTATTCCGTTTGGTTGGGCCACATCATCGATGCTTGGGCGTTCAGTGGGCTATCGTTGTTCGGTTCACCGAGAAGTGACTGAATCGAAAGCAGAATGGTTCGCACGTCATACAACGCGGACCATTTGTCTTTGAGGATGTCCAAACAGATGGAGCCCGTCAGATCGACGTTCGGATGATAGCAGGGCGTGAGAAACTTCACCACCGGCGGCGCATACGGATACGAATTGGGGAATTCCATCGAGAGACGGTACTTTTGGCCACTATACACTGTTGTCTCGGCGCCAGTTATAGTTCCGACCCATTTGAAGATATTCTCGCCATCGGGAAACGCGGAAATCCCCTTCTCCGACGACATCATCAAGTTCATTAGCTCCTTTTGTAATCTGCAATTAGATAGAAAAATATGTATACGCCTGCGGGTGATAGTTTGGACGGGACAACGAACGTAGATTTCGATGGCAACCCCCCCGTTCGCATACCTTTTGCTGACTGCGTGATTATCTTTGATTGTGACCGAATCGTCATTATGTTTGAGATGCGACGAATGGGTATGATCCGGACTGATGTTCTGTGCCATTCTGGGAATTTCGCAATTGGACAAATGTGGGTTTAACTTTTTGATAATCGAACTTATATGGATGAAATGTTTGAAAAGAAATGCACGGGAATCTTTGGAAATTTCGCTTGTGGATTTGTGTGTGAGGGCAAGGCTTTCTTTTTGGTTTCTTGTTTGACAAGCCAGCTTCGGTGACAGATTTTAACGTTAAAATACAAAAACAAAATGGAGATGCACAGCTGCTTCCAGTGGTAAAATTTATTCCCGCCAGTGATGACACTTTTCTTTGACTGGAACTGGGGTTGAGAGGAAAAAAATTCAATCAATCGCGCGAAAAGGGTTTCAAATATGGTTTAAGTTGTTTGTTTTAAATATGTAATCCACTAAGATCAGCGGCATCATTTATTATTTTTTTAATAATTGAATTGCGTTCGCTATAGCTAGGAAGGGGAGCTCTACGACCAGAAACATTTTTCGTACCTAATAAGCGAAGATTTCATCAACTCTTCTGATAAAATTGAGCATTGACTCTGCAATAATAGAGCGCACTTATTCGGGAGACTCGATTTCTCTGAGGAGGATACACCTTCTAAGGTGTCAGAGGGCAACCTACTCACTAAGTATGTGTTGTGCAGCGTCATCGCCTTCCAGGCAGCCCTCTGTGAGAGGTGATAACTCAGACCGTAGTGTCTCCCTATGGCTGAGCCGCACTTCCTGTCTTATAAAGATGCCAAAAAAGTAGTCGATTCTTAGATAGCTTTAAAAGACGTGTTGTCTTTCCAACTTGGAATTCATATGCTGCTACTGAGTGCGCCATCTCATATGGGTCGATGTAAACTTCGAATAACTTCAACAATTGTCAACCGATTTTCATACTCGTGTGTATTTTGGAAACGTCAATTCAATATAATTTTAGCCATGAATCGCTTCACACCAAAAAAAGGCGCAGAAATAGTTTTAATGTTCATTAAAACGCTTGATTGTGCTAACTCAACGTGCGTATTGTGCAAAATATCGTAAGCGTGCTGCGCCCGAAAAAGATACAATTCGTCGTTGGGCCTCGAATTTTTTCCAATTTGGTTCTGTGACAAGCCCTCGTGAGCAACCTAGGCCACGTCCGCGGCGTTCAAACTCATCTATTCAGTCTGTGAAGGCCAGTGTTCAAGAAGACCCAAGTTTGTCATATCGGCCCCATTCGCAGCAGTTAAGCATCAGTGGGACCACTTTGCGGAGAATTTTAAAAGATGATCTTCACTTATTTCCATACAAAGTGCAGATAAGTCAAAAAAATTTGCCACAAGATGAATCAAGGCGCTTGGCTTACGCACAATGCAATGATTAATGCCGAGCCGCAGTTCTGCCAACAAATTTTGGTGACCGATGAGGCATATTTTACGCTCTCTGGCTCAGTTAATAAACAAAATTGTCGCTTCTGGGGCACCGAAAACCTCACATTATTCACGAAGAGCCGCTATGTGATCAAAAAGTTACGGTTTGGGCCGGTGTATTCGCTAAAACCATCATTGGACCGTATTTCTTCAAAGTTGGCGATGCAGTGGATGGCGATCGATATTGGTGGATGTTGGCCCATTATGTGATCTCAGAAATGCGTAAAAAAGGCTTATTTCACTTTTGGTTTCAACAAGACGGCGCGACATGCCATACTGCGGACAAAACAATTAACCTTTTGCGTAAGAAGAAGAAGTAAGAAGAAGAGATCGCCGGATTTGACTCCTCCAGACTTTTTTCTTTGGGGATACTTGAGAAGCAAGGTGTATGCTAACGGCCCGAAGACAATAGAACAGCTCAAAAGAAACATTCGTACGGAAATCGCAGAAGTTTCGACCGAAATGCTCGAAAATGTCATGTAGACTGCGCGAAAACGAGCCCATTTTTTCATCGGCAATAAAGGCGGTCATTTAATTGATATTGTTTTCAAAAATTAATCAAAATGAATTGTAAAGGTCTAAATTGAACAAAAGTTTTTGAATTTCCAAAATCGGTTGAGAATTGTTGAAGTTATTCGAAATTTACATCGACCCATATGAGATGGCGCACGGTGTACCTTAATCATCGACACATGAAATGGCGCATGATGTACCTTAATGACATGGAATTAAAAAACAAAAAGTTCTTGTGAACTAAAACCAACGCGACAAATCCAGTCGAATCTTTCCAATAATATCTAGGACAACCACCCTCAGAGAGTAGTGAACGAACATCTTCGACACAAACCATCTGCACCCTGTCCAGGTTGTGTGACAAACACCATAAGAGCGTATTTTTAACGTGATCAGCTTCCCATCCTTGATACCTTTCAGAGTGTACTATTGATCCAAAGGATCGCTCGAATATTTCTCAAAGGTCCAAAACTAGCTTAAAACTGGGACAATCAATCAAATTTACCGACAAGAAAAAAGGAAATAAATTAGTGAAATGTGATCAGACCTTTGGTGACCTTCAAATCCACAACACCTGTCACTTTGCCTACTGTCATGTGTCATTGAGATAAACAAGAGAAGAACATATTTTCCCATTGTTTTCATCTCCACTAGAATACTGAAAACAAATTCCGCGAATTGAAAAATACAATTTGTTTACCTGCAAGTGACCCAACATCCTATTCGTAAATTCATCGTCAGTGTGTCAACGGAACCAAATATGAATTCCGAGATGAGTAGCTCAATGCAATCGCGGCGGATTGGTGGCCCAGGTCCCCACGGGACACCTGAAAGTGAGTTTAGCATAGAATGCTTTCAAAACTACACGGCGTCCGAGGTATTCGTCCAAGGATTAGCCGGCCTGGTGAACCAAGGTGACGTCGAAAGCATGATCAGAGCCCAAAAGCAAATGTGAGTCCAATACATCATCGTAGACACTTATTGATTTCTCTCTAACCGCACCAGGTTGCAACGTTTCGAAAAGACCAACGAAATGCTATTGAATTGCAACGCCTTAAGTCAGAGCCGCCTCAAGCTAGCCAACGATGATTTCAAGAAGCACGTGAAGCTCCTGAACGAAATGAAAAAAGACTTGGATTACATCTTCAAGAAAATCCGCATTATCAAGACAAAACTAAGCCAACAATATCCAGCGGCATATGCGGAAGCACAACCTCAGCGTAACAGCTTAGCTGAGGAGGCGGAGGATGACGAGGATGCCTCTAGCGTGGTTGAGGTTCCTAAACAAGGCAAGAGCACTTCGGACAAGAAAGCATCGACATCGAAGGAAACAACTGTGGAATATGTGCAGATGGAAGAGGCGGTGGAGAACGGGAAGCCGCTTGAAAACGATCTTATAAAACGAGTATGTTCGATCGAATCGGCAAACCCCAATGACTCGTCGGACTGTACGTCCGAGGACACCGGATAGAGCGCATTGAGTGCGCATTCAAAGCTCCTCGACGATGAATAGTATTAGTTTTGTTTAGTTATAACCGATTGTCTTTATGTTGCAATATAGAAACCGTAGGAAGAAAAACAAATAGATTGAGTTTAGAATATTATTTGGTACTTGTATTGCTTGGGAACTTTAGAAATAATTACGCGGCCGTCGTAGCTAAGGGAGGCAAAGACCCACGGGTCGACGTTGCTCCATTCCACACAGTACACCGAGTCCTCGTGCTGATCAAAAGTCTGCAGAAGTCCGTCGGAAAGCAATTTCTTCGGTTCACCGTCCTCCTCCGTAGTTTCGGAGCTTACCGATCCGGCGCATGTCAACAATACCTTGCAATCACTACTGCTTGAGAGCAACAATTGATCGTGGAATGTATTGAATCGCACGCTCCACACCCAATGTGAGTGGTCGCCACGCGCAAACACCGGTTCTCGAGTCATACGGCAGTCCCAGATCTTCAGAAAGCCATCGTCGCCGCCTGTTAGAATGTGGCACTGTTTATTTGGGTTACAATCAACATCGCGTACGAGCTGTCCGTGAGCGTCTTCAATCGACCAGGCACAATGGTTGCTGTCTCTAACGTCGTACGACCGAACCGAGCAATCGTGGAGTGCGATGAACTGATTGCCTTGATGGTGTTGTGACCATTTGCCGGTGGTAAACTTCGGAGTGTTTTTCGCTGTGATCTCCGCGACGGAACGGGCTTGATTGCGGGATCGATCAAAGATGACAATTTTCCCATCGACCACGGTGGCCAGAGTGTTCTGGTCAGACGGATGGAATTCAGTTGTTTTTACTTCAATCCCGAATTCCTATCAAATGAAGGAGTGATAAGAGGGTGTTTCCGGGAAGACTATGTTTTTTTTTCTGTTACCTCCGTGGGAAGAATGTCAACATTATCGTAAGGGATGAATTCCGACTTCATGCTCTTTTCGTCAAGATCTTCCGGAATGGTTAGAATGGCCGTTTTAGTGATGACTTGAGCGCCTTTCTGACTACTAAAGCAAGAGAGTAGATTTCGCGCGTTGTGCGGGTTGGTGTTCAGCTTCCAGACTTCACCAAGTTGATGGGCGAAAACCTAACAATTACATTAAACAGCCAGTTATGGGCAGTCATATGAGAGATACTCACTTTAGCCTTGATGAGGCCCTTCTCTTCATTGTATTCGAGTAGATGGATCTGATTGTTCGGCTTCAACGATTGAGTAGCAATGAAAAATCGCACTTCATTCGACTCGCCATACTGTGGGGCGAGTGCTCGAGCCTTGAATAAAAACAATGTTAGAAGGGTATAAGCCTTAGGGTGGCTATGGCAAATACTTGGAATTCTAGACCGTATATCAAGCCATTTGCGTCGTCCATCGCGAGTCCACACCGTATAATAAAAATATTCGGAAATAAATAAATAAATATTCGCGTCCACAGAAATGGAATAAGCGAAACTGTCAAAAACTTAGATTTGATAGGTGACGTTTAGAACGAACGTTTTGTTTGGATTTTGGTTTGGGTCTAGGGACTGTTCTTGGTTTCAGGTGGAACCGTTCAGTGTGGAATTTCACATTGGAGTTCAAATATTTAAAATAACGCTTTAAGCACGAGTGCTGCGTTGGTGCTTCTGTTCTTACGTTACGTGCGAGAGCGTCAGGCGTACTTTGGAATGACATTTCCTCAAACGAAAAAGCTCCAACGAAAAAAATTCGAATTAAATTCAATTGAACTGTCAAAACGCACTAAATTTCTGACAATGTTAAAATATTTGCCAGAGAGAGTGCGTTCGTTACGTGAGGTTATGGCCATATTCGCTCTTACTTTTGTGACAAATATAAAAAAATGCTTCTCTTTCGACGATGCTCAATATTTCGCAAACGTAAGGAACGGTAGCACGACGCAATATTTCAGAGACTCCCATTGAATTGCATGTGTTAGATGTCGACGGTAGCACTAACGCAGTATTCTGAATCGGCCTTTATGCCCATATCACAATACTGTGTTAGTGAATTGCGTTCATACGTTACGAGAGAAATGCTCCAAACATGCGTTCAAGTGACATTTCACACAAATATAAAAAAACACTGGTTGTTTACTACACCATCTGTTCCAACGCATTAAAATTTCCAACATGTTTGACTTTTGTGTACTTTGGTTACGTTTTCTCTCGTTCTCATTTTCTCTTATTTCTCTCATTTTTCAACGAACGCAAGTCGCCAACGCAGACGCAGTATTTGAAAATGACCCATTGAATTCCTTGTATTGAATGTTAAACGTCACTCGAAGCCAACGCAAACGCAGTATTGTGATATGGGCATTATTGTAATTTGAATGGTCATGAACGAAGTATTGCAAACCAACAAAATCTCTCCGGATCGGATGCTTTCTCAATATAGAGAAATATTCTTCGACATTTTAGACGCGTTGCAGGCATACCTTAACGTATAATTACGAACCGAACCATGAACACTGTGGCACCAGTAAGGCGAGCAGCTTGTTAGCTTATTATTGGGTGTTGGAAATTGAATTCCACTAAGACCGTTCACATGCCCTATTGGCTAGACGTCTTTGCAGATTAATCTAATAACGAATATTGATGAGTTTCAAGTGTTGAAAAGTGAAAATGTAGTAAAAGACCCCTAGATATTAAATTCTGTCTTTATCGTGTCTGAAAAATTTACTATTTGAGCAAGAACGCAGGCTGTGTAGAGGGTGAATCGTTCATAATCATTTGCGAAGTCGAAGGTAAAGGTTTTCTCAATTGGCGCGGATTTTGGCGTCCTGTGGCGGCCATGTTGTTTTGGTGACATCTGTCAAATCTGTGGTTTATTACTCAGCAGAAACCGCCAATGAGACATACCACTTAAAATGGCCGCCGACGTTTGCCTACAAGCTGTGGCGACCACGTACCTAGGCACCCGAGTTTTTTTTCAATGTCAACAATCACACACATTGTTATAAATCTAAAAGTGTGTGGCGGGAGTACACTGTGGTAAAATAAAATGAGCTCACACGTATTCACGGATAGAGTTCGTTTGAAACGGGTTTTGTCGCTACGAACCTGGACTTCTTTCAAAATTTCAGGGTGTCGCGGGGAAAGACGTATGTCTCGTTCTGGTTTCCGATGCCAAATCACCATTGCAAGTTATTCGATTAAACAGCACGTCCAAATGATACAATTTTATTATCAAAATGAGTGTTCGTTAGTGCAAACGTTGTGCGCGGTGTGCCCATTTTGTGGTAGACGTGGTGGCTTTTCAAAGTCGACTCTTCAACGTTTAGTGGCCGAATTTGAGACGGCCAGTTCGGTAATCAATCAGCCAACATTCATACGTCAAAAAATTCAAGAGCGGCCGAGAACCTCGGGGCGGTCCATGGGAGTGTTCAGCGGAACCGGAGGCAGTCAACGCACAAGAACTCGGCCTTTGGCAAAGTTCAACTTGGCGAATTTTGCGTTGCGACTTGGACCTACAACCATATAAGATCCAACTGACCCATTTGTTCGTTGACTGGGCCTCGGTGCTCTTGGAAGTGGACCCGTTTTGGCCGAAAAATGATCTTTAGTGACGAGGCGAATGATCCAAAAAGTGACCCAAAAATTTACCGTTCGGTGTGGATTTTGTCCGGCGGCATCATTGGTTCATTATTTTTTGAAAACGATGTTGTTGAGGGGGTCACCGTCAATGACGAGCGCTACGATTATGATTACCAATTTTTTACGACCCATATTAAACCATATGGACCTGGACGACATGTGTAAAACGGCGCTACGTGCCATGCCACACAGCGGACGTCACAATCGACATTCTACATGAACGATTTGAGGGCAAGGTTATCTCTCACAGAAGTGACTTGAATTGGCCATTAAGGTCATGTGATTTGGCCTCTTTAGACTTTTACTTGTGGGGTTTCCAATAGTCGTAGATCTATGCGAATAAACTACAATTGACCGATGCCCTTAAAGTGAATATGACACAGACCATCGCTCAAATTCAGCCGGATCCGTGCCACCGTAAGAAGTCGAGTCGGGTATTTGAATTATGTCTGTTACATAATGGAATATGGGCCTTTCAAATACAAAAGGATTTTTTTTATACCTTACACACAGCTTGTTTTATACCATTTCAACATCTATCCGCCGTTATTGGTAAACCCTTCACAATAGTGGAAATTTAACGATTAATGCGAAGAGGACCTTCTAATCCTCTGCTGATGTAAATAAAACTGAAAGCCCTAGGTAATGCGAATGTTAAAGAAATATCGATCAATTTTGTGCCATTAAGGTGGGGGTGGTCGTGGTGCAATTTTACTCATCACCGACTGTTGAGCCGAAGGTCTGTAGTTCAAGTCTGTCCATAGCCAAGAACAATTTCTATGCGGAAAAACTGTGCAACAACATCAGCTGTGAATGAAGAGATGATAAAAAAAATGCTGATGAAGGCATAACACATGCTGCATAAGGTCACTTCAAAATTCATAGTCTATGTGTGTGCGTTTCCAATATAACACCTTAATGACAGGGAAACGAAAAAAAGAAAACAAAAAGTTACTCTGAACTACAACCAGTCCAATCTCTCGAATCCTATCTAAGACAACCACCCCCAGAGAGTAGTGAACGAACATCTTCGGCGCAAATCATCTGCACCCCGTCCAGGTTGTGTGACAAACACCGTTACTCTTGAACCTGCATGAATTATAAAAAAAAAGCAAAAAAGCGTCCCAAACGGATGCTACAACCTTTCCCGCCGAACTTTACACTTTGAGTTTCTCTGGCGTCGGTGAGGTGGTCGCTTCCAAGTCATCGATTGTTGTTTGGTTTCAAGATCAAAATAATGGATCCAGGTCCATGGTCACGAAAAGTAACAAAAACATTTCCTGATTTGCTTGGAACTTCCCGAGATTCACCTCCGACTTGTTTTTTCTTCGCGACATTTTGCCCAACAACTCCTTGGCCCATGTGCTACTGTGGAATATGGGGGAGCAGCGACCCCCAATATCTTCACCACGTCGCTATGTATGTTTTTGGTAGACAGTTGTTTTAAGCAGAGCTACTTTATGACAGCTCCAATTTAGTTTTTCTCAATTTTGAAGATATCTCTTCAACGGTTCGCCTTCAAAAAGAATTAGATTGACATTATTCATCGTTTGAAAGCCTTTAGAATGGCCCAAAAATAAGTAATCTGGGTACGTACTACTGCTCCAGAGGCAAGATAAGGTGAAACGTTATCAGGCTGACACAGAGATGACGTTTCAATCAGCAAAATAAATGTTTTCTGGCTAGGTGTAAGTACTTGTAGTTTGTTTACTTGAATTTTTGCAGTAGATGTCTTGCGCGTTTTTCGTTAAAATGGACAAACTTGAATATCGTGCCGTCATAAAATTCTTCGTTTTGGATGGATTAACCTCTGAGGAAATTCAAACTCCTCTCCGGTTGCATTTGCTGCTGCCCCAAACAGTATTTTGAGCCTTAGCATCGCAACAGATGATGAGCCCAATCCTTCTGGCTTCACAGTACTCTACGAGTTCAGAAACCGCCTCAGGTGGCAGGGGCAGTACCGAGTCGTAGGGGAAGTAAGCAGACGCCACGACGAAGTGTTCAATTTCTCCGTATGTTTTGTAGCTAACTTTCGCAGCCACCAGATCTTGACCAAGTTTGATTGCCGATAGCGTGTTCGATATGATGAGGCAGACGCTGGGCCTTTCGGATCGCTCATCATAAGGGATCGTAGCATCACATATACCACCAAGACCACACACCCATGGTTCCTGAATGGATACAATATGATTATTTGTGCTACTGAGAAGAGCGACGTAGGGACGTGAGTCGTACGCGGATTTCAGGGTCGCGACAGAGCCGTTGTCCAATCCCACAACCAGAGTGAAGCCCTCTTTTTTCAGAGAATTATTTTTCTCCTTGTAGGAATAGACAGTCCAGGCCCTCGTGTCGAGCCCCGGGTTCTGCGCACGTAGTCGCGTCAGTACTTTCAGCTTGTTTCCGGGGTTTTCCGGAATCCAGCTACCTGATAGGTAGTAGTTCCCAGGGTAGGGATTTTCGGCACCATGCTCCTGATCTAAGCAGATGTCTGCTGTGAGGAACAGCTCACCACGAAGTTACCATTCATCAAAGCAGACCTCTCAGCCTGAGTACAAAAGCCTGTTGCTGAAGCTTGCTCCAGTAGATGATCCTCGCAGTGTTGGCAATCTACGCTGGTCATCCTGCTGTCACTGCCAGCCTTCCCTATCCTGACCTTTTCAGAGGAGATGGCTTTACGGTCGCTTGTGTTTCCTTTCCAGAGGAAAGGGTTTTATTGTGTGAAGTGTCCGCCTCCGATGAGCAGTCTTTGGTCCTCTCCGTCTTCAGATATTTGCTTTGATCTTTGTTGATCGCCGCATCTACCTCCGGACTCCGATTTCCTGCCGCTACGTCAGAGGAGGAGACATCACGTTCTCTCTCCCCAGCAAGGTTGTCCCCGGCGGTCGACTTCCGTTTGTGAGCGCTCTTACCTTTTTCGGTCGCCGTTTTGGAACAGCTCTGCCAGCTTGAGGTTGGTGTGATCCGAGACCGCTTCGCCTTCTGCGATCAGAGTCTGTCTGTCAGCATCATCGCCTTTTTCGGCGGTGGCGCCGGCCATAACAGGACCCTGAACACCTCCAGCTCCGTCAGTTTTGGAATCTGGCACGCTTTTATTGCTGATTTGACCGTCACCAATAAGAGGAGTGTTTGAGGCGCATGCCGAAAGTGTTGGCATGCTTGTGGCTCCTACAGCAGTCTTTCTGCGCTGCGCGCCGCCAAGAAGTGCGGCTGCGGATGAGAGGGTCGGATGAGTTTCGATAGGGGATACCTCCGCCGATCTAATCCTCTTAACTGCTTTCCCCAGAGGTTCGCCTTCAATCTTCGTGCCTTCGGCTGTGCCAGCTTCTTTGCACGATTTTCGGGCACGCCTCGTTCTCCTTCTTTTTTGGCACTTAGCAGTGTAATCTACAGTGGGTCCCAATTCTGGGGCTCGTTCAACCTTAGCGGTTTCCCGTGCCGCGCCATCATCGGTGTCGCCTCCGTTGGTTGCACCACTCATGCTCAGTCCAACCAGGTGGTCGGACAATGAGTTGCAGGAGTCAGGCTGCCGGAGAGTTACGAATGAGTGGTGGGGCTTCCAGAATCCTTGCCCCGGCCGCGATCGGGGATATCTCGGGTGGATATCTGCTATTGCGGGTGCCACCTGGAGTATTAATATCCATTTGTTTTACCATTCATCCATCAAAACTCAGTTCTCCGGGTCTTAGTTCGAGGTCATTGACCGAGAGAACTTAGTTGCACACCTAATACATCATACGAGGTAGAATGTCTCGGGGCTCTGTGTTTGCTCGAAAATGAAAGCGGTCCAGATCCCAGAAATAAAAAGGATATAAATGCCCTTTTCCTCGTATCGTCAAGTCGTACATATGTAAATAAGAACGCCGCGTTGCAATATATAATAATTCCTTTTCGTGTATTTATTCGCACTTTACATATTTCTTTTATGCATTTTGTTTTCTTTAATAATTTATATATAATTCAATCTTATTTCAATAAATCAACATATTTTTTGCTTTGTTTTTAAATGTATTGTATATATATAATGATTTGCTTGTTTTTTTTTTTAATAATATTTTTACTAACTTGCAAATGAATGTTATCAACTTACGACCATCAGTAGCAAGTTTTCACCTAAAATTTAAAAATAAAATTTTTAATTGATTTTTTTGTTTTTTGTTTAATTTTATTTTAATCCTAAAATGTTGTTTGTTTTTTTTTTTTTTTGGTTCAGTTAGTAATTTAAACATTTGAATTATACTGGTGTCTGCTCGTGGGAGTGGAAGGTTTGTTATTGGTTTGTCCAATTGATCCCTATGTCAATTGGAAATTCATTTTAGCACTTATGTTATGAAAACTATTTTGTTATCGTGGTGTTTTGTTTTCTTCTAATGATTTGTGTTATTTTTGATTTTATAATTTTTTTTTTTTAACCTAGTTGTATAGTATTTTGTTAGATTTATTACCGACAATCGGCTATGATGTATGAGATGCGTTTTATTATATTCGTTTTAACTATCATGGAGATACAAAAAATATATTTTTTTTATATGATTTAATATATTTAAAATAACTTAATGTAAATTGTTTTACTATTCCCTAAAGTTTTACTTAATTCCTTTTTACACTTTACATTGAATGGTTTGTTTGTTGAATGCTATTTCGAGGTGTAAATTAAAAACCAAGGGATATCCGGCCGGGGTGGGGGACGAAAACTATCTATCAAAACGAGAGAGAAACGAAAACAGGTTGTTCAACTTAGAGGTTAATGATTGGTTAATGTGTCTTTATTTTGTTTTGTTGTCATGTTGTTTTGTTTAGTGTTTAATTTAAGGCAACTTCTTAAAGGCATCTGTTCAATATGTTTTAAGTTTTATTTTTATAAATATATTTTCACTTAATTTCATATTATTTTTTCCATTAATCATATATATGTGTGTATATAATAGTTAAGCGATTTTTAGTTGAACTAAAATACGTTTGTGAATATTAAATATGTTTGCATGCTTGACATATAAAGATATGAGTTATACGAGGGGCAACTAAGGTTATGCGTTAGTTTCGAATTGAAGATACACATTCAACACATACGTACGCCTGCAAGTTCTAATTTTTTGCTGATTTATTCATACAATATTGATTTTCATTGCTAACTCGATTTCTATTCACTACGCTTAATTGTTTTAAGAGGTTTTTGTTTTGTTTCCATTATTATTTTACGATCAGACTTAATTCAAACTTATATTGTAACAATTGGCTTAGCGATAAGGATAGTGAAAAAAAAAACAAATAAAAATTGATTATATTCCGCAAGGTTACTATCCCGCCAGAGGTCTAGGAAGACCAATTGAAGTGAGCCTGATAAAGGGTTCTCAATCCTATCGTCTGTCTTTGCATTAAATATTTAAAGAAAAAGGAGAACGAAAAATGACAATCGTACATACCCTATCGTTAAATTGTTTCCACATGAACCTTGGATTCGTATTATTCTCGTGCCTATATCAATATGTCCTTAACACTATTTTATTTTATATTTATTTTCATTTTGTCTACAAAAATATTGTTTGCTTTTGGTTTGTCTATTTCTTTACGATTATTGTTTGCTCTATCATATGCCCTACGGACTAATCTACTTTAGTGGGATACTCTTTCACTTACCATATAATTAGATTAATTCGCATTAAGTTTATTAAATATTTTATAATGTTACCTAAAGAATTGCTTTCTTATCTCTCTATTCGATTTTAAGTCTAGTTAAATATATTAATTCATTTCGTATTGGAAGATAAGTATAAAAATTTGTTTTTCTTTTTGTTTTTAAATACATATATTGTGTATACGTTGAATGGGCAAATTAAGAGAAAGGCAGGGGGTTAAATAAAAGGTATACACTTGTAGTCTTAGATGCTAATGATGATGCTAAAACGACTTTTTTTTATTTATAAATATTTGATATATGTACGCAGGTATGTATATTGCTTAGCTAAAATTAAAATGAGGCTGACATAGAACTCTTTACACTTCGTTATTGCTTTTCAGTTAACGTAAATAGGCATTGATTTACATGATTTACTCGACATGTGACTTTTTTGTGGATATACAAATTTTGAGCATTTTTTGGGCTTATATTTTACTGAAAAAAATAATTATTTAAAGCAATTTAGTAAGAATTAAAAATGAAAATAAAATGATGTTCGCCTGAAGAAGTAGAAGAGAAGACCCTTTCGCTGATAATGGTCAATAGAATAGGCTGTAAAGCTCATCAGGGGCAGACTCGAGAAATTTTTCAGCAATTCCATTATAAACAAAATCTGTTTTGTCTGTGTCCGTCTTTCCAAACCAAGCGATTAATGAACTCCTCATAAGGTAGTCCGTCGAAGACAATGGAAGATATTCAAGTACGGGATCACACCACATTTCTGCAAATGCGTGGAGTGTCCCTAGTGTTCGGCATCTTTTAATATGAGCTGCTTACTGTGATAATGCACTTCTTGGAAGCAGCATTTGGAAATGGAAATGTTTATCTTCTTTATTGACCCAACGATTGTTTTCTAAGGACACCTACTCTGACTTGGGCTGGATATGATGACAAGCATTTTCCAAAGTCACATTAAGACAGAAGAAATATGAATCTAAGCAAAGCACATATAGTGCAGCGGAGGGCAATGATTTCTTTACTTTGCTCGTCGCTCCACTATGTTCGTACCCTAAGACAGCACACGCGACCACAAAATATTTATTATCAAATGGAAATCTGCAATCTGATGTGTACTTAATGAAAATACCGATTACGCTCTAAACTAAGGAAATCTATAGTGGAAAAATGGACAGAAAGCTACACAATCAAGAACTCGATGGGCAGGACACGTAGATCAGTCAAAAGAGTGAATGTAAAACCCTAGATGAAATAAGACGTCAGGAAGAGATGGTATAAGAAACCGAAAGCCCAAGGTAAAAAAAACAACAACAAAACATCAGGAAAGCCGTGCTGTGGATGGGAGAACACTATACGAATGAACCTATGAGAAGAAACGGAACAACGAAGCATTGAAGAAATCACTTGCGCCAGGGAGGATTGCCAACGATGCTCTGAATTGCTTGGTGTTCCGAATGGCCGTTGATAATAATAATAAAATCGCGATGAAACCGGAGAACTATGGTGGAAAATAGGACGAAGAAAAAAGCGAATGGAGAAAGCTGCATAATCAAAAACTAGACGAGTAGGGCATGTAGGACAGTCAAAAGAGTGAGTGAAAAACTGCTGGTAAAATAATAGACATCAAAAAGGGATGGAATCGAAGTGCGAAACATGGAAGGAACTCACTTGAGACAGGGAGCTAAAGACGGGCTAAAACTTGCCCGGCTACTGAAGGGTGGTCTCAAAAGCAGAATGAAGCCCAAAATCTTGAAGGAAATCGATGGTGAAATACGATCAAGAAAAAGGTAAATCGAGAAACCTACACAATCATGAATTCGAGGAAGTCTATCTAGACACAAGCATGGTCCGAGTAATAATATCGTGAAGACTAATATGGAAAGAGCGGATGGAACGAATGGACAGTGGACAAAAAGTCGAAAAAAAAAATTAGTGAAGGGCTCGAGAAAAAAACCGACAGAAAGGCCGCGCCGTAGATAGGAGGATAATATAAAGTTGAACCTAAGAAAGATGGGGCAGAACACCGAAACATGGAAGAAACCCATTTATGAGGCTTGGCGAACTGATGACAATGACGATTTGGCGGAAAATAATAAAAACGTCTTCACCGTAAGTAGACGAACGGAGAAAGCTACACAATTAAGAATTCGAGGAAGTCTGTTCAGTCCCAAGCATTGTCCGAGTAAATAAAATCGCGAAGACTAATATGGGAAGAGCGGATGGAACGAATGGACAGTGGACGAAAAGACAAAAAAAAAAATAGTAAAAGACTCGAGAAAAAAAACCGACAGAAAGGCTGCACTGTAGATGGGAGGATAATATAAAGATGAACCTAAGAAAGACGGCACAGAACACCGGAACATGGAAGAAACCCATTTATGAGACTTGGCGAACAGTGGACAATGACCCCTTGACAGAAAATTATGGAAAATACGATGAAGAAGTAGACGAACGGAGAAAGCTACACAATTAAGAAAGGAATTCGAGGAAGTCTGTTCAGTCCCAAGCATTGTCCGAGTAAATAAAATCGCGAAGACTAATATGGGAAGAGCGGATGGAACGAATGGACAGTGGACGCACAATCAAAAAAAAAAAAGAAAAGAAAAAACCGCCAGAGTGGTCGCGCCGTAAACCGCAGAAGAGATGAAACAGAGCAGGGAGACATGGAAGCAACTTACTCGTGACGGAAAAACTTGGCAAAGGGTTATTAATCACGCTCTGAGCTTCCAAGGTCCAAATGGCCGTTGATAATTATGTTAAAGTCGGGTTGAAGTGGAAGCCACACATATTTTAATGAGATTTTCTAAGATGACTATCTTGCGTCTACTATCGATATCCTTCTTGCAGACATCCACTTTCCGGTGTGAAGCAAATCTTCAATCAAAAAAAAAATTTACTCTAAATATTGTCATATAAACTCCCTTCCGCTCCTCTACAGCCAGTAAGACCATATAAAAGGAGACACACCGGTAATACGAATGACAATCGGTGAACATTTGGAAGAAGTGTACAGTACATGGTCACAGGTCACAAGAGCATAGCTGCTGACCATGCACATTTCTGAACGTACCTGGGTACACCTATCTCTTCATGCGCTCGTCTGGTCCACTGTTAGTGTCACTTGAGGTCTGTTCATCACCGGCAGAGCAAGGATACGATACAAAAAAAAAAATCAATTTAAAAAGCAGAAATAAATTCACTGTTAAAGCCAGTAAAAATGCGTTTCACTCACAAGCACAGACCGAAGACGACCTTTCATCAACAGAAGATAGGACGAAAACAAAACAGAGAAGCCTCTTGAGCTCAATGAACATCACTACCGACGGTTGACCATTATAAACCCGAGGGCGAACAAAAAAGAGAGGAAAAAAAAAAAACAAAACAAAATGTAAAATGTTCCAATTTTAATATTATTCCAAAAAAGTTTGTAGCATGTAGGTATAGTGCAAGATAAACAATCTTAAGACACCACATTTCTACGCATACGATTCGTTTATGCATGTACTTCACTTAAGTTTAAAAAAATAATAATAAAAACCAATAATATCAGTTAAAAAGGAGAATACGAAAAGGAAAACAAATGTCGTATAACTAGACGTATAACAGTTTTACTTGTTTTCGCGCTTGCTTTGCTATAATAATTTTATCTTTTCATGATCTTGGTTCGATAAAAAATAGGAAGAAAATACTACAAAAAGCAAATTAAAATAATTAAAGTAAAAAGAGTTGAACAATTTTTAATGAAAACAATAAAAAATAGTACAAATGTACAATTAATTTGGGATAATTTAAGTTTTCTTAAAGAGATAGGGGGGGTGGGGGTGAGGAAAAAAAAAAAGGTCGTGAGAGGGAGTTAGACGCGTATCCCGACGCACAGTTGGATGTTAAATCCAACAATCAATAGAATTCAGATGAATATCAATCGTAACACTCGAAAGCAGTAAAGATTTATAATATATTTAGGTATGTAACTACTTAAGGCTAGGGTTTTGGGAAAATTGATGTCGAGCGGATGTCCGGTACGAGTTTGTATTGTTTTAGTATTTTCATTGGCTTTCCACGACAACACAACGGCGTGGACAGGTTCAGTTGTGTGGACTGTGTTGCGGCGGCAATGGTGATCGCGGTCGTTATGTTGCTGGTGGTGGTGGTGGTGGTGTTTGGGGAGGTGGCGTTTTGTTGTACATAATCGTTCATATTCTGCGGAAGCGATTTGTAGTGATAACGTCGATCATTCGAAGACGAAACGCTGCCGTTGCGAGCGGGTCATCATTGCGGTGGACTTGCGCGGCGCGAGTTCCTTCTTGATTTTAGGTACTTTTGGAATTGGCTTTGGGAATATTCCGCTGTTATCATCGTCCTCGTCGTCCGCGGTCGACGGATCCGAATCGAGCTGTTTGTATTTACGAACAATCTTAAAATGCTTGAGAACTTGTTGTGTCGTATAGATGAGCGTGTTGAATTGTCTCCATTTCTTTCGACGCACTTGGTCTTCTTTGATTTTCAGAGCTCCAAACCCATAAAAATCGTCGTCGTCGTTGATGTTTTCCTGTTTTATTCGATAGACAGCTGTGGGTAACGCGTGAGACGATGCCTTATAGGTACGCGCACCGCCACGTCGACGTGATGATGGTTTATGTGCTCTCGTACTACGCTGGTTTGTTCTGTGACGATTACTACTACTACTACTACTGTGTTCACTGGCGGCGATTGCACTTTCAGTCGATTTCTTCAGGTTTTCGATTTCGTTTGGCAGGAATTTCTCATTGTTGTTGTCCAGCTTGAGACTGACAATTTGTACGTGGTCTTCTAATTTGGCTATGACGTCGCAACTTCCCATGCTCTCCAGATGATGAGTATGACGATGATCAGGCGAAGTATTATCTTGATCGGAGCTTTTACTTCGCCCCAGTCCGCTGGTCGTATCGCCTTCACTTTCGTTGCAACCATTACTCCGTTCCAGACTTTGATTCGAATCGGAACCATGCACCGAGCATATTGAAGAGGTTTGATTCCATCGCTTTGCGTCGGGCATGGTGACGATTTCATCGTCATCAACACACACAACCTCTTCGTCGTCGTCCTCGATTGGTTCGACGACACCATTCGGATGATGTTTTAATCCCATCCATTGGTGTTGCATTACTTCGTTAATGGTTAGACGATCCAGAGTCTCGAGTTGCATGCATGAGGTAACGAGGTTTCGGAATTCTAATGACGTAGCTAACCATCGGGGATTATTCGTCGTCCACATATCACCAGAGATGATTCGTGCACGGATCACAGCCTGGTTTATTGTCCGATCATCCTTACCGTAACGGAATGGCGGATGACCAATGACCATTGTGTAGAGTGTTGCTCCCAGTGCCCAGATATCGAATGATTTCGAATACATTGCCGTATCTGGGGCAATGAACGCCTCCGGTGGGGCATAGTCCAGTGTGTAGCGCGGTGTATCCTTCCAAACTTCAGTGCGACTATTGTAGCTAAAAAAAATTGTCAAATTATTCATAAAATCAATTTGATTTCAAGCATAAAACCTTACCTGGCAGCACCGAAATCTATTAATTTCACGTCCCGTTGCCTTTTGTCCGTGAACAAAACGTTTTCCGGCTTCAGATCGCCATGAATGAAATTCTTCGAATGGATATAACGCACAGCATCTGCGATCCGTGCAAACAAATCACAAGCTCGACTCTCCGAGAGTCCACCCTTTTCATCAATATGATGAAAGAGCTCACAGCCGCTGATATATTCAGTTATTATGACTATGTTATTGCCTGAGCGATATGTGTTGATGTAGTCGACGATTCCTTCGTGACCACGGCACGAAATTAATGCATCCACTTCAGCTGGTCGGTATTTCTGGATGGGTATGACTTTCGCTGCATAGATTTTCTGTTTGTTCTTTGGATGCGAGGCAATGTAACAGGTACCGAAACTCCCGCTGGCGAAGTTGCTGATCTCTAACTCGTAGTCGGTTAGTGGTGGTGGATTCTGCAACAAAAAAAATGGAATGTAATGGAAAATAGTTTTAAGGCGAACCTTCCAGCTCACCTTAATCCATCTATTGCAGAATTCCTCTTCGTTGAATTGTCTATTGCTAGGTGTCTTCCTATGCAAATGTTGAGGCGCCACGTACGTGTATCCTATTACGTTACATTAAACAACATGTACGAGGTGGGCAAATGCAAACTAAATCTTACCTCTGAACAGTCTGTGAGTATTTGGAGGAACTGGCGCCGGTGAGTCGACTACAGAAAGCTTAGTGAATTCCTCACTGAAATTTCCGGTATCATCTTCGCTTACGATTTTCGGCTTGAATGGTGCTTTTCGTCGTTTTCTCTTCAAGTCTTGCCAATTGATACCATTGAAGAATGGATGTCTTTTGATTTCATCAGCGCTCTTACTGTTTCCACCTAAATAAACAGCAAAAGTTTGAATTTGCCTTCAAGGTATCAGTGCCGTTCCCACTCTTACCCAGTCTCTTCTTCGGATCCTTGTGAAGCATTTTTAATATGAAATCTTTAACAGTCTCATCAAGCATTGCAGGCAGTCGCGGATCACTCTTTTGGATTCTCCTTGAGATGTCATTTTGTGTATTACGTTGTTCGACAACTGTGAACGGTGATGCGCCGGTTAACAATTCGTATGTCAATACACCAACTGACCACCAATCGACAGCGAAATCATGACCAGCAGGACAAGGACGAATTATTTCTAAAAAGAAGAAAATCAAATAAAAAACGAACAATGGAGATTGTCTAGGAGATGTACCTGGCGCCATATACTCCAAGGTACCACAGAAACTGTGAGCCCTTTGATCCGAGTCCGGTTTAAAGATTTTCGACAGACCAAAGTCCGCTAGAACAATGTGACCATTGCCATCTAAGAGTATATTTTCCAACTTGATATCTCGATAGATGATTCCCAATTTGTGTAAGTGCTCCAAGGCAAGGATCACTTCGGCTATATAAATGCGAACATGATCTTCGGGGAAGAATTCTGATTTGTACAAATGGGTGAATAGTTCTCCTCCGTTAACGTAGTCTGTTTGATAAATGAAATTAGAATTGAACGATTAAGGGATTGGAATTTACCTAAAATCAAATACAGTTTGGATTCAGTTTGAAAGGCGTAGTGCATTCCCACGAGGAAAGGACTCTGTTGGATAGCTTCTAGGACCTGAAAAAAGTAAAGAATTCAGGTTGAATAAAATTTATTTTGTTTTTGGTTTTAGAATAATATAAGAAGATCTATTGTGATTAATTCTAAGAGACAATAAGCTAGAGTCTCAGCGATGCTAGTAGGGGCAACTGACCCATCTTTATTACCTAACGAATTTGAGCCCACTTTCATGCTTAATCTCCTTCTCACACTGGCATTTTTCCAATGAGGCTTCACCTTATGATCGAATGCAAAATCTTCGATGAGTTTGAAGATGCTAATGTAAGGCGTAAAAGCATCTCATATATGAGGTTTGTTCAAAAAATAAGGTGACTTTTTTATTTATTTTCTTCGACGTTTTATTTATTCATAATATCTAAGTAATCCTTCAAGGTAATCCCCTCAGATATAATACAATTGCGCCATCATTTCTTCTAATCTTCGAAGCACTTCTGATAGCGCTTTTTGGTATAGCTTTGAGCTCTTCTAGCGAAAAGGTATTTATCTACTCTGTCTGTTAATCTCCGTCCTTTCAATTTTGGGAAAAGAACAAAGTCCCAGGGAACCAAGCCCGGGGTAAACGGTCGCTGATCACTTTTGTCAAAATTTATCAATTTCGGAATAAACTTTGCTGACACAGGGATTATGTGCAAAGTATCTGAAAAAAATTCATGGCATAGGCCAACCGATATGCTAATATCCTCAGCAACTTCTCTGAAACTGATTCGATGATGTTTCATAACAATTTTGAATTGCTGGGTCGTCCTGGGCCGGCATTTACATCTTCTTTGTCTGTTGAAGGGCTTTTACCATTTTTTTTACCAATTTTTTTTTTACCAGAGTAGATTCACCAAATGCCATCGTCAACATTCCAAGTGCGTTGAAACATTTAACTTTATTCTTTATTTCGAATTTCAAAAAGTCACTTTACTTTTTGAACAAACTTAGTACATCTTGCCTCCCAAGAGGATATGCTTATTAAATCCAGAATGTCAACGTGCGACATCAAGGAACGGCTTTTAGCTAAGGGAAAAAACATATTGCTTTCTTGCCCTGAATCACTTAAAAAAGTCAGGTCCCTGCTGTCAACAAAGCTAAATGAACCAAGTTTCGGAAGGCTTACTAACCTATCATTACATGTTACAGCCTAATGCTTAAGAAATCCAAGAGAGTGTCTCGGAGAAGCCTACGGATCTGAAGGGAAATACTGGAGGCCTTATCGAGCCTATCCATCTCTTCATTACTGATAAAATAAAGTCGGCTATCGGCTCCATAATTATCATCCTATTTAGATCCAGCTTCAATCGGAGCACATCCCTTAATTATGGAGAGGAATCAAACTAGTTTTCTTACCAAAAGCTGATAAAGTGAGCTGTCTAACTCCTATTTCCTTATCGGTCTAACATCGTTCATTCATACGTAAAAATAATAAAAGAGAGCTCAATTGATTGGTACGGATATGATAGAACAAGACCAGTTGTAGGTATCCGTGCCGTAAAGTCGAAAACATGGCTCTTGAGCTCGAACTAAAGACCAAAAGGCATACTACAGCCTAACACAAAGGAAAAACAGAGCGACCGCCTTTACTTAATAGAAATATCACGCGAACAATTTGGCCTTGGCACGCCCACCGGAAAACAAGAATAAGGAACCACCAACTATTAGAAACTAGTCAGCCATAGCTGTAGCTGGCCACGCTACCAAGCGGCCAAAGGTAATTTTCATTTGCTTATTACTGGACGAGCCCAGGTGGTCGTGAGCATTTTCATTTTTTAATTTCAGGGCGCTATTGGTGACCATTTTCGGCTTCTAACTAGAAGGTGTCCTGACTACGACTTGATCACTAGAGCCTTACCTCAGAGGATCATCGATCATTCCAGGCAATGCTTATCACAACAACTAGGTGTACAACTTTCCTTTCGCCGGTTTTCCCCAATATTTGAGGCCTTAATGAAACAAATGGTTACACATGTATCATTCAAAGTATTTTCCATCGCAGGCCACTACTTTCTCCCATCCTTCGGGCAATGTACGAATCCCGCCTCGAAAAAAATGTTCATCTTTTGAAGCGATCTACGAATCGATCCAATTTGTGACTTCTTCATGAGATCGGAAGTGTTGGTCAGCCAGGCCTTGCGCCATTGATCGAAACAGATTATAGTCAGAGGGGCAATGTCTGGAGAATAAGGCGGGTGGGGTAGGACTTCCCATTTTAACGTTTCCAAGTACGTTTTGACCTCTTTTGCAACATGGGGTCGAGCGTTGCCGAGCTGCAAAACCACTTTATCGCGCCTCTCGCTGTGTTGCGGCCGTTTGTCTTTTAATGCTCTGCTCAAACGCATTAATTGCATTCATAGTATACGACGCCGAGCTGGTCCCACCAAATCCAGAGCATGATCTTGGAGGCGTGGATATTCGGTTTGGCCGTCGACGTGGAAGCATGGCCGGGTTATCCCCATGATTTTTTGCGTTAAGGGTTATCGTAATGAACCCATTTTTCGTCCCCGGTCACAATGCAATGCAGAAATCCTTCCGTTTTTGCCTCTGAAGCAACTGTTCATAAACACACAAACTCCGTTCAGCGTCTCTTGGTTTCAACTCATACGGGACCCAAGTTCCTCCTTTATGAATCATGGCCATGGCCTTGAGACGTTTTGAAATGGCTTGCTGTGTCACTCCCACTGATCGTGCCAATTCTTCTTGAGTTTGACGCGAGTCTTCACTCAGCAATGTCTCCAATTCTGCATCTTCGAGAACTTTCTCTCTTCCACCACTATGCCGGTCTTCGACGTTAAAATCACCGTTCTGAAAGCGTTAAAACCACGCACGACACGTTCTTTCACTAATAGTGTCCTCACCAACGTATCTGAGAGCATTCGATGAACAAAACAGTAACACCTCCCGCAAATGACGAGAATTTGGCTCGTAAACTGACATTTTCAATCGAGAACAACTTTATGATGCAGACACACATCGGCTAATGTTTGAATGTGTTCTGTTGACCGCGGTCCAAGCGAACTGCCTGACGTCTGCGATCTGTTTTTTTCGATGCTACTTACCGTTATCGCCACATATCGGCAAACGGCGGAAGCAAAGTTGTACACCTTATAGTAGATTATCCAACAGCTATGTCCGAGCTTTGAAAGTTATTTCTCTCACGTTTCAAGTGGCAATTCTGTCATTGTTTGATGTTCGTGTTTGACACCATTTTGCCATAAGTAATTTAACGACGCCTCAAAATTATCAAAATATGTTATATTAAAAAAAATCGTGCTCTCTGTGCCAAACTGAATCAACGACCGAAATTATAGTCTAACGAACAATTCGACGAAATATCACAAAATCGGGAAAAGTTTTCGGATGCTGATCGAACAGGTTGCTGATTAACGCGAATATTGCTGATCCAAACCCCTCTTTGTCTTGCACAAGGACTTACGCCGCGAAAAGATCCAAATAAGACACAAGAGTGAAGCCCTTCAAGATCACCAAGCTCGTCGTACATTCGCTGATCAGATTCTGAAGCAGTAAGAAACAGATCCATATTTTGGCGAGAAAGTGGGTTCCAGTGATGAAGCACATATTTGGTTGAACGCAGTCGTGAACATTCATTAAAATTGCTTCTTGAGGCGTCAATTGGATGACATGGAACTGGATGTGATTCAGTTCCAAAAAGACGGCTCAACGGGCTAAATAGCGAAATTGTTGCAAGAAAAGTTGTCAGAACGTGTAACGACCGCCAAAATCGTGCGATTTAATGGTCTTAAACACAAACCAATGACAATCGATCAACTGGAGAACATCATTCAAGCCATTGGTGAAGGCCAGACTATCATATACAACATAAAATTTTTGTTCAAAAGATAAGGTGACTTTAAAGACCAAAGATCCAAAAAAGCACATTTGGCATGGTCCATCATGAGTTCGTGGCAGAAATCAATAAGGAATATTTAACTATGAGTTTGCGTGAAGCAATACGAAGAAAATGTCCGGATAAAAAATTGGACTTTTCAGGTCGAGCCCTGTAAAGAAAGCCGAGAAGGTCATTTGAATTATTTTTAAAATTTTTATTTTCAACAAGCTTGATGAAAAGCTCCTTATAATCGGAGAGGATTTGGTGAAAGTACAAGGTGGCGCAAAATTAAACAGCCTATTGGAAGATGCTATAATTTTTGCAAATGGCATCGTACGTTAATCATATTTGACATTTGTGAAGTAGACAGCTTCAATGTACAAACAGACAAGCAATGGAACGCTATAATACGCAAGAGCGTGGAATAATTGTGTCGATTTTGTTGACCAATAATCGGTCCATTTTCTAATCGTGTCGCGCCAATTGGAGAAACATTCCAGCGCGAACAGACTGAAACCACAGGAGACCATGCAGGGCGTGGCCGCCACCGGACTGGTCGTTCGGCCGAGAATATCGCGGCTGTGGCTGCCGATGTCACTGAGAACGAAGAAACATCAACCAGACGACGGCCCACGCATAAAGTGCAAGCAGTGCATCAGTTAATGCCTGTTGAATGTCGGTCGCAAGTGAATTACTGTGAAGCTTTCTTAATCTCAACAATGAAGAGGACGATTTTGTGTCGAAAATCACCATGAGCGACGAGGCACATTTCCACTTAAGCGGTCACATCAATAAGCAAAATCTTTGTCAGTGAAAATCCGCGTGTGATACACGAAGAGCCATTACATCCACTCAAAGCCACTGTGTGGGGCGGCGTTCTCGCGGGAGGAGTGATTGGGCCGTATTTTTTTGAGGGCGCCATCGGCCCCCGGATGGTCGTGGTGCAATGGTGTAATCATCACCGACTGTTGAGCCGAAAGTCTGTACTTCAAGTCCGTTCATAGTCAAGAACAATTCCTATAGGAAAAAACTGTGCAACAACATCAGTTGTGAATGAGAGACGATCAAAAAGGGCTGATGAAGGCATAACACTCGCAGCATAAGATCACTTCAAAATACATACTCTGCGTACCTTAATGACATGGAAACAAAAGAGTTACTGTGAACTACAACCAACGCAAATTCCCCCGGAGAGTAGTGAACGAACATCTACGACACAAACCATCTGCATCCCGTCCAGGCTGTGTTACAAACACCATAAGAGCGTAACTCTTGAACCTGCACGAATTATAAAAAACACAAAAATCGGCAATACTGTTACTGGCGAACGCTACAGGGCCATGATAAACGACTTCTTACTGCCGGAATTGGATGGGCGGGGCTTGGTGAACATGTGGTTTCAACAAGGCGGTTCAAGAGCACACACAGAACGTGAAGAAAGCATTCCTGGTCGCGTAATCTTCCGTTTTGACGATTTGGCATGGTCAGAAAGATCGTCCGATTTAACCATCCCAGACTTCCTTCTTTGGGGCCACTTGAAGTCGCGGGTTTATGCCAACAAGCCTCAGACTATCGCAGCACTCAAGGAGAATATTCGACAGGAATGCGAACAGTTATCACCAAACATCTTGCGGAGTCATGGAAAATGCGATAAAACGGGTACAAATGTGTATCAACACTGGCCGAAGCCAATTGACTGATATCTTTTCCACTTAACAGCAAAAATTGTAAAGCTTCAACTAAATTAGTAAAAAAGTAATTTAAAAACAAAATTGGATGATTAATTTTGCACCACTTTTTATAAGCAGTAATTATGACTTCTGTAATCAACTGTCATCGACTAGGTACTCCATATGCTAACCGATCTGGGCTCCAATTTATTCTTTAGAGAGGATTTACTAAGCCAACTAAGATCGTATAAGTTCCTTAGGAAACTACCCTAGAGCCTGTTTAAAACCTGCTTAAAGCCTATAAAAACGTTCTAACCTTGGATTCTTAGATGAAGTGAAATATCCAGGTATTGACCTTGCTAGTAAACTCAATTCGAGCTCCAATATAAAAAAAAAAAAATAATAATAATGAAAGTGGCCAGGCCACATGGTCCTGTCACCGCGGTTACGTAAAGCCTGGGGATTAAACCTATGATGTGATCTATCATCACCTATATCTCCGTAGAATGGTGAAGGAGGCCGAACAGACAACTATAATCACGAAACTAGAACATCTACCAAGGCTCATATGTCGTAAGAGGCGTCATATAAACTTGCAAACTTTCCCAACGGCAGTCTAAGAGGCGTCATTAAACTCACTTCACTTCACATGTGGTCGAGGGTGGTCCAAAATGTACTTAGCCTACAAAAGAAAAACAAAAATTTTGGAGAAATGGCGATGTATATTTCAATATAGTCTCCTTTTAGCTCGATACACTTGACCCAGCGATGCTCCAACTTCTTTAACCCGTCTGAAAAATACGTTTTCTCGAGGTCTGCAAAGTAGGCCTCCGTGGCGGCGATGACTGAAATTTCTGCCCGGCGAGTGACTTTTTCAAGTTTGGAAACAAAAATAAGTCGCACGGGGCCAAATCTGGAGAATATGGTGGATGGGGCAGCAGTTCGTAGCCCAATTTGACCAATTTGGCCGTGGCGAGGGAGGAGGTGTGAGCCGGTGCGTTATCATGGTGGAAGAGCACTTTTTTCTTCGCCAAGTGGGACCGTTTTTTCTTCAATTCGGCGTCGAATCGGCCCAATAATTTGGCATAGTACAGCTCTGTGACCGTTTTGCCCTTCTCCAGGTAGTCGATGTGGATCACACCTTGTGAATCCCAGAAAACGGTGGCCATCACCTTTCTGGCCGATGGGACAGTCTTCGCCTTCTTCGCAGCACGTTCGCCGGGTGAAGTCCACTGTTTCGACTGTTCCTTGGTCTCTGGTGTGTATCAGTGGATCCATGTTTGGTCGACTGTCACGAAACGACGCATAAACTCCTTCGGATTGCGCTTAAACAGCGTCGAACGCGGATTGAAATGCCTACTGTCTCAGCTATCCCGCGCACCTTCAATCGGCGGTCTGCCAATACGAGATCGTGGATTTTTGTCATGTTATCCTCCGTGGTAGCTGTTTTCTGGGCACCTGGACGTGGCTCATCAAAAACCGACGTGCGACCACGTTGAAACTCGTTAAACCAATTTTTGATGGTCGCCATCGAAGGAGAAGAGTCACCGTACACAGCATCCAAACGCTCTTTGATTTCGCTGCGCGATTTCCCTTCCTAAAAGATGAATCGAATCACCGACCGATATTGCTCTCCCGCTTCCACGTGCAGTCGAAACAAAACTATGAGTCCGATTCGGCTGAAATTTCGACAGTAGCCGTCTACTAGAATGTACTACACGATAGTAAGTTGCGATACTGGCGCCATCTGGCGGTGAGGCTAAGTACTTATCGGACCACCCTCGTACGCATAAAAAAACAACGGCTGTACGCGGCTCAGTAAGACTCTTTCACTCGGAAACCACCTCCAATTGAAGATGGAATCAGGCGTTGGTGCTATTATTTTCGCACCAAATTACATGGTTTTTAAGGCACTGAGACTGTACCCCATACAAATGAAATAGAACGAGTGAACATTTCAGCGCTCAGTCAGAGATTTCGTTAATAAATTCACATTATTCGCTTGTTGTCAAAATTAGCCGTGGGTTGATTTACGTGATGATATTCTTAGTATTCAGAGCTGCAGTCGGAACCTAATAACTAAAGGCCAGCTCGCAACAATTACAGTGATTTCATATTAAGCGCAGCCTACTAGTCTACCTACTCTCAGAGTACAAACTACTGCTTTCCTTGCTCTGCTTCTATCGCTGGGAATCATAGTATCCAATTCATTTCACAATAGCACTCGTACTACGTGCGCCACGCTGCGTTCCCATTGCATCATACCCCAACTGCATTCATTCATGTCATACGTGACGATTGTACCATGCTTGTATGCAAGTATAGTGTACATATCAAATTCTCCAGTCATTTCTCGGTCTTTCTTTTCACAGCCGTGCGAGATATCACTTATCACCATTTTCGGTTTTACCATTGAAGCACTAAATCGGGTTTCGAGCGTTCCTGCGTAGAATTTCACCAAAAAAACATTCGAATTTGGACAACAAGTCCATTCGGATTCCATGTATACCTCAATATGCACGAATATGTTACTGAGAAGCAGGCAATGCCGGCAAGCAATAACTCTTCACAAGGCAGAGGCACATGAATGAGATTCCGCATATAAAGCATACATCAAGAGAATGTGGGTCAAGTCTGATGACTGCCTTCCTGTGGTTTTAACTGCTTTTAGTGTTCGCTACGGGCCACGTGGTGAATTTCTGGAAACCTCTGTTCACAAGACAGGCGTACGAAATGGGTGAAAGTAATGCCTCCCCCCTTCCGTCGGCCGACAAACTCGCCTATCCCCACCCAGGCCATGCATATTATCGAGTATTTCGCACATTCTTCTTTCGATTATCAATCTGCATTGCATTCGGTTGTTTTATTTCAGTTTCATTTATTACCCAGCCAATCGACGGTCTCACCAGCGACGCCACGAAGAAATTAATTTAACTTTCACCTTTTTTTTTGTTTTGCGTCGATTAAGCAACAGCGATGACGAGAGAAAAAAAGGGAAACTTTTGAATTTTTTTTTAATTGTAGATATTTTGGATTATATACGATTTTGTTTCAGTACTTTGTGTGGTTTGGCAGCGGATTCGTTTCCTCGATGTGACCGTTGTATATGATAAAAATGGGTCAAATGTATGCGGTGGCGAAAATATTCATAATCGCGAGTTGGGAGATAGTGAAACGATGATGAGTTGCCAGAAATCTGGGAAAGGAAAGGGAGAAATTAAGCGAAGAACGAACGTGAAATTAGCAAAAGTGTGTTAATGCTGTTGGAATAGCGAGGCGATGGCCAGTGAGAGGCGTTTTATGAGAGATTTACATGCACCATGATCTGATTTCGTTATTTTCCGTCACATCGCCAAATAAGAAAATAGACAAACCAAATACCGAGTCGGACACAACTGATTACACCGACTCTTATCTAAAGTGCTTCATTGCTTCCCGACTCAGACCTGTCCGCATGTAACAGCCGGCTACACATGCCCTACTATGTAGTAAGTGATATTTGGTGTAAGCAAAACAACTAGTGCTTCTCCTTGTCACTTTGTTTTCTTCGTTTGCTTGTTTGTTGTTATTAACCTTTTACTGCGCACAAGGTGAATTCGTGTTTCCATACATTCGTTGCTGTTGTTGTTTGATTTTGTGCATTTCTCTCGTTTTTCCCATTCTGTGTACATATTTTCTTTCTGTTTTTCTCCGTCTCTACATTTGGGCTTGAGTGTACACCGCGGGGCCAAGGGGTGTCATTTTTTTTCTCGCCCGAAAGTGATGATGTTTTTCAATTTTCGCTTTCGCTTTTCTTTCGATTGTTGTGGTGTTGCTGGACGGCAATTTCCAATTTTGTACAACGAGAAAGTCGTGTGCAACAGGTCCGTCATTTGAGAGGACCATTCATTGGTGGCTTTATTTCATCAGAAGAGTCATTTAGTTGTTGCAGTTTGCAGTACACATACAAACAACTGAAGTTCGGGGTCACTTTGCCTTGAGTGCTTAACCCTCGTCCGGAACAATGCTTGAAATTAATGCCCGGAAGGAGATTAGTACCATATAGAAGCGTTCAGTACTGAATATATTCGTGTAGTTAAAATGCCGTGACATGACATAGAGGCGAGTTTAGTGATTTGAACTATAAATAACACTATCCAATAACAAGTGTCATTTTAAATTTCACGCTATTGTTTAACAGTCGATTAGCAATTATAATTGCAATGGCTTTTGATAAGAAAAAACTTATCTTATAAGATATACACTCACATCACGTGATGAAAATTCATTAAAAAACGGCGAAAATATTGCGGAAACGTTTCGTAAAGTTGATACTGAATTTGACCTTCTTCAAGAGCCTTCTCGGTTAGCTATAGCAAATTTGGATATGAAGACTACTTCATGCTCGTTCAGTGAAGTCAACGGCACAGCCAGAAGCTGTTTCCTTAATGTAAACGTTTCGATAGCGTTTCAATCAGCAAAAATGTATGTTTTCTGCCTGGGTGCACGTGTCATGTGCACTTCGTATGACAGGCTTCAAATCATTCTCTCAAGTAATTTGTTTAAACAAATTCTGGGTAAACGTGAATGTCGTGCCGTCATAAAATTATTATTTTTTGGGTGGATTAAACCTTAAGGAAATTCCACCGAAATTGACAAAAGTTTATGGAGACCCTGTTCCTTAGATGTCAACCGTTAAAAGGTTGAGATTAAACTCACTTCCGGGAAGGAATACCGAGTGCGACCACTTGTGTTGAAATCAAAGGAGATTATGTAGAAATATAAAATCAATGTTTAGCTGAACATGCAGTCTCTCATTGCCAGGCCGAGAACTTCTCACCTTACCCTCGTAGAGACTTCAACTGGCCGGTGTGATGGCACGATATAACACTTTTTCCTTTAGAACCAAAACTATTCCGGCCGAAATAGTAGTATTTCTTCGCTTTAACACGTAACTCAATAAGTTCGTTTAACGACAGATGGATGGCGCTACAAGAATAAAGGCTTGCCAAGGGTTGTTCGGATTCTGCTCCATCGAGACAAATCATAGATAAGTGATTTGCAGATTTTAAAGCCGCCCGTACAAACACCGATGGAGCCGAGCGGTCTGGTCAAAAACGTTTTTTTTTTTTTTAATGAAAATATAAAAAAAAATCCACAAAATGGTTTTGGCTGATGATTTTGTCCTTAATGATATCAGAAGCCAGTGAATTAACCATTTTGCATGAAAATTTGAACATGAGAGGACTGTCGAAATGGGTACCTACATAGTTTGCTCACAGTTGATCAAAAACAACAACGCGTCGTCGATCCAGAGTACTGTTTGGAGCTGTTCCAACGAAATACAAATATTTTTCTTGTTTTTCACCCTATGAAAATGACAAGGTACGAGGGTGGTCCGATAAGTAATTAGCATCACCGCCAGATGGCGCCAGTATCGCCATCGGAAGTGTCGCGGATTTTAGAAAAATGGAAAAAGAGCAATATCGGTCGGTAAAACGAT
Source organism: Merodon equestris (assembly GCA_958301585.1). Lineage (NCBI taxonomy): Eukaryota > Metazoa > Arthropoda > Insecta > Diptera > Syrphidae > Merodon > Merodon equestris. Next base: position 123,731,444 of record OY284414.1, read on the forward strand.
TCTTGTTTTTGGAAGGGAAATCGCTCAGCGAAATCAAAGAGGGTTTAGATGCTGTGTCCGGTGACTCTTCTCCTTCGATGGCGACCATCAAATATTGATTTAACGAGTTTCAACGTGGTCGCACGTTTTTGATGAGCCACGTCCAGGTGCCCCGAAAACGGCTACCACGGAGGATAACGTGACAAAAATCGACGATCTCATATTGGCAGACTGCCGATTAGCCGATTACTGAGACAGTAGGCATTTCAAAAGATCGCGTGGGTCATATCCTGCATGAAATTTTGGGCATGAGAAAGCTGTCGGCGCGATGGGTGCGGCGTTTGCTTACTCCGGACAACAAGCGCAACCGTGAGACCACTTCAGAGCAGTGTTTGACGCTGTTTAAGCGCAATCCGAAGGAGTTTCTGCGTCGTTCCGTGACAGTCGACGAAACATGGATCCCCTGGTACACACCAGAGACCAAGGAACAGTCACCCGGCGAACGTGCTTCGAAGAAGGCGAAGACTGTCCCATCGGCCGGAAAGGTGATGGCCACCGTTTTCTTGGATTCACAAGGTGTGATCCACATCGACTACCTGTAGAAGGGCAAAACGGCGACAGGGCTGTACTATGCCAAATTATTGGCGATTCGACGCCGAATTGAAGAAAAGACGGTCCCACTTGGCGAAGAAAAAGTGCTCTTCCATCATGATAACGCACCGGCCCACATCTCTGCCCTCGCCACGGCCAAATTGGTCGAATTGGGCTACGAATTGCTGCCCCATCCACCGTATTCTCCAGATTTGGCCCCGACTTAACTCCAAACTTGAAAAAGTCACTCGCCGGACAGAAATTTCAGTCGAATGAGGAGGTCATCGCCGCCACGGAGGCCTACTTTGCAGACCTCGAGAAAAGTATTTTTCAGACGAGTTAAAGAAGTTGGAGCATCGCTGGGTCAAGTGTATCGAGCTAAAAGGAGATTATATTGAAATATAAATCGCCATGTCTCCAAAATTTTTGTTTTTCTTTTGTAGGCTAAGTACTTATCGGACCACCCTCGACCACATGTGAAGTGAAGTGAGTTTAATGACGCCTCTTAGACTGCCGTTGGGAAAGTTTGCAAGTTTATATGACGCCTCTTACGACATGTGAGCCTTGGTAGATGTTCTAGTTTAGCGATTATAGTTGTCTGTTCGGCCTCCTTCACCATTCTACGGAGACATAGGTGATGATAGACCACATCATAGGTTTCAATCCCCAGGCTTTACGTAACCGACCATATGGCCTGGCCACTTTCATTATTATTATTTTTTTTTTTTTATATTGGAGCTCGAATTGAGTTTACTAGAAAGGTCCATACCTGGATATTTCACTTCATCTAAGAATCCAAGGTTAGAACGTTTTTATAGGCTTTAGGCAGGTTTTAAACAGGCTCTAGGGTAGTTTCCTAAGGAACTTATACGATCTTAGTTGGCTTAGTAAATCCTCTCTAAAGAATAAATTGGAGCCCACTTTGCATTCTTTCCAAGTTTTTACTTCACAATTGACTCTGGCTCTGATTTTGGTTATTGCCATACCCCTCGACTTCGTAAACGAGATCGGTTAGCATATGGAGTACGTCGTCGATGACAGTTGATTACAGAAGTCATAATTACTACTTATAAAAAGTGGTGCAAAATTAATCATCCAACTTTGTTTTTAAATTGCTTTCCTCTAATTTATTTGGACCTTTACATTTTTTTTCTGTTAAGTGGAAAAGATATCAGTCAATTGGTTTCGGCCAGTGTTGATACACATTTGTACCCGTTTTATCGCATTTTCCATGATTCCGCAAGATGTTTGGTGATAACTGTTCGCATTCCTGTCGAATATTCTCCTTGAGTGCTGCGATAGTCTGAGGCTTGTTGGCATAAACCCACGACTTCAAGTGGCCCCAAAGAAAGAAGTCTGGGATGGTTAAATCGGACGATCTTTCTGACCATGCCAAATCGTCAAAACGGAAGATTACGCGACCAGGAATGCTTTCTTCACGTTCTGTGTGTGCTCTTGCACCGCCTTGTTGAAACCACATGTTCACCAAGCCCCGCCCATCCAATTCCGGCAGTAAGAAGTCGTCTATCATGGCCATGTAGCGTTCGCCAGTAACAGTGACCGGTTTTTGTTTTTTTATAATTCGTGCAGGTTCAAGAGTGTACGCTATTATGGTGTTTGTCACACAACCTGGACGGGGTGTAGATGGTTTGTGTCGAAGATGTTCGTTTTGCACTCCTCTCCGGGGGTGGTTGTCCTAGATATGATTTGAGGGATTCGACTGAATTTGCGTTGGTTGTAGTTCACAGTAACTCTTTTGTTTACATGTCATTAAGGTGTTACATTGGAAATGCGCACACAGATGCGTTTTAATGAAGAACTTGCGAAAACGAAGGTAAAAGTGATTTTTCACTTTCACAAACCGATCGCAAAACGGCGGTAATTGCTCCTCGATTCACAGTATTCTCCGGATCTGGATCACAAAAGCAACTATCTGTTGCAGACCTGTCGTTACTAGAAAATAGATTTGGCTCCAATGAAGAAATGATTTCCGAACTGAAGGGTATTTCCAGACCAAAGATAAGTCATTTACCAAAATGTTAGAAAGGCGCTGGAATGAATGTACTCTAGAAGAACGCTATGAACAAAGAATTTTGCCTAAAAGTTGTTGTTTTATTAGTCATGCGAACTTGGACCACTCATATAGACCCCTGACTAAGCTAATCTTGCCGAACAGCCCATACAGTTCTTGGTTGTATCTTCCCTATTCTTCGTTAACACAAACAGGATCAAAGATTACACGCAGAATCAGGCCAAGAACGTCTTAGACTTTCGAATAATGTAAGAATCTCGTGTAGAGGACAACCGGGATAATAAGGTTTTATAAAGAGTTAGTTGGAGCCCAAAGGAAAAGCGGCTGGGAAGGTAAAAAAAATCCTTGGCTGCTTAAAATAGTTATAGTATTATAAATCTTGTCCCCACTTACCCTCATACCCAATATTCTCGAACGTTTCATTGACGTCGCGCTGTGTTCGTCCGATCACATTAATTGACTTATAATCTTTTCATATCATTTTAAAGGTGACGTTGAAGCAAGCACATGGCAATGTGTCGCCCTGCCAAATGCTCTTATGGTAACATCGAAAGTTTCGGTTAGATTAATTATTATTAATCTTTATTTAGTGGCATGTCGGCTTATGCAGGCTGTTGAGATGGCTCTCCACACTATATGCTTGGAACTCACAAATCCAGAGCCTTGTTGATAACCCTTCGCCAAGCCTCCCTGTGATGAGTGTGTTCCTTCCATGGTTCACTATTCCATTCCATCTCTTCTAGGTCCATTCTCATATCGTCCTCCTATTTAGACGCGACCTTGCTGGCAGTATTTTTCCCTCGCGTTTTCTTATTATTATTCTCCTGACTATTCATCCATTGTTCATCTGTTATACGTATCCAGTCTTTCTTAGTTTTCGCGATTTTATTGCTCGGACAATGGTTGGGCATGAATAGATCTTGTTTTCACAAATCCGAAGTCTATTTTCTTTCTTCTTAGTCAGAGACCAAGTATCTCACCCGTAAAACTTCACTACCTTTAATATATTGTAGTTTTGGACAAAGAATTTGTTTTGAATAGCTCCTTATTCGCGAAGGCGCAGGCGTTGTCCATATGCAGCCATTAATTTATTTCGATTTTTAAGTCTGTTTTGGCGGTCAATACGGTTCCCAGGCATTTGAACTTTTCACTTCGTCGGGTACAGTCAGGAGTGAGGTTTGGATTGACCCAAGTCGGTCAGTGACCATATATGCATTTGGTTTTCTCGTCACTTACTTCTAAGGCTTCCTTGACTATTATAAGACTTGCTACGTTTCTCTTTGTTATTGTATTTCCTCACTATCTCTCAACAGGTCCAGATCGTCAGAGTAAGCTAGAATGGGTGTAATTTTACAGATAAGGCGTTTTGTACCTAAACTCTTTGTTTTCTTGGGGTTCCCAACCTTACACATGATACATTTCCGTTCGGTTTATAATCATACGCCGTTTTAAAGCCGAACAAATTTGGCAATCCCATTTTTTATGAACCGGGCAAACGGCGCTATGACTCGATTTATCCGGCATGCCTTTTCTGCGACCATATCGCAGAAAATAGTTGTTGCATGTTCCCAACTCATCCCTAGCTGCCTTAAATAGTTTAGTGGTTGCTGGGCTGATTGCGTGAGCAGCTTTATCAGACTTCAGCTAATACTCATCTAAGTCGGATGGACGAAATTATTTCTCATCTTCATGCATTGTGAATGGTTCATTCTGCTTGACAGCGGCATTTTGACTGTCATTGCCGGCACACAAAAATGATCTTTCCACTGCAGGCTCCCACTCTATAGCCTTGGCATGTTGGTTTTATTTCCTTTTGCGAACTTCATTTTTGCAATAGCAGGTTCCATCTCCTCGTGTTTTCTCTCTTCCTTCCCAGAAGCGTGTGCTTCCTCTTTTGTCACTTCTTTTATGTTCTAAGAGTTATTTGTGCAGCGTCTTTCAAGCAGAAATTCTAGCAGTAGAGAAAGCAGTCAAACACCTACAGGTAACCGATATCCCACCATCGAATATCACTATCTTTGTAGACAGCCAGGCTGCACTCAAGTCAATAGGATCCTGTCCAACGAGATCAAAGGCTGTCATGAAATATCGCGCTTCACTGAAGTCCATCAGACACCATCAGGGCACAGCTCAATCGCAGGGAACGAAAGGGCGGACGAATTGGCCAGGTAAGGGTCTGAAACATCAGCGAAACAGACACGTCATTGCAGCCACCGATCAGCGCATTATCGCGGATCATAAATGACATTTGTAAAAACAAAGAAGCTCTTGGCGCTGGACCGAAAATCGATCCGTGTGCTCGTCGGAGTGATCACAGGAAACTGTCCCATCGGAGCAATGCAATGCTCCGGAAATGCGTCCAGATGTCTGCCGGAGCCGCGGCGATGAGGAAGAAACCCAGACGATCCAACATCTGCTTTGTCATTGTGCGGGCCTCCAGAATGGACGTCTAGCTTCGCTGGGCCAAAGATTCTTTATAGAGATTGCGGACGTATCAAATGCAGATATATCGGATCTTCTAAAATTCATAAAGAGCACGGGGTGGTTTCAGCCACCACGTGATAGGACAGATTAATTATATGTGTACTCCACAAATGAAGGACCCTTTGGCCTCCGAGTGGAAGTGATGATCAACTTTCTTAACCTAACCATGTTCGAAGAGTTCTCAATTAGCTTTCATTCGTCGATGCAGCTTAGCCAACATGTATTCTGCTTCTGTCTGCACCCAGTGGTTTCCTGCAGATGGTAACCTGAAATCGAATGTATCGTAGGCGTCATCTTTGATGGAGCTTTGACAACGTTTCCATTGCGGTTTGTGGTTTGTGCCGCATGCAGATTGAAAGTAGACAAAGACCCTGGCGGCCTCTTGCGAATGCTATTTTCCAATGTAAAATGTTGGTGATCTTACTAAAATCTTTTGATTTCGCGAAATCCGCATTCGAAGGAGGTTGGCTCCTTGGAAGGTTTGGACATCTAGAATGCTGAAGGAGAGTCTGGCATCGATCATAATGCGAGCAATTCGGTTGATATTCATTAGAACAGGCGACCTTCGGGACCTGTTAGGGCAGCGTTAAGATGGAGAATCGCGTAGTAGTTTTTAAAAGATTGTATTCAATTATAAAGTCTACCAGTGTTTTCTGACATGGTGTTGCTTAGATGGTTCTTGCGTTAAAGGAAAATATCGCGGTGAATATTTTCAAAAAATCAAATAATACTATTTGTAGGCAGTGCCGAGGCGGGAATTTTATTTCATTATTAACCTCAGATTTTGTACTTTCGACTATCTGTAGAACATTAAGACTTTTTAATAGAAGTGTTCCGTTTTTCGATTGACGCAAAATGACACCTCTTGTTGGATAATTCCACATTTGGGTTAAGGTCATAACTAAAAAAAACAAAACTGTCGATTCACTGGCTACCATTAGCTCCTTAGGATTTCTCAAACAATACGAAAATGCCTGTGACCAATTAAACTAATTAAACATCCAATCCTTTCGCGTTCGAATCCCCCCCGAATCGATTTCAAATTCATTTCCAATTCATTTATTTTTCCACCTACAGGTAACCCCTGAACGTACTATTTTTGTATTCCGCCGTCTACTTGCTGTCCCCTCAACGCACACACAAATAGTTTTGCGGCACAACGCACTAAATACCAAATAGCCTCCGATAAGTGCCAATGCCATGAGATTGTCTCGTGACGTTCATTTTTTTTTTTTTAATTTTTCAAAAAAACCATGTGGTACTCCACTACAATTTGTAGTGATATTCATTCTCATAGAAAGCGTAGCATTTCATATCGCCAACAGTCGTAAAGTAGGCCCACTTGACGTGCTACATAACTGCCACCTCCAGGTGGGTGTGTACGTAACATTTTCAAATCAAAACATTTCCGAGTAAACACTCGTCTCTGACAAGGCAAAGTCAAGTTGAAACCAATTTCTTCTTACTGTTCTCCCTTTCTGGTTTTCGTGTCTATGTTTTCGACTCCCGTCCTCATTTCGTCATGGTGTTGCTTGAATTTATGTAATGGAATGCCAGCCATTTCGAGGAGTGTTAGAACATGATTTTCGTAAATATTAATCGAAGCACAGCACAATGACCCATATACTCGGTGTCATCGATTCAATATTGCATTGCTGATCAATTGATTGATTGCGGTGATTCCAAGCTTATACTCGTACCTTCTGTACCTGTTATCAGTCAATTAGATGATACACTGGAAAATACATAGATTACTTTGACAATTCGAGTGATGCATGATAGGATGCAGTGCACGGGCAGGTATTTACTTATCTTAAATCTCTCTCGGGTTGGATGGGTTCAGAAGGGAATAGCAACATGTCGTGGCCTTCTTATCACTTCAAGTGTGTAGTGATCATCGAACCGCTACACAATGGCACATTCGCCAGTACTGTATGGTGGGCCTGGTGTGCCATGCCATACAGTCATACACGTCGCATGTAGACAGACCAAAATCCACCAATAGCGTGTCGCTGTTTTATTATTATTTCATAAAGCAGAGGCAAACAACGCCAAAGACCAAAAACCACATCAAGCGGAGATAAGAAACAAACGCACGCGCATGAAACACTAAGTGCTTACTGATGGCTGGCTACGTGCGGGTTGGAATGTGTGCGGAAAGGAGCCACTCTGTCATTTACGTTACTGAAATGTGGTATGGAAACAAGTGTTTTGCTATTTAATGTTGCTCGGCGTTGATTGTTTAGGAAGATGAGAGCAGATTCGATGTACTAGTGAAGGTCTAAACAATTATCGGAACCTTGGACAGTAGCCGCAGCCCATCACATTTGGCAAACGATACGAGAAGGTAGAGAAATTCCTGATTAATTCGTCATAGTCATATGTAACTTTGATTCATTATTTTTTTTTGTAGAGAATACGATAAAGAGGTGATGAAAGTAAGGACCGAATTGGCTACCAAGGGCTTCAAGGGGCGATGGGCGACGTTGATAAACATTGTTATCAATAGTTTGCTGCCAGTCGTGTGACCTAATCTAATCGCCGAGTGAACAGAACGATTTTCCTGTTTTTACTAGTGATCATGGGTTTTTTTTTTATCTGTTGGAGCACTCAGGCGGAAATACTGGACAATGTACTGCCAGACACACACCTTACTTTATTGTATTTTCCCCGTTCTCTGGAGAAAAGTGAGGTGGAGCTTCAGTGATGTAGGGCTGTTTCAGCCCCAAGCTCGAGCGAAGATGGGACATGCACAGACAAAGTGTTCTGCTGCCTCCTCCTCCTCACAAAATGCTGAACAGGTAGGAGTCTCACGCATGGAGAGTTGTTTAGCAAAAGTGTTATTGTCCGTAATGATGCCTGCAAGTCTTCTCGAATTGATTCTTCTTAAGGATAAGAAGAATGTTGCGGATTTCTTACAGGCATCAGGTCCCAACCATCCCCTCCATCTACGATTATGTGCATTAAAGACTTGATGAAGGATTTGACCGTCGAAGACCTAAAGCAAAGAGATCTCATTTCCTGGGATCCCAGAGTGACCTGTAACCCATACAAGACTTAGGGAATTTCGTCTTCCGACTTGGTACTACTTTGGAGCTAAAAGATTAGACACAGCTTTAAGTGCAGCTTGGATGTCACGTTCCAGGTTCGGTATCTGGCCAGAGCCAGTCCTGGCGACATTGAAACTGGAAATGACAGTGCAATAGGATGGCATGTGTCATTACTCTGATAAATAGAAGGTGGCGCAAAATTAATCACCCTATCGGAAGATGTTATAATTTTTGCAAATGGCGTCCTACGTCAATCATATTTGACATTTGTGAACTAGACAGTTGCAGTATACAAGCAATGGAGCGCTATACTCCGCAAGAGCGTGGAATAATTGTGTCCATTTTTTTGACCAATAATCGGCCGGTGATGTTAGCGCAGCGTGAATTTCGACGTCGATTTCCTAATCGTGTCGCGCCAAACGGGCAAACATTCCGGCGCTTAGCTACTCGTCTCAAACAGACAGGAGACCATGCAATGCGTGGTCGCCACTGGAGTGGTTGTTCGGCCGAGAATATCGCGGGTGTGGCTGCCGATGTCACTGAGAACGAAGAAACATCAACCAGACGACGGGCTGCGCAATTGGACATCACCGGACAGATCCTACAGTGAATTTTAGTGAAAGACTTACAGATCAGTTAATGCCTGCTGACCGCCAATCGCGTGTGAATTACTGTCAAGCCATCCTTAATCTCAACAACGAAGAGGACGATTTTGTGTCGAAAATCATCATGAGCGACGAGGCACATTTCCACTTAAGCGGTCACATCAATAAGCAAAATCTTTGTTTCTGGGGCACTAAAAATCCGCGTGTGATACACGAAGAGCCATTACATTCACTCAAAGCCACTGTGTGGTGCGCCCTTCTCATGGAGTAGTGATTGGGCCATATTTTTTGAGGGTACGGTCACTTACTGGCGAACGCTACTGGGCCAAGATAAACGACTTCTTACTGCCGGAATTGGATGACCGGGTCTTGGTGAACATGTGGTTTCAACAAGATGGTAAAACCGCACAGATAGCACGTGTCCTGGTCGCGTAATCTCCCGTCTTGGTGATTTGGCATGATCAGCAAGATCGCCCGATTTAACCATCCCAGACTTCATTCTTTGGCGTTACGAAGTCGCGGGTTTATGCCAACAAGCCTTAGAGAATCGCAGCTATTAAGGAAAATATTCCACAGGAATGCGAACAATTATCACCGGGAGTTTTAGGGGAAAAACATAGAAAATGCGATAAAACGGGTACAAATGTGTATCAACACTGATGACAGCCACTTGACTAATATCATCTTTTCCACTTAACGGAAAAAAATGTAAAGGTCCAACTAAAGATTTCCATCATAAAAAAAATTTTGTTTTTATTTAGTAAAAAAGTAATTCAGAAATAAAATTGGATGATTAATTTTGGGCCATCTTGTACAGCGTGCGCCATCTCATATGGGTCGATGTAAATTTCGAGTAACTTCAACAATTCTCAACCGATTTTGGAAATTTAAAAACTTTTATTCAATTGGGCTCATTTTCGCGCATTCTCCATGCCATTTTCGAGCATTTCGGTCGACATTTCTACGATTTCCGCGCAAATGTTTCTTCTGAGCTGTTCTATTGTCTTCGGGCCGTTAGCATACACCTTGCTTTTCAAGTATCCCCAAAGAAAAAAGTCTGGAGGAGTCAAATCCGGCGATCTCGGAGGCCAGTCAATATCGCCCTTTTTTGATACCAATCTTCCAGGGAACTTCTTACGCAAAAGGTTCATTGTTTTATCCGCAGTATGGCATGTCGCGCCGTCTTGTTGAAACCAAAAGTGAAATAAACCTTTTTTTACGCATTTCTGGGACCACATAATGGGCCAACATCCACCGATATCGATCGCCATCCACTGTATCGCCAACTTTGAAGAAGTACGGTCCAATGATGGTTTTCGCGCATACACCGGCCCAAAGAGTAACTTTTTCATCATATAGCGGCTCTTCGTGAATAATGTGAGGATTTTCGACAATTTTGTTTATTAACTGAGCCAGAGAGCGTAAAATGTGCCTCATCGGTGATCAAAATTTGCTGCCAGAACTCCGGTTCGACATTTTGTGCGTATGTCAAGCGCCGTGGCTCATCTTGTGGCAAATTTTTTTGAGTTATCTGCACTTTGTATGGCAATAAGTGAAGATCATCCTTTAAAATTTTCCGCAAAGTGGTCCCACTGATGCCTATCTGCTGCGAACGGCGCCGATATGACAAACTTGGGTCTTCTTAAACACTAGAATTCACAGACTGAATAGATGAGTTTGAACGCCGCGGACATGACCTAGGTTGCTCACGAGGGCTTGCCACAGAACTAAATTGAAAAAAATTCGAGGCCCAACGACGAACTGTATCTTTTTTGGGCGCAACACGATCACGTTGAGTTTGCACAATCGAGCGTTCATTTTTAATGAACATTGAAACTATTTCCGCGCGTTCTTTTGGTGTGAAACAATGGTTAAAATTGTACTGAATTGATGTTTCCAAAATGCTATGACATATGAAAATCGGTTGACAATTGTTGAAGTTATTCGAAGTTTACATCGACCCATATGAGATGGCGCACTCTGTACATACATCATGGGATGGACGGTTCATCATAGCATCTAGAGCAGTGCCCGGCTTGCTGGGGAAAGCCTCCGTACAACTGAGACAAAACGCTGTTTGCAATATGATGCAAGAGTCTACAAGGTGTTTGCATATTAGCCTGTTCCATCAGACGTTTTTCGGATGCCGGGATGGGAATGTCTTTTAGCACCAGCTGAATCATGCCAGAATTTTTCCTCCTTTTCATGAAGAGAACGACATCAGTCTTAAGAGGATTAATCGACAGCCCCCATTACTTGTGGATCAGGCGTCGATCCCATTTAGCGCCGCCAGTGCTTTGAGACAGATAGTCGCTAAACATGAGCCAACAGAGAGACCGACAACATCACCCGTTGGATTCCAGAGGCATTGAGAACATCGAGCAGAGAGTTGACCACCATGCACCATAACAGCGGAGACAGAGTGCCACCTTGCGTGCAGCTCCGCTTTGCATAAACATTGCTTTGATCCGCAAAAACAGTGCTTCATCTACACCATGCCGTCTAGCAGCGTTACACATGCTGTCGAAAGTTGTATTATCAAAAGCTCCCTCAATGTCGACGAAAATGCCCAACACGTACTCTTTCCTAACCGATTAGTTCCACTAAATAATTGGCTGCCTCTCTTTCCATTACCTCAAATCCATATTCATATTCGACTAAATGAAAATCACCTTCATCAACTCTCCTCTTTCTCTTGAGGCAAACAAAAAGAAAAGAAGAAGCTGACAAGACAGTAGACAACATTTGCTTTTCTTTCCTGAACTACCCATGCGCTTACACTCCTTTTACCTACTATCAAGTCGACGGCGCGATGGTCTTACCACCACCAGTGTTGATACGAATCGAACCATCACGGTGTGGTACAGGTATACCGGTACATTCTAACGGGATTTAAAAATAGCTCAACCGGTATTTCAAGACACGAAACACAACAGCACGTATCCAACAAGCAAAGAAGTGAAACAAAACAAAAACAGAAACATCGTCCAAGAAGTGCCAGAGACTCGACTGGAATGGGTTGCGAGGAAGACGGTGAAAAAGGCGATTCCTCTTCCAGTCGAATATGTGGGTCGAAGTTGTTACAACAATGCATGTTTACACTAACACAACAATAACAAGTGAAAAAGCCGGCAAGTCGATGTCTCTCCGTGTGGCAATACACCGGTTCTGTACACGTAAGTTGCTCTTAGAATCAACAGAATCCATCCAACACATGCGCACCTAACAGCCACGACGTGATTGTTGTGATGAAAGATGTAACCTGGAATTTGGCTTGGGTAATGGCTTGTACTATGAAAGCGCTCGTGTTTTCTTGTTTAACATATGCGGAACCTCGTTTACAACGTTGATTCTAACCATGGTAATTAGTAGCTCTTGCTTTCGGTGGAGGGATTTAGAAAGAAAAACGCTCCATTGACCCCCTAGGTCAAACACCAGTTATTTCCGTGGACTGATTACCAGCCCATGAGGAAAAACGTTTAATATCGATTTGCATCTTCAAAACTCAAGAAACTATAGAAAGTACCCACGAACACCAAGGTTGGAACTAGGGGGTGCATTTCGTGACGTTCAATCTGGGGTCAAATAATCTTTGAACCTTCATATTAAGCATTGCTGGAAGAAAAGAGAATGCTTTGATCCCCCACCGGCTTAAGGAGAAACTTGATTTTACCGACCCTGCTACCGCCACGAGTGGGAAGTTTCTCTCTCAAGCCAATCTAAATCATTTTCCACCCACTTTCTTGTCTTAAGATCAACCATCGCCATCGGAAAGGTCACGGGGGGAGAGGCGCCGACCAATCCTCCCAACCATTCTTCTCCCTGTCCAAGCAATTCAAATTTATTACTTTGAACTCTACGACTATGTACATGATGTCTCTATGGGAGTGATTACTTTCCATCAGCTCTTCTAATAGAGGCAACAAGAGCTTGTCGCCAACATCATTACCATCGTGCAGCGAATGTCAAAGTTCACGTTTCTTTCGAAATCCGACCAGTCCCTTAGGAGTGAAACGTTCGACGAGATTTGCAACATACACAAGCTGCTGTACCATGATGCTATGGATATCGAAAAAACAAACCAAATTGTGTCTACAATACCGTTACATTCGTACTATACATAAGATACGAGATTTAGAAGAAGAAAGGATATACAATACACTCCACTCACTTGTCGTTCAGTCGTTGTGTGTTCAGCTGTTTTCTTCTTCTGCACGACTGTTGCTTTCCTCAGTACTTTCATCGCGTACAGTTTCCTATGGTCGTGGCCACCCTTCTTACGTACCAAAAATACTTTTCCATAAGCTGCACGAAACGAAAGGAAAGAAGCAAATGAAGTTGATGGTTGCAGAGTAAACGGTTTGAAGGTTATGACGATTTCAACTTACCGCCCGTGCCGAGGACCCGAATCAATTGGAAGTGGGAAAGGTTCACCTTCTCCTCGTCAGTTGCGGTGCCTGGAAAATGAAAAAAAAAAAAGTAAATGAATGAAATACAACAGTAAATATCGATTAAATTTATTTTTGTCTCCTTGGGGGCCATCGGGTGATTATTATTATTCAACTGAAGACATTAACTGATGGTTGCTTACGAATGTACAGTCCTTTGGGATCAATATACGCAGTGGCGGCAATTTTTACGACTGGCAAAGGGATATGAGTTGCGAATAAAACTGTTTTCTTAAGCCAGTACTCCCTTTGATTTTGAACAAAACATTCATAAAAAGAGACAAAGACTTCGACCACTTGTGTCCTTACACGAATGATGTTGACTTTTAATGCATTAATTTAGGCACTCCCAATGAAAATAATCAAGAGGCGATAAATCACAAGATCTTGGAGGCTAATTGACACCTCGATTCCGTGAAATTATGCGTTCATCGAAGGCTCCCTTCAATAAGTTAATTGCTTGGTCAGGTGAACGGCACGTAGCGACATCCGGCACAGAACCACATCTCTTCCATTCATTAAGAAAAGTCATTCACCAAGGCTCTTTGGCGAATACCATTGATCATAATACGCCAATTCACACATTAGTAGGGGAAAAAAAATTGGTCCGATGACTCCACCCGCCCTTAGGCCGCAATAAAAATTTACATTTTTCGAGATGTAATGGCGGTCGCTAGGAATGCGTCAATTGTGAGCCCCATCGGTGGACACAGTTTTTCGATAATTTTGGAACCAGATTTCTAAAATTTGGGTACGTTGTTGGAACTGCAAAGTTTGCTGAATAAAAACGATGCCGACAAGGTCAAGAAAAATATCTCTATGATAAAATTTTAAGGCGCGACGATAGTTTTCGATTACATTGCAGGTCTGATAGCGGATGATTGATTGCAATTTAAGTCTCAACGACCTTATACTACTGATATAGAGCACATTCTCTCCTACCAATCGCTTGAAAATAGAAGGGATTTCTATATCCCTATCGCCTGCGAGCATCTGACATACGAAGTTTGTTAGAAGTTTTGCTCCTTGACCTTGATGACAGCGCCTGACACACCATATGGAGAAATAACAAAACCACTACTAATCGCCTACTTAAGTAATGTTCCCACCTTAACTTTTCCAAGCACGAAAACATTAAAATCTTGGGAAGAGGTACTCGACTTTGAAGCCTTTTCGAACCACTCATCATCAGCCTCAACTTGAACCTTCTGCTCCCTGCCGGAATTGGTAATGTATTAACTATTGGAAGAGATTCGACAAATCTTATCTACCCAATTTAGAGAAAGCTCCGTTAGCCCTTTCTTCATCGCATCGTTGAGGGTGATGAAAAATGGATTCATTACAGCAACCCAAAGAGAAAAAAAATCATGGGGACAGCCCGGTCATGCTTCTGCGTCGTCGGCTCGGCCAAATATTCACGCTGCAAAGGTTATGCTATGTATTTGGTGGGATCAAGTCGGTGTTGTTTATTATGAGCTGTTGAAACTAAACGAAACCATCACTGTAGAACGGTGTCGAACGATTGCGAACGATGCGATTGAGCCGAGCACTGCGCGAAAAGCGGCCACAATACGAGCAGAGGCACGAAAAAGTGATTCTACAGCATGACAACGCTCGGCCTCACGTTTTCAAACCCGTTAAAACCTACTTTGAAACGCTCAAATGGGAATTCCTACCACATTCGCCATATTCCCCAGATATTGCGGCGTCCGATTATCACTTGTTCCGTTCGATGGCGGCACATGGCCTGGTTGATCCAGTCATATGAAGTCATCTCAAAACGTTTTTTTTTTTATAATTCGTGCAGGTTCAAGAGTTACGCTCTTATGATGTTTGTCACACAACCTGGACGGGGTGCAGATGGTTTGTGTCAAAGATGTCCTTTCATTACTCTCCGGGGGTGGTTGTCCTAGATAGGATTTGAGAGATTCGACTGAATTTGCGTTGGTTGTAGTTCACAGTAACTCTTTTGATTCCATGTCATTAGGTGTTATATTGGAATATACACAGAGTATGAATTTTGAAGTGATCTTAAGCTGCGAGTGTTATGCCTTCGTCAGCACTTTTTTGATCATCTCTCATTCAGAACTGATGTTATTGCACAGTTTTTCGTATAGGAATTGTTCTTGAGTATGGACGGAATTTAACTTCAGACCGTATAAAAATACGAACACTTCTACCGTGACGGTATGCGAGCTCTGCCAGAAAGATGGGAAAAAGTTATCTCTAGCGATAGGCAATACTTTGAATGATTCATTTGTAACCGTTTTTTCACAATAAAGTTGCATTTTCATAAAAAAATCAGCGAGAACTTAGTTGCGCTCCTAAAACTTTCTTAGCACTTTGAGCTGGACCACATCATTCGACTAATTGATATCTAGGTAATCCTGCAAAATATAGGATCTTTCAAAAAATGTCGTTTCGATATCGGCAGAATCCTGGCAGTCAATATAGGCCATTATCCTTTGGGCAGCCGCGATGAAAGGTTTAGCGCCTAATCAGTGGAAAGCCCGCAATACTTTTTCAATACGGCACATAGCTTCAAGGTAATATTCTTTATTGACTGTACAACCTTCCGGTGAGAACTTATGATGGACTACGCCAAATGTGATTTTTCCGGAATTGACTCTTCTGGTCGCTTCCAGTGAGATGATTGGGCTTTGGTTTCACTTATTCATGTTTCATCAACAGTGATGACCCTTTTCAACAAAACTTATCGGTGTTCACGACCTTCAATAGCTCATAAGCTATGATCATGCAGCGATTATTTTGGTCAAAAGTTAGCAATTTCGGAACAAACTTCATCGAATGTGCAACATTTAAAAAGTCACCATATTTTTTTAACAAACCTCATATATGGTCACTAACTAATTTGAAGTGATTCAAACCTCGCACCTGGTTGTACTCCATGAACGTTTTGAGAAAGTGGACGAATTCAAGTATCTGATAACTGACAAAACGACATAAATAAAAGGCTGCTAATGGGAAACGTGTTTATCTTTGCGATGAAGGAACTATTCAAAACAACTCTTTTGTGAACTATAATAATACTGGTGACATTTTACGGTTGTGAAACTTGGTCTCTACCTGAGAAGAATTTTATTCAGCCCCTAACATGGTCCGAGAAATAAAATCCCAAAAATAAGTGCCAAATGGCCGCCAGAAAGCAACAATTAATCAGGTCATGTCGAGGCAAGAGTGTTTCAAGGGGGCAACAACTTAATGAGGAAAATGAGCTCCGAAAATTGTCACCATAGTTTAAGAGGACTTTCACAAGAACTATTCATTTCTCATGAATCATTGTGATGCATGACACACATCCCAGTACAGTTTGTTCCAAAAAAGCTGAATTTTATTCAAATGGATCAACATTTTGGAATGAGTCAATTCCGATTCGAGATTCATGGAATACGTTGGTTAACGAGTATGACATGCAAACAAACCAAAACCCAAAAAAACACGTCAAAGTCATTCAAAAGTCAAGGTTTTGTTCTCTGTTTTAGTCAGTATTCGTGGCGTTGTTCACTCGGAATTTCTTCCGGTGATTAAACAGTGAATAAACAGCATTATTTAAGCTCTTTGAAGCGTTTGAGGAATACAATCCAATGAAAAAGACCGGAATTGTGGCAGAACAACTCTTAGATTTTGCACAAACCCATCCTTGGAGGCGACGTTTTGACCAAAAACACTATTCTCCAGAGGACTTTTATCACTCTCTGAAGCTCAAAATACCGCTGCATGGACCCCGTTTTATGTCGATGCAAGGCAAAAAAACCCGAGTCTTGAAAATGCATATTAAACATGTGTGTATCATTGCATTGTTCGTTGTTTTGATTGATTCAGTTACGGCTGCATTTTGATAGAATGTGTGTTCAAAAAATTACGGGAACTTTTGGTTTTCGTGGAACAAATGTATTCAAACATATACTGCTTATAGCAGAGCTATTTCTAATTTTCGAAACACTTATAGAATCAAGCTCACTTTCAATCACCTTTACCTTCCTTGCGGGGATGGTCGTGGTGCAATGGCAATCAGCGACTGTTGAACGGAAGGTTTGTAATTCAAGTCCGTCTATAGTCAAGAACAATTCCTATATGAGAGATAATCAAAAAGTGCTGACGAAGGCATAGCACTCGCAGCAATAAGATCATTTCAAAATTCATACTCTGTGGGGGGACACACCTTAATGACATGGAAACAAAAAAAGAATTACTGTGAACTACAACCAACTCAAATTCAGTTGTATCTCTCAATTCCTATCTAGGACAACCACCCCCGGAGAGTAGTGAACGAACATCTTCGACACAAACCACCTGCACCCCGTCCAGGAGGCTGAGGCATCATAGAATATTATTTCTGACCAAATATTCTGGGATTTATACAAAATGTGTAAATGGTTTCGCCAAAAAAAATTGGTTTGGCAGTCATTCGTGATAATTTCGTTAACTTTTTCCACATTTTCATCAGTTGTTCGACGCCTTTCATCCAATTCAAATCAAATGTTGTTCCATGAACCTGCTGCAGATAATCAATTAGGCGGCGATGGTAGCGTAATTTTAAAATAATCTTTATATATGAGGTTCGGTGGGCGAGTTTTGATCTTGCCACTTTCAATAGTCATCGACAGAACAACCAGAACAATATAAATGCCGCCTCCATAAGGGATTAAAGGTCAAAGTCTCCGGAACATTCATTTATTCTTTACGAGCTCTTCATATTTCCCTAGAATCATTCCGAGTTAATTTCAAATGTCAAGCACCAATCAGCCGAGTAAAGAATACCAGGGTTTCTCCAATTTGCCATTTACCAACTTCATTCAACACCATTAGCAACGGATTTAAAGACACCTTGAACTGTAAGAAATTTTCTGACTTCTCAACACCTGTTAGGAACACCCGACGTGTTGCCCAATTCTCACGAACCCTCATGGATTTCAAGAATTTCGCAAGGGACCATCTCGAAATATTGCATTAACTTTCCATGAAAACGAAAAGAGAAACAAAAAGAATGGGACACTCATCGTGCCGCGTCTTCACTTGACCCACATTCAAATCGAGTTCATGAGGCGATGGCGGCCTAAATACCCATTGATAGTGGCAAATAAACATTCAGATAAAAAGTTATGAATCTTTGCCTTTTGTTGTTCTTTTTACTTTTCGATATTCGCTCTCTCGTCAAGCAATGATGATACAAAGCACGAGGTAATAGTATAACTCATTTAGAAAAGAGAACACAAACCAACGCATATCGTGGTGCTTCTTCCGGTTATACGGTACACTCGTACACTACATTGCGAGCTTATATCATAGTAGATAGGTTTGAGACCCTCCCTCACCACACCTGACATGTGACTCGGCCAATTGTGCACGTGTGTTGGATGATTTTCTTTCCCCTTATACCCAACGCTTTTATTTTTATTTAAGTTTATATCTAACTATAGTGGCTTGACGATAGACATGTGTGTTGCTTCTAAATTTGTTTTCCCCACATGATGTTTTCAATTCGTATCTTTAGTCAGCACATAGCTTCTTGCTTTCCACATGTATAACAACGAGCTGACGGTAATGGGCTATAGATACGAGCGGATAGAGAAAAAGACGGAAGAAACGCAAGGCAATTATCATATTGCTCTGTGAATCGCATTGTCGCTGTTCGAGTTTATTTTTAGAATGTCAACAAAAGGAGTTTTCGAAATAACGATAAAAATCAAATTCTTCTTCGAATTGTTGTTCGCAGATTCCCTAGTTGCGCGCTAGCATTTCAGTCGTTTAGTCGAAAGATGGAGGCACGACCGGACTCATAGTGTTTTCCTTAGAATTTCGGTTAAGACACTCGTCGGGATGAGATGGCATGGAAATCCGTTTTGGGAGATAGTTCACAAAGTAGCCATCGAAGAGGCGGATCGTGACGGGGTCTTTGATGGTAGTTCCCCGATGGCGGCGCTTATATATGAGGATGATGATGACATTTCGAGAGAAAGAAAAGGGAAAGAAGGAGACATAATGGTTGTTTCTGCTTCCCATTTGCCTTTTTAATGTTTTTCCTCTAGAGACTAACAAGTTGACCTACTTTAGTTTTAAGTGAATGAAATGAAAGGAGTCGAAAAGGGCGAGGTGAACCGGTGGGTATGGATGGGTTGTGTCATTCAGAGCACGAGTGAATGAAAGTCAGAGAATTAAAGCAATGCCGATGGATCAATACTTAAAGGCCGATTTTGATCGCAAATACTGATCTTGTAAAGTTTTATTGTCATGATGTAAGATCGTTCATCAAGCAGCTTATCGATGGCAGAACAAGCGTCCGTTCCAGCACAATTTCAGATGCCCACAAAAATCATGATGTTGTGTTGTTATTGGCGAAAATGTGCAAACAAGCGATCGTGGTGTAAGAGTTAAAATTTCGGAAAGTTTAACTTAAAGGACATTGCACTTCGAGATCAAAGGTTATCCAACAAGAGGTGTCATTTAAAATTTCGCGCTATTGATGACTTATCAACTTTAACTATAATTGCGATGAGAAGAATGTCAAATATGAACCGATACACGCTGGTACACAGTCCTAAAACAATGAAAATTTACTGCAAGAACTGTGACAATATCGTGAAAATGCTTTCTGTTCAAAGTGATTTTGGCCATCAAACGCCTTCTCGTAGAGTTGAATTTGATTGAAAAATTCTAACATCTCAGACAGGTTAGTGATGAGAAGAATTCAACTCGTGGTCGTTCCCCAAGGTCAGCTAAAAATAACGCCGCGGGTGTCACTGAACCATATTTCCTTAGAAAGTGATGTTGATATGACAGTTTCAGTGAATAGATTGCATTACTGGATTATTTTGCTTGAAATGAGTGTTATGAACGTGGGCGACGTTTATTTTTAGCAGAACGCCCCTACATGTCACATAGCAGAAGAAACAATAGCTCTACTGCATGACAAATTTTCCTAAACGAGTGTCTTTTCGAAATGGAGACTATAATTGGCCGCCCAGACCATTTGATTTAGTACCGTTTGACTTGTCTTCAGCCAAGAATTCGCGCACCATAAGAAACTATCAGAGTTGTTATTGGTCGTAAGGTTATGAAAAATTTCCTAAAAGTTGGACTATGTGTAAAGAGGAGTTAAACAAGATTTCCATTAGACATTGTGATCCATTATTAACCTCAAAGTTTGCACTTTAGATTAAAATAAAATTATCACTACTTTTAATAAAAAACATGTGCGTTTGTCTATTGATTTAAAATGACACTTCTTGTTGGATGATTCCATACGAGGGCTGTATGATCATTAATCGTGTTAAGCATCTCATGGGACCAATGACGCAAAATGTGGACGCGATCATTGATCGTCATCTTTCAAACGAGAGCTGTAAAAAAATTAGACAAATTATCGAATAATTGCGTTTTGATAGCTGATGAGAGTCAAATTCGCGTTTGTTGGCAACTATTTGGAAGGAGCAATACCAATCGGAGATGGAGAAACGTGCGAGGAGATCAAAGTGAAGTTTCATGCCATTCATAAGGACCATAGATCTTAGATGATCGTTGGTTTAATGGATTCAAGATCAGCCGAATATCCGTTTTTGACGAATATCGCCTAAGTGTCCAATTTAGGTGACTACGGTGGATTTGGTTAACAAAATCCATGACTTCGTATAAGCAGACCACCGGGTGAAGATCAGACGAATTGCTGACATTATAGACGTCTCAATTGCACGCATACAAAATATTCAAAACGAAAATTGGACATGAGGAAACCATGCAAGATAGGTGCCGCGTTTGATCACAATGGAGCAAAACCAGTATCGCATAACCACTTTGGGGCACTATTTCGATATGTTTCGACCCACTTAGCGAAGAAAAAGTGATTTTTCATCATAAGCTGTCTGAATTACGCTTGACTTTCGCTGCCTTATCCACCTTATTTTCCAGATCTGCCCCATGCGATTTCGTTCTGATTCCAAAACAGAAAAAAATAGCTCGATGGAAGGCGATTCAAATCGCCGCAACAGAGACCAATTGGGCGGAGGTCGACAAATCATTTTTATGGACAGCTTGAAAAGTTAGAATATCGCTGTATTAAATATATCAAGCTCAAAGGAAAATATATTGAGAAATATTTAAAAGGAAAAAAATGTTTTCTTGCCCAACAAACGAGATTTGTTCAAAAAATAAGGTGACTTTAAATTTCACGAGCTAACTACATTCGATTTTCGATTTTTTTTTTAATTAATACGTTGGTACACCTTTTCTCTAATTTGGATATTTAGTATGTCTTTCAAGGATATAAAGGTTAGACGTGTTTGTGTGTGCTTGGCGAATTTTGGATCAAACGCATCTGGATCAACGCTATAAGTGGCATACGACCTTCACAGAAACCGAGAAGATGTTAATAACCATGCCCACCAACGTTGAATTAGTGAAAAAAATTGTTCTGCAGAACCGTCGAATCACTATCAGAGAAGTTCCTGAGGATATTAGAATATCAGTCGGCCCCTGCCATTAAGTTTTTCAGATATTTTGGACATGAAGCGTGTGTCAGCTAAGTTTAGTTGCGAAATTGCTAAATTTTGACCAAAAGAATCATCGTATAAGCGTCCCTCAGGAGCTGTTGAATGGCGTGAGTGACGATCCAGATTTGCTCTATAGGGTCGAAAAAAACATGCCAAGTTCGGTTAAATGTTGAAGTTTTGTTCACTGCTTTCTTCGATGGCGTAGCTCACAATGAGTATCAGCTAGAAGTCATACTCAGTTTGCATGAAGCAATACGAAGAAAATATCCAGATTTACGAGGGTGGTCTCCTTTAGTCTCCTATAGTCTCCTTTTAGCTCGATACACTTGACCCAGCGATGCTCCAACTTCTTTAACCCGTCCCCTCGGCGAGGGCGGAGGTGTGAGCCGGTGCGTTAATATGGTGGAAGAGCACTTTTTTCTTCTCCAAGTGGGACCGTTTTTTCTTCAATTCGACGTCGAATCGGCCCAATAATTTGGCATAGTACAGCCCTGTGACCGTTTTGCCCTTCTCCAGGTAGTCGAAGTAGATCACACCTTGTGAATCCCAGAAAACGGTGGCCATCACCTTTCCGGCCGATGGAACAGTCTTCGCCTTTCGTCGACTGTCACGAAACGATGCAGAAAATCGTTTGGATTGTGCTTAAACAGCGTCAAACACTGCTCTGAAGTGGTCTCATGTTTGCGCTTGTTGTCCGGAGTGAGCAAACGCGGCACCCATCGCGCCGACAGCTTTTTCATGCCCAAAATTTCGCGCACCTTCAATCGGCGGTCTGGCAATACGAGATCGTGGATTTTTGTCACGTTATCCTCCGTGGTAGCCGTTTTCGGGGCACCTGGACGTGGCTCATCGAAAACTGACGTGCGACCACGTTGAAACTCGTTAAACCAATTTTTGATGGTCGCCATCGAAGGAGAAGAGTCCCCGTACACAGCATCCAAACGCTCTTTGATTTCGTTGCGCGATTTCCCTTCCAAAAAGAAGAATCGAATCACCGACCGATATTGCTCTTTTTCCATTTTTCTAAAATCCGCAGACACTCCCGCTTCCACGTGCGGTCGAAACAAAACTACGAGTCCGGTCCGGCTGAAATTTCGACAGTAGCCGTCTACTAGAATGTACTACACGATAGTAAGTTGCTCTTGCGATACTGGCGGTGAAGCTAAGTGCTTATCGGACCACCCTCGTATCGGGGAAAAAGTTCATGACTGTTGCATCACGATAATGCACCTCACTCTTCGTTGCCCGTGCGTAATTGTTTTTGACCAAAAACAAAACCATAATGGCCATACTATACTCACTGAACTTGGCCCACTGCGACCATACTCACTGGGCTTGGACCACTGCGACTTTTCGCTTTCCAAGACTGAAAAGAGAAAGAACCGAGATTTGTCACAACTGAGGAGATATGGACCGCATCCCTGGAAGAGCTCGAGGCTGCACCAAAAAATGCGTTCTAATGATTGAAAAAAAAAAAAACGCAGACGGGGATTACTTTGAAGAGACAACATATGTAGAAATTAATGGATAAATAAATACTTTTTGAGGAAAATTAAAAGTCACTTTATTTTTTGAACAAATTCCGCATATGATTATCATAGAGACCTCGTAGAAAACTAAAAAAAAGTTCGTTATTTTATTAGACCAGAAAAGAAGGTTATTTATTTTAGGCTAACAAATGGGAATACGCTGTTTCCCAATAGATGGCGCTAGAGGTGCATGCTAGTCAGAAATATCATATCAGAAACGTTATATGGTAAGCCTGGGCATCTGTCAACAACTCAACCTTATATTTGTGAATTCCCATCGTCGACGTGATCATGAGTGAAGGTGTCGATTTTTAAGCCATCAAGTGTCATTTGCGGGAAGTTTTAATATTAGTCCTGAATTAAAAAATCTGCGGCTAGGGCGTGTGGAGTTTCTATTAGTGAAGAACGTGTCGCGAGTGATTTCAATGCTACAGAAGTGATGCGGTCGAAGTGATTTCGAAGGCGAAGAGCATCCCGGACGGGTGAAAGTCTGAAGACGCAGGATTAGAGGCCACAAGATCTTGCAGATTATCGACACTGATGGCCAAGCCAAACATCATCCCAACCCATGCTATGTATATAGAGGGATCAGGTCGGCGCGGTATATTATGAGTTGTTGCAATTATAAGAGCTCGTTATCGAACAAAGAATGCGTTTGAGCTGGGCATTTAAGGACGACGATAATAATAACAGAACCACGATAAGCTGATTTTACCACACAAAAACGCTCGGCCACATTAGTTCGTTAAGATCACTTGCGAACACTGAAATTGGACGTGGTCGTATTCTTCAGACATCGTCCATTTCGACCACCACTGTTCCGATCGGTGGTGAACTGACTGAGCAATAGTTCCGACTCTTCGAAGAAGCCAACACTTAGGTCGATTCGGGTATCGCCTCAAAAGACGTGCGGAATTCGTATGCAGCCAGGAAAATAAGCAAAAACTGAAGCCATAGGCAATATTTTCAAAACTAAATATTTTTCAACTATTTTCCGTAAGCTCCAAGTAACTTTGAAAAAAGAACAACCAATTCCCATTTGTGGGCCCGATAATTTTTTTTTTCAATTTTCAAGTGCTTATGTACATAATTGTTATCATTAGCTATGAACTGTTGGATGATTACCGAATCATTTAGCTTTTTGCTATACTTGGCTACATTCAAGGTAACGATTTTATCTCCCCGTTGCTATTCACTAGACGCAATCAGAGCACATTTGAAAACAAAAAAACCAGGAAACACATAGTTTATCACAGATAACCTTGTTGATGACAACTTCTGCTTCTGCCCTACTGTAAGAAAGGGAAGCGGCCTTTCTTTTTGTAATTTCTATGAGTCTACTATTTGATGGCCTCGTTGGGAATGTTTTCAAATTTCGGATTTTCGTATTCGTATTTATAGAATCCGCGTTCTCACAGTCAATTCATCCAAACCTCAAAACAACAAGCAAAAAAAAAATCAGAAAGCAATCAAAACTGAATGATGATGATTCCAATTGTTCCTTATTCTGCTCTTCGAGAAACCTGCCGGCCCCTATACCTACATACACATAGCGTAGGCAATTTTGAGTGAATCGTGTGCATAAATAAAAATTTTGTCACCGCAACCAAAGGCAAATGGACAAATTCACGAATTTAACTGGCAAAGTGAACTCGAACTCGTCGCTCAAGTCCTTTTTGGGTCATTTATCGCAATTAAACGGACATTGGCGTCGCAACGTCGACAATTTGACACACTTGCATACAGTCGTGGTATCTTGTCAGCGGTTCTCGTTTCATTTTGGCTTCTGACTCTATTTGTACGGCTCTTGTTTGGATTTTGGATTACTCTGTATAACGAGAATGGAGAAGGGAACTGCAAGCAGACTGGAATGTGTTTAATTTACTGCCTCTTGCTTATGAGTCGAGATAAGGGATAGATATGCCGAGAGAGGTGTAAAATGGTTTAATTCGTGGGATAATAGTGTACTTAAACGCGTCGTTTAATTGGGTTACAAGCTTCTTTGAATTAAAAATTGGCGTTAGTAGGCTTAACACGTATAAAGCTCTGACAAGGCTATGAATTTTTATATGATAGCTCCCCTTATACCCATCAGAAGAAGACTGATGGAACAGGCTACCATGCAAGCATGTTATAGCTTCTTTAGTTGAACCTCCAAACATGATGCTTAATCATGGGGTATAACCAAAAGTCATAACATATCTCAAGACAAGTGGCTTTTGATGCACTTGGCAATGGACCTCTGATGAATTGAAACGAAACGGATCCTGCGCCTTCTGTTGCGGTGAAATAATAGTTAGCATCATCAGAAATGACTCTTACAAGTTCAAGAGTGTACGCTCTTATGGTGTTTGTCCCACAACTTGGACGGGGTGCAGATGGTTTGTGTCGAAGATGTTCGTTCACTACTCTTCGGGAGTGGTTGTCCTAGATAGGATTTGAAGGATTCGACTGAATTTGCATTGGTTGTAGTTCACAGTAACTCTTTTTTTGTTTCCATGTCATTAAGGTGTTGTATTGCAAGTGCACACAGAGTATGAATTTCAAGTGATCCCATGCTGCGAGTGTTTTTGATCATCACTCATTCACAACTGATCTTGGTACACAGTTTTTCCGTAGAGAAATTGTTCTTGACTTTGACGGGCTTGAACTACAGACCTTCGGCTCAACAGTCGGTGATGATTACCATTGCACCACGACCACCCCCTTAAAGGACAGCTCCCAATTCGGCCGTTGGCCAGGGTGATCTCAAAACTTTATTTGACCAGCAGTGGTCACTGAGACTTGTTTGGGTCCCATGTCACTTTAGGATTCCAGGAAATAAGATCTTCGATGAGCGGACCAGTATGGATTGGGTGGACGATTTTTCAGGACTTGAACTCACTTAAGTTCTGCCCATATCTTGGGTATAATTGCAGATGGCAGAGCTGTTCTGGATGAAGATCGACGAAGCTTTCACGCCCAGATGTCTACAAATGATCTGCATCATTACTAATAACCTTAACGCGTCATGGCATCAATGAGACGTTATACTTCGTCTGTGATTGTCCACGCATCTTTGGAGAAAATAAAATATAGAAAGAGGCTTGTCTGGCAGTAGAATGGACCAGCATACGTGTGAATGCTCCAGCCTATAGTGAAACTTAAAAAAAAAGTTAAAAAGATATCTACGATAACGATGTCTGATACGCAGTAGCCGATTACATCGTTTTTGCTTTCGAAAGGAGAAAAACGTGAAATACCATTTAGAATCTTTATGTCGCCTTCAGTTTATGCTCGCCCTCAAGTCTTCTGTATTCTATAAAAAGGGTCAGTAATAGGTCTCGTCAATGTTTTGGTGCTGTAGTCTATAAGTTAAAATTTAAGAAAACACGATCAAGGAAGTGACACTGTTATTCGCTAGTGTACAGGGAAATGTCTCGATATAAAATAGCTTGTTTACAATAAAAACAAAAATTAGCACATTTCATGATGACACGTCGCTGATGTTATTAGCGAACAAGAGAGAGCTCTTGTAGCTTTAGAGAACATTAATTCTGGTGAGTGACAGCCAACATCAAAACATGTTTCAGGGTCACGTTTCTTTGTTTTTTTTTTTATCTGTGAATATGGCGTACGGTCTGATATTTATGAAAGAATCCACTTAATTTTATCAGTGATGAATGAAAGAATTTGTTCGCTGGACAAAAATTGGATCAAATACCCCATCGCGTCAAAGATCAGAGTTACCTAAAACAAAGGGACTAAAACAACACCTTTAGAGAACCGAACTTTTCTGGAATTGATTCAGTAGATTGGTCTTTTTTGCCTACATAGGGGATTATTCTAAGCAAGATAAATAGCTCTAAAATGTTTAAAACGAAATTTAAGCTAAAGATCGTTAAAGGCTTAACACGCAAGCGTAGGAAAATCATATAAAAATACCACGATTCTCAGGAGTACGTTCATTTGAATGCGAACCGTCAAAGGGATAACATCAAAATGAAGAAAAACGAAATAAGAGTTGTCATCAAGTACCTCTGCTTAAAAAAGCTGTCTACCAAAGACTAACTCAGCGACTTGGAACTCCACAGTAGCACACTGGCATGAACAACCAGTGTGAACCTGCGAAGGACGGCCATCCATGTTAACGTGAATAAAGTCGAAAACGTTGTCTTGGCAGATCGAAAAGTGACCATCAAGCATATAGCTGAGGAATGGCAGCATTCCAAGAGTCCTTATGAACGAACTTCATATGAAAAAGGACTCTGCGCGTTGGGTATCGAGATTGGTAACCAACGAGCAAAAGAAAAGACGAGTCGATATTTCGAGGGTGAATCTCGAGAAGCAGATTAGGAAAAGTTTTTGTTACGCGTTATGACCATGGACAAGACCTGGGTCCACCATTTTCATCCTGAAACAATCGATGATTTGAAAGAGAGCCTCCTTTGGCATCGGTGACCAAAGAAATTCAATGTGTCAAATTCGGCGGAAGTTATTCAATATTTGGGAAAGGGTGCCACTATCTCACTAAACAGATCAAATAAGAAGACCCCGGAAGGTCATTAACGAAAAAAGACACACTGTCAAACCGGCAGTAAATTGCGAGTTGATGTGTTGTTTCACCAAGACAACGCACTGGTTCAAAAAGACGCAGTTGTGACGGCTCTTGTTAAAGAAACGGGCTTCGAACTGCTCGAACACACCCGCCCTATTCACCAGATCTAGCTCCCAGTGGATCCTACTTCTTTCCTCGGCTCGATAAACACATCCGAGGTAAGAGATTTGAAGACGATAGCAAAGTTGAATCCGCTTTTAAGACGTTTGGGACTTCTTAGGAGACTACGAGGGTGGTCCAATAAGCACATAAGTAGCTTCACCGCTAGATGGCGGCAGTATGGCAAGAGCAACTTACTATCGTTTTGACCGTGTGTGGAAGCAGGAGTCTCCGCGGATTTTAGAAAAATGGAAAAAGAGCAGTATCGGTCGGTGATTCAATTCTTGTTTTTGGAAGGGAAATAGCGCAGCGAATTTTCAACGTGGTCGCACGTCGGTTTTTGATAAGCCACGTCCAGGTGCCCCGAAAACGGCTACCACGGAGGATAACGTGACAAAAATCCATGATCTCGTATTAGCAGACCAGACCGCCGATTGAAGGTGCGCGAGATAGCTAGGCATTTCAATCCGCGTTTGACACTGTTTAAGCGCAATTAGAAGGAGTTTATGCGTCGTTCCGTGACAGTCGACGAAACATGGATCCACTGGTACACACCAGAGACCAAGGAACAGTCGAAACAGTGGACTTCACCCGGCGAACGTTCTCCGAAAAAGGCGAAGATTGTCCCATCGGCCGGAAAGGTGATGGCCACCGTTTTCTGGGATTCACAAGGTGTGATCCACATCGACTACCTGGAGAAGGGCAAAACGGTCACAGGGCTGTACTATGCCAAATTATTGGGACGATTCGACACCGAATTGAAGAAAAAACGGCCCCACTTGGCGAAGAAAAAAGTGCGCTTCCATCATGATAACGCAGCGGCTGACACCTCCGCCCTCGCCACGGCCAAATTGGTCCAATTGAGCTATGAACTGCTGCCCCATCCACCGTATTCTCCAGATTTGGCCCCGTGCGACTTCTTTTTGTTTCCAAAATTTCAGAAGAAAATTTCAGTCGAATGAGGAGGTCATCGCCGCCACGGAGGCCTACTTTGCAGACGAGTTAAAGAAGTCGCTGGGTCAAGTGTATCGAGCTAAAAAGAGACTATATTGAAAAATAAATCGCCATTTCTCCAAAATTTTTGTTTTTCTTTTGTGGGCTAAATACATACTTATCGGACCAACCTCGTATGTAGAAAAATAAATCATTTTTTAAAACTATAATCACCGTGTTCCATTATCATTACTTTTGGATCACACATCTTATATCTGGCGGAGTGATTTAATGTGTTTTATTAATGTATTTATTATAATATAAATAATAGTTGCCATTCTCTAGCAGCAAAAGTTAAATAATACTTTTGGTGAACCTTCTTTAAGTAAACATAAAGTTTACGACTGATTCAGGGGCATCTAATAAGCGGTGCCATTTTAAATCTACAGAAAAATGCAACAGTATTATGAGAAATGAAGATGCATTCCGTCAAACTTTAATGGTCTATTAACTAATTGTAGTTACTTTTGTTGCAGGTCTTCTCGGGTGAAGCAAGTTGTTGAGAACTTCACGGTTCTCTTTGCATCTCCCTACCACTCTAATACTCTAGTGCTTGATCCCTGTAAGCTTTCTCCAACATTATTAACGCGGTCGAACAAAGAATTCCGTTCACAAAATACCAGACAAAGTATAATATTTGACCAATAACTTTCTTCATAATAAAAATAGCCAAAAATTTGACTAACAAATGTCGTTAGCTTAGTTATTACCAACATTTCAGTGGTTTCAGTGATGAGATTGAAAAATCTTAATTTCATTAATAAAAGTTAAGAAAGGCCGTATAAACACCACTGATGCTCTGGTCGGTAAAAGTTGTTTCGAAAAACATAAGAAAGTCAAGAATGTGGTTTTTGCCGATCGTAATTTGAAATTGTCTAAGATACATATCTGCAACCTCTGAAGGCAGTATTTTCACCATTTAACATGAACATTTGAGCATGAGGAAAGTCTGTTCGCAATGGGTACCACAGCCGATCAAGACCAACAACGACTCGACGATTCAGAGCGCTGTTTGAAGTTCTTTAAGCACAATAAAAATATTTTTTTTTAATGCAACATGTGACAATGGATGAAACATGGATCCTCATAGTTCCAAAGTTGAATCAGCAGTCAGTTATTGAACAGCAAAGGATGAAAATTGTCCAAAGCCACCTAAACCGTAAATGTCAGCCGCAAGATTTTCGCCCCCGTATTTTGGTATGCACACATCGATTACCTTGCGAAAGAACGACTCGAAATGAAGAAGAAATTCATACTCTATATGTGCACACAATGTATAACACCTTAATGACATGGAAACAAAAGAGTTACTGTGAACTACAACCAACGCAAATTCAGTCGAATCTCTCAAATTATATCTAGGACAACCACCCCCGAAGGACGAACATCTTCGACACAAACCATCTAAATTGCTTCCTCATCCATCGTATTCTCCGGATTTGGCTCTCAACGAGCGTTTGAAGACCTGAAACGAATACATACTTCAGAGGAAAAGTTTTGAAGAAGAAGTCAGCCAAAACTGAAGGGTATTTTGAAGCTTAAGATAAATTGTTTTACAAAAAGTGCATGGAAATGTCAAAGAAGCGTTGGTCTTGGAATGAAGTTATCACTCTTGAAGGAAATTATGAGTAAAATTTGCCTGAAAGTTGTTGTTTTACAAGTCACAAGTAAGTTTTACTTGGTAATAGGATAATGTAGGATTTTCTCTCTTTTAAGACTGAAACTTTTGGAATGGCCCAATTCCAAAAATAATTTGACGGAATTTATTTTTATTTTATTACCAAAATCATTTAATAAATTAATACGGCCCAATGATACTGCCGGCCTCAAAACATCCGCAACAAACTGTTACACATGTTGAAGTTGTTGAAGTTGTTGAAGTTGTTTGACTATATCTCTTGGGCTCCCTGAGCCAGAAAAATGGAAATTAATTTCATTAATGGATCTTATAAGGGGTATTAAGTGGTTGCGGATTTTAAATCCAATAGTTGCCTATTCGTTTCAAAAACACCACTCACCCTCAAGGACAGTGATATTTTCAACTGACCTTGTCGAACAAATACGAGTCGGAGTCTTCATGAGCCTTCAAATTTATTGATTAGCGATTTATTGTTTACTGAGAGACGACGCTTGGTAATAATCCAGAAAGAGGAAACTTTATGAAACGCAAAAAAAATAAAATTACACCTTTTGTTGGCTCTTTATGAGAGATGTGCATTAAATACTACTATCTGCCACATTTTCAATCGTTCTACCGGACTCTGTGTATTACCCATTCATCATTAGCATCAAAACACAACCTCATGTTGCTGATTCTATTGCACCTTTACGATCTTCTCCGTAAAATACGCGCTCACTAATCCATCACACTTGCCGGCGTACTCTCGAAACGTACACGCTACCCCACACACGTCTCCCTCTCGCTATCTACCATACCATTATTTCTAGTGTACCACTTGCTTACCTCCGAACCGGCTCATATTGGTTGGATAGGAATTTGGCTCAAGGTCGTGTCACACATTGTGCACAAATACGGCACACGAACCAAACTACATCCATATGTTGCTCGCTAGCCTGACACAAAAAAATAGTAACAAAAAAAAATAGAAAAATCCAACCTACTAATTCGACTCGATTGCAAGACATCTGTTTTGACTCCGTCCTGTGAGATACTCATGCGATGGAGTGATTTTAAAAAGCTCGTCGCCATCATCACAGTAGCCGGCGTACAAGTGAGCGGGTCAGAATCGGCACAAAGAGAGAAGGAGATCAGAGTAGAAGAGCTTTTTATTCGCAGAATGCAACACATTAACACAAGGGAATACGTGTACGGCAGCAGATTCGCCTACCACTCAGCCGCCGTTCTGTATTCGAATATTTGTTGCTGAGGAGGAGTTCTCGAGAATCCGGTTGGGGCCAGTCTGTTCGTATAGTGTGTACCGGTATACCAGTGTATTATCACACAACCACCACCCACTTCGACGATAGCGTATAATTTCCAATCACTATGCACAAGGCAACGTCAACTTCAAGGCTAAAGGATGATGTTGCCGCTGGCTGACTCGAGCTAGTCACTGACTGATTGCCTTACACACGTACCATAGGTAACGTCACTTTAGCTGACTATGTACTCGACGTTGTGTGTATATTGCATAGTAAATACATATATTTGCGGCTAAGCAGTGCCTCGCGGATAATTGGATTAGGTAAATAGGTCAGTATACGGTTACATAGATATAACGATAAAACGGTTACATACTACACAACGGCGAATTGGGGTTTTACCACTCGCCCGTGGTGTATCCAACGACAACACGTCGGCGGTGACAGTCTTTACAAACTTTTGATTTTAAGTATTTGCTTTCTTTCATATCTTTGTCGAGCGTTTGCTATGGAATGTCTCTGAGACCACAACCAGAGCCGTAGCCGTAACGGACGAACATAATCGCTGTTACGACTTGACCAACAATCGAGTTGCATAATTGGTTTGTTTGCTTTTGACTTTTTCTGTTCTGTGTTTTGTAAGAAATAAATTACTGCCAAGAAGTCATCATCAATCGCCATGGGGGGCAGCATGTCCGAGAGTACCGCCAACAAAGTAGTGAACACGAATCATCGTATCGTGTAATTCCAATTCACATATCTTTACTTTAGAAATCCATCGCGTTCCTTATCAGTCGTAAATTTCGAATAAAATAAAAAAAAATTCCAAAGAAACAACATTCACCGTCAACCCTGCGCGTTAGATAACCGCTGATGAGGTTTTATTGCCTTTTTATTAAAGGCATCTTCCCCTGAAGTTCCATTTTTGTTTTTTTTTTTTGTTGATAACAATTAACTAGTCAAGAGCGAAATAGCATCTGGTAAACAAATACAAGCGCTCGCGTGATAAACTTGTAAACAAGCATCTAAGGCGACTTGGCGGCAGAGCAACTGGTTTTTGTTATTCCTTTTTCTTGTTTTGCTACAAAACGTGAGATTTCAATGTTGTCTGACGCACACTGTTTTGACTAAGGTTGTTCGAAAACAATTTCATTTATAAATCCACTTCCAAATGGGAGGTCAAAATGTATAAAATTAAATACATATTTGCTAGCGCTGAGATGGATTTTACTTTGCTCGAAGTACGTGTGTCGCGAGTCGTGTATAGTCGTTAAACAATGGAGAGAAAAGTGATAAGCAATTGGATACGATATTATTAGATTTTCATATGCCGACTTCAGGTTTGAAATTATTTGCATAGCTTATTCGGTGCAGGTGATCGTCTGATTGGCGCCTATTGCCATCAAGAAAATATGTTCTACAAAAACGCGTTCAAAGTGCAGTCGGTTATCAAGGTGTGTTCAAAAAAATTGGGAGCGTTTTCGGTTTTTAAAAATAACTTTGCTTGTTCCTCTATATACGTTTAAAGTCACCATCTAATGTGAGGTATGAAATGTTTCCCATGTTCAAAAAATAAGGTGACTTTTATTTCTCTCGACAAATATTTATTCATTCATCAATATCTATTTCAAAGTAGTCTCCCTCAGATATAATACACTTGCGAAAGGCTTTTTTCCAACTATCAAAGCACTTCAGAAGCTCGCCAGATGCATTTTCGTGATGCAAAAGTTATGAATTTCTTGACTGTAAATCCAGACATTTCCTTCGTACTCCTTAACGCAAACG
Source organism: Merodon equestris (assembly GCA_958301585.1). NCBI lineage: Eukaryota > Metazoa > Arthropoda > Insecta > Diptera > Syrphidae > Merodon > Merodon equestris. Next base: position 123,765,026 of record OY284414.1, read on the forward strand.
GCGCATAACTTCAAAGTTATATTCTGTACGACCTTCCAGTAAGAACTCATGATGAAACACGCTTTCGAAGTGAGCAAAACGTTCACATTCGACCGAACTTGGTGCGCTTTTTTCGGTCTTGGCCCTTCTGGTCTCTTCCATTGGGGTGATTGAGTTTTGAGCATAACTATATACTCATGTTTTGTCACCAGTGATGACCCTTGTCATTCATCAGCTACTGAGCGTTCTTTTTGGGCAAGATTTAGAAATTTCGGTACAAACTTCACTGACTCACGTTTTATGCCCAAAATATCTGAGAAAAATCGAATGGCCTGAGCCAACCGATATGCCAAAAACCTCAGCAACTCCTCTGATAGTGATTCGTTGACAAACACAAGCGTCATGGTCTCCATTCAACAGGAAGGTCTCCCCACGGATTTCGCTAGCCTCAAGAGCCTCTTCATAAAATATCATGAATTTTTCAATATCTCGCCCCAAAAAGTGTCAAAGGATCTTGATACCTTCCGCCAGTACATCCATTCAAAACGTATATCGCACCTTCAACGTAGTAGAGCTGACCACGACAAGTTTTTTCGCCCCTAATTATCTCTCTCTCCCAACAACCCGATCACTCTGCCAAAATGTCACTCTTGCCTTCTATTATCAGAATGTAAGAGGTCTTCGTTCAAAAACCCAAGCCGTCTTCCAACAGTCACATGCTCTGACCGAAACAAATCTGATTCCCAGCATAAATAACCTCGAACTGTTCCCATCAAATTTTAATATCTATCGCGATGACGAATTCAGCCGACCCACTGATGGTTGCCCTTGTCGTTCTACTAGCCGTCCTCAATACAATTGACTCTTCCCTTATTGCCATATCATCCTCCTCACTTCTCGACTTTGCTTCAATTAAGATTGTCCGACCCCAGAAGATACTATACATCATTTGTTTCTACATCTTGCCCTCACAACCTATTGAATCCTATCAACTCGCCATTAGCACAATTGACCAAATAACCGATTTAAGAGACCCTCAGGATGAAATCTTTCTTTTCGGTGACTTCAACCTTTCTAATCTTAAATGGACCCAATCAGACGATCAATCGTTTTATATTGCCAATCCCACTACTGCCAAAGAATGTCTCTTCTTGGATCGCCTAGCAGATTCAAACCTTAGCCAAGTTAGTGGCCTAAACTACATGGGTAGACAACTAGACCTCATATTCACAACCGATCCCTTAAACTCTTCTGTTTCACTTTTTCCCCTTTCCCTTTCAACCATCGACAACTTCCATCCTCCTTTCCTTCTTTCACGATTCTCCATTACAGAACTAACCCCTTACAGTTCTGGCCTCTTACGATTTTCACAAAGCAAAATTTCACCTAATCAATGAATACCTTAAAAAAGTCACTTTTGATAACCTAACCGTAAAGAAATAAGCAGTGAACAATCTTTCTTCGTACTAAATCCCCTATTGACTTTTCTAACTACCTGAGCAGCTATCTCCAATTTACCGTCCTTCAGAACTCCCTCTATTAACACTATTTAGCTGAAACGCAAGCCAATCTTATGAACGATCCTAAGTCCTTCTTTAGATTTGTTAACTACAAAAGAAAATCTGATGGCTATCCTACCTCTATCTCCTTCCATGATCAAAATTCGAATGACCCCAATATTATCGCCAACTTTTTTAAACAGTCTTTCGCCGACGACTCCTTTGCTCCAGACCTCTTTTACTTTGATTATTTACCGAATTTTTCCCTTGGATCATTTCTTCCACGCAGAGTCGCTTCTCATGTCATCGAAAACAAATTAAATCTACTTAATGATGAATTCACTCCCGGACCTGAAGGTCTCCCTGCCATATTTCTAAAACAATGCTCCTCAACCCTCTCTCTCCCTCTCTCAAAAATGTTCAGTATATCCCTATACCTAAGTGAGTTCCCCCGCTTATGGAAAACATCATTTATTACCCCTATACACAAAAAAGGTCCGAAGAATGTTGTTAACAACTATCGTCCCATTGCCAAACTGTCACATATACCCAAACTCTTCGAGAGTATTTTATACGAAGCTCTAAGTTTTCGCTGCAAGTCTTTAATCTCCCCTAGACAACACGGTTTCCTCAAATGCAGATCTACAAGTACTAATCTTGTTGAATTTGTGTCCTTTACCCTATCAGTCTTAGAGAACGGCAAAGAAGTCGACGTTATTTTAACCGATTTCAGTAAAGCTTTCGATAAAATCTCCCACAGACTGATACTCTTCAAATTGGCTTCGATCCTATTTCTTTGAAGTGCATATCTTCTTACCTGGAAAATTGCTATTACAGTGTTCGTTTCAGATCTGCTTTCTCTAACCCCTTTTTAGCTTCCTCCGGCATCCCGCAAGGCAGCCACTTAGGTCCACTTCTTTTTGTTCTTCCCATAAACGATCTTGGAATGGTGATCAAACATTCCCACATCTCATTATATGGCGACGACACCAAGTTCTTCAAGATCATTTCCTCCAGTCATGACTCTTCCCTTATTCAATCTGATCTCAATAGTTTTTCCATCTGGTGTTCCAAAAATTGCTTGGAGCTGAACATTTCCATTTTGAGATAATCCTTAAAGCTAATTCTGCGCTCGGTTTCGTGAAGCGATGGTCTAAAGAATTCTCGAACCCCTACGTTACCCGAACTCTTTACATAACTTTTGTCCGGCCCCTTATTGAATAAGCCTCTCAAGTGTGGTCTCCTTATCAACAACCACATTTCTATAATCGAGAGCCGGTTCCTACGTTTAGCTCTTCGAGGTCTCCCATAATGCAATCCTTTGATTTAACTACCTTACCAAGACCGCCTTAAACTAATCAACATGAATACGTTGGAAGAAAGAAGAATTGTATTTGACATTATTTTCATCCATCGGCACCTTTCAGGAACCATTGTCTGCGCGACCCTTTAAAACTCTGTCTCTATCAACACTAACCCCCGCAATGTACGAAATCCGAGTCTCTTCTATCTACCCACCCCCCCCGTACTGCCTATGGCTCCAATGAACCCATTTCTCGTATGCTGGGAAATGTTAATTCGAATTCTTACTTCGATTTCAATCTCAGCACTACATGCCTAAAAATCTACCTTTTTAACCACCCTCCCCTCTCTCCCGTTCTTCCTAGCTAATAAGTTAGATTTGATTAAGATACCTTAAATTAAGCTCAATAAATGGGGGTGTTGGCCCCCACGAAAATTAAAATTGAATTAATTTCCTTCACTGCTTTAACGTTATTCAGAAGTAACCTTATTTTTTGAACTAATCTCGTACAAGCGTGGATATAAAAGCCTCTGTCTACCAAAACCTACGTTGGCCTCTTATTCAAAACCCAACCTCAATACTTTGTAAGGCTGTTTATCCCCGCAAAGGAGAGAATGGGGAAGGTACGAGCTGCCACTAAAGCTCGGCTCCTTCTCCGAATCGGCCGGCGGTGGAAAAAATGTCCGATAAAGTGGAATCAATGACAGCATCTACGGTTCGGGTGAGAATAACTAATTGTGAAATGTCATTTTTTGTTTAGAGGCATCCAACAGTCTAAGATGGAAAAGAATTAGACGAACGCCGCAAATGATTAAAATTTAACGAATTTCGGTTTGGTGTTCGTAGTGTTCGTTAAGAGATGTGCGCCGCCGAATGCGATAGATTAGACCGGGAGCTACAGAAGGTCGGAGTTTCCTTTGGATGAGGATTTGTAATTCGAGACAGACTTAAGCAATGAGTAAAAGTTCCTCGCATGTGAGCGGACGCCTCTATGTTGTTTAACATTGATCCTCGCCCTCACAAAACCGACTGACTCGGGAAAAATGTCTATAAACTCCCAGGTAGAACACACGCTTAATATCCACTATGGCACAAAAATTGAGAGAATTTTACGAGACGTTGGGTAAGAAGGAAATCTTTGATCTTGCCTCAGGAAAGCATAGCTGACACAATATCACATCAAAGACGGAATCCGACAAGTGTGCTTCATGACGATCTACATCTCAACATCTTTAAGGCGACACGTCGGATCACTGATCACTCGACATTCAATCTACAGCATCCTGGATATCAGATCATTTTGAGCCGCCAACGGGGAAATAACCACCAAAATTGTACGCGTTGCAATAGACCGCCAGGACATATGTATGCCCATCATGCCGCCCTCGATGAATTCTGCACAAACCATAGACCAGCAAAGACGTTGTCAAAGTGCCATCAGGGATGACACCTCCGATGTGCTCGATTTCAAGCCATCACCTACAATAATCCCCTGGTTGAACATATGGCTTCGCTGCAACGACGGACGAGATTTGCTCGTGAAGGAAGGAAAAGAAAGTGCACGAGAAAGGCGAGATCGAGGAGATGGTGATGCTATAGCAGGAATGAAGTTCGAACATTTTACCAAAAATTAAAAATGAATATAGGAAAGCTATAAAGTCAGAGCGGAAGCCTACAGGAATGAGCATGGACAACTTCCAGAGAAGTTATATTCAATTCTGAGAATATGGAAAGCCTCTTATGGCAGACTGTACAACTGCGATGGTAGCTGAAATACTGCTGTCAAGTAGAAAGAACCATCAACAATGAACTAAGATGAGAATGAATTCTGTCCACAGCGATATTGAAGCTGGGGTCTAATAAAGCTGCTGAAAAGATCGTGCGGAAATCACTGCCTAATTCGAGAGGCAACATTTCAAGTCTACAGAATTGCTTGTGTGTGCAGATTACATTGACATGTCGAACACGGCAAGATGTCAATGAAGCGCTAAGAGCATTGAATGGTCTAACCCACAGATCATGAGGGCAAAACTGATTATATGTAGTCTTCAAAAGTCGAGCCTAGAGGTTGAATAATTTTCTTTTTAAGAAAATTGTAAATCTCTTTTACATGTCGTAAAATTCGCGATTTTTTGGTGTGAATAAACGAAGCGAGTCAACTATTCAAAAGTGATCAAAAAATTATTAAGAAATTGGTTCTGTCGATCCAAGACGATCTAGAAGACGCTTTACCGAGAACATTGCTCATGAATACTCATTTGACACTGTTTCCCAATCATTATGAGCTCAAAATAAACTCATCCATTCTGGGAGCAAATATATATTGGCGATTATGCCAAAACGCGTGTAATCCCAAGCAACCAACTTGGCTAGCAAAGTACATACACTTTTGAAACAAGTTTACTCGCACAATGGCAAAAACCCCACGAGCCCGATTAATATTTCGAATGAGATAAGGCTAGCCATAGTCTGTTAAATGACGCTCAGCAAGTAATCATCGATCACGTCTGACGTCAACTAGACATTGGAGCTTCATGTGTAATAAAACAATCAATCATGGAGCATCTTACCAGCTATAACAGAGCAACAACTGAGCAGTTAATCATGATACAATGACCACAAAGCTGCCAAAGTCTTTTGCATTAGCATTGCTCTGATCTACAGCCACGATCGAGTGTTATCAAAATGACCCACGAATATGCTCACTGCGTGCTCGCCCAACCAAGTTTTGAATAGCAGTTCCGTATGGCTTCTCGCGCTGATAAATGTTGTCTTTCTGTTTTTGAACAGTATTGAGCTCGACTATTTCTTTGAAGGCACGTATTGTAGTCCGAATTTATAAAGGGGAATATGCTTCATACTTGGCAATGGTTGTGGACAATTCTCTGCACCACAGTGCAATCGGTAGTAGTACCAAAGAGTTTTTCAATAGGGACATACCAAATTTGTATTTTAATACAGAGTGCGCCATTTCATATAGGTCGATGTAAATTTCGAATAACTTCAATAATTCTGAACCGATTTTGTAAATTCAAAAACTTTTATTCAATTTAGACCTTTGCAATTTATTTTGATGAATTTTTGAAAACAATATCAATTAAATGACCGTCTTTATTGCCGATGCTTAAATGGGCACGTTTTCGCGCATTCTCCATGACATTTTCGAGCATTTCGGTCGAAATTTCTGCGATTTCCGCACGAATGTTTCTTCTGAGCTATTCTATTGTCTTCGGGCCGTTAGCATACACCTTTCTTTTCAAGTATACCCAAAGAAAAAAGTCTGGAGGAGTAAAATCCGGCGATCTCGGAGGCCAGTCAATATCGCCCTTTTTTGACACCAATCTTCCAGGGAACTTATTACGCAAAAGGTTCATTGTTTTGTCCGCAGTATGGCATGTCGCGCCGTCTTGTTGAAACCAAAAGTGAAATAAACCTTTTTTACGCATTTCTGGGACCACATAATGGGCCAACATCCACCGATATCGATCGCCATCCACTGTATCGCCAACTTTGAAGAAGTACGGTCCAATGATGGTTTTAGCGCATACACCGGCCCAAACAGTAATTGTTTGATCATACAGCGGCTCTTGGTGAATAATGTGAGGATTTTCGGTGCCTGAAGTGACAATTTTGTTTATTAACTGAGCCAGAGAGCGTAAAATGTGCCTCATCGATCTTCAAAATTTGTTGCCAGAACTCCGACTCAGCATGCCCAGCGTCGTGGCTCATCTTGTGGCAAAATTCTTTGAGTTATCTGCACTTTATATGGAAATAAGGGAAGATCATCCTTTAAAATTCTCCGCAAAGTGGTCCCACTGATGCCTAACTGCTGCGATCGGCGCCCATATGACAAACTTGGGTCTTCTTGAACACTGGCCTTCACAGAATGAACAGATGAGTTTAAACGCCGCGGACGTGGCCTAGGTTGCTCACGAGGGCTTGCCTTGAACGAAATTGAAAAAAATTCGAGGATCAACAACGAATTGTATCTTTTTTGGGCGGAACGCGATCACGATATTTTGCACGATACGCACAATACGAAGCGATTCATGGTTAAAATTGTACTGAATCGGCGTTTCCAAAATGCTATGACATATGAAAATCGGTTGACAATTGTTGAAGTTATTCCAGTTTACATCGATCGAGATGGCACACCCTGTAGTTTTTGAATTCTGGATGTAGATTTTTAGATTTTTTTCAAATCAATCAGATAGGCCTCCCATTTGTTCCACAAGGGTATCCGGCGAATAGTGATATGCCCCGCTCTGAAACCGAATTGAATATCCGGAATGATTTTATTGTCCTCAACCCATTCAGACAGGGCTCATTGGACTACCTTTCCTAAAACCTTGCTGACACTTGGAATGGTGTCTTTATCTCCCTTAGGGGTTGGTTGCAACACCGTTGCCATGTTGAACAGAATGGAGTAAAGCTCTACAGCTACCGGTGAGAGGTACCTGAGCAGAACATTACCACCGATTCCCGCCGATTTTTTTTTTCTCTTCAGTGACTCCAAGATCATGTAGAGTTCTCCAGTCGAAATTAACAGGATATTGGCCTCTTCGTTGTAGACAGCAAATGGTATTTGAGCCTGGTAAAACAGGGGTTCCCTGATCGCTAATGATCGAAATCATTTCAGACTGAAGTGATGAAGTAGGGCTCGGTTTTCCAAGTCTCGGTTTGGGCGAATGCTGTCATTCACTCTATACAGTTCCTGGAAGACAGCTCACACTGACGCCACCTTCTTCCGAGGATCGTCGATCACCTAGAAATCGCCATCCACGACAACGCTCTCAATACTGACTGTTCGTAAAAGACGTTCATTCTCTGACGTTGTCAGAAGCTTCAGCTCCTGAGTGTCATACTGATTGTTTCTCCGAGATACGAGCACGAACATATCCCCGTTGTTAAAATTTACTGCACGAATTCTGTTTTTCCAATGCAAAATTACAGATTTTTAATCAGTGACTTTAGTGTCCTGACCTCCGAGTTATGCCTGCCGGTAAGACGCCAATACAAGATTTTGAATCTTGTCAGGAGTCTACTTTTTATCTGTGCAATGCGTCAACAATCAGTCAGTCAGACAATCTCGTCACGTGACAGGTTCCTGCAACAATGGGAAGAAGGCACTCGAAGTGAGCGCTGTGGCAAAATGTAGTCAACGCACCCTACTATAGTCGTAGGGGCGCGTTTGGCTATAGTCTGCCATCTTCGCGAATTTGTCTGGTAGTTATTATGGTCACGGCACAAAGTCCGCAATGGTCACTGTCGTGTACGAAGGTATTTTGTATCAGCCAGTCTCAGTCGAGAATCAAGCAGCATGGGAGCCAGATAGGAGCCGCTCCTGGACAACGACGAACTATCGGTTGCAAGAATTCGATTCTGCAGACCCCGCCAATGGCTTAATAAGCTCTCCCTGTTTTTTGGTATGTAATTGCCCCAATAACCATCTTTGGTGTTTAAATCGAAAGCTAGAAGTTTTCTACTGAGTTTAAGCGCAGAAATCGAAAGAGTGTTTCGAACTCGGCGATGAAAATATTGGGTTGAGGTGCGAAAATGCACACAATACGGGCACCTAGCACCTGATATCTCCGTATTTCACCGCTATATATGACTTTATGTTTAAAATTATTTTAAATGAAAATCGCCAAAGTGATATGCGGTTCCAACAAGATGGTGCCACATGTCACTCAGCTGGTCGGTTGGTCGGTAATCGTGTAATCACCTCGCTCATGCAACTTTACGCCGTTGAATTTCATTGGTTTATGTCAACAAGCTTACAAAGTTAGAGGAGCTCTGGAACGATATCGAACGCGAAATTGCCAACGTTTCGGCCGATATGTGTGGAACAGAGGTGGGAAATTGTCTCCAAGTATTCGATCACTGCAAGCGTGCTCGCGCTGGTCACATGGATGGGAACGAGTTTCATACCGAAGCTTAACATGTGTACTACACCTGCAAAGATTTCAACGCGATATCTCAATTATCCTGTGTTTTATTTAAATACAAAATTGCTATGTCCTCATTGAAAAAACCATGTACCTACCCCACAAGAGAGAAAGCAATTAAACGTCTGCGTTTTAGCTCCGAAAACAAATTAAATTATCATGAAAGGCATAAAAAAGTTATTACACGTCCAAAGTCAATCCACGTAGTAACTGATAGAGCCCCCAAAAATTATTTTCACATTAATTTTTCATTAAATCCGAATCCCACAAATGAATCAACAAATTGAATTGTAACTAGTCTAAAGTCCGACAAAAGCACTGTCCCGCCTCCAGCTCGCATTATAAATTATTGAGCTGAGTTCCCGTTCATTTCCACAACCTAATACGCTCCTGACCGTCTGTTTGCCTTTTCCATTTTAATACACGGAGTCATGTGAATGACACTTGTCAAGTATCTACTCATAGTCCATCTATGGTACAAGTATCCAATGCTCGGCATCACGTTTAAGTCAGGAAAGAGGTTGATAATCTGCCAAAAAAAAGGAGCACTACTAAACCAGCAACCAGTCGTCCTCGACTTGTGTATTCGGTGGCCTTTATTCCCGGCCCCGTGTCCTTACACCGCTCTCGCTCTATTACGACCATTTCAAAGACGAAAATTTGTTTTGTGTAGAATTGGGGGGAAGCAAGCAGCAAGAAACAAAAACAAAACAAATTTTAATAAAGAATGATGAAGTGAAACAGTGTACTGCGCATTAAATACAATATCTTTAACGTCATCATCGCAAAATACAGCACAAATAAATAGCCATGAACCACACCAACAGTCATCTACAGTGTAGCGCTGCCGACTTGAGCAGGTTTTAGATATTGGAGAGGCGAAGACGTCGCACAAGGCGAAAAAGTGTCGACAACAACGACGACTTCTCTACAGACGAAGTAAATGACAATGAACTGTGGCTGTACCCGTTTTTTTTTCTCTGTTTTTTTGCTTTTGCCTTTTCCTAACTCGAAGAAACTTCTTCGAAAACGGTTGATGAACTCGAGGTATTGTGAGTGGCGAGCGAGCGAAGGATTTGGTTCTTGTCTAAAAATACTCATAGAAATTTGGTTTTTTTTTCTTCTGTTTTTCCTCAGGGCCTTTGGTCTCCTTCGAGCATACGAATCAGGTGAGAGCAATCATTAATAACCGGTGGGTGGTAAGGAGAATTGAGATGGTCTAGGATAGGAATGAGAGGTCATTGTTTGCTTTCCTCCTTGCTATAACTGATGTTGAACTATGCCCATGTGACGAAAGGTGGTGAACAAAAGTGAAAACTGACTAAAGAAATGGAAATGAAAAGGTCAGAGGTCAACAATCTGGTGAAATATAAATAAAACGTTGACAACCGGTTCACAAAGGACTGATTCAATTTGCACAAAAGAAACAGGAGCAAAGCTGGTTTGTTAGCAGTTTGAAGCGGTACGTGATAAGAAGCAGGGGCTTAATTCGTTGTTTTGTTTGGTCACAAAGTTAATATCGCCTTAAGGTAATATGAGGAAAGAATACTCAGATATTCACAAGATATTTAAATGCTTGGAGTGGGCATGTTAGGTCTTTGTAGGTTTAGAAAGCCTTTTTTAAGCCATAAAACGCGACCTTTTCATAAGTAGCCATACATGTAGGTATCAGTTCGAAAACACCTGACTAAAATCCGGGTATAGACCCGTAAACACAACAAATTTTGTAAAATTTGCTAAGTACTAGCAACCTCTCTGGAAATTCAGGAATTCTCCATCGGCAATGTCCGCACGTCTTTCTAAGGTCCATCCTTTCTACCCTCTCACTCCAGTGCATCCACTCAATTCTTTGAACTCTGTGAATCTCCCTAGCTTCAATATTTGGCCTGCATGCCACAAGTTTATATTGTAACCAAAAAAAGGATGCGATATTAAAACCTACCCATGAAGAACAAAAGTCGCAACAGAATGTGGCCAGGAAAATCGAAAACGTTTCTTTTTAAAGAGCTTCGAAAATCTCGCAAATAACGCCCAAACGCTTATAGACGAAGGATCCTTGAAGTCCGCTGCCGACATAAAGAGTGATATGCACTTGTCAGTACGGACTTGCTCGAATCATCTTTCCAGAACAGCAGTTTAAAAAAGAACATTAAATTGGATAGGTGCAAAAAATGAAAATATTCTTTGATTTGATGAAACGAAGATAAATTTGGTATGACCGGATGACAAAAGATGGATCAGGTGTCCTGAAAATGCACCTTGCCAGCCTCTAAACTCGTACGCCAACAAGAGTAACAAGTACAGTGGTATGGGCAGGTTTTTCGTGGTAATGTGGACCTCCATATTTTGGATTAAGGAGACTATGGACCAGCACCTGAACCCTAAGATATTAGAAGAGATGATGCTTCCGTATGCTGAGTGGAAGATGCCATTGGAATGGCAGTTTATGCATGACAACGACATGAAGCATGCAGTTAGCACAGTAAAAAAGTGCCTGCCAAAATATAATATCGACCTCGTGTACTGGCCCGCCTAACCGCCCGAACTTACACGGGTGGTCCGATAAGTACATAGCATCACCGCCAGATGGCGCCAGTATCACAAGAACAACTTACTATCGTGTAGTACATTCTAGTAGACGGCTACTGTCGAAATTTCAGCCGGATCCGACTCGTAGTTTTGTTTTGGAAGCGGGAGTGTCCGCGGATTTTAGAAAAATGGAAATTCGGTGATTCGATTCTTGTTTTTGGAAGGGAAATCGCGCAGCGAAATCAAAGAGCGTTTGGATGCTGCATATGGTGACTCTTCTCCTTCGATGGCGACCATCAAAAATTGGTTTAACGAGTTGCAACGTGGTCGCACGTCGGTTTTTGATGAGCCACGTCCAGGTACCCCGAAAACGGCTACCACGGAGGATAACGTGACAAAAATCCACGATCTCGTATTGGCAGACCGCCGATTGAAGGTGCCCAAGATAGCTGAGACAGTAGGCATTTCAAAATATCGCGTGGGCTATATCCTGCATGAAATTTTGGGCATGAGAAAGCTGTCGGCGCGATGGGTGCCGCGTTTGCTCACTCCGGACAACAAGCGCAACCATGAGACCACTTCAGAGCAGTGTTTGACGCTGTTTAAACGCAATCCGAAGGAGTTTCTGCGTCGTTTCGTGACAGTCGACGAAACATGGATCCACTAGTACACACCAGAGACCAAGGAACAGTCGAAGGTTAGGTTAGGTTAGAGAAGGGGAGTGTGATGGTTAGACATCACTTCCACTCGGAGGCCAAGAGGCCCATTGTGATTCCCTTCGTTTGTGTGGGTACACATAAAATTAACCTGGCCTATCACGTGGTGGCTGAAACCACCCCGTGCTCTTGATGAATCTTAGAAGATCCGATATATCTGGATTAGCCACGTCCGCAATCTCTGTAAAGAATCTTTGGCCTAGCGACACTAGGCGTCGATTCTGGAGAGCTGGACAGTGGCAAAGCAGATGTTGGATCGTCTCAGTTTCTTCCTCATCGCCGCAGCTCCGGCAGAGATCGCTGGATCCCGAGTCCCATTTCCGGAGCATTGCTCCAATGGGACAGTGTCCTGTGATCACTCCGACGAGCATACGGATCGAGTTACGGTCCAGCGCCAGAAGCTTCTTTGTTTTTCCGACATTGAGCTCTGGCCAAGATGATCTTGTCGTGTGGCTGTCGTTTCTGTAAGCCAAGGCGAGTTGGCTCCTTTCATATTGTGTCATTTATGATCCGGTATAATGCGCTGATCGGTGGTTGCAATGACGTGTCCGCTTCGCTGATGTCCATTTCAGAACCTTGCCTGGCCAGTTCGTCTGCTCTTTCATTCCCTGCGATTGAGTTATGGCCCGAGACCCAGCAGAGTTTAACTTTGTAGTGTCTGATGGACTTCAGTGAGTCGCGACATTTCTTGACAGCCTTTGATCTCGTTATACAGGATTCTATTGACTTCAGTGCAGCCTGGCTGTCTACGAAGATGGTGGGATATCGGCTACCTGTAGGTGTTTGGCTGCTTTCTCTATTGCCAGGATTTCTGCTTGAAACACGCTGCACAGATCAGGGAGTCTGAATGATTCCTGTTTGTGGAGGGTATCAGAATAGAACCCGGCCCCAGTGCCTGCGTCCATTTTCGATCCGTCGGTGAAGAGATGGGATTCACAAGGTGTGATCCACATCGACTACCTGGAGAAGGGCAAAGAAGTCACAGGGCTGTAGTATGCCAAACTAAAAATTATTGGGCCGATTCGACACCGAATTAAGGAAAAAACGGCCCCACTTGGCGAAGAAAAAAGTGCTCTTCCACCATAATAACGAGCCGGCTCACATTTCCGCCCTCGCCACGGCCAAATTGGTCGAATTGGGCTGCGAACTGCTACCCCATCCACCGTATTCTCCAGATTTGTCCCCGTGCGACTTCTTTTTGTTTCCAAACTTGAAAAAGTACCTCGCCGGGCAGAAATTTCAGTCGAATGAGGAGGTCATCGCTGCCACGGAGGCCTACTTTGCAGACCTCGAGAAGTTGAAGCATCGCTTGGTCAAGTGTATCGAGTTAAAAGCAAACTATATTTTAAAAAAATCGTGATTTTTCCAAAATTTTTGTTTTTCTTTTGTACGCTAAGTACTTATCGGACCACCCTCGTAATGCCTTGGATAATAATTTGACTTTTTTTTTGAGGCCTCTGCTATCTGTTGGAACACTCAGGCAAAAATACCAGTCCATTGTACTGCCAGACAGACACTTTATATGACGTTAGAGCTCATGAAGAGCCAGAGCCAAGCTTCTTTTTATTCACTTATGTTGTGTGCGATTTGTTTTTTACACAAGTGAACGGAATCTAAAGCTAAATGTCGATTCCGAAAGGCGGGAGCCGCGAAGCTTTTTCAAGGCAAGTGTACAACGGGGGGTTTTGCCAGTACCCCGCTGAGGAGGGAAGCCGCGAAAGAACTCACTCATCTCACGTCGACGGCGGACACACTACCCACTGTGCCACGGCGCTCCCTAAAATGTTGACTATATTTGGAGAGTGAAAATGAAATCTGTGAGGGTAGTTATTCGGCGGTCTTATTTTTTCGTCCGTCACTTATACATATATTCCTTAATTTTTAATTGAACAACATATATGTACAAATGATCAAAAAAGTCTTATTAAAATGGATAAACAAATGCCTATTGCAATGTTGTTGGTCACGATTACGTTTTAAGTGGACAATACGAGGAGTATTTCCCCCCAACTCATTTCACAACTGTTCCATTGAATCGCAGGATGTGTAGCGCCGTTTTGCCGGAACCACATGTCAATCAGGTTCAGCTCCTGCATTTTGGTCAAACAAAATTGGAAATCTTTAAACCATAGCGGGTAACATGATTCCCACGTTGATTTTTGGATTCCGGTACATCTTAATCCGCACCAGACACTTCAAATTTCTAGGTGTATTGGAAGATATTGTATTGCCTTAGGTTGCTCATCAGACCAAATGCGGCAGTTTTGTTTATTAACATAACCAATCAACAAGAAATGGGGTTCGTCGCTGAAAACAATTTATCGATAAAAAAGCAGATTTCCCTCCAATTTTTCCAACGTCCAATTACCGAAAATTCGAAACTGTGGTAGCGTTCGACTTCAGTTCTTACATGAGCTATATTTTGTAAGGTTTAAGAGAAGATTCTTGCGTAATCGAGTAACACATATCAACTTGCTGAGGATGGCCACGACAAATGACGGTCTCCATTAACACTGAAGGATACAGCAACAATATTTTCCTTCTTCGTATTCTACGTATACGGGTATGTGGCTTGAAATCCAATAGTGTAAAATTGGTGGGAAATTTGGTCACTATAAAATTGCTTGCTCAAAATGCGCGAAAAACAGCTTTCAATGAGGTCGAATTTTGATAAATTGTAAGCCTTGTTGACTATAAATCTTTCCATGATGAAATGGCAATGTTAACTGAGCATGTTTGACTTTGATACATGTCACGAATCACGCGTCAGAAGTCAAAAATAGAAAACTAAAAAACCAAAGAGCAAAAAAATCCAATTGGAAGAACTTTTAAAAATGGCATCAAATGTCAGTTTTGATTTAATAACTTTTAAGAAAACAGATATGTACAAAACACACGTCGGAATGCTATCCTACTCTTGACTATTTTTAGCGGAATAAATCATAAGTAATTTTGGCGACGTGACTTTTGGGGCACATGTCCAGTGTCCTACGTGCTCTGGCAGAACACTAATGTTTTAGCCATTCGATTCGAAGAGACTGGATAAACCAGTGACAGAAGAAAATAACACCGTGGTGGCTGATGTCTCGGACAGGTCGTTAACGTTAATGAGGCCCGCAGCGCAATTCGGGGGAGGACATTAGACAAGATGTTCCACTTGAAACTACGTACATTCAATTTTAGATCAAAATTCGTCATGAGCAAGAGGTCCATTTCCATCTAAAAGCTCCTTCTTTTTAAACTTACAACTCTCGACTTTCATTCTAGACTAATAACTAGGATTGACCCCTTCGGAGTTCCCCAAGGTAGTCATCTCTGTCCTCTTATTTTCAAACTGTTCATCAACGATGTTGGCTGCTTAATTAAAAATTAATTTCATCCAGGCCGACTCACGCGTACTTCGAGTTGATTTAAACAACTTGATACTGAAACAGCCAATCACGTGCAGTTTTGGTTTCGTCGACTACGTTCCAGAAATTTCGATGTCAAAGTGGCACCACGTTTTGGAAGGCCAATTTTCAAAAATGTCGAAATATCATTGACTCTGATCGTCATATAAACACTGATTCAATTGCCAGAAGCTTAACATTGCAATAAGGTTGGATACAAAAAGAAGCTCGATGCATGGATGACACACTAACGGTTGACGAGCCAACGTAAAAAAAAAATTTAATGAACTTGCTAAATGGCAACAAAATCGACTAATTTCCGATGCAGATGGTGACTGGTGATGAAAAGTGGATCATCTACGGCAACTTCAAGCGAAACCGGTCGAATCCCGGTGCAAATCGGGCCAAGCCAGAAAGTTTTGCTGAATTTGGAGGGATTGGCAGAGAATTATCTAATATGAGCTGTTCTCCTACGGCAAAACTCTTAAATATTGTCAACCAATAGACCGTCTAAAGGAATCATTCGACCGTTGTGTTACATTGATAGTGACTAGTCAAAAGCTCCGGGAGATTGGTTTAGAGGTTCTTGTGCATCCACCTTATAGTCCTGATTGTAGCTTCAACTGATTCCAGTCCTTGCCTCAAGAGAAGCTGTAACAGTTTTTAGCAATATGGCAGTAAGCTTCTACGTGAGAAATATCATGGAATTACCTTTAAGATAGTAACAAGGTATCGAACAAAACGGCAAAATGGTCGCGCCCAATACTAATGATCGACCATAATGCTCGAGCGTGACGTATGATCATGACACGTGCTGGAGCACGACGCCTGATCATTTTGATCTCGATCTCGATTTTGATGCTCGACTGAGACTCACGATCATTACGCGTGCTCGAACGTGACGCCCGATCATTTTGATCTCGAGCACCATCGATCTCGATTTCTATCTCGATCCAGATTTTGTTCTCGAGCTTCGAACTTTTCGAAATATTACTGAGTTCAAAATAAATGATAATCTATAGGTACAAGGTCTAAGCTATACAGTGGATGTATGAGACTTTCCCAGCCAAGCTCCCTTAACTTTTTTAACATTTGCTGAGTCATATTTTTAGACACTGACCTTCCTATTGATCATTTCTTCTTAATTGCTTGCTGCAATTAATTGCTGACAATAATGATTAACTGTTTAATGCAGTTTTAACTCCTCATAATGTACGATTCCCTTCCAGCTGTACCATAAATACAACATGAGCTTATGAATCTTCAAACCTGACTTCGCAGTTGTTTGTGTCCACCTAGCTTTTTTTACCATCTTTGGCAACGCCACTCTCGTATTTTACGATTTGAATTGCCTCAACTTCGAATGTCAAGGAGGTAAGCTCAGCTAGCTCTATCAGCTCTAGCCTTTCGATATTACTCACTCGATGAATTCAATTTTTAGGAGCAAAACGTGAATGTACGCCTCGATGAGAATTAGCGTTAAGCAAATAATTTTTACAAACTCGAGATCGAGAAGACCAAAACAATAACAAAATAAAATCATTCCAAACCTGTTTGTCACGCCGACCAAAGTCGATCGATTCGAAACAACAGCCGTGTATACGTCAGAACTTGACATTGAAATGTAAAAATAAAATCAAGCTTCTCCACCCATTAAACGCACTCGATTTCAACGAAACCTTCACTTGCCATTGAACGGCTTTGAAACGAAAAAAAAAAAACCCCCCAAGATCACAAAACTGAAAATCACCCATCAAACTGGTAATTAATACCGATCTTTAAGCATTCATAGCGCATATGGAGAAAAAGCAAAACCAGTAAAAGTGAAACACCACACTGCTGCAAAAATGGGCTCCCCCACGAAACGACTCCAACAGAACAACTGCTGCGCTCTTGAGCTCCATGCAGCAGCGGGCTAAAAAGCTCATATTCGATATGAATACGATTTAATACTTGTGTTTGTTGCCTATGTATCAAGTGCTTGGATGGACACTATTTACCGGATAGTGGCGAATAGAGGAACAGTCGGTAGTGACACATGCTGAGTAAGTCGATGTTGGCAGCAATGTTGCAATAGAATTAGCGCTGATTGTCGGACGCGGACGCGGACGTGGTCGCTGCTGGAATTTCGATTTGAATTTGCACGTTTTCACTTTCTCGAAACGGGTTCTGCTTGCTCGGCACTGCACACGAGTCTAAAATACAAAATATTTTTTATGCCTTCGATAAATGGCCCACGATTCCGTTCTTTATAGCTACGCGATAGATAGCTTTGTGGTTTTGTCTAGGAATTGGGTTTGTCTGAAAAGCTGGTTTTTGAAGAAACTCAGATTGACGTCAAACGGGTAGGTCTTGGTCAGACATATGCCGGTACTCGGAATGTTAACGGGTTATGTGAGAGCTCGGATAGAAATTATCGATCGAGGTTGAAGAAACAAACAATCGGAAATGCCTGGCTTAATTTGCCTTCGGGTGGTTATTGGAATACAATCAATACGCCGTGGTATTACCTAAATATTCAGTAGACGCTACCCACCTAAATAGAAATAATCTCACCGAAAATACCTTAATTTGTATAAGAAAAACGTCTGCCCTATTTATAGCAAAGCAAAGGTTGCTGAAAGCGACAACCTGTTACGTGGCGGTAGACTTTTCTTAGAATTACCTTTGTTCCCTGAGAATTCTCGCCAGCCGAATGCGTTTTCAAACACGTGTTCCTCGTGTTAACACGAATCTCGAGCGGTGCGTTTTCACACAAACCAAAGTAATTCAATTTCACCAATAACAACAAACAAGCATCCTCGTGTCCACGCATCACACGTAGTGGATGGACGTCACAATCGACTGCAGAAGCACACGATAAAAATAGATCGAAAATCTGTGTTTCGTTTTTATCATCTTACCCATTGGGGTGGCGGCACCGATGCTGATGCCAGCAACCACTACCCTACTGAGTGTCTAGTTTCTTATTTATCTCTCTCCCAGAGCAATGCAGAGAACTACTGTAGACGTCAGTGGAGGCGCGGATGGAAACAAGAACATAGAGCCACACATGTTACATAGTTTCTATTTTAGATCTACCATGGGCTAAACATAGCCATTCGAACTAGACGAGGGTATCGGGACACAATCTCATTGGCTACTGGTCGGAGATGGCTTTTATTACTGCCACCTGTTGATAGTGGGCATAGCTTTGCATCATGCGCTTAACGCGCCGCCCGATAAACTCCCGACAATGCGATGAATGAGTTTCATTCTACGAGTATGTTCAACTCTCTTTCCATCGCGTTGCCTGTCTCTATCTGTTCCCGGTTTTGTTCTTTCTCGGAAGTTTTGCTCAGTTCGTTCTCTCCCTGTTGCACTTCGTTGGAGAGATTTTTTTACGTGTAGACATCTGATAGATGTACATAAAAGATTTATTTACTTTTTTTCTTGTTAGGCAGAATGCAATATGAAAAACAGAAGGAAACTGTCACCATAAGCTGTGTTTGGTGGAATCAATCAATAAGCACGAAAGATCCGTCTACTGCCGTGTGACCCACATGTAGTTGGATAACGACAGACACCCTTTGGCGAAATATATAATGAAATAAAAACGTTCTACTTACATTTCGTGTGCACGATAGTCACTTCTTCGATCTCGCGCTGCAACTGCTCATTATCCACATTCGATGCGCTATCTGTTACAGGAACACATTCAACCTCTGACCCACTCTCCGCACGATCATCAACCTGTTGCTGTTGCTGCTGTTGTGCTTGATAATTATGATTCGGATGGTGCTGATGCTGTTGCTGATGATTATGATGATTATTGCCATTATTCAATGCACCATCATCATCGGCAGTTAATGGACCCTTCTTCGAACACTTTTTTTTCACAGCCTCTTCTTCACTTTCACTATCGTCCACCTCGACAATTTCATCGCTTTGTATAATCGCACTGACACCGTTTGTACGCTGCGTCGCCGCATTCACTACACTACCGCTAACGTGCTTCTTCTGACTACAGTCCGTATTAAACGGATTCTGATAGTGATGTTGAGCTCCACTATTGTCATAGTGTTTGGTTGCTATATTGATATTGTTGTTATTGTTCAAGTGACGTTTGTTATTGGCAGGTATTGGCCTTTTCTTCTGTTGATAACTGTTACTGTCACTTGCGACAGAAACTGTCATTTGGTCGGTTTGTTTCTTCGGTTTTTTATTATTCTGCACCAGTTTAGATACAACTACTACACCACCACCGCCACCTGTTGCGGTCGCATGATGACGATGATGATTAGTGTCATCGATTGATAGTTTTTGACGTTTCGCCGCCAAAGATGACGGTGGACAATCATCGGTCATATCGTTCGTATGACCATAATCAGAAACGGCATTGTCTTCGTAATAACCGCTCTCGTGATCTGGCTGACGACGTGTCGCCATTTTTTTCATATTCATAGCACTATATGCCGCGACAGTAGCGCCAGTCCGCGTAGACGTATATTGTCGGTTCATGATCGTTGCTGTCAAAAATTCACCGCGCGAGCACGTAAACACTTCAATACGTGATAAGATGAAGAATTTGACAGAAAATTGCTCAGAATCACCACAAAAGGGAAAACGAAGAGATAAAAACGATCGCCGATCTTAAGATTGATACAATTCGGATGATCAAGTTTGTTTAGTTAGCACAATACCGGTTACCATATTGTCACACTCTATTTCCGCGTTTATATTTGAACGATTTAACGGTTTTTACGATTCTTTAATGATTAACCATTTAAATAACGCACGCGCGATCGTTGATCGATAAATTCAAATGAAATGAAAATGGAAAACTGAAAAGAAAAAAAAGATGACCGAAAACCGGGTTACGACTATCGAGATTTAATTTCTTCTTCTCAGTGAAATCGACGTTGAAATTATATGAATTTTCGACGGCTGTCAACTGGGACCCCCCATTTTTCATCGAACTAATGCTGATTCAATCGCATCTGTAAACAGAAAACAGAAAAAAAAATTATCATTTTATAGAAAATGGACGTAAAAATAAGGTCAATTTTTAAATAAGGTCATACACGCAACGTTAGCAGGTGAGCAATCCACCTCCTCCGGCGCTTCATTCTCCCGCTGTCACGGAATGAATGTCAGGGAACCAATACAAGCGGTCACTCCGCACGATCGTCGTCATAAATGTCGTAAATAATGAGCAATTCGCCAAAAAAAAAAAAACAACAAACCAATATACGAAATCGCGTTGTGCATTTTCGTCAGCGAAAATAGATTCAAAGTAGACATCAAGTCAAATAAAAATAAAAATTAAATACAAAAATGAAGCTTCACAGCTCTACGGGCAAAGCCACTCGAAGCTTTTCCACTGTTACCACTCGCGATTGAGCGCACATATACTCGTATCCCCATTCGTGATTCATTCACACACTCGTTCACTTCCCGTGTGTATGTAAGCACATTCCTCGATCTTGACGCGCATTTGGACGGGATTTTTTAGAAATGTATTGAAATATGACAAAACTATTCACTCGCTTGTAGGAGTTGGAGGGAAACTTTCGCCAACGACGGTGCCATTGTTGAAGTTGTTAATAATGGCTTTTCAAGATGTTATAAGAGGAAGTGGAGTATAATTATAATGCGGAATGTGTTATGGAAGCAGCTTTACCACATGCTGTGATAGAGTGCGTGCATTAATGGGAAAGCGAAGTAGGACTGACGCTACCAATTGAGGTATAGCGCATAACCTTGTTGGTGATGTATGACAAAAGGCAAAGGCCAGTAGAGCTGTGGGGGTTTCTTGAATGCTTGGATGCATTGTAAGGTACTGGCACAGCTACAGTGTATGCGCATTTATAATACATTATTATTGAACCAGTTCAATCTAGGTTGCGAATACGATAAGTGTAATCAGATTTGAAAAAAAGGATGTCGAAAACCAGCGCTAATGGTTTCACCAGGAGAGGTTGATACAGAAAAGAGAGCGTGACAAGGGAATTTTCATTCCCAAAAACAAGTATATAGGATCAATATCAAAAAGCTAATCCCACTCCGATAGCATAGGCGGTTAAAAGGTGACAAGGCTGATATGGTCGTTTGCATTTTTGGTCCTTATAACAATTTCGCAGCCACGGATGGCTGTTTGATTCTCACTGAACAAATTTCTGAGAACTTGTCCATAGAGTCCCTATATGCTTAATTCTTCTTCCTAAGTCGGAGTACTACAGAGTGCGCCATCTCATATGGGTCGATGTAAACTTGGAATAACTTCAACAATTGTCAACCGATGTTCATAGGTCATAGCATTTTAGAAACGTCAATTCAGTACAATTTTAACCATGAATCGCTTTACACCAAAAGAACGCGCAATCCATGTTCATTAAAAATGAACGATCGATTGTGCTCACTCAACATACGTATCGTGCAAAATATCGTGATCGTGTTGCGCCCAAAAAAGATACAATTCGTCGTTGGGCCTCGAATTTTTTTTCAATTTGGTTCTGTGGCAAGCCCTCGTGAGCACCCTAGGCCACGTCCGCGGCGTTCAAACTCATCTATTCAGTCTGTGAAGGCCAGTGTTCAAGAAGACTCAAGTTTGTCATATCGGCCCCGTTCGCAGCAGTTAGGCATCAGTGGGACCACTTTGCGGAGAATTTTAAAGGATGATCTTCACTTATTTCCATACAAAGTGCAGATAACTCAAAGAATTTTGCCACAAGATGAGGCGCTTGGCATCCGCACAAAATGTCGTTGCACTGATTGATGCTGAGCCGGAGTTCTGGCAGCAAATTTTGATGACCGATGAGGCACATTGTACGCTCTCTGGCTCAGTTAATAAACAAAATTGTCGCTTCTGGTGCACCAAAAATCCTGACATTATTCACGAAGAGTCGCTATATGATCAAAAAGTTACTGTTTGGGCCGGTGTATGCACTAACACCATCATTGGACCGTATTTCTTCAAAGTTGGCGATACAGTGGATGGCGATCGATATCGGTGGATGTTGGCCCATTATGTGGTCCCAGAAATGCGTAAAAAAGGCTTATTTCACTTTTGGTTTCAACAAGACGGCGCGATATGCTATACTGCGGACAAAACAATGAACCTTTTGCGTAAGAAGTTCCCTGGAAGATTGGTGTCAAAAAAGGGCGATATTGACTGGCCTCCGAGATCGCCGGATTTGACTCCTCCAGACATTTTTCTTTGGGGATACTTGAAAAGCAAGGTGCATGCTAACGGCCCGAAACAATAGAACTGCTCAAAAGAAACATTCGTGCGGAAATCGCAAAAATTTCGACCGAAATGCTAGAAAATGTCATGGAGAATGAGCGAAAACGAGCCAATTTTTGCATCGGCAATAAAGGCGGTCATTTAATTGATATTGTTTTCAAAAAATTAATCAAAATAAATTGTAAAGATCTAAATTGAATAAAAGTTTTTGAATTTCCAAAATCGATTAAGAATTGTTGAAGTTATTCGAAATTTACATCGACCCATATGAGATGGTGCACGCTGTAGATATTGAGAAACCTTAGGAAATAGTGGGAACTTAACACCTGCTACAGTAAAATGCGTGAATGATTCCGCATGGTGTTTTATGCATTAAATGTTAAAAAAGTCCAAAACGAAGAAGACGATCACATTAAAAACCCAGCGCAGTGGTTCTGATCAGCCAAAGTCAAACTTTTTTTTGAAATCGAAGGAACTCTTCTTAGAGCTATTCATGATACCATAATGGATACTAAGCTTTATGTCAAAGTTCATAGGGTGAAGAAGACTACACGAAGTCTGCTGTTAGAAATGGTGGATGAAGGGAGGATGTTTTTCTTAATGTTGATACCAAGGCGGTTTCATTAAGAAACTTACAGATTTGATTTGAGGGTAAATACCTTCAGGTTTAATAATAGTTCACAGTCATCCAACTTAAATCCTTATCAACTTAAAATTAATGTCGGCATGCGTCATTCGTCGAAATTAACAATTTTCCTCAGAAAGGTTCGTGGACCATGTCAACCCAACAATGCTAAGCCTATCCTAATTGGACTCTTACGTCTAAACGTATTGGTGTACTATAGAGTCATCCAAAAGGGGTCAGTTTAAGATTAATAGAAAAATACGTTCTTGGATGCGACTGATCCACTCAAAAAATCAACTTCTCATTTGACATCCTTCAGGGATAGAGACTTCTTCTTCTTCCTCTTAGATGGCGCTACAGTCCGGTGTGAACCTGGGCTTCAACCAACAAGCGTCTCCAGCTGGCACGATCTTTTGCTAGTTGTTTCGAGTACCGCACTCCCAGTTGGTTAAGGTCTCGTTCCATTAGTGTGCGCCACCTTAGATTCGGTTGTCCCTCAGGGTTGGATTCGAAGATTTTTCGGGCCGGAGCTGTGCTGTCCATTCGCTCAACATGGCCTAACCATCTTATACGTTGGATCCGGAGACGTCGTACTAGGCCGACGTCGTTGTACAGCCTGTACAATTCGGCGTTGTATATTCTCCTACACTCTCCGTTTATAAAAACGGGACCACGGATTGGGCGCAGAATTTTCCTCTTAAAGCGACCCAGGACATCCACCCGTTTTCTTTAAGGTCCAGGCTTCTGCGCCGTAAAGAACGACCGGGATGATCAGTGATTTATATAGTGCTACCTTGCTTTTTCGAGAGAGGGCTCTACTTCTCAATTACCTCTTCAGCCCAAAGATGCAGCGTTGGCGAGAGTAATTCTGCGTTTGATCTCAGCGCTGGTCACTAGTGAGCCAAGGTGGACGAAGTCCTTGACCACTTCAAATTTGTAGTCGTCAATTGTGACGTTCTGCCCAAGACGTCGGCGTTGTGCTTCTTTTTTGGATGACAACATATAATTTTGATTTTACACCATTTCACCGAAAGACCCATTTTAGCCACTTCTGCTTCAATGCTTTTGAACACTTCATTGATGTCTCGGCCCATTACATCAATGTCATCCGCGTACGCAAGCAATTGCGCAGACTTGAAATAGATCGTACCCCTTGTGTTGACCAGTGAGCCTCGTATGATCTTATCAAGCACGATGCTGAAGCAGTTACATGACAGTGCGTCACCTAGCCTAAATTCTTTTTTAACATCGAACGTCTCAGTTAAGTCGCTACCAACCTTAATGGAGCAGCGAAAATTCTCCATTGTCATCCTGCACAATCGAACAAGTTTGGCAGGGATGTAAAAACTAGGCATGGCTCGGTATAGCGTTCCTAAGCACACTGTCATATGCGGCTTTAAAATCGACAAAAAGATGGTGTGGAATTCTTGGGTCTTTTCCAAGATGTGCCGCAGTGTGAAAAAAGGGATAGAGACTAGTTCACCCTAAATACCTCGACAGCTCCAGTTGTCTTGAAAGCTTAATCAGCTCTCCCATAAGAAATTACGCGTCGAATAAAACGCTCACTAATTTGATCGCATGATATGCGTTAAGAATGTACGAGCATACACCTCCACCCAGGCAAACATCTCTCCAAAAATGAAGTTTATTTGAACTTTTAACTTAGACTAAATTACCTAGTCTAGTCATAAATACTGATACAAAGAAAAACGAGTGCCAAATGAAATCGCACTTTTTTTTAAAAAAAACATTTATTTGACAAATATATAACTACCCCCAGCGAAAAAAAGCCTTGCAATAGATTTTTTAAGTGCAAAAGGGATTTTCTTAAAGATTTAATGATAGAGTTTTATTTATGTTTTTTCCTTTCATAATTTGTACACAAATATTACGTTTTATATTTTTAACTAAAATATGTCTCAACTATTAACAAAACAAAAAACAAAACTTGCGATTTCATCATTATAAAAAAATAATATTATTACTAAAAATAAATGTATTGGGAGCTCAAAAATCATATTTTTTATACATACATATACGAGGGTGGTCCGATAAGTACTTAGCCTACAAAAGAAAAACAAACATTTTGGAGAAATGGCGATTTATTTTTCAATATAGTCTCCTTTTAGCTCGATACACTTGACCCAGCGATGCTCCAACTTCTTTAACCCGTCTGAAAAATACGTTTTCTCGAGGTCTGCAAAGTAGGTCTCCGTGGCGGACCTTTTCAAGTTTGGAAACAAAAAGAAGTCGCACGGGGCCAAATCTGGAGAATACGGTGGATGGGGTAGCAGTTCGCAGCCTAAATCGACCAATTTGGCCGTGGCGAGGGCGGAGGTGTGAGCCAGTGCGTTATCATGGTGGAAGAGCACTTTTTTCTTCGCCAAGTGGGGCCGTTTTTACTTCAATTCGGCATCGAATCGGCCCAATAATTAGGCATAGTACAGCCCTGTGACCGTTTTGCCCTTCTCCAGGTAGTCGATGTGGATTACACCTTGTGAATCCCAGAAAACGGTGGCCATCACCTTTCCGGCCGATGGGACAGTCTTCGCCTTCTTCGGAGCACGTTCGCCGGGTGAAGTCCACTGTTTCGACTGTTCTTTGGTCTCTGGTGTGTACCAGTGGATCTATGTTTCGTCGACTGTCACGAAACGAGGCAGAAACTCCTTCGGATTGCGCTTAAACAGCGTCAAACACTGCTCTGAAGTGGTGGATGGGGTAGCAGTTCGTAGCCCAATTCGACCAATTTGGCCGTGGCGAGGGCGGAGGTGTGAGCCAGTGCGTTATCATGGTGGAAGAGCACTTTTTTCTTCGCCAAGTGGAGCCGTTGTTTTCTTCAATTCGGCGTCGAATCGGCCCAATAATTAGGCATAGTACAGCCCTGTGACCGTTTTGCCCTTCTCCAGGTAGTCGATGTGGATTACACCTTGTGAATCCCAGAAAACGGTGGCCATCACCTTTCCGGCCGATGGGACAGTCTTCGCCTTCTTCGGAGCACGTTCGCCGGGTGAAGTCCACTGTTTCGACTGTTCTTTGGTCTCTGGTGTGTACCAGTGGATCTATGTATCGTCGACTGTCACGAAACGACGCACAAACTCCTTCGGATTGCGCTTAAACAGCGTCAAACACTGCTCTGAAGTGGTCTTACGGTTGCGCTTGTTGTCCGGAGTGAGCAAACGCGGCACCCATCGCGCCGACAGTTTTATCATGCCCAAAATTTCATGCAGGATATGACCCACGCGATCTTTTGAAATGCCTATTGTCTCAGCTATCGGCTAAGTGGCGGTCTGCCAATACGAAATCGTGGATTTTTGTCACGTTATTCTCCGTGGTAGCCGTTTTCGGAGCACCTGGACGTGGCTCATCAAAAACCGACGTTGAAACTCGTTAAACCAATTTTTGATGGTCGCCATCGAAGGAGAAGAGTCACCGTACACAGCATCCAAACGCTCGTTGATTTCGATGCGCGATTTCCCTTCCAAAAACAAGAATCGAATCACCGATCGATATTGCTCTTTTTTAATTTTTCTAAAATCCGCGGACACTCCCGCTTCCACACGCGGTCAAAACAAAACTACGAGTCCGATCCGATCCGGTCCGACAGTAGCCGTCTACTAGAATGTACTACACGATAGTAAGTTGCTCTTGCGATACTGGCGCCATCTGGCGGTGAGGCCAATTATTTATCGGACAACACTCGTAAGGGATTGTATTATGATTGTTACATTTTGATAAAAAAAAGGCAGACAAAAAATGAATACTTGATGGCTGTGCCCTTGTTTTTGATGACGTCACGTCACGTCGGTTTGGCATCGAATTAAACAATTTTTTAAAAATAATTTTCGTCTATTTCCTCATATCAAACTCTTTCTATAATCGATTTCATCTCAGAGATCGTTCTCGATCGCTTTTCTCTAATCTTTTTCCCCATATATTGCCAACAGTTCTCCATTGGATTCAGATCGGGGCATGGCAGAGACGATATACCCAACAGATCTTTATGATTTTCTACCCGAACGTAGAAAAAACACCAATGTGAGTAAGAAAAAACCCAAATTAAAACGTTAACTCAAAATAAAAGTTACGGTTTTGGCTCGGTGACTTGGGGCTGAGTCATCTTGAAAAATTCAATTTTCAGAATACTCAGAACATTGCTCCAAAGATATCAAAATATCTCAAAGTATTTTGCACTATTAACGGTACCTTCTAACATCAGAGTAGCACCAACACTAAACATTGTAATGGCACCCCATAGCATTATATACGGAGAATGTGTGCAATCCTCAGAATACCTTTCTGCTTTTGTGCGGCGAACTAGCGCACTGCCATCGGGGCCAAACAAATTGAATTTTCATAATTTTTCGCCTATTATATCAGTTGCTGCTTCATTCTTTTGGTAAGCAGGGGCCTTTTTGCAGATCGCCGTGCTCTCAAACCCTTATTGTTCAGCTGCCTTTGCATGGTGCGGTCACTGATTTGTTTTTCACTTTGAGACTCAAGGCTCTTATTGATGTCTCCAGCATGCTGAAACCGATTAGACTGAATTTGACGAATAAGCCGTACTTCCCTTTCAGTTATTGACCTTGGCCTGCCGCTTCTAACTTTCCGTTCAACTGAACCATCGGACTGGTAATTCTCGATGACCAACCCGACAAGCTATTTCTCATTTCTAAACATTTTCCGTATGAAAAGCTATGATTTGGGCCTTTTCCACCAAAGGCAATACCATAGCGAAAAATACAAAATTTCGAATTAAAATACTTTTTCTACTAAAAAAAATCGATTTAAACGCGATCACTTCACTTTTTCAACTGCGAATATGTAGAAAAAATGTTTAAATAATGAGAAAAGGGTGCAGAATTGTAAAATTTAACACCTTAATTACAAAATATATCTAAGAAAAGTAGTGCGAGGGTTTGTTTGTCGGTGGTTATGAAAAACTTCATTCATTTTGCATTAAAGCACGGCCTGGTACGCACTAACCAATCATCGCTTTACGGACCTCATTCACCGGAACGTTATCGACAGCACGGGCTCTCGTCAAAGACTCGTCGGTGAGCAGAAATGTTCTGTGAGCATGTCGTACGTTCAAGAGTGTATGCTCTTATAGTGATTGTCACACTACCTGGATGGGGTGCAGATGGTTTGTGTCTAAGATGCTCGTTCATTACTCTCCGGGGGTGGTTGTCCTAGATAAGATTTTTTTAAGAGATTCGACTGAATTTGTTGTAGTTCACAGTAACTTTTTTGTTTCCATGTCATTCACACAGAGTATGAATTTTGATGATCTTATCTTTTGTTTCAATACGAATGTTAGCGTATGTTAGTATGCCCAGTTTGTCATTTGTCTTCTTTGATGATTCGAAATATTTTTGGATTTTTGTGAATTGTTCTGCGACAAGATCTTTTGCTTTCTCAAAAATGTGCCTCTGATTCAAGCCTGGACGTAATTAAAGGCGCTCGGAGTCCTAACACTGCGTGGGCGGCCGCATTTTTAGGGTTCACGTACTCCTCAAATATCCTCGGGAAATATAATAGTACAAACAAAATAACGAGTAATTCCAAAGTGCTAGCAAGGTTCGAAAGATATCACTTTTTGCCATATTAAACTTGTGTAAGCCGATCACAATGGCACGGTTTATATCACCCCATTCCATGATTGTAAACTGAACCATGAAATGAACAGTTGTCTCATAACCAAACTATCACCCCAGAAGTCTACTGTCAATAGCTATACAGACTAAAGTCTAGAGCAGAGCCGGCCAGGACTAGTTAATCAAAGAAGTTCTCTATTACATTAAGATTACATTCGCCCTCACACAGCTAGGATCACCTGCGCACTGTTAAAGGGAAAGGGATTAAAAATATTCCGATTTCCACTGGTTCTGAAGTTTGCAGAACTTCATTGATGCAAAAAAAAGATCTCGGGATGATGTACAACAGACAAAAGAAAAAAAATTCTTGAAACTAAATGTTTTCGGGACATTTACAAGGGATTGCGGCAGTTCTTAGGGAGGAAATTCAAACCCGACAACAAATCTATTACGAGGCAGTTGGTAATCCACCCTCTGGCTAAAAAACCAAAGCCCAACCATCGTATATGACGCTGCCTTGTTATCTAAAAAAGTGAAAATTGGGCAGAGACCTGAGGGCGCCAGTCCTACAATCTTGAAAAAAGAGGAGAATTATTCAACAGTCAAGCAGCTAATTTATAAAAGGGTCAGCAAATTTGGTTGGCATGAATAAATGCGGTCGCGCATGCCCAAGGCAATGGGTGAAGTGAAAGTTACACACGCTGTATAAAAACTCGGTGGATCATTTAATAATTGGAAGATGAGTGATCATTGATAACTCGAAAGTAGAAAAAAGGAATTTATCAAAGCATAATACTCAAAAATGGAAGAAAAGGGCCAAAGGTCATCTAAGCCATTGCTGCGCATGGTCAGAGACAGAAATACTTTATGCACTGTGTGTGAAAATAATCATTAAAGTATCGAAGTCAACTGTCTTTTAAATTTGTTTCTAAGAATCTACTTTACCTGGTCCTATCAAGCGTGTTTACATGTAAGTTAGATGATAACAACAAACACAAGCACATGGACATCGTACCGCGATATTAAGAGAGCTTGCCTAGAAAGCTCATTACAAACCTTATCTCCCATAAAAACTCGATTATGATTGTCCCACCCAAGATATCCTAAAATAATATACAACCAAATAAACCGCAATAAAACAAAAAGGAAAACAGTTAAATCCGTGCGAAAAAGTCCAAAGTCTATTGCTCGGATTAGAAGCGATAAAACAGCCGTAGAATCACATTTTCAGTTGGTTTTTCCCGCTTCCGCTGATCATGTGCAATCTTAGCTGCAATGGCATAAGAACTGACCGGCTCACGTGAGATGAACATCGATTAGACGTGGAATGCTCTAGAAAATTAATTTTATATTTTCCTAACTTTTGCCCAATGTCTTATGCACGAACACAAATAACAAGCGCTAAAACGGGCTTATCAGGAATGCGAGTCTTGTAATCACAGTTGATAAGAATCCGTGATAAGATGAAATATGTACGTACAATCGTGCCTTCACAAAACGCCATTTTCAGGTATCTACGAATTGGACATTCTGTATTCTTATCGCTTTCATGGGGGTAACATGATATAGGACATTTACGACCGCAGAGCAGCAGGGATTCGTAAAACGTAGAAACGTGGCGAATTTGTAAAGATTACAATGACGAACAAATCAATTAGAGACTGGTTAGCCTGCTTGACTGGATGTTAGGTGTTTTAACAAAACAAGTCATCGAAGATATATGGGTAAATGCCTCTGTAAGGGGTTATCCATTAAGTGTTTCTTAGCTTTAAAATTTAATAGAAAAAGTGATTTGTGGGATATGACAGCAACCTTTGTTGACAATTGAAGTACATTCAATACCATTATGTTTTAAAAATAATATAATACAAATGGCCTCCGCAACTTTGTATACCGGACTCGACCCAAAACCGTTTGGATCTCACGAATGGTTTGAATAATGTTCTTCGCCAGTTGGTCAATTGTTGTAAGTTTGTTGTCATAAACCAATGTTTTAACGTAGCGTAAGAGAAAAAAGTTTAAGGGCGTTACCTTTCCTGGAAATATCGTGTTCTGCGAATTTTTCTTCCAGCAACTCCAATGTAAAACCCGATGTCCATACCATCCATAGACCAAAAAAAGTCTATTATCTATGGTCAGATACCGTTCGCCGTTGACAGTCACATTCTGACCATTCTAATTTCGGAATATGTATGGCCCAATGGCGCCGCCTTTCAAATATCCACACAAAACAAAAAGCTTATCCGGAAGCAGTGAAGGCTCATGACACTGCTCTGGATTCCTATCTCCAAATGCGTACATTTTGATACTGAAGAAGATTTTTTTCGCCAAAATTTCGATTCGTTTCCAACTGCTCCAGAGCCTAATCAGTGAATGTACGATGAGCTTGGTGGTCTCGGGGCTTTCTGGTGTCAATTGGATCTTATATAAGCCCATGTCCAAGTTTTTCACAAAACAGTTCAAGTTGAGGTGGCAGAAAGAACAACTCCTTGTGCACGACGCGGATTAGAGAGGTTTAGGCCTTGGACAATAGCAGCTTGACCACGCGTTTGGGCGTCGTACAGTGACTTGCTCATTCGCCCATAGCACCCATATGGCAGTGGCAAAGCAGATGTTGGATCGTCTCAGTTTCTTCATCGTCGCAGCTCCGGCAGAGATCGCCGGATTCCGAGTTCCATTTCCGGAGCATTGCTCCAATGGGACAGTGTCCTGTGATCACTCCGACGAGCATACGGATCGAGTTTCGGTCCAGCGTCAAGAGCTTCTTTGTTTTTCCGATATTGAGCTCTGGCCACGATGATCTTGTCGTGTGGCTGTCGTTTCTTGTAAGCCAAGGCGAGTTGGCTCCTTTTATATTGTGTCATTTATGATCCGGTATAATGCGCTGATCGGTGGTTGCAATGACGTTTCCGCTTCGCTGATGTGCATTTCAGACCCTTGCCTGGCCAATTCGTCTGCTCTTTCGTTCCCTGCGATTGAGCTGTGACCCTAGACCCAGCAGAGTTTGACTTTGTGGTGTCTGATGGACTTCAGTGAGTCGCGACATTTCGGGACAGCCGTTGATCTCGTTATACAGGATTCTATTGACTTCAGTGCAGCCCGGCTGTCTACGAAGATAGTGATATCCGATGGTGGGATATCGGTCACCCGTAGGTGTTTGGCTGCTTTCTCTATTGATTTTTGATTGAAAAACGCTGCACAGATCAGGGAGTCTGAATGATTCGTGTTTGTGTAAGGTATCAGAGTAGAACCCGGCCCCAGTCCCTGTGTCCATTTTCGATCCGTCGGTGAAGAGAGTGATCTCGTGGTCGTTGATCACAGCGTTTGATAGCCACTCTTCTCTGTCAGGGAAAAGGATTGGTATCGAGAGAAGTCATTTTGGGGGAAAATATAGTCAGTCGTAGCTACTAAAACCATGTTTCCTTCCCAGGTCATCTATTATTCTGAGTATGGCCGCATGTCCATAGTTGGCTTGCTTCCACAGAGAGGACTTCCTTAGCCTGAGAGCGCTCTTTGCAGCGCAGCCTTTTATGAATAGACCCAGGGGAAGGAGATGAAGTATCATGTCCAACCCTGCTTGCGGCGTGCTTCTCATGGCTCCCGTTGTACAAACAGCGGCTGACCTTTGTACTTTGAGCATGCTCATGTAGCTTTTCGCGCTGCTAGCAGTCCACCAGACTAGGGCCCCATAAGTTAAAATGGGTCTGATGATTGCTGTGTACATCCAATGAATGATGTACGGTTGCAAGCCCCATCTTTTGCCGAAGGTCTTTCAATCCTTTCCTCCAAGTTCCTTTTCCAGGAAAGTTTGGAGTCAAGAATGATGCCTAAATACTTGGCTTCCGTTTTAAGTTTGAGTCTAGCTTTGGGGGAGCAAATATCGGGATTTTCCTTTTCCTGGTGAAGACCAGACCAGTCAGGGGCTAGTGTGCCTCTAATTGTCACTTTCGTTATAGAGCTGTGTTCAATGTCTGCATTGATAATTCTGTTCTTCAACATATTTTCAATCCAGATTACAATGGATTTGTCTACTTTTATGTCCTCTAGATCTGTTATTATGGCCTCTGTGTTTCCATTGTTGAAGACCCCCTCTATATAGAGGAAGGCTGCCATTGTAAACTCTTTTAGGTTCAACGAGCTCTCAATTTCACGGACCACACTATGCGGAGCACTTTCCACTGATCTGCCTTTAAGGTAGGCGTGTTGAGTGTTGCATAAGTTGCGTGAGTTGATGAGTCCTCTGATATATAGGTCAAGGAGTCTTTCCAAGGTTTTTAATAGAAATGACGAGAGACTAATTGGCCTATAGTCCTTTGCGGCAGTAAGGATTTGTTTACCTGCCTTAGGTATGAAAACTACCTTTATTTATTTCCACTGGGTTGGGATGTATCCCGCGTGCAGGCAATTGGAAAAAATGCTTACGAGATGGGGTACAGTGTGGGTCTGTGTTTTTTGAAGCATCGCTGGCAAGAAATCGTCCGGCCCCCTAGATTTAAAGGGTTTGAATGAATCGATTGCCCATGATACTTTATCCGTTGTGATAATCTTGTTTATTACTTCTTCGGTTGTGTGAACCGTAGGAACCGTCGTCTCGAACGGGACTGTGGTTTCAGGGGAAGTGGGTTTCAGTCAGCAGTTCTAGGGATTCCTGACTGGATTCTGTCCAAGAACCATCTGGTTTAAGGATGAATCCCGGGACGCAGGGGTCCTTGGATAGGATCTTTCTGAGCCTTGCGGCTTCGTTGAGATCCTCTATTGATTCGCAGAACTCCCGCCAGGATTTAGACTTTGCTGCTCTTGTATTCGTTGAAGCTGGATTTGTAGTTATTCCAATCTTCGGTTCTTTATTATATCTTTGCCCTATTGAATAGAGTTCGGGTCCTGGTCCTGAGTTGCGCTGGTCTTCTTGCGAGCACGTTGCAAGGGACAGGATTTGTTGAAAGCCGATTGTGTGCATAAACACGATAAACCGAAAAAAAGAAGCCCAACAAACAATGCACATCACACCAAATCGCTAAATAACTCGTCAAAAAAATGAGTTAACATTTGCGAAGTGTTCGACGTCGATATGTACGCTCTGCAGGACATTTCGATGGTGAATATGCCTTAAGACTTCTATAACAGAACAAGTCTCTTTGAATTTTTTTAGTTTTGCCTATAGTATGCTCAGATAAAGATTATATCGACCATAATCTGCTCGTAATGCGCGTAAAGTACCTACTACAGAATCACTTTTTTTGTACTCAGTTTTCTCAATTTTACCATATCCAACGATTAATAAGCGATCCATTATATAAAATGGTGAACCTCAAGCGAAATATATACAGTCACGGATGACGGTTCGGTTTGACGTATTAGATTGAAGCAGGCTATCAAATCCGGACCAAGAATTGGATAATCCCTTTTTGTAGTAGTGTAGTGTATGAGTGGCAAAATGACTGACACATAAACTCGAACGAATGACAGCGTTGCCACTTGAATCGTCAGACACAGCTAATGAAAAACCCATTACAAATGTATAAAACATCGACAAATAAACGTCTTTAAAGCCGACAATAGACGGGAGAAATCCTCCAGCGAAATGAGACCGAAAACAAAAGAGAAAAACGTAAACGAGGAAAAAAGTAAATAGCAAAAGGCAATTGAAAACTTTCCACCCGCATTCGCCTGGCACGATACGAGTACTTGCCGAATAAATTACATTCATACTTCATAACATAAGTCGGACAAAGTACAGACGACCCAGCACACAATGAAAGGGTTAACCATATACACCCACCTACGTATGAACCTATGTATAATACATGCTGATTCGGCGGGGTGTCCAGCAACATCTGAGATCGAAACAGCTCGATTAAGTCACTTAGTGTCATCATCACAATAACTCTCATCTAACTCCTTCCGTATCTATTGTCCCGAGACAAACACGAAAAACCCAACTGATTCATCACATAATGTCAATAAACCCTCCATATGCCACTGTGGCTTACAGTTTATATTATCATGGAAAAAAAAAGCTCCAAAAAAACCTCTATATGCAGAGCGAACCACCTGACAGGGTCAGGCATAGGTGAGGCGAGGGCCCAACGCAGGCAATCGTTTTGGGAGAACAAACTGGGCTGGAGCTGAGAATGTGCGCGTAATTAATACGAATTCTCTTTCCTGTTTTGTCTTCTTGATTTTTGCTCCTCCTTTTCGGTAAACAAAAATATGATGAAGCAAGCTTTGGCTTTGGATGTGAGGTGATTGTTTTTGACTGAGACGTGAATAACACTTGAACGAGGTACGCGGTCCCGAGAAAAATTGCCGCAAAGGTCGAATTAATTGGTTACGGTGTAAACAACGTACGATAAGAGAGGTTTACAAACAAAGAGGCTTCAATTGTTTCGGGCACACCACACTTGAGTCGAGCGAATGATATTCTTGTCTTAGAAATATAAAAATCTTCCTGCCCTGGGTAGACAGTTATAAGGGCCCCAAACATAAGAAATGGGCATTTGAAGTGGCGTTCAACGTCGAGTTCTTAACAACTTCGAACTTGACAGATTGATAGAATAAGGGCTTAGATCAACAAGCAACATTTTCTTAAAATAGGTCAGAGTTCGGAGACTTGTATATTTGACTGTCGATCTTTGGAGTTTAGTTGTTATAAAAAAAATACTTAAGAGCCACATCTACAACTGCTACAAAGCCATTATACTAGAAGACCCTTGCACTTGCGGCGAAGTCATTAACATATGTAGGTGGGCCAACATATGCTCAATCAATGTTGCTCAATCCAGAAGCAATGAGCGTTGAAGCTCCTGTTTGATACTTCAACTAATTCCAACTAGTTGTTTAAAACCGGCTTGTGAAACTGAGAAAGCTGATTAACTGATAGGCCAGTTGGAGTTAACGCCATCCGAACAGATAGGCAGGTAGTTTAATCTAATTTCTGGTGATTACGACACAGCGCATGTGTTCTACATTTCTCATTTAGGGCCATCCAATAAGAGGTGTCATTTTAAACCAAAGGAAAACGCAACATTTTTTTTGAAAAGTCGTGGTATTTTTATTTTGATCTAAAGTACAAAATCTGAGATATTAATGAAATGCAAAGACTGAGAAATATTGTCTGTGGCTCTGTCTAAAAATAGTCATTCTTTTAATGAGGTTTTTCACTTCGCTTTACTCACTTTCGCGGTAAAAACTGATATTTTCTTTGCATGAATTGTTGAAAGGACATTCGCCTAGATTTTATCTTTAAGATAGCTCAATTGAAGAAAGGACTAAAGATCTTACGAGGGTGGTCCGATAAGTACTTAGCCTCACCGCCAGATGGCGCCAGTATCGCAAGAGCGATTACTATCGTGTAGTACATTCTAGTAGACGGCTACTGTCGAAATTTCAGCCGGATCGGACTCGTAGTTTTGTTTTGACCGCGTGTTGAAGTGGGAGTGTCCGCGGATTTTAGAAAAATGGAAAAAGAGCAATATCGGCCCGTGATTCGATTCTTGATTTTGGAAGGGAAATCGCGCAGCGAAATCAAAGAGCGTTTGGATGCTGTGTACGGTGACTCTTCTCCTTCGATGGCGACCATAAAAAATTGGTTTAACGAGTTTCAACGTGGTCGCACGTCGGTTTTTGATGAGCCACGTCCAGGTGCCCTGAAAACGGCTACCACGGAGGATAACGTGACAAAAATCCACGATCTCGTATTGGCAGACCGCCGGTTTAAGATGCGCGAGATAGCTGAGACAGTAGACATTTCAACAGATCGCGTGGGTCATATACTGCATGAAATTTTGGGCATGAGAAAGCTGCCGGCGCGATGGGTGCCGCGTTTGCTCACTCCGGACAACAAGCCCAACCGTGAGACCACTTCAGAGCAGTATTTGACGTTGTTTAAGCGCAATCCGAAGGAGTTTCTGCGTCGTTTCGTGACAGTCGACGAAACATGGATCCACTCGTACACACCAGAGACCAAGGAACAGTCGAAACAGTGGACTTCACCCGGCGAACGTGCTCCGAAGAAGGCGAAGACTGTCCCATCGGCCGGAAAGGTGATGGCCACCGTTTTCTGGGAATCACAAGGTGTGATCCACATCGACTACCTGGAGAAGGGCAAAACGGCCACAGGGCTGTACTATGCCAAATTATTGGGCCGATTCGACGCCGAATTGAAGAAAAAACGGCTCCACTTGGCGACTTGGACGCACCGGCTCACACCTCCGTCCTCGCCACGGCCAAATTGGTCGAATTGGGCTACGAACTGCTGCCCCATCCACCGTATTCTCCAGATTTGGCCCCGTGCGACTTCTTTTTGTTTCCAAACTTGAAAAAGTCACTCGCCGGGCAGAAATTTCAGTCGAATGAGGAGGTCATCGCCGCCACGGAGGCCTGCTTTGCAGGCCTCGAGAAAACGTATTTTTCAGACGGGTTAAAGAAGTTGGAACATCGCTGGGTCAAGTGTATCGAGCTAAAAGGAGACTATAACTATTGAAAAATAAATCGCCATTTCTCCAAAATGTTTGTTTTTCTTTTGTAGGCTAAGTACTTATCGGACCTACCTCGTAGCTCAATTGAAGAAAGGACTAAAGATCTTAAATTACAGATTATCTACGCCCAATCGAAGTGGTCACTTCGAGGACTCACGCGTCCAGAAAATCTGTGCTTAATAGAGCTATTGTTTTACCAGTTATATAACATGTGGTGCTGTCCTGTTGGAAATAAATACTGTTCACCTACAAAGATCATCACATCACATGGAAACAAAGGAAGTTAACTACTGTGAACTACAACCAATGCGACAAATTCAGTCGAATCTCTCGAATCCTATCTAGGACAACGACCCCATGGAGAGTAGTGAATGAACATCTTCGACACAAACCATCTGCACTCCGTACAGGTTGTGTGACAAACACCATAAGAGCGTAACTCTTGAAATTGCGCGAAAAAAAAAATGCGGTACAAGGTGGTTACGGATAGACTAATGTAACCTATGATCGACTCGAAATGGCTACCGCGATATTCCCAGCTGACCCTGTCGTAGTTTTTATTTATCAGAAGACACTACAATGATAGTTGAATGTTAACAGAACATACATCAATGACGAGAAATTTAAAATGACACCTCTTGGTTCGTCAGGATTTTCTTGAAAGCTGTACCTGGTTGATATCGTTAAAAGGTATTGAGGAAAGCCGGGTTTAAAATGGTTAAGTGAATGTCCCATAATATCATTATGGACATTAATGGTAGCGAAGCTTGTCTGGCCTAAAACCCAGAGGACAGAGATTGTAGAGGCTACAGTTGGGCCAAGCTGTACTGATCGTTTGACACGCAACACATTCATGGCAACGCCAATCAAAAAAAGACCGTTGGTATCATTTCAAAGATAATAACCTGAAACTAAAGTAGGGGATGTCTCCTCTGGATGGAGAGCGACATTGCGTCGCATTACTAAATTCGATAGTGGGCATGGCGTTGTCTGTTGTGAAAATCAAATTCAGATTCACAGGCAAAATAAATAGGAAACAACTGAAGGCCAACGATTAAGGTAATCTTTCTTTGTCTAACAGTGACACAGGTTACTATGAATATATTTTCTGTAAAGGTAATAGAGTGCAGAATAATGTCTAGTGCTTCGATGGGATATGACTGAGGATCTTTTTCAATTATACTATTATAGATTGTAAGCTTTGCTTAGGGCTAAAGAAAAACGATGGAATGGAAAACAGCCGTGTTCGTCAGTCAACTTAAGGTCAACATTTTTATCGAAAGGTCTCATATGAGCATAAGAAGCATTGACAAGTTTTTTGCTGCTTAATAATCCCTCATTTATACAAGTTGAGCAGGTACTAGAATACCTATACAACTGATTGCCAAGGCAATAGTGTAAAAGTTTGTACAAAAAAGGTTGTGCGCTGATTGCGGTCGGTTTCCAATCTGATCGCGCTCTGAGACGAGTTCTTATGAGATATCCTTCCGGATTTGATTCGAAGCCTTTTTGACCGGGAGCGTTGCTGTTTAAGCATTATAGTCGCACTCGCATTCAAGTTAACAGACGATTGGTAAGACCCATGACGCCAATATAGTTCGCTGTTGGCCATTCCTCCATTCTCTATTTTATCTTAATTCATCTCATTCAGTTTTGCTAGAGTCCAGGCATCTATACCCTAAAGCAAGGCTGGGAAATAAGCTAAGAATGTCAGTTGCCGCTTCCTGTTTCTAATTCTCTGTTTAATTTCCACATCTGTTATTGAAAATAATGACTACGTGTGGCTATCGCGAAGTTCCAGCGAATCCTTTTTGATCGACAATATATTGCAGTTTCAATGACGTCAGGCGTTACTTATACAATCGATTCGGATAGCAATGATATTTGATAAGATCAGCTTGACTGATATGTATGTAGCTTGGCTGGATGTTACAAACCACGGATACACACATTCTGCGTTTAGTTGATCCATGAATTGCCCACATTTTTAGCTTTCTTAAACGATCGGAAATGCTACTTACGGAGGCAGGATTTGGAGAATACGATGGGTGGGATAGGGTTTTAAAGTAGATTTTAACGACCCAAGATAAATGTGGCTCAGCGTTCTAGTGCTGCAGAATCACGTTATCGTATCTTTACTCGTGTTGTGGCTTTGTTGGTCAATACATCACTCAAACGCATTGGTTCATTGGTTGTGCTTAGTAATGAGGTTTTGTGATGGTTTCACCCGGTGGCAACAACTCATAATATACCATGTCAAAGTGCTAGCGCCAAATACACAGCATGTGCTTGGATCCGTGGATCACGAGTAGTTTCGCTTGGGATTATGAATCCACTTTTCATCGTCATACAAAAGTCTTCTTTGTAGCCACTTGTCCGTGAAAAAATGCGGTTTGGAATCTCTTGACTTCAACTCGTACGGCACTCAATTTGTTTGCTTTTGGACTATTCCCAAGGTTATCAACGTCGTAATCACTACTTTTGTAGCATTGAAACCGCAAATATTTATAATCATAGGACGCCCTTAGTCGCAAATTTTCTTGAATTGAAGACGAAAATAAATCTTGGCGCAAAGTGATGTAAATTCATAAATGCTATGATGAGGAGTTGCTAACTGATACCCAAACCTACCAGAATATCGCGGATCTTTATTGTACACAGTCTGTCTCATTCCCGATGAGACTGATTTAAATTAACAATCAACTGCAACGTCATGATTCTGATTCACCTATTGAACTTTGTAGACAGAATTTCGTATCGTTCCCAATGGTCTGTCAATAGCTGTCACCCAATGTGCCAATCTGTCGAAAAATCGCTATGGGGCTTAGAATTGAGCAAAATTGGGTAGGAAACATTCGAACGGTTGAAAAACGTTTACCAGTGGCCAGTGTCCAACCCGTGCAAAGGTATTGCGCTGGTTTGCTAGATTTCATGATGGTCGTGAAGAACTTAAAGAGCATGAACGCCCTGCGAAGTCGGAAACCTTGAGGAATGAAGCAAACATTGAGAAAGTGAAAAATTCTGCGCTCTGAGCGTTGTGCACCCACGAAACTTACCTAAGAGATGACTGGTCGAAGCCCATCGCATTCTTATCGAGGATTTGGGAAAGATTCGCACGCAATTTGTTCTACACTCTCTTATGTAGGAGCAAAAAAGCATGAGAGTGAGTCATTCTTCTTCTGAGATGGCGTTATAGCTCAAGCTAGAGCCAAGCTTCTCTTATTCACTTATGTTGTGTGCGATCTGTTTTTCCACACAAGTGAATAGAAACAAAATAAATTACTGTGAACTACAACCACCGCAACAAAATCAGTCGAATCCTATCTAGGACAAGCACCCCCGGAGAGAATTTAACGAACATCTTCGACACAAACCATCTGCACCCCGTCCAGGTTGTGTGACAAACACGATAAGAGTGTACACTCTTGACCCTGTACGAATTATAAAAACAAAAAGAATTGGGAACGATAAAACGGAATAACCACATGTCCTATCATCATAGGGGTTGGGATACCACACTTACTCTCAGTTTGACACCGAGTAGACTACATATTAGACCATGGAAAAGTATTAATGCTGCTGGGTACTAGTAAAAAACAGAAAATCATAGTCCCCAGCAGGAATGGCATACCTAGAGGTGAGTGGTTTGTTATAAATTCGACTTTTAACGTGGCCGATCGAAAATCTGGGGAACCATAACGCAACAGGTGCACAAATTACAACACGATCAAAAGGCTAAAAATCCAATAAATCCTTGAAACTCTTGTTCAAAAATGCAAAAACAAGATTTCCTGGCTGCATACGCTGCCAGTCCACTCGTTCGCGTTCGTTTCAACCCTTATTTTCAAACACAAAAAAACCGTGCATGCTAGACGCTAACCGACCATTAGATCCGACATCTGTCACCTGAAGAGCATTGCCCCCCAGAGGCACCGAATCGCCTATCTCCTGGACACGAAAATGGAACCTGACCCATGCTATCGAATTTCAATGAAGAACACTATCTTTAGAGAAAAAATCTGATACATCATGAGGAATGCAGCCCCTCCCCTACGACTGGCCGACTCACGATTAAGTGCAAATCATCGCACACATATGCCACGGCACAGTTGATCAACAGCAGCAGCAATTAGCCGAGGCAGCGCAAGCGACCGACTCGATTGCATCGCATGCAAATGGCCAGACAATGTAATTGCGTCCACACCACATAATCGCGTCATTAAAAGTCAATTGAATTGCAGATTTCTTTAAATTTCCACATTTTTCCAGACTTCTTACCTTTTCTCTTCCACGAGCCACACAATGCCAACAAAGAGGGAAAGCGCGGTTT
Organism: Merodon equestris; assembly: GCA_958301585.1. Lineage (NCBI taxonomy): Eukaryota > Metazoa > Arthropoda > Insecta > Diptera > Syrphidae > Merodon > Merodon equestris. The sequence continues at coordinate 123,806,640 of OY284414.1, forward strand.
TTCTTCCGTCTCTCTGTTCTCTGTTCCCCGTCGAAAAGTCCAACACAATCCAACCCGAGAACTCTTGCTGTTCCCACTTCACTTCACTCCGCACTCGAAAAAAAACTCGGCAAATTCTCAAATTCGCTGTTTCCTTCCGCACGAGATTATCGCCTTCTCTCGCAATTAGCCACGAATTTTCTTTTTTTAATTTCGATTGTGTCACTGCCACACACTTTTTTTTCTCAACAACAAAGCAAAAAAACAAATTGTGAAAAAAGAAATATTTTTCTCCCCTTCTCTTCACACAAAGCGCACACACATCGATCACTCACTTCTCGCTCTTTACTTTTCCTCTGCTCAATTCATTGGCTTTACTCCATTTTCAAATGAATTATCGAAAAAAAAAAGAAAACAAAAAACAGCTTAATTGAAATTGGAAAATATTCTCAACACTTTCGAACCGCTGATTTTCACACGAAGAAAATTTCCTCCTCAGCTGCTTGATATATAATATATATTTTTTAAGGTTATGTATGTAAATTTTTGACAGCCATGCACTAGATTTCTCTCCACTTTAGGGGGAAGAATTGTATACGTTTTTTTTTTCTTGAGTTTTGATACTTTTTAGAAAGTCTCCCTGGGGACGAGAGTCGCGGATGTCAGGGGCGAGCGTGGAATCGTGGACTCACTTACAGGATGTAAGTGAATTTCGTGAGGGATTTCGACGATATTTGGTTTGTTTTCGATTATCCGTTAGGTTGACGAATTAAATATTGAAAAAAAGAGAGAAAAAATGAGAAAAAACGTAGAGCGACACGTTCACCGAACCGAACAGCCGGACTGCGTAGTTATTTTTAAAATGCCAAAATGGCTTTCCAATTGCGAGCAGATGATTCGGTTCGGATGAAAAGTGATGGAGAGACTTTGTTTATTAGCTCTATTATGGCCGCGGTGTGAGAGTAAGCGAGATGGATATGGTACGTGTTCTAGTGGTGCCAAACGGAAAGGCAGTATATAGTACAGCGGCTCGCTCCAGTGCTGACTAGGCTTCGAGAAATTAAAGTTTTATTTAAGAAACCAAACAATTATGTAAAGAGTAAAGGGCTAACCATAATAGACAGGAGCAAGCAGAAGTAAGCAGAGGGGAATGTCTTCTTACATGCAAAGCATATGATATGCCCACAATTGGAAGATACGACGTTTCGTTAAATGTTCGTTAACTGATGCAAGCAGAAGGAAGGTCTTCTTGAAAGAAGACATGACGGACGGAATTTTTGACAAGTGACATTTGAGGTTAGGAAAGAGAAAAAAGATAAAATAAATATGGAATTGTTAACAAGTTGATTTCACTTGTGTAGGACAATAAGTGTCTCTATGATAAAGCAGGAAAAACACCGAATATAAACAAATCGAATGAAATCAATTTGACAGTTCTTTTCCTTCTGCTTGCTCCTGCTTGCATCTGTTCATTGTGGGTATCTTGATTTTTCGTTGAAACAGAGGGGAGAATTTCGTTCGGATCTGACATAAGCTTCTGCTTGCTTCTGCCTATTATGGTTAGCCCTTAAGACTTATTCTTTAGAAACATGTTCAAAACCGTTCGTGTCTAAAGACTTTCAGACAAGGAACTAACTAGGTGTCTACATTTAAGTTTTCATTAAAGTGAAATAAAGTCCATTGAAATGCCTAAGAACGTACAGCTCTTTCGAGGAAGTCCATTACCTTTTGTTGCAAAAAACAACTCTTTTTTCAAATATTATATTATATAGTCATCTGGTGCCATGACTTGAGAATTTGGAGACGGAGGCATCAATACAGTGTTCTTCAGACCAAATAGTTAGGAATAAGCAAGGTCAAATCGTCAGTAGCATTATTATTGTGCTAAAGTCTCAAAATATTTCGAAATAATCGGGGCTTGTCTCCGAGGTAAATAGCGTTAGATGTTAATAGAAAACGGAGAACCTTTATATTAGATCGTACCCCTCGATCAGAATACCTCCAACTGCGTAAACGCAGGTTGCACCATCTACTAGGAGACTTTTAATTTTTTCAACGTTCGCCTGCTGTTTTTGCCTAAACTTCCACAGTTTTTTTTTTTTGGGATCTACTAACATTTGTAGTGACTTCGATAATATGCTGGGCCGCCCAAGGCCTTTGCTATCCTGAATGTCTCCACGGCTTTCTCGGAAGCCTTTGCACTCGTACTAAAAGACATGAAACTGACTTTCTTAACGCAGCAACGAAAAATTCCCGTTACTTTTTGAACACAGTACGTACATATAACCTCAATAATTTACTGAATCGTATTGTTCAACACCTCGATCGTTGCCGTTTAACCAGGTGAATACCTTTGCGAGTTCAAGTACCACAGCAGATAATAATCCAATTATGATGGAAGTCAGAAAATCAACGAGTTATATGCCGTGCTGTCAATGAGTAGAGTCAGTTCATTAAAATTGTATTTTTCGATGGGAACAATATCAGATCTGTATTCTTTTTTTATTTTTTTATTTATATTTTTTTAGAACAAACTTACCTTAAAACTAGCTACAATAACAGCTAACATAAAATACCTTACTGGCCCTACACGGACACTCTAAAGCAAACAGAAAAACTTAGGACTATGCCTTTCGGCCTTATGAGTAATGTTCGCGCTAAATAGTGGCGAAAATAATGGAAAAGAAAAATGAACCAAACGAAATGAAAACGAACAAATTAATTTCTTTATTAGCCGAGCGAAGAGAAAGGACACGTGTTTCGCAAAAGAGATTTGGTACAAAACTGATGAAGACGAAAAAAGCAAGCAAAAATACAATAGAAACAAGAGTAAGATAGCATATGGTATTAATGTAAAGGATAGGCTTACACAAGTAACTTATAATAATTAGAGGTAAATAATTATGAACAACTAAGGCTTAGAAAAATAATATTTAAAATAACTGTTGCAAAAGTAATATGTTATGAGTTTGATAGGTTTGAGGTAAATTCGAAGTTGCTGTCAATGTGGCATTGGTGGGATAAGGGGATGGTCGTGGTGCAATGGTAATCATCACCGACTGTTGCGCCGAAGGTCTATAGTTCAAGTTCGTTCATAGTCAAGAAAAATTCCTATACGGAAAAACTGGGAAAAAACTCAGTTGTGAATGAGAGATGATCAAAAAAGTGCTGACGAAGCACTAGCACTAACACTAGCAGTAGGTATATGATCACCTCAAAATTCATACTTTTTGTATGCGTTTCCAATATAAGATCTTAATTACATGGAAACAGAAAAAATTACTGTGAAGTACAACCAACGAGACAAATTCAGCCGAATCTCTCAAAAAATCTTATCTAGAACAATCACCCCATCTTCGACACAAACCAATTGCATCCCGCCCAGACTAAGAATCAGAACATTTTTTTTATATAAAAAATCTTATAGCTAACTAAATCTAACTTAACCCTACCTTAACTTAAATATATGTATATACAAAAATACATACATACATGATGAATATTTTGTATATACGTATGTATATGTATCTTTTTTTGTTTTGTTATTGTTTTGTAATTTTTTTTGTGTTTTTTATTTTTTATTTTAATGAAATCTAGAACTAACCTACACTAAACCTACGCGCCACCCTTGCATGCCTCAGCCTGACCTAACCTACCCTAACTTAGTCTAACCTATCCTATGTACATATATGCAAGCCTGCCATTGGCATGTGGCAGACTTTGCCTTAAAAAGGCTGGTCTATTAAAATAAACCACTGACGCAGTCCCTTCCAGCCACCAAAAGCATTGATGCTATCGGGCGACGTCTTCCCGACGATCTTGATGCGACACCGATCTACTAAACCCGAGACGCTCGGACTCGCGAAGCGCAACATCTCGTTCGTAGAGGAGCCGTCGCTCCACGGACTTACGAACCACGTGGAAGATAAGCGGAACCGCCAATTCATCCTGGATCAGCCCACATTTATCCAAATAGAGGAATGCCTCCGGGGGGACAAGGCCGGTAAGGCGCAAATTTCTCGTGGTACATGTAGTTGGGGTAGTAAGCTCCGGAGATCAAATTATTGACCGAAGTCATTGCTGACCTCGGATCAGCTTAATCAGAAAATTACCTGGCCCTATTGTATTGGACCTCGTTCGGGTAAAATTTCGTGTACTCAGATTCGGGAGCCCTATGTAGCCCGAGACAAGTCCTAAGACATTGCCCCTCAAACACCCGAATCCTTTCCATTAAGCTGGCTCTCACATTGAACCAGGCGGGACATCCATCTGCAACCATGGGCCTGATTAAGGCCATGTAGCAGATTACCTTCATTCTAGTATCAAGTTGGCTGCTATGAAACAGCCATCTTGTCAGAGCGAAATCGCCCCGGGCCCTTGCCAGAGCAGCATCAACATGTTTGTTAAAATATAGATACTGATCCAGCACGATCCCAAGATATCTGACTACACTTTGTCTCGCCAGTGGACGCCCGTCCGGCCCAAAGATAGAGAACCAGCGCCAATTTTTTCAATATAGTACAATATAGATTCTGATTTCTGGAAGTTGATTCTCAACTTCCAATCATCACAGATCATCTGGAGATCTTCCATCAAAATGAACAGAGTGTTAGCCCCTTCACTGGCGACGGCATTGTTTGCCATAAAATCATCATTGAACCTGGCAAAACCAAAATTCTCCGATCGCCAATGATCGATATCATTTTGAAGGTAGAAGTGATGAAGGTGGACTCTGTTTTCCAGGTCGCGGTTTAGGCGAGTGCTGTCATTCACCATATACACTTCCTGTAATACAGCTCCCACTGTCGCCACCTTCTCCTGGGGATCGATCACGAAGAAATTATCACGTTCTCGGAAGCTTCAGATCCTGAATGTCATTCTGATTGTTTCTACGAAAGATTTTAGTTATTTGCGGGAACATACTCGCGCTGTTGGATTTTACAGCCTGAATTCTGTTGATCCAATGCGAACTTACAGTATTCTGTAATTTTCCTTGATCAACTGTTCGAGATTTTTAATCAGTGACTTCAGTGTCCTGACCTCCGAGTTTTGTCTGTCGGTAAACCGCCTGTACAAGAGTTTGAATCTTGTCAGTAGTCTACTTTTTTGTCTGTGCAGTGCGTCGATTGTCGCGTTTCGGTATACGTTCGTGGTATCGTGCTGTCGTTGGCTTGGTATCGTACTGTTCATTGTCTGTTTAATAGTATCGTCCATTTGTTTGAGTAGTTTGACAGTTTTCTATTGGACGGCGGAAAGGAGGCGCTCGAAGTGAGCGTTCTCATCAGGGAACTGGCAAAGCGTGGCCAACGCGCCCTACTATTATCATAGGGGTACGTTTGGACGTACTCTGTCATTTCCGCAAATTCGTCTGGTACCGTGATCTCGGCTCTAAGTCCGCAGTGGTCACTGTCATATACGAAGGTCCGTAGACAGTTAGTAGACCATTCGTTCGTGTCAGCCAGTCTCAGTCGAGAGTCAAGCAACATGAGATCCAGGTAGGAGCCGCTCCTAGGCTACGACAGACTATCTGTTGCGAGTATCTTGAGTCTATACTCTATGTTCTGCAGAACCCACCAATGGCTTAGTAGGCTCCCCCTAGTGTTGGGAATGGTATTTCCCCAATCACTATGTTTGGCATTTAAATCGCCGGCCAGAATGTAGAAGTTTTCTACCGAGCTCTGCAATGAAAACATTGGGTTGAGGTGCTTCAGGTGCATAGGCCGCTAAAATGTACATTTTCTCTCCATTTCGAAGAGGAATGCACACAATACAGGCCTCTAGCACCTGCAACCTCCGCACTTCACCGCTATATATTACTTTATGCTTTAAATTATCTTTAATGAAGATCGCAACTCCCCCGTCACGTGTGGCGTTGGGTCGGTCTCTTCGAATTATTTTGTAAGAAATGTGCCGGATTTTGTGCTTCTGGCTTAGCTTTGTTTCGCAAACCAAAAGTACATCGGGGCTTTCGTCCTCCAACAGGTTAAAAAGTACGGTTATTCGCTCGACCTTAATCAGTGAGTTCACATTCACCGACAGGATCTTTAAGGGACTCTCCACCGGCGTACCCACTTCGATTGAAGAGGCGATCTCTCCTTGGATGGCGAGCAGGATCGAATGCAAGTCCACCGTCCACCTCGGCCTCCGGTGTCTTGGTAATAGGCACTGGAGCTTTAGGAGCAGCCACAGGCTTTTGTGTCGTCTGCCCCAGACCTGCTGCCATTTGGGCGTAGGTCATTTGAGGTCTGACGGCTGGTGTTTGTAAGCGACCTGCGGGACGTTTCTCCTCAACCTTCTGCTTACGAGTCAGGTTTGATTTTTTGATGTCTTGGAACTTAGGACATCCCCGATAGTTTGCAGGTTGTCCATGGTTCCTACACAGCACGCACTCGAGTTGCTCCCTGTCTGCGACCTTGTCTTTTGTCAGGTCGCATTCCTCGTTTTTGTGGTTCTATGCACATTTTACGCATCGTGGCTGCATTTCGCAGTTCGACGCGGCGTTCCCGAACCATTGGCAGCCGATACATTGTAAAATGTATGTATGTATGAGGGGCGCTTAACCAAATTCGATCCCTGCTTAAGTCTCCGTCTTCTTTTAATGACGTCAGGCATTAGAACGGCAGACGGAGTTGTGAAATCAGATGATCCATCTAGCTGATCATCCGACTGTGAGTCTATTACTAACGTATATGTGTATTAGAATAGCAGGAAACAGAAAAAAACAGGAAAAAAATTTTCCCCACTGGGGGATCGAACACCGAACTGTCGATTAGCGGACCGGGCACTCTACTATCGCGCTATTCTGACTAATCGGGGCACTTTGCCCAAACGCGCACTTCAAATGTTTATATAGTTGAATATTATTTATTTTATACACCACTAACTTGAAACACGACTGTTCACTATCGCGGTCTGTGATCAACTAATGCCTTTTAGTGCGTATTCAAGGCAATATAAACAGATTTATGGTATGAACAAGGACATACTAAAATACAATGGAGCCCTACAGCTTCGACTGCATGCCCATTACGTACGTTTTCCAGCATAGAGACATCGCATGAGTAGAAAAGGAATCTCTTGTTGAGGAAAAAGTTAACATTTTAGATTGGACAGCGCAAAGTCCCGACTCTGATGTTGAAGGGGAAAGCGTGGACCTAGTCCTCAAAAATAATTTTTCAAAAATGTTTGGTCAAGTCCTTTTCTATTCCTAAAAAGTCGAAACTTAGAACAAGCTACGAGGAAAAAAACAAACAACAGAAAGTTTTACTGGTCTCTACTGCTGACTGTAACAACCCTTGCCACCTCAATCAGGTTCATAAGTGCGACTAGTCCACTCAAATCACAACTTTCTATTTTTTATTCTCGAAATATGTGAGGACAGGAGTATTTTACATTCATTTTACGGTAGTTTTTTTTATTATAAAAAACAAACAGCCAGCTCAATTTTTTTACAAACCTAACCAAGTTTTCACTACGCAATCATTTATCGAATAAAATTATTCCGGAGTCAATATCATCATTTGTTCTTGAGATATGCGAGACGAAAAAAAAGTTCATACCATACGAGCGCACACACAGTTATCTTTGTATAAATGGTGGATTCGAGTTGTAGGAGCCTTGAACGGTCAACATTTTTAATTTTAACAATTTGGAAGTGGGTGGGTGGCATGCGTAAGAAGCCCTAAGGTGTATTGCCAGCTAGGTAGGTCAGAAGCCATTTTCCGCGAATAGTTTTTGAAAATATTTTTATATTTTCTTTCAAATATTTTTTTTTATATGCTAATACTCAACTAAAATATCCTGTACAGGTTTTCTTTTCAAATCCGGCACCTTACAGTCATCCGAAGGATATCCAACAGGTAGCAGGACCAGCAGCTTTTCATTCTGAGGTCTGTCCAATAGCACCCTCAAAGCTGGACCGCAATTAAGAGGCGTAGTAACCAAAGAACTCAATCCAGCCGCCTGTAGTGCACACAACAGAATCCCAGTTGCAATGGATACTGATATCTCGTTGTAATAATGCTGCTTACGGCTTCCGTCCGGCCTCTGACCGTACGTTTGCTTGAAGATCAAGATCAGATACGGTGCTTCGGTTAGGTACTCTTTAATGTGATCTGTGCGAAGTGGCTTCAGGTCCGCGGTCCACTGTCGATGCATTCGTTGACTGTAATTTAAATATTCCTCTGCTTCGACAATATTCCGAATTTGCTCCTTTACACTAGGATCGCCGATCACACAAAACGTCCATGGTTCGGTATGCGCGCCGGACGGTGCTGTGCCAGCCGCCTTCACACAATCCTGGATGACTTTGAACGGGACGGGCTTGCTGCTGAATGAACGTACACTCCGACGGTCAGTGACGATTTGATAGAACGCCTCAGCACCTCCGGGAAGTGTCCTCGAAGCCCCACGGTATGGAATGTGGTGAGACACTTCAAGAGATGGAATGTACTCCGCGTCATCGTCATCGACGTAATTAGCTGCAATTCGGGTTATTGTCAGAATACGAGTATATCTCGAGCAATAAACATAAAGCATTTGTACCTCCCACATACTCCTCGCCATCAAGTTTTTGCGTCCGCAACCTGTTACCTCTAGGTTTTAGCTTTTTCACGAATAAAGCTGTGCCGATGAGCAATAACGCCGGCAAGAGGTACTCCCAATGCTGGATGAGAAGCGATTCCTCCAGTATTTTCGCCATATCTCTACGAATCTCTGATTGAAACTAAAAATTAATTCCACAACTGATTTGCGAGTACCTACTTCCCGCCGTAATCAGTTTCAGTGAATGCGGTCAAGGCGGCGATAATTGGCGAAGCATACACCGAGATGTGGTGAATAAAAAGCACATTTATCTCGGTGCTTTTGAACCTCCTCCATACCCAAGGCACGAACCACTTGAACATTTTTGTGGAATCTCTCAATATGTGGATTCCATTTCCATTGCCTGTGAGTGGATGTATGGCATTCTGCGGGGAAAGTGTTTTATTCTTCACTGAACGAGCGACGTTCGAGCTAACAATGGGACAATCCCATTGTCTCCTATCGGCTTTGGTTACCGCCGTCTATGAGTGATTGCATGAGTGACGAGCCATCGCTTTAGTTATGCCTCGTGAAAAGGAAGAGGAGCCTTAATTAAGTGTTCTGAAGGACGACAAATTGCACTTGATTGCTTCGAGGGAAGATGAACAATGATGTTCGTAGGACATCAGCTTGATTCTTAGTCTATTTTCGTTCCTTACATAGGTGCTGACAGAGCAAAAGCAGCATTGGCACGATTTTATGTTCACAAAATAGTCGACCGAATTATTTTGATTTAAATAAACTGGCTTCTTACGGTATTTTTGTTGTTTTCTTTTCACGCGAAGCTCGAAATTATTTTTTGAACGCTTTTCATCTGTGAAGGAGATCTGTGCGTGTTTGAATACAGAGTGTGGCAGCAAGTGTTATAGGAATTATTGCATTTGAACTTTTAGACTGTTTTAAAAACCAAGGTTTCCCTAATAGAACCACGCAAAATGTACCTGAAACGATTAGGTCTGAATACGGGCCACCTTTCTGCATCATTTACAAGTCGGGAAAGAAGCTGTGGTAGCTGTGGGACGCTGCCGACACCTGGCACTACGGGGCGTATACGTAACATTTTCAATTTCTGGGGCCTGCTCCTTTACTGACCCTGTAACTAAGATTTCCCTAATGGAACCACGCAAAATGTACCTGAAACGATTAGGTCTGAATACGGGCCAGCTTCCTGCACCATGTGCAAGTCGGGAAAGAAGCTGTGGTAGCTGTGGGACGCTGCCGGCACCGGGCACTACTGGGCGTATACGTAATATTTACGTTTTTTGGTGTCTGCTCCCTTCCGGACCCTGTAGCTAAGGTCTCCCTAATGGAACCACGCAAAATGTACCTGAAACTATTAGATCTGAATACGGACCACCTACCTACATCATGTGAAAGTCGGGAAAGAAGCTGTGGTAGCTGTGGGACGCTGCCGGAACGTATACGTAATATTTTGAATTTTTAGTGCCTGCTCAACCAACGGACCCTGTAACCAAGGTTTCCCTAATGGAACCACGAAAAATGTACCTGAAACGATAAGGTCTGAATACGGGCCACCTTCCTGCACCATGTGCAAGTCGGGAAAGAAGCTGTGGTAGCTGTGGGACGCTGCCGGCACCTGGCACTACTGGGCGTATACGTAATATTTTCGTTTTTTGGTGTCTGCTCCCTTCCGGACCCTGTAGCTAAGGTCTCCCTAATGGAACCACGCAAAATGTACCTGAAACGATTAGGTCTGAATACGGGCCAGCTTCCTGCACCATGTGCAAGTCGGGAAAGAAGCTGTGGTAGCTGTGGGACGCTGCCGGCACCTGGCACTACTGGGCGTATACGTAATATTTTCGTTTTTTGGTGTCTGCTCCCTTCCGGACCCTGTAGCTAAGGTCTCCCTAATGGAACCACGCAAAATGTACCTGAAACGATTAGGTCTGAATACGGGCCAGCTTCCTGCACCATGTGCAAGTCGGGAAAGAAGCTGTGGTAGCTGTGGGACGCTGCCGGCACCTGGCACTACTGGGCGTATACGTAATATTTTCGTTTTTTGGTGTCTGCTCCCTTCCGGACCCTGTAGCTAAGGTCTCCCTAATAAAACCACGCAAAATGTACCTGAAACGATTAGGTCTGAATACGGGCCACCTTTCTGCATCATTTACAAGTCGGGAAAGAAGCTGTGGTAGCTGTGGGACGCTGCCGGCACCTGGCACTACGGGGCGTATACGTAACATTTTCAATTTCTGGGGCCTGCTCCTTTACTGACCCTGTAACTAGGGTTTCCCTAATGGAACCACGCAAAATGTACCTGAAACGATAAGGTCTGAACACGGGTCATCTTCCTGCATCATGTGCAAGTCGGGAAAAAAGCTGTGGTAGCTGTGGGACGCTGCCGGAACGTATACGTAATATTTTGAATTTTTAGTGCCTGCTCAACCAACGGACCCTGTAACCAAGGTTTCCCTAATGGAACCACGCAAAATGTACCTGAAACGATAAGGTCTGAATACGGGCCATCTTCCTGCATCATGTGCAAGTCGGGAAAGAAGCTGTGATAGCTGTGGGACGCTGCCGGCACCTGGCAGTACGGGGCGTATACGTAATATTTTCGTTTTTTGGTGTCTGCTCACTTACGGACCCTGTAGCTAAGGTTTCCCTAATGGAATCACGCAAAATGTACCTGAAACGATAAGGTCTGAATACGGGCCACCTTTCTGCATCATTTACAAGTCGGGAAAGAAGCTGTGGTAGCTGTGGGACGCTGCCGGCACCTGGCACTACGGGGCGTATACGTAATATTTTCGTTTTTTGGTGTCTGCTCCCTTCCGGACCCTGTAGCTAAGGTCTCCCTAATAAAACCACGCAAAATGTACCTGAAACGATTAGGTCTGAATACGGGCCACCTTTCTGCATCATTTACAAGTCGGGAAAGAAGCTGTGGTAGCTGTGGGACGCTGCCGGCACCTGGCACTACGGGGCGTATACGTAACATTTTCAATTTCTGGGGCCTGCTCCTTTACTGACCCTGTAACTAGGGTTTCCCTAATGGAACCACGCAAAATGTACCTGAAACGATAAGGTCTGAACACGGGTCATCTTCCTGCATCATGTGCAAGTCGGGAAAAAAGCTGTGGTAGCTGTGGGACGCTGCCGGAACGTATACGTAATATTTTGAATTTTTAGTGCCTGCTCAACCAACGGACCCTGTAACCAAGGTTTCCCTAATGGAACCACGCAAAATGTACCTGAAACGATAAGGTCTGAATACGGGCCATCTTCCTGCATCATGTGCAAGTCGGGAAAGAAGCTGTGATAGCTGTGGGACGCTGCCGGCACCTGGCAGTACGGGGCGTATACGTAATATTTTCGTTTTTTGGTGTCTGCTCACTTACGGACCCTGTAGCTAAGGTTTCCCTAATGGAATCACGCAAAATGTACCTGAAACGATGAGGTCTGAATACGGGCCGACTTCCTGCACCATGTGCAAGTCGGGAAAGAAGCTGTGGTAGCTGTGGCACGCTGCCGGCACCTGGCACTACGGGGCGTATACGTAATATTTTCGTTGTTGATGTTTGCTCCCTTACGGACCTCATGATCTAGATTTCCCTAAAAGACAATTGATTTTGGCAAAAAATCATCTTCAGAAACGAAAGACATTTTTGGTTTAACGGTTTCGTGATTAAGTACTCGTACAACTGCCGCATTTGGGGAGAGAGTCAATGCCAAGATTCTCCACAGCATCCGGGAAAACCTACGGTTTTGTGGGCAAGCGGTGGCACGAAGCCATACACCTTCCGAAAAGAGAATGTCCAGACGGTGACTGACGGGGACAAAAGCCGGCTATGATAATTAGCTTTTTGTGGTCTAAATTGGAAACATGGCTCTGAACGGCAAATGGTTCGGACTCGGGTGTCAACTGGAGTATATCCAGAAGAGGCAATGTGAAGTGGCCGCCCAGATCGTGCGGCTTAACATCTTTAGAAGGTGTTGAATGTGGTTTGATTCGCAATAAGTCTTTATGTCTATCTCACACATAAACCTTTTTGTTCAATTTGAAAAGGTCCTTATAAAACAGGAGGAGGAACAGTCTAAGTGCCGTGTAGTGGTTTCTGATACCATCTGGATGGATACACGTTTCAAAATCAAAACTCGTAAACAAAGTCCAAAAATGCAATCACCTCCAGCAGTCTGGTCAACCGGTTGCTTTATCTTTATTGATTGATGACCATGAATCTCGCAAACTCGATTAATCGCTTTGTATTCCACCTTATGCCGTCATTAAAACAAAATTTCCGGTTTTAGTCACCCTCCAAGCAGATGACACGATTGCAGAGACATGCAAGAGGAGCACAGTCTGACTCATTACTCGAACACTCACTTGGCATCTCGTCGGTATCGGCTTTGTTTACTATGAGAACCCAGTTGGCCGGCCTCGCTAGCAAGCGTCTAATTGCCTGCAAAATCGCTAATGAACTGCATATCTGGAGAAGCAAACACATTCTCGCCACTTCCACCGCTGTTATTCGAATGTTTTACAAGAAAAATAAAACTGAATGAAACCCAATCGCATCCGTTCTATCGATTTCTTGAGAACACCATTTAACCGTCGGATTCCTTTCCCCTAATTCTGATTCACGCTACGAATCGAGGGAACAGACTGAAAGAAAGATTAAATAAAAATGGCAAAGCCAGCAAAAACAAAACACACACATTCCAAACCCAACAAGGAGCCGCATTACCATAACACAATAGCCACCACCAGGGAGGCTCGTGTCAACCCGACCTTCCCCGGCTGCACCACTAGCAAACAGCAACCAGCTGACAGTTGGCACAGAAAATCTATATTTACTCGAACATCCGAATGTCGCTTTAATATCTATTATACCCGCACGAGTACTAAGTACCCGTAGCTAGAGATACAGATATAGACACAGCTGCCAAGGGAGAAGTGAAATAGACTAGCCTAGTTCTTGTTCGCGGTTCTCGGGACGGGACTGATGATGAACGTGTCATTGGGCTTGCGGCTGCCACGTCTCCGACGCTCTCAATGGGGAAATGCTAATGAATACGAGCTGAACCAGTTCGACAGGTGCTTCGAGTGATAATTGAATCTAATCCGATATGACACCTATCGCTCCGCGGGCATGGCATTCGCAGACGGAAACGTCTCAATCCGTCATTCGACGATTAATAGTTGTGAATTGGTTTTGTAAATGATAAGACAAAAACAGAATTTGAGAAAAAAACAAAAAAAACGTCACATCGAAACGACTAGTCGCTTTGCCAAACGATGGCAGTGTCAAGGTTCTCTCTTGGCCAAAAGCATTTGGCGAAAACGAGGAACGACGTCGTCGATGAAGACACGAACGACGGGGGAAAGCTCTTTTCGCAGTCCATCGACATTGCTGCATCTGCAAAATCGCGCACGCCACAACAAAGGAGTAAGTGCGACTGTGTTACTCGTGCTTGAGCAATTCGCTTTGTCGGTATTTCGCCGCAACGCTTTGTTACTGTTGTATGGTGCTTCTTGGTTCTTCTTCAAGTTCCTTTGATTCGCTGTGGAGCGCCGTACAAAGGGAAGCATACAACAATACACCTGCTGCTGTTGCTGCATTATAAGCTCTTGCCTCACGCTCGCTCTCTTTCTCGCATTCTCTCCGTTGCCTTATCGTCCCATTGGCGCTTTGATTCTACCTCTCCCCCATGTGTGTGCACTTGCTCGCCAAATTGACTCGATTGTCGGCTCCCCAGGCTTTCGGTTAACTAGTGTGCTTTACCCAACGAGCGTTCGCTACTCTTTGCTCCATCCATATGCTCGTTGTCGCTGCTGGCACAGTATGGCACAGGCGTTCGGGCGAGGCGGAGAATCTTAGCATAAAGTGACCAAGTGAAGGTTATGTACATACTTGTCACTATCGCCGCGTATACTTTAGCGAATTCGTTTCATCTTCTTTTCTGTTCCAATCGTGCTCGATAAATTTTTTCCTTCCCCTCGTGTTCACAGTGAAATCAAAATCGAAATTAATCGCAAAACGTCAAAATTCCTCGTCTTCTCATTCGGAAGTTAATTTTAATTCAGAAAATCCGTAGGCAGCCTGCATGAAAAAGGACTTTTCTGTGTGAATTTTTTTTTCATTCGTTGTTGACACCGAATTCGCCGCGAAGAGGCGTGTTGAATAAAACAAAAAGGCAGTGTTAGTGTGCGCGGTGACAGTAGAATTTGACGTTTCGATAATTACTCATTTTCGCAACGTGTACATGTACAACGGAGGACAACGTCCATACATAGAACGAATGCAAATCATTGCAAGGAAGATGGATGAGGTTTTTTCGCTTCACTCGGAAAAACTCGATGTGTTCGATGGTGAGTGTTGAATTCGAGTGACTCCGATTCGGTCGGCATTATTTGGCACCTGTCAAGTTTAACTGTTTTAAAAATACTCTCCTTTCGATGGTGTCGGTTTCGTTGTTTTTGAATTAACTCGCCGTAAAAAGCACAACAAGTATTGTACACCGCCCGTCACCATATATATGTATGTATGTATGACTGTGGGCTTGAGTGGAATGATGAAGAACTTAGGAATACCGTACAATGGTGAAGTGACAGTTGCTCGGGCAATTAAAATCGCTTCTGGCGCATTAGTGGCGTAAGAGCGAGGCATTATTCCATTATGTCAACGACCTTTACCTCAGTAAAAAACTTAATGGATTTTCTAATCTCAAGGGAGGAAAAGCATTCTTACAAGCGTAACTTGGAACGAGGAGCATGAAATGACAGTTTATGTAATTTTCCGCTCACCATCCACTCGTTACCCTTGCGAAAAATAAAAATAAACCCCTTGCGAGGGGCGGTGTTGTAAATCGTTGATGGTCGCCCGTACGACCCTGTGTTTGTTTATCAGCGGAATGCACAGCCTGTAAATGGTAGCTGGAGATTAGCTAGTTTGTTGAGGATGGCCGTAATTGGCGGCGTGAATGGAGCACTTATTTCCCCACTATGTAGTGAAATTAGTCACTGGAGAGGCTATTGTTCAGTTACACCTGCTTCCAATCTCTCTTTCTTAT
Source organism: Merodon equestris (assembly GCA_958301585.1). Taxonomy (NCBI): domain Eukaryota; kingdom Metazoa; phylum Arthropoda; class Insecta; order Diptera; family Syrphidae; genus Merodon; species Merodon equestris. The sequence continues at coordinate 123,822,237 of OY284414.1, forward strand.
CGGTCCCGCCAACTATTAGATTTCTCCCTTATCACCTGAGGTATTAGTTGTGCCTACATTTGTGGAAGACTATACTGGCTGTACACGTTTCGGTAGAGTGTGATTCTGAGACGCATGACACGATTGTTGGTAAAGTAACAGACATCCATAATTACTCGTACTTTATCGCGGCATCACTTCAATCATTTGTAAACACATCGCGATATGCAGGCATATGGAAGTGATATAACAACTGTGTTTGAGAGTCAGCTTAAGTAATAATAGGTCAGGCAATTAGTTGATTATTCTCACAAGGTCTTCAAGCTGTGTTCCGAGATTCTTCTTTTTTTTTTCTAATTAGTCCTTAGGTCGTAGACATTCTTGATAATTGATTTTATTGTCTGCCGTCGGGTTCTTGCTTGCTTAGTAACATTTTCAAAAGATTCTAACACGTTTGATGATATTCAGAACCCAAAACGACGCAGCTTATGGCCTCTCACATTGCCATCGCGGCATATTGGATAGTGAACACCCTGTAGTAATGGCAATGGCAATATTGCCACAATAGTTCCCATTTATTTGGATGGCGATGAATTTAGTTTGGGTGCACTCCACCTTTTCATAAATTGTACGAAAAGGGGGTTTCGTAAATTGTTGTTGTCAATATCATCGTCATTGCCATTGCCATTGCCATTGCCATTGCCATCTCTATTGCTATTGCCTTGTATCCCGTGGACATGAAGCGTAAAAAATTTGACAGCAATAACAAAACTAGTCAAGCCTCAACCTCGTTTACACTGTACTATACAAAAGTCTACACAAATCTCCTTGCCTTAACAAGGCGAAGAAGACGTACATTCCCTCTTTCTCTTCAAATCTGTGCTCATCAGGTACGTTCAACAAAATTTTGATTTTTTACACAGATAGTTCCGAATGATATGGTTCATTTCTATTCGATCACCTTAAAAAAATAAAGAACTTAGTCATCGACGACGAGTGAAAGTTTGGTATGGTTTTTGGGCTGGTGGCGTCACTGCGCCAATTTATTTATTTTTTTGATACAGCGTTAGCGAAAGATGTGTGCCGATTTTTTTGCACCTGAATTGGTGCTATAGAAGTGGGCGACGTTCACTGTCAGCAAAATGTGGCCACTTGCAACACATCTCATGAGACAGTGGCTCTATTTTCTTGGGTTGTACCACAAGAAATGTCCGACTTTAAAAATTTAGAAACCAATATTATTTTTCCGTACATTTTTACTCAATCAAAATAGGATCCCTTGGCATCTATGACATTCTTCCATCGTGATACAAGGTCGAATATTCCTTTTTCGTAGAAGTGCTGACTTTTTGAGGCCTCTTATAACCTTCCCTCGGTTCCGGAAGACCTTCTGCCGGAAATATTTATCCAGATTGCGAAAAAGATATTTAAATATTTGACAATATACGAGGGGCGATCAAAAAGTAACGATAAACGGGTATTATTGCAGGGTCTAATTACTTGAAATCTATTGTTTTCACTCACGTATACCCTCACTAGTAGCGAGCAAAAAATCATATAAATAGTTCACCTTTTTTGGAAGATGCATTCATTTAAACACGAGCAGTCGAAGAGATCACATCAAAATCACCTCTGCCTGAAAAAAAATGTCTACGAAAGAAATTCACACTGACTTAGTGGAAACATTGGCGGACTCTGCTCCTCCATATGCCACAGTTGCAAGGTGGAGTAAGGAGTTCAAACTGGGCAGAACGTCGACTGAAGACGAACATCGCTCCGGGCGTCCATCCACACCCCGCACCGAAGATAATATCAAAAAAATCGAAGACATCGTGCTAGATGACCGACGAGTGACATTTAGTTAAGATCACAGCTCTCATTTGGAAGCATTCAAAGTATCCTGACAGATGATTTGAACATCAAGAACGTCTCCGCAAGATGGGTCCCAAGAATGTTGATCGACGAACAAGAAAAAGAAGCGACTTCGCATTTCAAGAGCGAATCTTGAAAAATATCAAAAGGATTCGGCGGCTTTTTGCACTCGTTTTGTAACGATGGACGAAACCTGGGTACACCACTCCGACCCCGAGACTAAACAACAGTCTCTATGGCCTGGAAAAGACCTTCTTCACCGACCCCTAAGAAGTTCAAGGTTTCATGCTCGGCATGCAAGATTATGGCGTCTGTTTTTTGGGATGCCGAGGGAATTATCATAATTGATTATTTGTAGAAGGGAGCTAGTATTATAGGCTCCTACTATGTAGAACAAATAAGAAAGTTGCGGGAAGCCATTAAGGAAAAAAGGCGGGGCAAACAAAGCTCAAGTTGCGTTGGATGCCATAAGGGAAGCGGGCTTCGAATTGGTTGAACACCCTACCTATTCTCCAGACCTAGTCCCCAGCGACTATCTCTTTCTTCGCCTCAAGGAGCACACCAGAGGCCAGACATTTTCCGATGATAGCTGCCGTACAAGCGTTTTTCGAGGAGTAAGATAAAGATTTTTTTTTAAATGGAATACAAGCTTTAGAGAAGAGATGGACTAAATGTATAAACTTATTAGGAGATTATGTAGAAAAGTAAATTTAATTTGAAAGAATAAATGTTGTATTATACATTGATTATCATTACTTTTTGATCGCCCCTCTAACAATATTTGATAGCCTTTATCGTTTCTCCTGGTTAGAACAATGATGATTGGATTGGTCCTTTCGCTGTCCACCAAATTGTCACCATAACCTTCTTTTGATGAAGATCGGGCTTGGTGAGTATCGTTTTTCGTCTGCATCCAACCACTTTTCATCACAGGTAACTATCCGGTTCACTTCCAGACGGCGCAGTTTTTGGGAATTGTTGTGTTCATGGTGTAGCCACTTATTGAGTTTACTAACCTTTCCTTTGAGAGAAAGTTGTCAACTTCTTGCTTTGTGCAATCTCCCGCACCGATTTCGTTGGGTCCGCATCCATCATTGCTCATTAAACATCGTCGTCAACTAAGATTTCCGACTTCCCACGTCGATTTCACGAGGCTGAAACCTCCTGAACGGAACTTTCTAAACCAACGTCGTATAATCCGTTCGTTTACCGCTACATCCTCATATGCGTCATTAATATTTTTCATTGCCAATAACGCTTGACAACCCTACAATTCTCACACGTCGAGCATACGCACCACTTTACTTTATAAAAAAATAAAATTAAAAATTTTAAGTAACCCCCGACACAATAAAATTTTTCTCTTGGCCTTTTGACTTCATTAGAAAAACCTATTTATATTTTTATTTTTTGTTTGTATATTGCAGCTGTCTAGTTCACTTATATGTCAAATATGATTGAGGTACGATGCCATTTGCAAAAATTATAACATCTTCCGATAGGGTGATTCATTTTGCGCCACCTAAAAGAGCTGATGGCCTTGAAACGCATGAACAGATCTTCATAAAATGTAGCTAAGAACCATTTCGACCACGTTAGCTTTCAAACAAAAAAAATCATCAAAATCGATCCATTCGTTCAGGAGCTACGATGCCACAGACAGACACACAGACACATAAAACTTATAATACCCCTCTTTTAGCGTCGGGAGTTAAAAAAGGAAATTTAACGTTCTGACACAGCTGTTCACTCGAGAACTTCTTAATTCTGACTGAGCGAAAATCGGACATTTAATGTGATACAGCCCAATATTCCTTTTTTAAACTGAGGCTTTTATTGAGGGGCTATAGTTCGGGGTGGCCTCAACCAAAAAGCACCTTTTCTAGTAGCTCTAGCTCATATCCTACTTTGTGGCCCTTCATTCGTAAATAAAAATAAAAATCGATCGGCCCTCTCCACCCCTCGCGAAGGTAAAGGAAAAGTGCTCTTTCGTCTGAAATCAAATGCACCCTGCTCGTCCTTTCTTACGCGTTCCTTCACAAGCCGCTGTTTGTTCACCCTCGGTCATAGGCCTCATAAGGTATTTTCTGTGTAGGCCTCTCTTACATCTGTTTGAATCTTTGGTGGCAGAGAATACCGACTTATCGGACTTAAGCCTGTCTGGATATAACTTGGCGCCATAATTCTTTTAACATCGTGGTCCCGCCATTTCCTTCCACACGCGGTCAACAAAACTACGAGTCCGATCCGGCTGAAATGTCGACAGTAGCCGCCTACTAGAATGTACTACACGATAGTAAGTTGCTCTTCCGATACTGGCGCCATCTGGCGGTGAGGCTAAGTACTTATCGGAACCCCCTAGTAGCATACCAACTTCAACCAATTCATTTCTGGAATTTGATTTCATTTAATTCACTACTGTTTTATTTAAAGAAGCTCAAGCCTGTTTTACTCGCAATGAAATCGCTATTGGCCGCTATTAAATGACCCGGCACGAATACCTGATCATTCAGATAACATATTGGACTTTTTCCTCATCACTCATCCTAACAATATTTTTGAGATGCTGTCACCTCTAGGCTTATCAGACCACTGTGTCGGTATCGGCCAATCTCTCGTACTCTCTCAACTCAACTCAGAAACGAATGGTATGCTGAACGAGAACCTTTCTAAAGAATTTTAACTGGCCACTGTGCCTTCTCGATAGTGACGCAGATGCCAATTCTGACGCTATCTCTAATATTATTTTGCTGGTCATAAGATCCTTCATTTCTCATAAAGTGAAGAGTATCAAATCCGAAGCAAATTAGTGATACGGCTATTAGCTTAATAGAGCTGAGTAATCGGCGTAAAGAGCTAACTCCTCTGAGTTTACTAATTTGAAACAAGTTAGAAATGACTGTAATGTCCCAGCTCGCAGCTCTTTAGACAATGCCAATGTACTTGCTACACATTTTATAGCCAGCTCAACTCTTCCTGATTGCACTTTGCCTCCGTATTCCCTCTTGAGATGTTCTTCCATTCTGGCAAAACCACTTTGTAAGTTTTTCATCGATTCGATACTGCTGATCCCGACTAAAGGAAAGCATTTGTCTATCCTGTGCCTAAAAGAGCGAATCTTTGTCTCCCTCCACCTATCGACGTCCCTTTCCCCCAGCCATTCAATTCGTTTTGGTTATTTTCAAGTCTGATATTCACCACATACATGCTGTTGTCCCCCAGGGCTCTGTTTTGACACCAACACTCTTTCTTATTTTAATAAATGATCTCTTGCCTACTTCTTCTATTGTAGTCAAATCCGCTCCTTCGCTGATGACGGTACTCTCAGTTGTTCATACTCATTCCAAGACTCACGTCTCTGATCTTCGTTTTTTAGCCAAACCAACACGAATATGGAATGCTTTTCCCAGCCCTATAATTCCCACACATCGATTCTACCATTCCCTTTCTCCCTCTATACCTTCAAAACGTGCTGTGTCTTAACAATGAACACGTAATCCTTTTATTATAAAAAAGAAAGGTCATTCTTCGCTGCGTCTGGTCGGACGTGTCCATTTTTCTTTCTTCATGACAGCATATATTTGGTTTTTCCTTCATTAAGCCTCGCTAAACAGATTTAGCTGCTCTCAAACGTTAGATTGACGTCTCATTGTGTTCATTCAGTTGGCTCATCTGCGAGTTTTCGGACTTGATATAACTAGATCACTTCAAATCTCATACTCTGTGTGTGCATTTCCAAAATAACACCTTAACGACATGGAAACAAAAAAAAAAACTGTGAACCACAATCAACTCGAGCAATTCAGTCGAATCTCTCGAATCCTGTCTAAGATAACCACCCCCGGACAATAGTGAACGAATATCTTCGACACAAACCATATGCACCTCATCCAGGTTGTGTGACATGATGTCTGAGTACCTTTTTTAAAATCGAAAGCCTCACTTAAATCTTTATTGAGTAGCGGGAATTCTTGTCATCCTATGAAGCCTGGCGAGTATGACAGGAATGTTAAAACATGACATGGCTATGTCATGTCGCCTCCACTGACATTGTGGTGGTGTGTCGACTTGGTACTCGTGGAACACCGCTCAAAACCTCTTGTAGTGCGAGTATTTGATCTATCGGGGATTTTTCTTGCCTTAATCCACCTTGATATGAACCTATCAACTTGTTCGCGAATAGCAACGGACGTCACCAACGGATTAACGATCACACAGTAAGGCAGAGAAGATCTCTTATGCAATGCCAAAGAGGGAGGTGAAACAATTATAGGAAAAATAGATGGTGTCTGTCAAATATGCTTAAGTCAATAAATTTTCACATATTTTCAATATAGCTTATGCCATCGATTTCAATGCCGCATTCCTACGTACGTATCACTGTTAAGGTCGCTCTTTGGGTTGCATAACATCGAATCCCGACAGTACAAAGTCGTTGGATATTTATTTCACAGTGTTGTTCCTCTCTGGTTCTCTATATACATATATTAATAACCTCTTTCGAAGTCGGCAGTAAAAATGAATCTTGACCAACCTAGGTACTTGAAAGAGGTAAGCTTGAAGCTTCTGAGCTGATCTAATTTTAAGTCGCCCGCTCATAGATTGTAAATTAGTACGTAAATTAGACGTGGCATATTAAATATTTTAATTTCCTCTTCCCTTTAAAAAATGATTTCAATGTCATAACTGTAAAACTTTGGACTTTGCCACCCATTAGCACTTATCTATTTTATAGCCGATTAAAAGCGAAATTGTGAGACCAATCGTAGTCTAACGAGGGATACTCCAAGTTGTTGATCATATATGAACTATAAAATCTAGCGCTAGTAGATTATTCAAAACCTGGACAAGACTTCATCTAATTTATGGTAAAAGAAATGCGTTTTCATTGCTTCGTCAGAGTAAAGTAATCTCCGTCGTTGAATTGCTCACGTTCCCCACAAATTAATGCTTTATTAAGTGAGATTATTTTCTAAGAGACATTCGTCCAAGCCGTCATAGAAAAATTAACATTTGATTGATGCGTTTCGCATGACTTCATGGGGTGTTGTGGCTTATCTTCTGGTTAGAGCTAAAAGGGGCCACACTCAGATAAGCAAATAAGATCGTTATACGTTTCATTTGTATTCCACTTATATTGAACTGATTACCAAACAGATTATGTCAACAAAAACGAATGAATTGTTTCTAACTGATAGTGAAACAAAGACCGGCGAGCTCATGGAGTACTTTAAGGTGTTTACCCTTACCAGTTCACATGAATTAGGCATTAATATGCTACGAACTCAGAGACAATAAATTGAAAATAGTTGAAATTCTATGCAAAGTTAGCTGATCTTTTTGAAGTCCAAAAAGCCTGTCTTGAACTCAGAAAAAAGAAAACAAATTTTTGAGACCCTGGATGGTGACATTCTCAAGCGGCGTGAAATTAGCCCGGTTACGTCGCCGAAATCTGCGAATGGAGGCACCTATCCTTAAATCCAACAAGTGTTCACTGACTGCCACAAGATATTATGGCTCTATCAACTCCGCTTTCAAGAGAGATAAGTCAATTAAAGGCTGGAGGACTATACAGCGTTTACGCGAAAGTAAGTGGAATTCGAAATCTCCACATTGTAGCTAATTTCGCGTAAACATCTTGACCTACACCCTTAAAAGATAATTAAGTCAATAACTGAATTGTCTTGATCATGTGAATAGCCGGAACTGCAAAAGTTTGAAGAAATTTCTGAACTTCACAATATGAAAAATCATCTTCAGTTCATTTATGGCTTAACGGCCTTATCAATAAGCAAAATAAGCAACAGACCCACTTCTTCAATCGTCCACAATATGTGATCGTGGACCGTATTTTTTCGTCGATAAAAGCAAATTCTATGTTAGGGCCAATGAAGTTCAAGATCTTGCCATGATGGAAGACTTTTTTCGCTAGAGTTGGATTGACTTGACATCAGTTGCATGTGGTTCAACAACATGGTGCCATACCTATATACCAAACAACTGGTCAATCAATTGACCTCAGGAGAAAGTCTGTTCGAAGAGCCATCTAGCTCATGCGAATTAACGCCGTTGAATCACTTTTGGAACAGTGTCCAAGACTCCGATAGGTAATCGAAAAGATTTATAATGCCCTCATGAACAAACACTCTATTAATATCCTTAAATATAATAGAGGCGATATCAGAAGACTACTCAGCTACTTTTCGGGACACCGTAGTCTGAGATAACATCTTAACAAAATTAACCCCTCGTCTGAAACCGAGTGTCGACTCTGTCTAAAGGAAGAGGAAACGGCAGAGCACATACTATGTGAATGTGCTGCCTTCTGCCATTTTAGAAAGCGTTTCCTCCTCTGAGAAATTATGACTCATGAGAGGATCAGCTCAGCTCCTGCGAAGGACATCCTCAACTTTATTAAGAACGTAGAGAAACTCCTCGTCTAATTGGCTAGCAGGCACAATAGACCTACACTGGTCGCAGTGTCCCATATTTTTTTTCTTGGAGGCTGTTGGAGCACTCAGAAACAAATACTGGTCCATTGTACTACCAGACAGACACCTGGTCTTTATTGTATTTTCCCCGTTGTCCGGTGAGTGTGAAAAGTGAGGAGAGGCTTCAGTAATGTAGAGCTAAGAGATTCGGAACATACCACGTCGGCCCCAAGGGTGCGCTACCGTGCGCGAGCGAAGGCGGGACAGTCGCAGAGGAAGTGTTCTGCTGTGTCATCCTCCTCGCAACATGCAGCACAGGTAGGCTTCTCACTGATGCCAAGCACGTAGAGATGATTGGCAAGAGTATAATGGCCCGTAATGACGACCGTAAGCCTTCTGCAATCATTTCTCCTTAAGGATAAGAAAAATTTTGCGGACTTGTTGCAGACATCAGGGCGTACGCGCTTAGTCATCCTGCATTCTGGATCTTCCCTCCATCTACGACTGTGTGCATTAAAGACCCAGTCGTTGATGTCAGATTTGACCGTGGAAGCAGGTAGACATTTCCCAGATTTAGTCTTCCCACTTCGTTCAAAAAGGTCTTGAATTCATGCACTAATTTGGAGTTGGATAGAGGGTTGGACACAGCTTGGAGTGAAGCTTGGCTGTCACTGCAGATGCATATACTTTTTCCCTTCCACCTGTGCTTCACAACATAGTGCATGGCCATTAGGATTGCGTAAATCTCCGATTGAATGACAGACGCATATTTTCCTAACGAGAGGTGCAGTCGAATGTCTTCGCGCTCAAAGAGAACTCCAGCGCCGGACTCCTGCTCAGTCCTGGAGCCATCTGTGAAAATGCGAAGACACTCCATTCCAGGTTCAGTGTCTGGCCAAAGCCAGTCCTGACGCCATGGAAATGTGACTGTGAAATTACAGCGCAGTAGGTTGGCAGGTGTCATCGCGTCAGAAGGCATATCCATGAGACAGGGATCGTAGGATATTTCTCCCGCAAGTACACTTTCACTCCAATGCGGGTCGTATCAAAAACCATTTCTCTTTAGGCGAGACATGGCTTTCGGTGCCCAACCTCTGATATACATGTGAAGGGGTGGAAGATTCATCATAGCATCTAGAGTAGCTCCCGGTGTGCTGGGGAAAGCCCCCGTTCAGCTGAGACAGACCACTCTTTTGAGTTTGGTGAGTAAAGCCACAGCGTGTTTGCGTGTTAACCTGCTCCACCAAACAACCGATGCATATGAGATTATCGGCGTAAATCCAGAGGACCTTTTTCGGCGATAAGCTCCATGTTTTGCCAAAAAGCTGACAGCGCTTTGGTGGTTTTGGACTCAACATGAGGTACTTAGCTTCCTTGGATATCGCAAAGGGAATGCCAGTATTTTTTCTCCTTCTCGTGAAGAGAACGACATCAGTCTTAAGAGGATTAACCGACAGCCTATTACTCGTGCACCAGTCCTCGATCACATCTATCGCCGCCTGCACCTGAGACAGACAGTCGCTAAACATAAGCCGACAGAGAGAACAGCAACATCATCCGCATAAGCTTGGCATAGATTCCAGAGGCATTGAGAGCATCGAGCAGTTGACCACCATGCACCATAACAGCGGAGACAAGACACCACCTTGCGGGCAGCCCCTGTTTACTCCAGACTTGACACATTGTTCGAGGCCTGCATCAGCGATCAATCTCCTGTGCACAAGCATTGCTTTGATCCACAAAACCAGTGCTTCATCTAAGAAAGTAGCTTTATCAAAAGCTCCCTCAATGTCGACCTAAATGCTTAGTACGTGCTCTTTCCTTTCGAGAGCGCATTCAATTGTCCCAACTAGGTTTTGAAGCGCAGTCTCGCAGGATTTTCTGCGCTGATAAGCATGTTGTATGCCCGAGAGAGGATGCGTTCGAAGGGCAACTTTGCGCACGTGTAACTCTACCAATCTCTCCATGCTTTTCAGCAAGAAGGATGTTAGACTGATTGGTGTAAAACCCTTGGCGAGTGAGTAATTGTTTCCCTATTTTGGGACCACTTTTACCGCGCGCCAAGGAATAGAAATGTAGGCAAGTGCCAGGCTAGCAGTGGAAATTCTTTCCAGAGAAGGAAGCAGCTGTCTAATACCTTTTTGCAGCATAACAGGGTATATCCCATTAGTGCCCAGCGACTTGAAGCCATCAAAAGATGCCACAGCAAATTCAATGGTCTCAGTAGTTGCCAAGCGTGACGCAAGGGCGCAAGGACTTATAGGAATCATTGTTCGATTTACAAATAAGCTTCTTATATTCCTTCTGCTTCGATCGATATTTATTCCAGTCATCCTCCGAGTCCGATTTAAGCGACTTATTCAGGAGATTTCTGGCTTCCCTGCGAAGACATTGGAGCTCAGCGTTCCACCAGGGAACCGGCTTCCTGGTGGGAGGTTTTTTGACAAGACATGCGAGTTCGAAACAGTTGGTGATGGCGCTGCTCAGGTTATGAACGGCATCCTCCACCATGCAGTGTCCCATGCTATTTCTATTGACATCTATTTTTGTTCGAAGTTTTTTAGTTTTGGAACGAAATTGGTCTCATGTTCTGGCCGACTTTTCTGATTTTTACTTCTATCATTCATCATCACCTTCGATTGCGATTCACACTTCTTATTGGCTGTTGATGTGCCGAGACGTCTTGGACTCTAGTCCTGTTCATAGTCTTATAGTCCTCAGATAAGGTTTCCATTATCAAATTAATCATTAAAATAGAACTACGAAAAAATCGCATAAATCGGACCAGTAAGATTGGCGAGTAAAAAAATCTTAAAGCTTTTCGAGCATACATCGTATGTCCTATCAGGTCTTCGTATCCCTTTCTGCTCCGATTATGCCCTGCATCTTTCATCATGGCATTTCAATTGGTAGCGAAGTACCTTCTGGGTTGTAGTCCCATATCACCCTGTCATTTTTTGATCATGGGAAGACTCTTCCCACGTCGTTTAGTGATTTTTTTTTTTTCAATTCCACTTTTTTCAATATTTTTAACGACTAATGCTGATTTCCACTAAAAGAGTTTTTATTTATCGCTGAGCTCATGTGAAAAAACGAGAAAACGAAAAGTTCTAGCAAATCCCCAGAGATGACGCACCCGGAACTTGCTCACCTCAAACCATCCATCTTTTAAGTTTTACCGAGATTACTTGAAGCTCCTACTGATAAGGATATGGGCCAAGGAAATATTCTATGTAACATGTTTTGACAGATTACTTCACATCATATTCCACTTTGATGTCCACTAGAACAAAGAGCATATGAGTTTCCTAAAAATAAATGGAACAAGCAGATGAAAATAATCTGTACTCTCAGTGCTCGGCTTTTCAATTTCTGTTTTCCTTTTGGCTATCCCTACTTTCATAAACAAAAAAACAATTGAAACGGTGCTGAAAGAATATTTTGAACTTTATCGCTTTATGGATTACAAAATTACTGAACATTAAATGAGCACATTGAATGGTCATGAATCTTTTTGAACATACATACCTCCCTCATGTGGCCTCTAATGTGATCCAACGCATATTATTTGATGGAAGAATAATATACAATTTCGTACAATATGTTTGGCAAAAGGGGGTTCGGTTGTGACACCAAGATCGAGGCACTTCGTGATGCCCATTAGGAATGGATTATTCTATCAGGATAGTTTGTCAAACTGAGAGGTTAGTCAATTATGAATAATATATTTAATTCCCATCCATTATCGTTCATTAGATATCTTATCTGTGTCGCGTCTGAGTGATTAGCGTGCAAATATTATCGAGTGCCGATACGAAACGGGGAATTCTTGATTGGTAAGCCTTTTTTTTGGAAAGTTCCAAATTTAGCTGTCCGTGGGTCGCAGCAATAAAGCTTCTGGGTTTAATTAAGTTTTATTTAAATGTCAAATGCCTTTAGCTTATCGCTATCAACTACTTTACGTGATCTATACGGAGGAGTTGGGGTTTTTTGTCAAAATGATAAATGAAATAAGTCTTTCCAGGCCACTGATAACTTTTTTTAAAGGTAAGGTATTAAAGTCTCTTAGAAAGGATGACAAATAACAGCTAGCAAACTATATTTGACTGCTGACTCATTGATGAAGTTCCTTATAAGTGCGATTGTGAATCACGATACATCAAATTTTTCACCAAGCTGTTTCATACCGGTTTGAAAAATGACTCCATCCAGCTGAAAACACATCCGTGAATGGTATGCACAATCTTGTCGAAGCCGAAGTATAAAAAAACTCGTAAACGTTTAAAGTTGTAGTGGAAACAAAACTGCCACCGAACCATTACCTCTAGTTACGATAAGTACATATCGTGATACGCCTCCGACTTTTGCGACACTGACTAACTAACCAACGTCAATTTTAAAATCCTAACTCTGCGGTGAGACACTCTGAATTCAGGATTTCCTTTTTCATTTGTCTAGTAAGAGTTTCTCCTAAAATTCGCCACTCGTGTTGACAATAAGTTCTTTCACTTTCGGGTTAAATTTAAATCGCACGCAAATTAAGACCAAAATTCTGGTTCTACATATACTGTAACGCCGGCAGTAAAGAGATGTAGATGTGACGAAAATCGTCACAGGCCTTCGAACAGCATTTTTTTGCAAGACAGGAGCGGGATTAATTAGAACACCAGAACGCCTAGGAATTTGAAACTGATAGCTATCAAGTGTCTCAATAGATGGTGCTAGTGGTAGATCAAAAACGTCATCATCAAAGAACGTGTCGCAAATGGTTTCGATTTGATTTGACGCCCCCATAGGGGCACTTTATTAGCTTAATGCAAGCCTTAACAAAAAACTATAACTTATTAACTATGTGGCGGCGGGGAGACGATTAAGGAGAGTGAGAAGGGTTGTGGTATAGGGCAATTCTAAGGCTGGACTTATTAAGGTGAAGGTCGAAAAGATTGGTGTTCGCTTTGCGAAGCATTCTGGGCATTGGTTCATGGTAGCCATAATTTGTGCGGTGAGTGCTTATACGGAAAAGGGGTGTGGACCGAAGGTTACGCGGGTTGGTGTTAAGGGGAATCATGTGCAATAATGAAGGGCTGTCAATGTTACCACTGAGAAGGTCATGGATAAATAGAATGTCTGCAACATCTTTAAGGGGTTGGAGGTTGATTAATTTTAAGCGATCCGTATAAGGTGGTAAATTAAGGGGGTCGGCCCAGGGAAGGCCACGAAGGGCAAAACGGATAAACCTGCGTTGAATGGATTCAATACGCGTAGTATGGGATTCATAAGAGGGGGACCAGACTTGGCTAGCATATTCGAGAAGGGGCCTCACGAAAGTGATGTATAATGATTTCGTAACGTAAGGATTCGAGAATTCTTTGGACCAACGTTTCACGAAACCGAGGGCAGAGTTAGCACGTTTGATAATGTTGTCGATATGGAGGCGAAAATTGGGTTCACAGTCACAAATAACCCCTAGATCAACCAAGAAGTTGACAGGGGGAACGGTTTCATTACGAATAATGTAGGTTCTGGGTGGTGAGGAAGAGCGCTTACGGGAGTAAGTGATGGTTTGGCATTTACTGATATTGAGCTCGAGATGGTTTTTTTGATACCAAGTAGTGAACCTGTTAAGGTCCAATTGGAGAGAGCAGGAGTCGACAGGGGAAGATATGTGTTTAAATATTTTCATATCATCAGCATATATGGAGAGCTGAGAGTTCAGAATAACGCTGTCGACATCATTAATGGTTAGAATAAATATCAGTGGGCCGAGATGACTACCTTGCGGGACACCGGAGGTAGCGTTAATTGGATCAGAAATAGAAGATCTGAAGATAACGTTATATTGACGATCTTCGAGATAAGATTTGATCCATGAGATAAAACCGGGAGAGAAACCGAGGGCAGTGAGCTTGAGGAGAATAATTTGGTGAGACATTTTGTCAAAGGCTTTGCTGAAGTCAGTGGCGATAACGTCTACTTCTTTGCAAGCTTCGAGTGCACACAAACATTGTGAAACAAATTCGACTAGATTAGTGGTTGTCGATCGACCTTTTAGGAACCCATGTTGGTTAGGAGAAAATATGGGTTTGCAGTGAAAGAATAGTGCATCATAAACGATGCTCTCGAAAAGTTTGGGTGTGCATGAAAGCTTGGCAATGGGACGATAGTTGGACACATCATTTTTTAGTCCTTTTTTGTGGACTGGAATGATATAAGCATATTTCCAAAGCTTAGGAAAGAGTCCTTGAGAGATAGAGCTTTGAAATAGAGCAGTAAGGGGTAAAATAAGATGGTTCGCGCACTTTTTTAATACTATGGCAGGCAGGCAGTCGGGACGGGGAGAGTAGTCGTCCTTTAAGTTGCGTATTTTTTCGGCGATTAGGTCGGGAGTGATGTTCAATCAAACAAGAGATGTCTGGGGGCAGTCTTTCAAATATCGAAAATAGTCGTGATCGGGTTGAAGATCTTGGTCAGTTCAACGTTACAAAAGGGGTGATTCGACGTGGAAGACAAGGAGCTTCCCGACTTGATGAAAAAGTATGAAAACCCAGGATAGGATACAGAGTGCGCCATCTCATATGGGTCGATGTAAACTTCGAATAGCTTCAACAATTGTCAACCGATTTTCATATGTCATAGCGTTTTGGAATAGTGTTGGGTACGACACGCATTTTTATTGAGTTTGGATGAGGTACTCATTTGGGAGAGTGAAGTGGTACATTGTCCCACCTCATTTGAGGTACATCTTGTCACATGTCCCATTGATAGCTTGCAATACTAATACCAAAGTCGTGAGGTACCTCCGAGTATGACAAGAACTGAAGTGGGAAAAAAAATTTTTTGAGGTGTTGGTACATTTTTGTAGTGATGTATGGGACATTTGTAGTGCATCTTGTATGAGTAACGCAACACTATTTTGGAAACGTCAATTCAGTACAATTTTAACCAAGAATCGCTTCACACCAAAAGAAAGCGCGGAAATAGTTTCAATGTTCATTAAAAATGAATGCTCGATTGTGCTAACTCAACGTGCGTATCGTGCAAAATATCGTGATCGTGTTGCGCCCAAAAATGATACAATTCGTTGTTGGGCCTCGAATTTTTTTCAATTTGGTTCTGTGGCAAGCCCTCGTGAGCAACCTAGGCCACGTCCGCGGCGTTCAAACTCATCTATTCAGTCTGTGAAGGCCAGTGTTCAAGAAGACCCATATGTTTGTCATATCGGCGCCGTTCGCAACAGTGCGCGAAAACCATCATTGGACCGTATTTCTTCAAAGTTGGCGATGCAGTGGATGGCGATCGATATCGGTGGATGTTGGCCCATTATGTGGTCCCAGAAATGCGTAAAAAAGGCTTATTTCACTTTTGGTTTCAACACGACGGCGCGACATACCATAGTGCGGACAAAACAATGAACCTTTTGCGTAAGAAGTTCCCTGGAAGATTGGTGTCAAAAAAAGGCGATATCGACTGGTCTCCGAGATGGCCGGATACTTTGGTGATATTTGAAAAGCAAGGTGTATGCTAATGATCCGAAGACAATAGAATAGCTCAAAATCAACATTCGTGCGGAAATCGCAGAAATTTCGACCGAAAGGCTAGAGAATGCGCGAAAACGAGCCCATTTTTGCATTGGCAATAAAGGCGGTCATTTAACTGATGTTGTTTTCAAAAATTAATCAAAATAAATTGTAAAGGCCTAAGTTGAATAAAAGTTTTTGAATTTTCAAAATCGTTTGAGAATTGTGGAAGTTATTCGAAATTTACATCGACCTATATGAGATGGCGCACGCAGTACAATACTGAATCAAGATCAATATCAAATGCAAATTGAAATTTGGTTGCCACACAAGTTATCGTGGTGCTAAGGTTTTTTCGCGAGCGAACTGCTGATCTAGAAGCGGGAAAGACTATGTTTTTCGCATTGTATTATGTCTGGCGATGAGCTATTTACGACAGTCCAAAGAGAAAGAAATCATGGACGCGCTGCTACCATGCATCTACATCAAAGGCCAAGCGAAACACCAATGGATCGAAGTTCATGCTGTGTATTTTATGGGATCATCTCGGTAATATAATATGATCAGTTGAAAACGGGTGAAACCTTCACACAAGCTCGTTACCGGACACAACTAATGCATTTAACCCAAATATTGAAGGAAAATCAGTGACAATATGAGTCAAGACTCGACAAAGTGATTTTGCAGCACGACAACGCTCGCTCAAATGTGGATCAGCTCTTCGAATCCCACTCGTAAAACGTAAATGGGAGTAAACACACAAACATTTTTCCGAAACGAATCTCCAAATTCTAACAATAAACGGCAGATGTGTACACCTGACACTTCAACCTTGAAATAACTCCAATAACACTTAGCACCTTTCTGTACATACCAAACATATGTACATCTAATGTTAACAGAAAAAAATCTGCACCATTTGACCTATCTGAAACTTTGTTACGAAAACAATGAAGAGAATAGAAATAGAGAAAGAAATAGAAATCTGAAATCACGAGACTAAAAAGTTTAATTATCGTTCTCCGCAGTTAAGTTTCCTAGTTTATGTTAGATTCCAGCACCAAAAGACTAGGAGAGCCTCCGCTGGCCATCTACAAAAGTCTGTGAAAGGAAGCTTCTGCATATTAGCATCTCCAAATGAAGTCTACTGAATATAGGAGGCTTTGTCGATACTTCCTGAAGAAGAGAAACACCGTGGAATACGATTTCGATGACTGTTACGGGATTCAAACCTCATTAAACGATGTCAGAGGCCAACAATCTTAGTATTAAATGTACCACCTATAAGTATACGCCTAGCTTAACCAATGTAGGCTAACTTCTCTTCGATCTCGGCATAACACTAGTCTATTGAACATGGGACGCATCGGCTTGTGAAGCTCGACGTTTTACTCATAGAAAAGTGGAATTGTGGGATACGTGGAAGATGAACGATACCACTAGTCTACCCTGGATCCGCGCATCTCTATTAAAATACAGGATTGCTCTCGTGATACAAATAAATGGGGAGTCAGATCAGGTTATCGACTGAAGAAATTTTTCTTGCAAAGTGACCTCGAAACAGTTTGATTAGGCTTATCCGTAAATTTATAGCCCTGTTGACCTAGTCCCATTGAACTACGGGGACATCTACAGATAATCATAGGCTAGATTAAAGCTATCTAGCAGATTTCTGTGTAGATAACTACTACGAAACATCCATATTCCTATATCTAAAGCATCCGAGGCCCTGATATTTATTATATTTATGGCGGACGCCCATTTGAGACTCAGAAGTTCAGAGTTTAATTGATCAATCTTCGTCAAGCTTCCCTGTGACGAGTGTGTTTCTTCCATGTTTCTAAGTTCATATTTATATTCTACTCCAATTTTGGGCGCAGCCTTTCTGGCGGTTTTTCTCCCTTGGGCTTTCCACAAATTCTTTTCTTGACTGGTCTTTTGAGTGTTTGCTGTCCATTTGTTCTACGTGTCCTGACCATCTTTGTCTTGGCGATTTTATTACTCGGACAATGCTGGGGGTTTAATTAAGTTCCACGAGTTCTTGATTTTGTAGATTTTGGCTTTGAGATTTAGTTGTCAAAATGCGGAAATCTATTGCCCTCCTTCTTAGTCAGAGACCGATTTTCACATCCGTAAAGTGTCACTGATATTATTACAATATAAAATGTGTTTGTTAAGCATTTGGCTTAAAGCTAAAGTTGTTAGAAAACACAGGAAAGCTCTAAAGGTATATCGTTACTTGACTTGATAAATTAAAGAAGCATGTTGACTATGATTACGTTTCTAGTGGTCACACTAATAACACGCGTCTTGCTGTCTTCCGAGACTGCAATGGCTCATCGACATAGGCGAGCGACGGGGTGGTCATGATGCAATGGTAATCATTACCTACTGTTGAGCGGAAGGTCTGTAGTTCAAGTCTGTCCATAGCCAAAAAAATTATTCCGATACGGAAAAACTGTGCAACAACTTCAGTTGTGAATGAGAGATGATAAAAAAAAATGCTGACGAAGACATAACACTCGCAATTTAAGATCACTTCGAAATCCTTACTCTGTGTGTGCATTTTCAATATAATGACATGGAAACAAAAAAAAAGTTAATGTGAGCTACAATTAACGCGATAAATTCGGTCGAATCTCTCGAATCCTATCTACGACAACCACCCCCGGAGAGTAGTGAGCGAAATTTTTTTTGATTTTTCTTTGACATAAACCATCTGCACTCCGTCCAGGTTGTGTTGCAAACACCTTAAGGGCGTAACTCTCGAACCTGCACGAACCAGTGATAAATAGTCTTAAAGCATTAAATCGCACGATCTAGCCGGCCATTTCACCGGTCTTAAACGAGAGATAAATTGCTGTGTGGCGCGTGCGCCGTCTTGCTGGAACCATATGTATGTCGAACAGATATCCCTGCTGGACAAATCACGGTCTTCATTAACACTCGCAGTTACAGCAGCAATACGTTCCTCTGAAAACACTCTACGCATACGAGTAGGTTACTCGATGTCCGATAGCGTGAAATTGGTGCGAAATTTGGTCACTATGAAGCTTGAACTCAGATCGCTTAAATCGAACTCGGAAGATGATTGGAATAAATATCGATCGAAGCAGAAGGAATATATGAAGCTTATTCGTAAATCTAAAAATGATTCCTATAAGTCCTGTGAAGAGATCATATCCCTGAGCGCGACCAACTTGCGTTAATGTTCTCAAAGGAGGAAAATCGACAAAGCTGGATGTACTCAGAAAGTCTGATGGCACCTTCTCCGAGTCTAAAGCAGAAACTCTTAGTTTACTGCTTCAGACCCATTTCCCGAGAAATCAGACTGTCATCGGCTCGTTGGTATGTTCACGCGGCTACTACTGAGACCATTGAATTTGCTGTGGCATCTTTCGATGGCTTCAAGTCGCCGGGCACTGATGGGATATACCCTGTTATGCTGCAAATAGGTATAAGACAGCTGCTTGCTAGTCTGAAAATAATTTTCACTGCTAGCCTGGCACTTGCCTACATACCTATTCCTTGGCGCGCGGTGAAAGTGGTCTTTATTCCCAAAATAGGGAAAGAAGATTACTCACTCGCCAAGAGTTTTAGACCAATCAGTCTAACATCCTTCTTACTGAAAAGCATGGAGAGATTAGTAGAGTTGCACGTGCGCAAAGTTGCCCTTCGAATGCATCCTCTCTCGGGTGCGGAAAATCCTGCGAGACGGCGCTTCAAAACCAAGTTGGGAGAATTGAATGCGCTCTCGAAAGGAAAGAGTACGTACTAGGCATTTTCGTCGACATTGAGGCGGCTTTTGATAACGCTACTTTCGACAGCATGTGTAACGCTGCTAGACGGCATGGCGTAGATGAAACACTGGTTTTGTGGACGAAAGCAATGCTTGTGCACAGTATATTGACCGCTGATGCAGGCATCGAACAATGTGTCAAGTCTGGAGTAAACAGGGGCTGCCCGCAAGGTGGCGTCTTGTCTCCGCTGTTATGGTGCATGGTGGTCGACTCTCTGCTCGATGCTCTCAATGCCTCTGAAATCTATGCCCAGGCCTATGCGGATGATGCTGCTGTTCTGATGTTCTGATGATGATGTGATCGAAGGCTGGTGCACGAGTAATGGGCTGTCGGTTAATCGTCTTAAGACTGATGTCGTTCCCTTCACGAGAAGGAGGAAAAATACTGGCAATACTCAGCTGGTGCTAAAAGGCATTCCCATCCCGATATCCAAGGAAGCTAAGTACCTGGGAGTCACCTTTGATAGCAAGCTTCTTTGGTCAAAGCATGTTGAGTCGAAAACCACCAAAGTGCTGCCAGCTTTCTGGCAATGCAAAGGTGACTTTGGCGAAACATGGGGCTTATGGCCGAAAAAGGTCCTTTGGATCTACATGGCATTTATATGCATCGGTTGTTTTGTGGAACAGGCTAACAGGCAAACATCCTGTGGCCTCTTTCACCAAACTCCAAAGAGCGGGATGTCTCAGCTGCACGGGGGCCTCCCCAGCACACCGGGAGAGCTGCTTTAGATGCTATGATGAATCTTTCGCCCCTTGACATACATATATATATGAGGGTGCCGACTGAAAGCCATGTCGCCTAAAGAGAAATGGTCTTTGGTACAACCCGCATTGGAGTGAAAGTGTACTTGCGTGAGAAATATCCTACGACCCCTGTCTCATGGATATGCCTTCTGACGCGATGACACCTGCCATCCTACTGCGCTTTAATTTCCATGACGTCAGGACTGGCTTTGGCCAGACACTGAACCTGGAATGGAGTGTCTTCGCATTTTCACCGCTGGCTCCAGGACTGGACAGGAGTCCGGCGCTGGAGTTTTCTTTGAGCGCTAAAACATTCGACTGCACTTCTCGTTAGGAAAATATGCGTCTTTCAATCCGAGGTTTACGCAATCCTAATGGCCATCACTATTTTGTGAATCACAGGTGGAAGGGAAAAAGCATATGCGTCTGCAGTGACAGCCAAGCTTCACTCAAAGTTGCGTCCAACCCTATATCCAACTCCAAATTAGTGCATGAGCTCAAGACCTTTTTGAACAAAGCGGGAAGACTAAATTCACTTAGGCCTGTAAGGGTCCCAAGTCACTCTGGGATCCCAGGAAATGAACTCCGATGAACTCGCTAGAAGGGGCTCGGGAGAGAGTTTCTCAGGACTTGAACACGTCTTATGTCTATCTGCTTCCACGCTCAAATCTGACATCAACGACTGGGTCTTTAATGCACACAGTCATAGATGGAGGGAAGATCCAGAATGCAGGATGACTAAGCGCGTACGCCTGATGTCTGCAACAAATCCGCAACATTTTTCTTATCCTTAAGGAGAAATGATTGCAGAAGGCTTACGGTCGTCATTAGGGGCCAGTACACTCTTGCCAAGCATCTCTACGTGCTTGGCATCAGTGAGACGCCTACCTGTGCTGCATGTTGCGAGGAGGATGACACAGCAGAACACTTTCTCTGCGACTATCCCGCCTTCGCTCGCGCACGGTGGCGCACCCATGGGGCCGACGTGGTGGGTGCCGAATCTCTTAGCTCTACATCACTGAAGCCTCTCTTCACTTTTCTCCGGACAACGAGGAAAATGCAATAAAGACAAGGTGTCTGTCTGGGAGTACAATGGACCAGTATTTGTGTCTGAGTGCTGCAGCAGATAGTAGAAGCCTCCAACAGAAAATAAAAAAGCTTGAACAGCTTGCTCAGTTGGGCGATTAAGACGACCGTAAAATGGTCGGAAAACATTTTTCACGAATTTTGGTCATAAGCGTTGTTAGTGCAGATCTACCTATGGTGAAATGGCAATGCTAACTGAGCATTCTTGACTTTGACACATATCACGAATCACGCATAAACTGTCAAAACTTGAAACTGAAAATCCAAACGGCAGAGAAATCTCCCTTTAACGGTCTATTTGGTTGGCTTTATAGTAGTTAGTGCCAAAAGCTTTGTCCAAGTCACTCAGACAGAGAGCATACATACGTAGATGCTTTTTAACATATCAGACATGAGTTCAAATGGTGCCATTCGTCACCCTGACACCGAATTGGTTATTTGGAATTAATTTAATGTCATCAATCCTATTAGGCAGGGCTCTGTTCTCGAAGATCTTGCTACTTTTCGGAAAAAGACTTATTGACTTAAGACTTGACGAGTTGCGCCACCACTGTCTGTTATTGCGTTGTGAATGAGATGACTAAGCACACCATTGCATACTACGTCGATTTCCGCAGATCTTTTTCGTCTTTAATGACTAGAAGATCTGCACTCGCTATGAACTAGCGCATTCACTGATGACGGCGTTATTCGTCATGAAATCGTCATTGAAACTGGTGAAACCAATGTTGCCTGATCGCCAATTCCTTCTCTCTTTTTCGAATACTATGAATTGTTTATGCTCAAAAAAAAAAAAATTAAACAATTGCTTGCTGATGTAAATCAAAAGCTTGCAGCAGCTTTCTGCTACTCACACTATCTGCCTTTTTAAATTTTTTTATTCAACAAACGTTTAACTGCGCTGACAATAGAAACGTAGTCGTATTAGTACAGTATTCGTACAAAGTGCATGCGACCAGGAAGGTCAACACTGGTCACCACGCACCACGCCCTCCTGCCGAACCAATCACAACCGAACGAATATTGCAACTGCATCGATTAACATCGCAATTTCATCAATGTGTGCAACCGACGTGCATTCTTCCACGTGCCGTCTCAAAGCTACTTCAAAAGCCCAATTATTGTATAAACGAATTTGTTCTTTATTTGAGTAACCCTACTTGATAAAATACAGTCTTCGTACTGACTTTGGCAAAATAACAAAAAATTGCGCCGTCAGTACACGATCACAGAGCAGATAATCTAAATTGCAAATGATAGCTTGTTATGCGACATTCTCAACAACAGTGTTCGGTCATGCGGCCCTCGTCGAGGATTTTCCGAACGATCTCCTTCGTTTCTGGACGCTTCACTGCAAGGTCCTTCAGCACGTTCAGCAGATATCCAATATTCGATCTTGTTTGCTCGATCTTATTGCCCAGCCTGGTATTGTCGGCTACCAACTTGTCGACACGTTCCTTACGCTCGTGTGCCTCCTTGTTTGCCTTCTCGCGCGACCTTCTAACCGCCTGTAGAACAGACAACAAAGTGTTATACTATATCCGACTGTGGTTAATATATTTTTTCTAATTTTTATTTACCTCATTATTTCTCTTCCTTTTCTGACGGTATCCATCGACTTCATGGTCATCACCACTGTCTGCGGAATGTTTAGTCCTTCTGTTAGCTGGCATCCTGTCGCTGATTATTCTACTGGTTATATAACGGAACACAACTAGATGTGACTGCTTGATGAATAACGAAATTTGAATCCTTAATCACTAGCTGGCAACTTGATGTAGAGTTGTAAACAACCGATGGTCCAAGGAAATATATTTGCAACGGCTCAATACTTGTGGTGAAATAATTGAACTTCATCAGCTGTCATCGGACTGACAGCGCTTCGAAAGCTTTTCTTATTATGCATATCGTATCCGGGGTGTGTTCGCGAATCGTGCCGCGGGCAAGAGTAAGAATTTTTTTTATTTCAAATTGTTTAAGATTTCAAAAAAATTATTTTTTCTTCTATTTTATAGGCAAATGGAGGGCGGAGGGTTTCGGCATTTTTCCATATCTACAATTATCTGTTGCAAGTTGTGATATATGCTCAATAAATTAGTATTTTAATTTCACTTTGTACGTAGACTAACATCAAGAAAACCTAAAACTTGTACATCAGATAACGAAAACATAAATAAATACTCGTATATGCAATAAAAAACTTGGAA
Source organism: Merodon equestris (assembly GCA_958301585.1). Taxonomy (NCBI): domain Eukaryota; kingdom Metazoa; phylum Arthropoda; class Insecta; order Diptera; family Syrphidae; genus Merodon; species Merodon equestris. The sequence goes on from OY284414.1 coordinate 123,845,872, forward strand.
CTTTAGAGAACAATATCAGTATCGGTTATAAACACTAGAATTATGACAAGACTGATTGGTAATTTAAAATTGACGTTTACTGTAATTTAATTGCAATGTTCAAACATATTCCTAGACTATAACAATAATAAATAACAGAACTGCTGATATAAAAATATGAAAATTTCTTTTATTTTCGAAGGTGACAAGGTTTGTATTCTAATTGTGGAAAAAAATTTTCAAAATCCTTCGCCGTGAACAATATCTGTTGGTAATCAGTTGACTCCAGGCCTTAACTGTGAGGTGGATGCATAATAACCGAGATCCCGGAGCTTCTGGCGAGTAACTATCAATGTGTATGGCCTGGCGTTGTCCTGATGGATCACAATTCCTCTCCTATTGGCCAAAGCTGGTCGCTTCTGGACCATTATTTTCGAATTGTTGACAGTATAGCATAGGTCTGAGTTAAGAGTTTTTCCCGAGGGAAGCAGCTCATAGTAAAGAGTTTTTTTTCAATAAGGGTGGATAGATGTTGAAATGGAATAAAACAAGCTGTGAGTGAGGTATTAACAAAATTCCTTTTTTTAATTGAATTCAATTTTAATTTAATTTCTTAGTTTTCGTGGGGGCATACACCCCCATTTATTGAGCTTAATTCAAGCTAAACTAAATCTAACTTAATAACTAATGAGAACGGGTGAGGGTGAGTGAGCGCGATCCTTAGAAATTAAGACTTAAAGGAGGGAAGGTTATTGAGAAGACAGAGTTTTAGGTATGGAGTGCTGGTTCTTCTTCTTTCTTCTTTTCCTTTTTTCCGGCGTCGTTATGGTCAGAAGTGTAGGACCATAACCTTCCCACTTAACTGCATTCCTACTGGTCCGCTTGTGGGGTCCGCCGGTTTGACCTCAGAAAGTAGCGGCAGGCTTCCCGGTTTGGGATTACTTCATCGCTGAGGCCAATCAAATGCTGGTGTTTTTGCATTTGTTTGGACCAATTGTTTTTCGGCCTGCCTTTTTTGCGTGTTGAAATTGGAACGTTGATTGATATCGCCTTTTGGACGGGGTTCAAAGGATCTCTCCTTTGAACATGGCAATACCAACTGAGTCGGTCGCGCTCTATCATTCTTGTGATGGTTTCTTTTACGTGGAGGCTTCCTCGGATCTTTGAACTTCTAATTCTGTCACGCTTTGTTACTCCCGCTGTCATCCCAAGCATCTTCATCTCAGCTCCCGTAATTTGCTCTCATACTTTCTGTGCATTGTCCAGCATTGTGAACCGTATGTGAGCGCCAGACGTACAACTGAAGTGTAGAGCCTTCCTTTCAGCTTAGGGGGCATTTTTCGATCACAGAAGATGGCGGAGTTTTCCCGCCACTTCATCCACCCTACGCTTACGCGATGGTTGATGTCGTCATCACAAGTTGCTTCTCTATTAATCATAGATCCCAGATATTTAAACTTTTCACACTTGGGAAGCACTCTTCCATTCAAGTAAATGTCTGGAATAGGCTGATGAGGGTCAGAGAACGGGCAGCACAGATACTCTGTCTTCTTTGAACTAATACGATACCCGTGTCCCTCAAAAATGTCCACCCACAGATCAAGTGCTCGTTGTAGGGACGCCTGATCATCACTTATAATGGCTCCATCGTCAGCAAAGAATAGCTGCTGCACATTGGGGTCCGTCACTTTTCCTTCAAGCAAGCAATCAAGAACTGCTATAAAAAGCAGTGGGCTGAGGACGCTCCCTTGGTGTACACCGACTTTGATTGCGAACTCTTCGGTGACTCCTGCAGTGCATCTTACTCTTGTCGTTGTCCATGATCACTCGCACGTAGGTTTCTGGAACTCCTTTTTGTCTTAGCGCTACCCATAAAAGATCTCTTGGTTGCCGGTCAAAGGCCTTCTCGAAATCAACCAACACCATATGCAAGTCCTTTGAAGAATCACGATGCTTTTCCATCATGATCCTTATACTTTGGATTGCATCTGTTGTTGATTTACCCGATTTAAGAAGATAGCTTTCCCTCCATTGATTAGGCATAGTGTCGCCTCTCATAAGTTTGGAGATAAGAACCATGAGCCATCTAGACCCGATGTCTCCCATCTTTTTCCAGAACTCAGAGGGTATCCCGTCCGGCCCAACAGCTTTTCTTTTCTTGGAGTTTTTAACCGCGTACCGAACTTCTTCGACTGTGATGTCGGATGTTTCGGCATGATTCGGGGCGGCTCTTGGAAAGTACACTCGGGGAAACTGTTCGTTCAGAAGTTCTTCGCAATACTGTCGCCATCTGTGGAGAATTTTTTCGTCTTCCACAAGGAGTTGGCCTTCAGCATTGTTAATAAACTTTGGGAAACGAATCTCCTGAGCATTTCTTCTTCTCTGGGCGGCTATCTTAAAGATATTTGCTCCTTTGTTCAAATTGCTTTGTCGAAGCTCCTGGGTAGCCTGGTTCCTGTCAGACGCGGAAGACGATATTTCTTCCAACTCCTGATAGAGGCCTTCCATGCTTTACGCTTCGAATTCGGCGCACTTTTTCTTCGCGATACCTTTGCAACATCTATATACCTTTTCAAGGCGAGCTTTTTCCTCTCTATTAGTAGAAGAGCACTTTGACCAAGCTTGCAAAGCCATTTTCTTTTCGTGTATCATTGCTTTGGCTTCGTCTGTCCACCACCAGGTTTCTTTTGCGTGTTGGCAGGGGCCTTTAGATGTTCCGAGCAGTGATTTGGCTTTCTCCAGGCCAGATTGTTGTAGGGAATCCCACATGCACTCCTCAATACCGACCTCATCGATAATGGAAGAGAGGTAGTTTTCCATGTTGGTAATAAAAGCTTCGCCTTTTCCTTTATCCAGCTTATACCACTTGATTCTCTCAGACACCTTCGTTTGCTGCTTTGACTTCTTACTCGCCTTCATAAAAAATTCAGTCAGGAGGAGACGGTGTTGAGGGGCGATCGCGTCTCCCAGGATCACTTTGCAATCTTTAGCTCGTGGCTTCATGAAACTGGATACCAAATGATAGTCTATTTGAGTTTCATTTCCGCCGCTGCTATAAGTGATCAGGTGCCGGCTTTGTTTGACGAACATGGTATTTAGCACTATAAGACCGTACGACTTGCACATGTTTAGGATATCTTCACCTGAAGAGTTCTTGGTGCCGTATCCCAGCCCTCCGTGGTAGCCTTCATAGTCTTCGCTTGTCTTCCCGACATGTCCGTTTAAATCTCCCCCAACAAACAAAAGCTCTTCCTTTGGGATGATTTTGACAAGGTTGTGGAAATCTAGCCAGAATGCTTCTTTTTCTTTTTGTTCGCATCCTACTTGAGGGGCATATGCGCTTACGATGTTCCACACCTCACCATGCATCACCAATTTGAGAGCCATCAAACGGTCACTGGACTTTGAAATGGTTAAGACGTTGCCAAGTAGCTCTGCCGCAAGGATGATGGCGATTCCGTTTTTTCCTTGTTCCAATCCATAGTAAAACATCTTGTAGGCTTTTGTTTTAACGTCCAAGAAACGTGCCCGATTACCGGTGTTTCGCCATTTCGTCTCTTGTACGCACAGGATGTCTACTCGCCTTCTAACCATCATTTCTTCAAGCTCATAGCTGCGACCACTCATGCTTCCAACGTTCCAACTCGCGACTCTTAAGTGTGGCTTACGCCGTTGCATTACTTTGCTATCCCCCGGAAATCCTATAGATCTCGGGTCAGATCTGCTCGTCCCAGGATCACGACCATTAGTAGTGCCTGGCGGGGTAGTGCTTTTCCTTTTAGCGTTATTTAATGGAAAATCGTGAAGGAAGGAAAGGAGGATGGAAGTTATCGATGGTTGAAAGGGAAAGGCGACAAAGTGAAACAGATGAGTTTAAGGGATCGGTTGTGAATATGAGGTCTAGTTGTCTACCCATGTAGTTTAGGCTACTAACTTGGCTAAGGTTTGAATCTGCTAGGCGATCCAAGAAGATATAAAACGATTCATCGTCTGATTGGGTCCATTTAAGATTAGGAAGGTTGAAGTCACCGAAAAGAAGGATTTCATCCTGAGGGTCTCTTAAATCGGTTATTTGGTCAATTGTGCTAATGGCGAGTTGATAGGATTCAATAGGTTGTGAGGGCAAGGTGTAGAAACAAATGATGTATAGTGTCTGCCGGGGTAGAGCAATCTTAATTGAAACAAAGTAGATAAGTGAAGAGGATGATATTGCAATAAGGGAAGTCAGTTGTATTGAGGACGACTAGTAGGACAACTAGTAGAACGCCTCGACAAGGGCAACCATCAGTGGGTCGGCTGAGTTCGTCATCACGATAAACATTAAAATTTGATGGGAACAGTTCGAGGTTATTTATGCTGGGAATCAGATTTGTTTCAGTCAGAGCAAATATTTCAAAAGGTTGAGCATGTGACTGTTGGAAGACAGCTTGGGTTTTTGAACGAAGACCTTTTACATTCCGATAATAGAAGGTAAGAGGGACACTTTGGCAGAGTGAGCGGGTTGCTGGGAGAGAGAGACAATTAGGGACGAAAAAACTTGTCGTGATCAGCTCTACTACGTCGAAGGTGCGATATACGTTTTGAATGGATGTACTGGCGGAAGATATCAAGATCCTTTGACACTTTTTGGGGCGAGATATTGAAAGATTCATGATATTTTATGAAGAGGCTCTTGAGGCTAGCGAAATCCGAGTCTGATTTACCGTGGAGGAAAGCCAGAAAGAGACGAATGTTTTCATACGTCTTTTTATCTCTTAGTCGAGAAAGGGCGTAGCGACTTTGGGTGGGGTCAGCAGTTAGCTGAGTAAGTTTAACTGGCGGGGGCAAAAGAGGATCAACAAAAGATTGAGGGGTAGCAGAGGATTGGGTAAATGGGGCAGAAGTTGTTGGTATTAGGACAGACGAAGAGTTGAGTGATAGGGTGGGAATGTTATCTTCGAGTTATTCGCTGTTTCCATAAAGTTCGCATCACGGGAAGAGCTCCAGGTTATACCAAAAAGCGCTTCAAGGATTGGAAAAAGCGCTGGCGCAAGGGTAATATGTATATCTAGTGAGGATTATGGTGAAGGAGAGAAAACATGGGCACCTTGTGTGGGACAGTGAATCCACAGACATTTCAATGCATTGCCCTGCCTGGAACCTTTTTCTACACTGAAGGTTCAGTTCAGCTAGTTACCGACCTACATGAACCAGCGAGAATTCATCCTGCACAGCCTGACTCTGTATAACTCATCTTTATGGACACTGTTATACGCGGCGTTAAAATCGTCAATAAGTTGCCAGCGTTTGATGGGTTTTCCTGGCCTTCAACAAGACTAATCGGATCCAGATTGTTCACAAACAGTTTCAGGCATTCGCACAGCTCAATAATGATCTTATAAACGAGTCCAAGGACACTCTCACTCCTGTTTGGCGAAATTATGGGAGTTGCTCTTCTTATGGACCCGACTCCGATGCTAAGATTCATTCATCATGCCTTCCACCGAACTCATCTCCAGCTGAGTCTAGTCAATAAGGGTTCTTGGTCCACCCGTCGATTTGCCATAATTAAAAACAGTTTAATTCAACAGAAACGTGAAGTGCACACACGTATTGTGGATTCCCACTAGGTTTTTCGAAAAAACCCCGTATTTCCCCTGTGTAAAACCACTAGAATGATAGTTGCGTTTCCATCCCACCCACTTGAGGTTCTTAAACAATGAATTAACGTAGTTTGAATAAAAAAAAAGTTTAATTTCACAGTTTGGTTGTACTATTGGACACTTCACGTTTGCTAAGTGTAATGTAACGTAATTAACCGAAGGAACCTGTCTAGGCAGGGCACTTGAATCGTGCCCGCTTTCCCGCTGTAAACTGAATTATTCACCAAAACGCCAACACCCGGCTGTTTAGTATACAAATTGACTTCCGAACATGTCCCAATGGGAGCACAAGATTACTTTTGCTGTAAATGCTTAATGAAATGTGTAATTCTATCAGCGCCTTGGGTGAATAATTCAGTGCCATAATCCCTTCCGAGTTGCATCTTCAGTCGCCGTTTAATCGTCAGCACTACACTCGGCCAGGATCTCCTCAATGCGACGTTTCTTCTCAGGACTATCTCTAGCGTCGGACAGCAGAAGGCCCTTCAGCATTTCAATGTTCTTCTCGGTTTCCTTGATCTGCACCTCGAGCTTGATGTTTTCCGCTTTCAGGTTCTCCACACGCATTTTCCGCTCCTTGGCTGTTTTATTTGTTTTCTCGCGTGACTTCTTCACCGCCTGAAATGTTTTGATTTACCTCATTAGCGATTTGGATCGATCGATCATTGGCATTTGTTTCCCGTTTACCTCATTGTTACGCATTCGTTTTTGGCGATATTCTTCACTGTCGTGCTCCGCGTCGTCTGAGTTCGACGCGTTCGATTTGGTGCTCCTTCGCTTAGCGGACATGTTACTTCTTGTTTGTTGATGACTAATCAAGGCCTTGTCCACAAATTCCTTGATAAATGCAATAAAAAATAAATAAATAAACACGAGGAGGAGGACCGAGACACTTGTGGACAAGGCGAAATGTCAATTGCTGGCGATGGTGAAATGACAGCGTGACATTACCCAGAATGGCGAAGGTGGGGATGAGCTTTCTACTGCTGTCATGTGAGAGTGAGTACAGTATGAACGAAAAGTTGTAGTTAAAAACAAAAATTGTCTTGGGACATAAAAGCTTTATTTGCCGCACAAGAGCCTAACTTTTCCTTTTCTTTCCGAATTTTTTCGGACCCCCGGAGAATTTCCTCTTCTTCCCGCCGAAACCTTTCGCATTGGACCGTCGGCTCTCTTCCCATTTCAATTGTTTGTCTGATGATTTGTCTTTATTGAAGACCGCAGAAGAGGTTCCCTGTCCCTTTGTTTTGCCAGTTTCCTCGAGCAAGTCGGCAAAGTCATCAGCAGCCGCAAAGAGTGAACTCATGTCTGGAAGCAAGGAAGTAATTCAATCGGTTTTGATACTATTTTTGGTTGAGCTTACCTCCACTATGCTTCAGAGTGCTTGAGAAACTCTTCTCACTCATCCGTGGTTTGGCTTTCTTCGACTTTGTCGAGCGCGATTCGTCATCATCAGCGTCGTCTCCTGATTCCTGTTCGCTCGGGTCCTCATCATTACTCTCGCCCTCATCAAGTGATATGGAACCTAAGTCGTCATCCTCCTCATCCCCGTCGATTGAGCCGTCTTCATCATTCGACTGATCATCCTCTGGAATATCATCACCCCAGTCTGCATCGATATCTTCCATGTCCTCGTCATCCTCGTCGACTTTCTTCTTCTTCTTCTTTTTTGACTTTCCATCGTCCTTTAACTCGCCGCCAAGCTCTTTGAGGAAGTCCAATTCTTCGTCATCATCATCTCCTCGTTTTTTCTTCTTACTGAAGAACCCGTCGAGGTACTCTTCAAACTCATCATCATCCACGTCACCAGCGGCACCTTCCTCATCATCGTCATCGTTCTTCTTAGCCGTCACAGCAGTTTCGCGCTTTTTCTCCAGATAGTTAAAGATAAACATCTCGTCTTCGGTGCAAGTGGATTTGGTCAGGCTCTTTACTGGCTTGCCACGTGATCCATGTGACACGTACTGCTTACTGTGCAGCATTGGGGTCTCCGCTTTGTTTGTGTCGGTTTTCTTGGGATTCTTAAAGGCGAATCTCTCGAGGAAGTGCGCTAGACTGAAGTCACGCAGAGGGTCCCCGTAATAGTCGATTTTTTTCCCTAAAAACAAGGAAATCAAGTCACTGTCCTCATAGTAGATCGAGATTTATACTTACGATTTAAGACGCTCTCGGCAAACACCTGAACCGTGGGATGATAGTGCTGCATGAAGTACAACAGTTCATATTGGAGGCTGTACTCAGCCCCGGCAAATGTCGGAACCCTGTGATACGGATCGTACTTGGTCGCACTTATGTCACTGATTTTGCCCTTAATGTGACCCTCTTCCTTGACGATCTTCGCGTGATGCCACGAGGAACCGACTGCTTCCTTTTTCTCAGGTTCCTCTTCAGAGACTGCATTTTCTTTCCCTTCCATCGGTTTCTCCTCGTTCTCCTCTCCGTCAGACTGAACGTCTTCGTATTTCTCCTCCCCATCGCTGTCGAATTTCTTTAAATCTTCTTCATTCAATATAGTGCCATTCCCCGTAGATCCCCTATCGAGCTGACTCTGCCCCAAATCAGGTTTGGTTCTCAGGAGCTTATGGATCACAATGAGACTTCCAGCCGCCATGGCAGACGGCATGTACAGCGACAGTTGCAGTAGACGTTTGATAAAAGCCCGAGCTCGATTGGTATTCGAGTCAATATGTATCGCACGATGTATAATATGGAGGAAATGTGCGGCTGTTTTGTTGCCAACAGTCGTCAGCCTTAGGTCCAATAACTTTTTATAGAGCGCGTTGTAGAACCGATCGGACTTCTCCGTCTTAACCGTGACCAGCTGCAATAGCAACGCCAGTGTTTGAATGGAGATGCGAATATCTGCCAGATGCACTAGGCGATAGATTGTGTCCTGCATGTCCTTCGTCATGAGTTCACTGCTTCCAGCGGCTGGCTTCGCTTCGGCAATAGCTTTCTGAAGACATCGGAGGATTGCCTGCATTGTGCGATTATTGACAGCACCTTTCTTCACGAGCACCTTGAAGAGAGCGAAGCAGATGTTGACCAGCTTGGTGCACACCTCCGGTCGTCCACTCGGGGCAACTTGAGCGAGGAAACACAAAGCAAAGTGTTGAGCTCGGTCGGAGATGTTGTTACGGAAGAGGAGTTTCTCGGTTTCGCCCGTGATGACTCCGCACATATTGGGATGCTTATAAGCTACTTCGGAGAGGTGATGGAGCGCTTTGCAGGCAATTTTGCTCGTGGGATCACCGAGTTTGTTGATTAACATTGTGAGAAGCATTTGTTCTTTTTCTGGGGCGTAGGCCAAAAGCCGAGATGCCGCGACAATTGCTGAATTTTTGTTGTTCTCCTGTCCGGTTTGCAGGCACTGCTGGAGGTTTTTGAGAAATTCTGTAAAAAAAACAATTTAGAAATTGCAGGGCCTTTAGGCGTTATAGACTCACCGAAGTAATGTTCCTTTAGTTCGTTCTCGTAATGCCAGTAGGCGTATATCTTCCTCTGCTGCTCCTTGCTGATTGTGGTGTCTTTCTTAAGAACCTTCCAGTCGGCAGCGCGCATATGAATCGACAGTAGCTTCCTGTCGGCAGGAAGGAGAACTTCCATGAAGAGGTCTGTGAGAACGGCAGTCACTTCTGAACTGGATTTGTTAGAAAGCTTCGTGTATCCTATGAGAGTCTCGAGGGCTTGAAGGTTTCCCACCGGATTGCTCGTGACAAGAAGTGCTCCAGCATTGGCTCGATCCTTCGCTGTACCTTTGTGCAGAGCTGTTTGCAACCACTTGGCATCCGAAGGGTTCTCTAAATAAGCAAGAAAGTTGAGTCCCAGCCTTGCGGGTGTAGTGCTACTTACTCTTTGTCAGTTGGGGCAGTTCAGCTTCGTATGCACCTTTGCATAAGTTGTGCAACTCGGTCTGTTCACTGTCTTTCATGTCAAGCACTTCTTCTGTACTTGGGAACTGTGGATACTAAAAGACGCATTTGATGCTACTTGTTCTCAGGGCGACTCTTGAGGGCAACTTACCACATGATACCATTTCTTCTGTTCGTCGCCTTCGTCTGGCTTAGTTTTCCTTTTCGCTTTTTCCTCCTTTGCAAAGAAATCCTCCTCGTCGATCTGAGATTCATCCTCCGGTGTGTCAGTATCTTTAAATGTTTTCTTCTTCTTAGACGTTCGCTTTGACTCGGTGAGAACCTCGCCATCGTCGTCGAAGACGATCTTCTTCGGTTTGACAGTGAGATCTACAGTCGGCGGAGGCATTCTATTATTAATTATTAATTTTGTAGTTTAACAGCAAAATAAATTGTTAAGAAAGCCGATGGGACAGCTGCACGTGCAAGAGAAATGTCACTATCGTTGTGACAGTACACAGTTTGACGTTTGATGCTTATGCAGATATGCCAGAGCGTTCAGGGTTTCAGCTAATAGCTATCTCTGGATGACATTTTCTTTAAGTACAGATTTTTTTAATAAATGTAGTGGCGGTTCACATTGGTGGAAAAATGTCATACACTATAAAAGAGAGGGAATGATTTCTAAATTAAAATAAATGGGGACGAGAAGCGATTCTTGCACCGAGAATATATCATCAGGCTGAATTCTCGGAAAACCATTTCCTCCCATTTTATTCCATTTTTGACGTTTTATAGGTCGGTTGCGTATGGGTTGTTAGAGGAAACATTGCTTGCATTCTGTCCTATTCCCGATCTTTGAACCGCCAAGCGCCTGAAGCCACATTTCGTTATCACCGCGTCTCCACTAGACACAAATATGTTAGACTAAAGGGCTAACCATAATAGACAGGAGCAAGCAGAAGCTTATGTCAGAACCGAACGAAATTCTCCCCTCTGTTTCAACGAACCGTCACGATACCCATAATAGACAGGAGCAACAGGAGCAAGCAGAAGGAAAGGAACTGTCAAATTGTTTTCCCACAACTTGGCTTTTTTCTTTTTGTTGAAATAAAAGCCATCTGGTTTATCATAGAGGCACTTATTTTCCTGCACAAGTGAAATTAACTTGTTAATAAACTCGTATCCCATATTTACTTTTATCTTTTTACTCTTTCCCAACCTCAAATGTCACTTGTCAAAAATTCCATCCGTCATGTCTTCTTTCAAGAAGACCTTCCTTCTGCTCGCATCAGTTAACGAACATTTAACGAAACGTCACATCTGTCCATTATGGGGATGTCATAGGCTTTGCATGTAAGAAGACATTCCCCTCTGCTTGCTCCTGCTTGCTCCTGTCTATTATGGTTGGGCCTTAAATGTTGGACATTCAGTCTGACATTTTATCTTTGGCGAATAGGTGGGCAAATTATGTCTTGACATTTCATTCCTCGTGTTTACATAAGATGAGTGGGTTGTATATGTTCGCGGTTCTAAATTTAATTGTAGATCAGAAAATGACGCTAAGAATAAGTAGGGAAAAATTATCTTTGATAAAAAAATTAATTGCTTTAAAAGAATTGGAAAAATTAGAAATGGAAAAAGGAAAACATCGGTTTTGGGTGAATCCTTTTTTGGAATTGAGAGAGGTTCACAACATAATTTGCTTAAGAAACATTTTGAGACATTTTTATTTTGCAGTTTCGCGGTAATTTTATCTTCACTAACAAACGCTGTCAAAAAAAAGTCTGACAAGATGTCCGAAAAAGATGTCTGGTAAAAATGTCTGACATCTATGTCCAGACATATGTCTAGTCCGATATCTACCGGTCTACACGAGACATTTTGATGTCATGATTCATGTCTTGACATCGCTGATGTCTCGTGGAGACGGGGCATATAGAAATTCCTAGGTTGCGCGTTTGACATATGTTTATCGTCGGTCGATGCAAAGCCTGTCAAACGCGCGAACGCCACATTTGGTCTGTTCAATGAGTTTGTTCTGGACAGAAAAGTATACGTTTCGCTGTTCAGTGAGAAAAATTTCTGTCGGAAAGTGTTCTGCTTGTGTTTTTCGGACACTTCAGAACACGATTCTCTGCACCTACTCTGGAGTCAAAGCAGATTCGTGAAAGTGTCAAAAACAGCTGTCATTGAAAAAACACTAAAGTGATCCCAGTGATTTCCCAGAAAGGAAATCATTTTTGCATCAAGTTGTGACGGGTGAAGAAAAATGGATTTATTTTGAAAACCTGAAGCGGAAAAAATCGTCGCTTTCACTTGGCCAAGCCGGTCATTCAACATCAAGGCCAAATCTCTTCGGCAGACCATGCTCTGTATAGGTGGGACCAGAGCGGTATTCTTTTTTTATAATTCGTTCAGGTTCAAGAGTTACGCTCTAATGATGTTTGTCACACAACCTGGACGGGGTGCAGATGGTTTGTGTCGAAGATGTTCGTTCACTACTTTCCGGGGTGGTTGTCTTAGATAGGATTCGAGAAATTCGACTGAATTTGTCGCCTTGTTTGTATTTAGTTTTACAGTAATTTTATTCCATGCCATTAAGATGTTATGTTAGATGATAGCACTGAAGCACTAGAAAAAAATGAGCTTGCTAGTGACGCAATTTTGTTCGGTGTTCCACAACTGCCCGACGAAAACCTAAAATCCGTATACCACTGCTTATGCCATACCGTCCAATGCAAACCACCTGCCCTAAAGGCAATTTTTCGTTCACGCAAACGGAACAACACGAATGACCCTCCCATTATCCTCAAATTCAATTCCTCCCAAGAGAGAAACCATGTTTTTAAGATGATAGCTGAATTTCGAAAGCGGGAGAAAAAACAACTTTGTCTTCGTGACGTTGGATTGGACTCGGACAAACACATATACTTGAACGAAAGCCTTACAATAAAAAATCGCTCTCTTCTTCAAATCGCCACCCGCATGAAACATCGCAAACATCTCTTTGCTGTTTTTACGAGAAATGGTAACGTCGTCGTTAAGGAGAGTATGTCTGGGAGAAATATACAAATAGACAACGAAGAGATCCTGAATGATATTTCCGCGAGATGTCAAACAACAACAACAGAAGCAACACATAGGCAATACGAGCCTGAAGCGGCTATTATATAAACGTCTGTAGTTTTAACTTTTTTTAATTTTTATAGTAGGTATATCTTTTAATTCTTTTTTGTATTTAATGTTATTTAATTTCTATAGTATGTCATTTAATTCTTTTTTGTATTTAGATGTTATTTATAAGAACAACTCTCTCCCCCATTTACACCTAATCCTATCATATTTCCTTCTCTCTTGCCTACTCCTCATTCTCTTTTTCACGATTTTATCTATGCACGTAATAAGCCGTCAATGGCATGTTAAATTAAAATGCGTCAGTAGCTGTGATGTTCATTGCCTGTATTTGTTGTTGTACGTTCAAAATTCAAAATGAGTAATAATTCTCAAGAATGGGGTAGTTTCATCGACGAAACTAAAACTTTATTAAATGTACTGTGTAAACAAAAAAAGGGATTGAATATTTGCCATTTAAACACACAAAGCCTTAGAAATAAAATCGACGATTTGCGTCAAATTTTTGATGGCAGCTTGGTCGATATTGTATGCCTCTCCGAAACTTGGTTGAAACCGGAAATGTGTAATGATCTTTTCATGCTTAACAAATTTAGACTCATCCGTTCTGATAGGCAAAATAAATTAGGAGGAGGCGTAGCGATCTTTTTAAAACAATCCTACGGGTTTAAAGAAATAAAAAAATCCACGCCAAGCGAACCATTGGAGTATGTTTTTGTCGAGGTGATCGGAACTTGCGACAAATTTCTCCTTGGATGTATATATATGGCTCCTGACATAGCTAATTCAGCTTTAATAAGAAATCTATTAGAAGACCTTGTTCCCTTGTATGCCAAATGTGTAATTTGCGGTGATCTTAATATAAACATCCTAGACAAAAAAAACAAAAATTTTATAGAAATCATCGAGACCTACAACCTAGGATTCGCTAACTTCTCTCAACCAACACACTTCAAGCCGAACAGCACGCCTTCTCTCCTAGATCTCTTTATTGTCTCTCACCCATCACTTGTAATGCACTATGATCAACTCGAGGCATCTGCTTTCTCGTATCTTGACCTGATCTTTACTACCCTTAATGTTTTTCCGGCATCTCATGAGGAAAGCACTATCAAATATAGAAGTCTTGCTAACATTGATGTGATCTCACTATTTAATGATTGTCTAACTTTAAATTGGGCACCTATATATACAACGAATGAAGTAAATAGCCAAATTGAGACTCTCCAAAATAACCTTCACTATCTTTTTGATAACCATGTACCCATTCGGACAAAAAAAATTAAAACAACTTGTAATCCGTGGTTTACCCAAGAAGTCCGTCATCTTATAAAAAGGCGCAATCTTTTGTATTCAAGATGGAGAAGATATAAATGTTCAGCTATTTTAAGGGAATTCACTGTAGCTCGCAATGCAGTAACATCTCTCATTCGAAGAAACAAGAAATTGTTTTACGAAAAATATTTTAACGCGAATGATTCGAGCTCTAAATTTTGGAGGAACATACGCCAAGTCGGATTAGATTCTAGAAAAGAAACGCTTCCAATGAATATTAATCTCGAAGAACTGAATCGAACGTTTGTACAACCAGCTTCCGGTATCTCACATCCACTCAGCAATTCCACCAGTAACAACGTACAAATAAATCCATTTTCAATCGCCTGTATCAAAGAAGTATGTGTAGGAGAGACAATTTTAAAAATCAAATCAAAAGCCGTCGGTTTCAACGATATAAGTCCAAACTTTATTAAACTGCTACTCCCTGTCATACTTACTCACATTACATATATATTTAACACGATAATAACGACCTCAGTTTTTCCTGACGTATGGAAAATTGCGAAAATAATGCCTGTGCCTAAGTCGAGCTCTCCAAATGGTACTGAGTATCGCCCCATTGCTATTCTACCTTTTCTGAGCAAAGTATTCGAAACAATTATAAGCAAACAAATCAAGATGTATCTTCATAACAATCAGTTAATCACTAAATATCAGTCAGGTTTTCGTGCAAAACACAATTGCACCACGGCCTTATTGAAAGTAAGTGAGGACATACGCGAAGGCTTAGATAAAGATCTAATGGGAATAGTTGTCTTTTTGGATTTTTCTAAAGCTTTTGATTGTGTCAATCATTCAATGCTCTTAGAAAAACTTAAGTCTCAGTTTTATTTCGATAGCACCTTATGTAATCTTATGTCCTCATATTTGTCCAATCGGTTTCAGTTCGTTTCCCACGATAGTCAATGTTCACCAATGTTACATGTTCCGTCCGGTGTACCTCAGGGATCAGTGTTAGGTCCGCTTTTGTTTACGTGTTTTATAAATGACATTTCGAAATGTTTTTCATTTTGTGAGCACCACATATACGCTGACGATGTACAAGTATATAAAATGTTTCCAAAACTTGACAAAAACCAAGCGGTAGACTATGTAAATCAAGACTTGTTAAATATATATAATTGGTCACTGGTAAATGAGCTTAAGCTAAATCCAATAAAAACAAAAGCTATTGCTATAAATAGGGGTCGCCGTAAGGAAGATCTCGCTCCTATACTTCTCAATAACTCGGTCGTTGATTATGTAGAGACCATTAAGAACCTCGGGGTATATTTTAACCAATGTTTTAGTTGGCACACACATGTAAACAGGGTTGTTTCAAAAGTGTACGGTGCGCTTCGGGGGCTAAGCCCAACAACAAAATTTCTACCGACACATGTAAAACTAAAACTAGTAAAATCATATATTTTACCTTCGATATTGTACGGGTGTGAGATTTTTGCTGACATGGATTATGAGTCTAAACGAAAACTGGAAGTGGCCTACAATAGCTGTGCAAGATTCATTTTCGGCATAAAAAGATTTGAGCATATTTCCAACTTCACAAAACAAATTTCGGGTTGCTCCTTAATGGCATTAATAAAATATCGGACCTTGTTAGCATTTAATAAGATATTGACCACTAAAGAACCGCATTATCTTTACGACAAAATTAGATTCGCGAGTGCCCAAAGAACATTACAGATAATCTTACCTAGACATAAGTATGTTGTAACCAGTCGACAATTCTTTGTCCATGCGATTCGTCTTTGGAATTGTCTACCCATCTCCATTAAGCGCATGAACACAACCGCCACTTTCGCTAAAGAAATTTTTAAATATTGTGAGACACACTTTTAATGCACGTACATATGTACAATATATTAGTTATTACGTGAAATCCAGACTGTACTTTTCCTTCCACCCTCACTACCTATCCTTTCCCATTCCAATATTGTTCTTTTTTTGTTTTTTTTCTTTCTTATTTTATTTTTTATTTTTAATTCCATTGTTTTTTTCTTTCTTCTTCCTCCTATTTTAACTACGTTTTTTTTTTTTCCAATGTACAATGTAACAACTGAGACATAAATCCTAGTTTGTACAAATTTAATAAGTGTAAGCTTAATTGTACAAAATTATTATCTATATATATAAATAAATAAATAAATAAATAAATAAGGTAGCGTCGTTGCGTTTTCGAAGGTCCTAAACCTGAAACACTGCTACTATAGGATTTTCCAAAACGGACTTGACAACTTTTTTTTTAAATAAAACGCAAACCATTTGAGATATTTCAAAAACTTTATTACGGCTTGAAGTACAATCAAAACATTTATAAATGGAACTCGACTTCGCTCATATGGCCACCGCGAGCACGTTTGCAGTGGTCGATTCGTTGGATCCAATTTTCGATGACTCGGCCACACATTTCGGCCGAAACGGCCGCTATTTCGCGTTCAATGTTGGCTCTGAGCTAGTTACATGATACATTCGTATCCAACTGCACATCACTAATTCCCTGGACACCAACCACTTTCTACATCATAGTTGATTGCAGACCAGCGATCGTGGAAATCAACTAAACTGAACATGGGAACGCGCTAAAAGTGGAGCTTGGGATAATTTTCCCAACAAAAATGCGTGGCGCTAAATTTTCGGGTAAACAAGTTGTTTGTTGGAAGTGAGCTTTACGAAAATAAAGATTGATAATTATAAATTATAAAAGACATTGTTTTAATACAGCAATAACTAGCTCTTCCAACGTCGTCGGCTTGTTGGCATAAACCAATGACTAAAGTAGCCCCAAGAAAATAGTCTAGAGGCGTTAAATCGCACGAACGAGGTGGCCAATCGACTGGCCCATTTCTTGAGATAACACGCTCATCAAACTTTCTCTTCAATAAATCGTTTGTAACGTGTGCTGCGTGGCTGGTGGCACGATCCTGTTGAAACCACATGTCGTCCAAGTCCATATCTTCCAATTCGGGCCAAAAATAATCGGTAATCATGGTGTGATAAAGCTGGCCATTCACAGTAACGTGACGATCGTTATCGTCGACGAAAAAAGATGGCCCAATAACGCCGCCTGCATGCAAACCGCACCAAACAGTTATTTTTTGTGGATGAAGTGGTGATTCATGAAACACATGTGGATTTTCACCCGACCAATAACGCATATTTTGCTTATTGACGAACCCATCGAGCCAAAAATGAGCTTCGTCACTGAAGATGATTTTGCGATGAAATTCATCATCTTGACGCATCTTCTCCAGAGCCCAATCGGAGAACGTACGTCGCTTCAAATGGTTCAATTCTTGAGTCAGCTTGATTTTGTATGGGTGTAAACCAAGATCCTTACGCAAAATACGCCATAATCTGGTTTGAGCGATGCCCAATTCTTGAGAACGCCGTGGAATTGACTGATTTGGATCGTTTGCTACGGTCGCCTGAACGGCAGCGATATTTTCGACACTTCGACCAACCCGTTGTCTCACTGACACGGCAACATCACACAACGAATATGTAGACTCAAATTTTTGCACTAAGCTTGTTATTGCCTGTCTACTAGGGCGAGAATTACGACCGAAAATTGGAGTTAACGCTCTTAAAGTTACGGTCACCGACTCCGAATTTCGGTAGAAAATTTTTATAATTTGCAGACGTTGCTCGTTCGTGTACTTTACCTTGATGAACATGTCGAGTTTACTGAATAAATTGACAATGACAGTTGGATGATTAGTGAAAGGGTGCGTTCACAAATTAAATTCAAAGCTGTCAAGTCCCCATTGGGAAACCCTTTATATGATAGCGGATGCTTGGGATTCTTTGGCCGAAGACAATCTACGAAATGCTTGGAAGAAATTGTGGACCTTTCCCGAAGAGCCGGATGTTGAAGAAGAGAGTGTTAAATCGGAGTAAAACGATCTTGACGAATTCGTTGACTTATTCGTCTGTATTCTAGGATTCACGGACTGCGATAAAGATGATGTCGTGGATTGGTTGAATGATCCTGGGTATCACGACGATGAAATTATTTTATCAGTAAAAAATTAAGATGACGATCACGACAACGACAGCAGTAGTGACGAAAGCGTGGATGCACCGAACAAATCTTCGGCGGAAGTATTTGCCACTTTTAAGAGGGGTTTCGAATGGTTTGAGAGACAAGATGAATTTTGCCCAACGCGATTTCTCCTTCTCAAACGGCTTGGAGACTTAGCAACTCGAAAATGCGTTGCAGCCGTTCGCCAATTAAAAATTGAGGGTTTCTATTACATATCAGAAATGGCAGCTGTCATTCGACCTCGTGCTTTCTTGGAACTACCTTCTTCTGGCCGACCACGCGAAGTGCGCTCGCAGATATTCAGTAATGAATTGGGTGCTTATAAAGGACCACCCATAACCCATTCTTTAAATCCAGAAGTGGCGCCAATTCATTTACTTGCCAGGAGGATTCCTTTTGCTATTCGATCCAAGGTGGAAGCAGAGTTAGACCGCATGGTTTCACAGGGCGTTCTCGAACCGATTGATTACTCGAGGTGGGCTACACCAATTGTCCCCGTGCCAAAACCAAATGGCACCATACGAATTTGTGGTGACTATAAGGCATGAGTTGATTGCAAAACTGCCACATGGAGCAGTATTCGCAAAGTTGGATCTGTCACAAGCTTATCAAAAATTGACTGTGGATGACGATACAGCTGGGCTTTCGCATAGATGTAGACGGAATTAAAGCTCTAAAAGAAAAACTTTTGGTAATACAAAGTACGCCCACTCCAAAGGACAAGAGTGAACTCCAAGTTTTTCTAGGGCTTCAAAATTTCTACAATTCATTTCTTCGTTCAAAGGCAACAGTGGCGGAACCCTTGCACAGACTACTGGATAAGAATGTTGCTTGGAAGTGGATTAAGGTTCATCAAATAGCATTCGATAAAGTCAAGTCGTTGTTGTCATCAGACAGCGTTCTCATGCCTTTCAATGATAAATTGCCTGTCGTATTGACTTGTGACGCTTCACCGTATGGAGTTGGTGCGATTTTAGCGCATGTATTACTAGATGGATCCGAACGACCAATCTCTTATTATTCAAATTGACAAAGAAGCTCTGGCAATTATTGCAAGCATTAAGAAGTTCCATGACTACTTATATGGCAGATATTTCGTGATATACACAGATCACAAACCATTGTTGGGTCTGTTTTGTCCTGGCAAGCCTACACCAAATAATCTTTCTGAAAGGATGCTGCGTTCAATTCTTTTTTTAAGTGCGCACAATTATAAGCTTCAACATAAACCCGGGAAGGACATCGCAGATGCTGACGCGCTTAGTCGCAATTCAACCGATTATCAAGAAGACGAAGAAAAAGTAGTCTTGATGATAGATTTACTAGACTCGCCACTACTACAGGCAAAGGATATTGCAAAAGACACTAAAAAGGACCAAGTTCTATCACGTGTGTTATACTGGACATTGAGAGGATGGCCAACTATCGCTAAACCAGAGTTTAAGGTATTTTTCGACCGAAAAAAAACGAGATTTCCTCCATCAAAGGATGCTTAATATGGGGTCAGCGAGTGGTCGACAATTCATCGACTGAAACTTCTAGCAGCCCTTCATGCAAACCACCCGTATGAAACCATAGTCCGTATGAAAGCCTTGGCCAGAAGATACGTGTGGTGGCCAAAAATGGATGCAGACATCGAACAGACAGTGAAGCGGTGTAATGTCTGCCAACGGATGTGTCCCGATAATTCTCCTGTCAAGGGATATACTTGGGAAGAAGAGAAAAACCCGTGCAGGTGCAGGATTCACACAGACTTCGCGGGTCCATTTAAAGGGGATCTTTTCTTTTTGGTGGTGGATTCGTTGGATGGAGGTCCATCCAGTTCCTGTCACATCGGCGTCTAGTGTTATATCTGTTTTGAAACAAATTTTCGCAACACATGGACTGCCAAATGTGATCGTGGCTGACAATGGATCGGCGTTCACATCCCATGATTTTAAATTATTTTTTAACAATAACTTAATCAAACATATCTTTTCAGCTCCTTTCCATCCTTCTACGAATGGCCAAGAGGAGCGAATGGTACGCACGAATACTTCGTAGGCACTACACTAGGCAGGGCCTAGGTGGGTACCCGGACACATATTGGAAGTTAAAGGACCAGTTTCGGTGGTCATCGAGTCAGAAAGCGGCCAAGAGGTTCATCGGCATGCTGATCAAGTTCGTCGAAGATCAGCAGAACAACAGAACCCTGAAGATACATCTCCGAAAGACACAGCTCCGATATCAATTCCAACCATTCCTGGGTCAACATCGAATCAGCCCGAAGTTCGACGTTCGGAAAGAATTCGCAACACGGCTCAAAGGACCGGGGTAATTTAATCCTTGGGCGAAGGCGTATTACATGAACTAGTCTCGGTCCCAATTAGTTCGGATACTCGAGGTTCTACTGTAAATTGTAAGCATTATTCGGATATAAGGGTCTTCGTGATGAAATGGGAATGCAAACTAAGCACGTTGGCTTTGACACATGTTGCAAATCAAGCGTGAGCTGTCAAAAAGAGAGCACTAAAAAAATCAAGCAGCAAAAAAATCACCCTTTGTTATTTACAAGTCACTCGTTTTGAATAACAAAAATCGTTGATGCGTGGAAAAGGATTTCTCGATTAAAATTGCCAAAGAGTTTACATGATATCTGTCAAAAAATCAACCATACTGAATTTAGTAAACGATAGTAAATTGATAGTTGGCTCACACTTTATCATTTGCACAAAGGGCTGACACACCAATCACTGTCCCACGATGCTCCGCTGATTGGCTGACTCCATAAAACGAAACCAATGAAAACCGACAGTTACTATAAAACCATTTGAATCAAAAAGGAAAGCCGTTGAACGGTTGAGTTTGAAATAAAACACAATCAAAGTATATAGTTCAAAAAACGTTTGTAATTATTTTTATATTAGTTTAACATAAATACTTTTTAATGTTTCCTTAATTTCTGTTTAGTTCTATTACTAAATACTGGAAAATGTCCACGTATTGGTTTTAACATTGATTAAGATTTTTTATTTTATTTTATTATTATTTTCCTTTTTCTTATTGAATGATTTGATTTCGAGATACACGGTAAATAATACGTAGATACGAGTACCATTAGTAGTTCTAGTAGTTCAATAAGTTTTTTGTTTTTTCTTTCAGTAATTTATTAAATCAATAATAGCATCTCTACAATACACATTTTGCGTTTTATTTTATTCGTAACGAATGAATTATAGTTTTGTTGTGGATAATTGCTCATCGCATATGTCTTCTTGTCTATTGAATTGCGGAAATGTTCTTCTTTATGGCAAGAATAAAATTATATTTTGTATATAAAAAAAGGATTTATGTCCGCAGTACTTATTTAGGTTTATTGAAAATGCTATTTATCTTCGAACATCGAGCGAAACGTATTTTTATTGATAAAGAAAACGAAATGATAAACAATCAACGTAGACTACAGTTTAGAGGCTATATATCGTGTTATAGATACTTCTTAAAGTCTAGAATTTTTATTGAAGTTTTTTTTTGTTTTTTGTTTATTCTCATCTACCATTGAAAATTTTATATAAATATTCTAGTGTATATGTTGGATGTAGTATAGAAATTTTTATTTAGAATATATATTTGGATTTCAATGAATTTTTGTTTACGAAAAATTATTTGAAGATTGTTGGTATTTATTTGTTAGATATTAATGCATTTAACGTTGATCTAAGCATTCATTTTATTTGTAATTTTATTTGTATTGGGTGTAGATCAAGATTAAACACTAAGTTTAAGCGTAGTTCTTACTTAATTTATTTTTATTTCAATTTCATTTTATTTTTGGTTGTTAGTCTATAATTTTTTTGATTAAATTTTAAATCAAATTGAAATCTATCTTTCAATTCGCGAACGAAAATTTTGATATTTTTTCCAATGCTTTTGATTTGTTGTTGGTTGGAAAGGCGGCAGAATTATTTTGATATATGTCTTTTTTATATTTACTTTCTGAGCCGGTGATTGGGCATTTTGAACTTTACACAACGCAAAAATAAAAATAAAAAGTTCATTATGAATAGACTAAAAAAACTAGCAGCTGGCAGCTTCAGGAGGCAGTACTTCTTCTGTGTCGACTGGTTGGGTATGCGATATCGACCGCGATTTGCGAATAAAAAACGTCAGTGTTCTTACCATACCTACACTTTGTATGGCATTTGAAAAGAACTTATTAAAAAAATTGGCGCCCGACACGGGAACACGGAATCAAATTTCACGCAAAAAAACAACAAAAAACCAAGCATCATGGCAGTAAATCCGGTGACAAGGAAAACAAAATACATTTCCAAGCATTCAACCGCACAATCACCGACCAACATGCGAGCGCACCTCTAACCTAATCCCACGTCCAGTAAGAGTCTTTATTCTACAATACAATACACAAACGAAAACGTAAATTTCAACGTACCTTACGAAACGCTAAACATACAATACACTTAGCATAGACATACCTAGACCTACATACGTCCTATAAGCACATCCTATGGATACACGAATACAAAATGCATATTATCATCTCACCAGAGGTCGCCGTCAGCGTTGTCGCGTCAGAGAGGCCGCCATCATCTTACAGCGGCACCCAAACAAAATTATGTCAATTGCAATTTACGACAGTTGCACAGCCACTTGATGATTCGCGCGTTACGCTCCACAATCGATGGCGGTTCGGTCGGTCGGTATGGTTGAGTCGTTTGCGGTTGAGTTTCTGTGCTATCGGGCAGGCGAGTCGAATCCACTGTACTGACGTCCGAGAAGAAAACCGTACTCGACTGGTCGGAGTCGTTATCAGAGCTGTAGCGTCGCTTGGGCGGGCTGTAGATCTCTTCGAATTTCTCATCATTCAGACCGAGTCGATCGAAGAATTTCTCGAGTTGTGACATGCTCTCTGCGCGGCGAATTTTCTCCATGCCGTTTGAATTCTTTCCACCGCTCATAGGTTGCTCGGTCATCGGTGATCCGCGGTTATAGTAGCGGTCACTGATGTCGCTTTTCGAGCGTAGAATTGGCTTGCGTTCATCGTCGGATTCGTGGTTGTGCTCACCGTAGCCGGCAGTGGCACAACCGCCACTGCTACCGCCTCCACTGCGTTGTGAGGTACGATCGTTGGAGGTGGAGTATCGGTTGCGATGCTTGAAACGCAGACATTTCTGTCGTTTGAACGTGGTCGGCGGAGGGCTTATCTCTGGCTCCTTCTTGCACTCGTCGGGTGGTGTGCGAGCTGTTGGGCTATGATTCTGCTTGTGTGGTATTGGCGGTAATTGGTGGGTCTGTGGAGATGGGTATGCTTTCCTTTGCGAAGGATATCTTGGGTCGTCGTAGTAGCGAGTGATTGTCCGAGTCTGTTCGGGTATATAGTCGTCTTGGAAGGCTTCCGGAACCTCGGGGGTTGTGAAATTCAACAGACACTCAGAGTCCTTTTGGTATTTGAGACGACACTCGGGACAGTCGGCATAGCGGGATGATGACATGCCGTAGGTATAGTAAGAATTGCCACTGTGTTGCGTTGAGGAGCCGCTGTCGCGTCTGTAATCGGTTTGTGTGACGCCGGCGGGTATTTTATTTGGTTCTCTCTCTTGTCGCTGTTTGCAGCACGGTTCGCTGCGGTGCGTGTAGTGTCCCGAGGATCCGCCAGAGTCGCGATTGAGGGAACTGCCTCCGGATTTGTTTGAGCGATTTCCACGGCTGCAGCAACTCAGCACTTCGCTGTGCGGTGAGTGTCGACTTATCTGAGAGTGTAGATCGGGCAGGGATTTGTGGCTATTGATGTTGTACGATGGTGACGAGTAGTCGTGCTCGTCCGATGTAGTGTCGTGGGAGTGTGAATACGATCTTTGGTAGTTGTTTCTGGACAGAAAAAAAAATAGCGTGAATTGGGTGTCAAAATGCAAGATCACTACTTACCTTGAGTGTTGCTCTTTGTCAGGTGAGCTTTCCGCAGCGTATTCTGCGGGCGGGCTAATTGCTCGGTAGTCCTCGGTTAGAACCAAAGGCTCATTGACTTCAGCGCTGTATGAGTAAATGTCGTCGTCCGAAGCAGGATGCGGTGGCAGAGATTGCGGCGAGAGAAATGCACTGGGGAACATCACCGAGAGATCACTTTGGTCGTTGGAGGCGTGGACCGAGAGCTATTGCAAATGAACAACATTTATTAACTGAAAGCGAAGGAAATAAGTCATTTACTTACCTCTTGGTTGTACTTAACACTTTGGAACTTGCTGAATGTATCATACTTCTGTGGATCACTGTTCTTGTAGCGTTCCGGCATCGGCATCGGGCCCTCTTTCGCATCTGCATTGAGTAATTTCCGCAATTTGGTCTGAAGCAAATCTGAACTCGACGATGCACTACGTCGATTCGCCGGTCGATGATGAGGTGGATGTTGTTGGTGTGACGGTTGCAATGTGTCCTGTCGCTGTTGCGAATGATGATGATGATGCATTCCGCCGCTGCCGGAATGTGTCCGTGATGGTGACATTATGCAACCAGAAGTTCCTATACCGGATAATCGGTCACCAGCTCCACCCACAATAGCAACGGGAACATTGCCACCAGCACCAACGCCGCCCATTACTACGCCACCACCACCGCTTGCACCACTAGCGCCTGCGGAGGCGATCACCCCCCGAAAATTCAATTGCTGATGTCTATCGAGAACTGTTTCCGATTTCACATAGAATGGCTTGCTCTCGGCCAGCAATTCCACCGCAGACTTTCGTTTGTGATGGCGCCCGACCGTGTACATCACCGACGAATGCTGATAGTGATGGTGGGTGGTTTGCTGTGATGAGCCGAGCGGCGAACCAGCACCGTATTGTGGCGGTGGCAAAGGTGTCGCATGGGATATACCACCACCTGAGAGATATGAAGCCGGGGGCAGTATGATAGGATTATTGCCTGATTGATGGTGGTGACCGTAGGCAGAGGGTGATGTGACGTTTGCCGAACCGCCACCGTAATGATGAGTGGCGGACGAGGAATGATGATGATGAGCGCTTGTCATGCGGCTGCCATGATGACGAGGACTACCGCCGTACACAATTGCTGCCATAATTGGTTTTTCGGTTTTTCAGTTTTCAATTTTCAGTTTCGTAGTTATTCAACTTTGAAGCGCCGGGCTGGCTCTTGCGCTTTGGGTTGGAAGGGCTTTTCAATTCGATGTTGATTTCGCTGGCTGCCCTGTCTGGTTTTTAGCTACAACGAGAAAGGGACGCAGATAAGTACAAACGGATTTTAATTAGAGATGCAAAGTACGTTGGATTGTGTGTTTGAATATTCAAAATAAATGAATTTCTAGGGCGGTAGCAGGTATGGAGGAAGACGAGAGGCTTTTAAATAAGATTTTCGTTTACCATGGTGCGGAAATGAGGGAAAAATCTTTTGGTTGTTTGAGGGAGCTTTACCTTCTCTCCCCAGATAGACAGGGGAAGATTTTTAGTGTGGCATTGTGCTGAGAGACATTACTTCGCAGCTGGGAATGCGCCTTTTTTCGTTGGTCAAGTTCAACGACACCGTTTGCTTGAATGGGAAAGATTAAATGCAATGAAGGCACGGTAAGTGTAACTTTAAGAAATGAATTATTAGAAGCCCAAGAGGCTTTGCTTTTGTTCCTTTTTGGGATTTGTTTGTGAAAAAGTGATGAGTTAGTGATGTCAAAACTTTTGATGGATTCATGAAAGATGAAGAGGTTGATGCTGCTTTATCTGCTCAGACTATTTATAGTTAAAAAGCGTTTTTAAGAAATTCACGTTAACGGAAGGCTTGACTTCCACAGAAGCCTCAAAGAAAAATGACGACAAAAGACGACTGACGGGCACAGGTGATGCATGGGCTAATAAAGAGCGACGAAGAGCGAGGTAATAGTCCACTAAGACTGGCTTTAAAAGAAGATGTTTTTTATACCATAAGTCTGGCTAGCGTAAAAGCATCAAAGATTTTAGTGAATATGAATGAAGCTATGAAGCAAGCAAAGTCCGATATTTGAAGCCGAAGTTTGTGCTGAGTTCTCATGTGACTAACATTAGCTGACTCATAAGAACTTCGTCCATAAAGGGTTTGATTTAGAAATCAGTGAGAAACCTTTGGTAGCATCATTTGAGCCTCCATCACCTTGGATGTAGTTGTGGGATCGAAGAGATTTTGAGCCTAATGCATTCGTACAATAATACCTACACCTACTAGATGCCTTCTTGTAAACAAGACTTAATCTTCTTCTAAAGAAGACTTTAATCCAAACAGCATTTAAGATCAAGTTCGTGTTTTCAAGAGCTTTTTCATAAAGGTTTGCTAATAAGTAGCCAACGCGCAACAAATGAGGATCGGGGTAATAAAGTCTTTGACGGCTGGACCACCTTAACGGAAACAAAGACTGATGACCAATCAATTTATGCCATTCCTCAGTTTAACTTGCTTACACTTTATTTGCTATTTGCTAAGTAAGTCTGGCATTTTGGGCGATAAGCGAGGCTTAATCTGAATAGGCCTTGATAGCATTGACATTGTGGATGGTCGTTCAGTTTAAACTTGAATTCTGGGTTAACACATGACTTTTTTGAAATGGTTGTAAAATTAGTTTTTAATCAAGAAAAACAATAGAAAACTTTACTAGATTCGATGGCCGTACTATCAGTTGCTATATGGAACAAGGATGTTCCAAATTTTTTATATTAAGTTCGACCTCCGGAAATAGAATAATCATTTATTTACGTAAGCCTATCTAGGGCTCTTGCGCTCGTCGTAGTATAGAGATATATGACAAGGTCAAGTGGATTTACATCTGCTCTCAAACCATGTTGACGAAATGAAACAAGAACGTTGTGTTTTAATCACTCTTGGTTGAAGAGTGTTTTGTGTGCTTTGAGTCTTGTTGGAAAGTACATCCTCTTTGTAGAATGTTTATTTGCCCAAGGCCATGGTCCAAAAATACCAACCAAGAACGGCTATCGGCCGTCACAGCTGACCAAAGCTTGACAAACGTTGGGGCTTGACTTCTGGTGGCCAATTTAAGGTTCGATTTTCGGATGATCTTTGCGTTAATTCAACTTGCTATTGGGCAACTGACCACGTTCATGCAACTGCCTTTTTTTGAATTTCGACTCGAATTTGTCATTTTGGGAACTCTTAAGCCCAACTTTCAATATACGTTGTATGGTTGACTTGATTTTGATTTTGACGCCCCCACACTTTATTAGCTTAATGGTTGGGAAGGGTTGTGGTATAGGGCAATTCTAAGGCTAGACTTTTTGAGGTGAAGGTCGAAAAGATTGGTGTTAGCTTTGCGTAGCATTCTGGACCTTGGTTCGTGGGGCGTGGACCGAAGGTTACGTGGGTTGGTGTTAAGGGAAATCATGCGCAATAATGAGGGGCTGTCAATATTACCGCTGAGAAGGTCGTGAATAAATAGAATATCTGCAACATCACGTCGTTCTTTAAGTGGTTGGAGGTTGATTAATTTTAGGCGATCCGTATAAGGTGGAAAATGAATGGGGTCAGCCCAGGGAAGGCCACGAAGGGCAAAACGAATAAACCTACGTTGAATGACTTCAATACGCTAAGTATGGTATTCATAAGGCGGAGACCAGACTTGGCTAGCATATTCGAGAAGGGGCCAAACGAAAGTGATGTATAATAATTTCGCAACGTAAGGATTCGAGAATTCTTTGGACCAACGTTTCACGAAACCGAGGGCAGAGTTAGCACGTTTGATAATGTTGTCGATATGGAGGCGAAAATTGGGTTCACAGTCACAAATAACCCCTAGATCAACCAAGAAGTTGACAGGGGGAATGGTTTCATTACGAAGAAGAGCGCTTACGGGAGTAAGTGATGGCTTGGCATTTACTGACAGTGATCTCGAGATGGTTTTTTTGACACCAAGTAGTGAACCTGTTAAGGTCCAATTGGAGAGAGCACGAGTCAACAGAGGAAGATATGTGTTTAAATATTTTCATATCACCGGCATATATGGAGAGCTGAGAGTTCAGAATAACGCTGTCAACATCATTAATGGTTAGAGTAAATATCAATGGGCCGAAACGACTACCTTGTGGGTCACCGGAGGTAGCATTTATTGGATCAGAGATAGACGACCCTCAAGGTAAGATTTGATCCATGAGATAAAACCGGGAGAGAGAACGAAGGCAGTGAGCTTTAGGAGAATAATTTGATGAGACATTTTGTCAAAGGCTTTGCTGAAGTCAGTCTACTTCTTTGCCAGCTTCGAGTGAACACAATATTGTGAAACAAATTCGACTAGATTAGTGGTTGCCGATCGACTTTTGTTGGTTTGCAGTGAAAGAATAGTGCATCATAAATTATGCTCTCGAAAAGTTTGGGTATGCATGAGAGCTTGACAATGGGACGATAGTTGGATACATCATTTTTCAGTCCTTTTTTGTGGACTAGAATGATATAAGCATATTTTCCAAGCTGTGGAAAGAGTCCTTGAGAGACAGACCTTTGAAATAGAGCGGTAAGGAGTAAAATAAAATGGTTCGCGCACTTTTTTAAAATTATGGCAGGCAGACAATCGGGACCGGGAGAGTAGTCGTCCTCTAGGTTGCGTATTTTTTCGGCGACTAGGTCGGGAGTTATGTTCAGTGAGACAAGAGACGTCTGAGAGCAGTCTTTTAAATATTGAAAATAGTCGTGATCGGGTTGAAGATCCTGGTCGGTGAATGATTGGCTGAAGAAATGATCAAAGAAGTTGACGATTACTTCGGGTTCGTTGGAAGAGTTATTGAGAAAATTAAATGGAGCGGGGTTGCTATCGGTTTTTCTTTTTGTATTAATGAAGTGGAAGAAACACTTGGGGTCAGATAAGGGAGGATTGCATTCGGTTCAGGTATCGGAGGTGCATTCACATAGCTGTGCAAATTTAGTGTAGAACTGCATGTAATTAGAAATGTCAGATGCAGAGTAGGATCTAAGATAGGCGTGCCAATTTTTGTTTCTTTTATTACGCAAAGAGCGTAGTTCCGTGGTATACCAGGACGGAGATAAAGTGTAGTTCTTTTTTGGTGAATATGGGACTGAAAGAATGAGGCAGCTGAGGATTTTGGAGTAAAATAGCGCAAGGGTATGTGTGAGTTAGGGTTAAGGGGGAAGTTAAAATTAACATTGTTGAGCAGATTATTTAGTTTCGCGAAGTCAGCTTTCCAGAAATTGAAACAGTACGCATTTTCGGAGGAAAGAATTGTGAATTGAGTCTCGAGTGAAAGAGCTAGCGATCGAGGTGGAAGAGGGGGGTCTAAATTAGAGAGAAAATGGTTGTTCGGGGTAACAACGCAGTTTGCGGCATAAGATGAGAAAATTAGGTCGAGTTGTCTG
Organism: Merodon equestris; assembly: GCA_958301585.1. Classification (NCBI taxonomy): domain Eukaryota; kingdom Metazoa; phylum Arthropoda; class Insecta; order Diptera; family Syrphidae; genus Merodon; species Merodon equestris. The sequence goes on from OY284414.1 coordinate 123,875,208, forward strand.
TCCATGTTCCATGAGTTGTCTGACGATGTTCCTGATTTGCAGAAGACCGGAGTCAGAGAAATGATCCGTGAAAAGGATTTCTTTACAGGAGGAGGGGTTAGCGGCGAAATAATGGGTCTCATCATCGGATTGAACCCATTTCAGGTTTGGGAGATTGACATCACTACAGATGATGATGATGTTGTTGGGTTCGGCGATAGAGTCGACGAGATCAACGGCGAGTTGGTAGCAATGTCTGGGCTGTGAGGATCTTAAGTAACAGCAGGCAAGATAAAGTTTCCGTTTAACGAGACTTATTGAGGCACTAGTACAGCGATACCTCTCGCTTGTCGTAAAAGGCGACTAAAACAAAGGTAAACAAAAATCACATCTAGGCAATTTAGAAAACACCAAGGTGAGCTTAGGGACACATATACCACCATTAAACTGCCCCATACCCCATAAGTGTACATGCAAATCAGTGGGTTGACACGACTGGAGATCACTGGTGTTGTAAGAGTAAGATCAAACAAAAAAAATTGGAGCATGCCCGTGTCACAAAAAAAAAAAATTGGTGCAAACAAATGCAAAAACACCAGCATTTGGTTGGCCTCAACGATGAATTAATCCCAAACCGGGAAGCCTGCCGCTACTTTCTGAGGCCAAACCTGCGGACCCCACAAGCGGACCAGTAGGAATGCAGTTAAGTGGGAAGGTTATGGTCCTACACTTCTGACCATAACAACGCCGGAAAAAGGAAAAGAAGAAGAAGAAGATTGAGGCACTAGTCAGAGGAATTCGACGATTTGAAGGCAAGGGATATCTTTAGGTCAGCACCATTTTCCTGCCACTCCGTCAAGGTCCACTATTAGTAGCAATGCTACTACTATTGCTGTAACGTACTGTGGTTCGAGGCACGAAAGATTTATTGACATCGATGTGCTGGCAGGCTCATCAAAGATATCGCCCAGACTATTTAGCGAAGCATTGACGTAAATTGGTCAATTCTTAGGAAGTTACAATTTGTGAAGTGACTTTAACGGCCCTGCCAATCCCATAGTCAACTATTTTACCAGGTATTTAAGCCTAGCGCACAAAGATGGCGTTAGTGGACCAAACGTTTCTTTATGAATTTGAAATCGGTCAACATTTTCCTTTAGGTCATCATGTTAAGGTTTTGCCAGAAAAAGAGCATATGCGGGAAAATTTCCCTTTTTGTTTCAGCTTGAAGAAGTCGGCTATAGAGTCACATCACGTGTTGGTGGATGCCCATGGTGACAATGCTTTATAGGAAACAATCACTTCAAAATTCATACTCTGTGTGCATATTCAATATAACACCTTAATGGCATGGAAGCAGAAAAAGTTACTCTGAACTACAATCAACGCGACAAATTCAATCGAATCTCCCGAATCCTATCTAGGACAACCACCCTTGAAGAGTAGTGAACGAACATCTTCGACACAAACCATCTGCACCTCGTGTCCAGGTTGTGTGACAAACAACATAAGATCGAAACTCTTGAACCTGCGTGCACCCTATAGAAAAATGTACAGAGATTGGTTTCGTTGGTACAAATATGGCAATTTTGACTTGAGCCCCGAGAAGCGTGAAAATCGGCCTAGAAAGCTGGAGGACTATCAACTGCAGTTTCGTTTGGACGAGGAAAAAAAAAAAATGCTTGATAACCAATTGGGTGTTACTCCACCAAGCACCAGCTACTTCTATGCGTCCAAGAGCTATGGGATGAGTTTGAAAGATCGGAAAATGGTTTGCCGTTTGAATTGAACGATGGACAGATGGAGTGGCGCGAAAACACAGGTGATATCTCCCTCGTTGCTGTAGGGGTTGCCATTACCGATAAAATTCGGGAATCCTTAACGAAAGCGATCGTGGATTGATCCTTTCCAAACATCAACATCATCTCCAAGATCAAATAGCTTCGAATAGAAGAGGGAGTTTGTTCAGTAGTAGGATAGTAGGGAATGGTCTACTACGAAACCTTATGCAACTGCCAATGCCCACAGCTACCATCAAAAACTGATCAAATTGCACGGTGCTCTGTGTGAAAAAAAGTCAGATTATCAACAAAGACATGACAAGCTGATTTTCCTTTATTACACCCCAGAAATGGATTGAAACCACTGGGAAGATTGTTGGAATAGGTTATATGGACCAGGGTAGCTGGGCATTGCAAGATGCCAGGGAATGAAAAGCAAGACAAATTAATGAAAAGGAACTCGTACAGGGTCTTCCAACAAGAGGTGTCATTTTTGTCAATTGTTGAATTGTTTACAGTCAGCTATCACTGCAACGTTATTCGGTAAGTAGAAAAGTTATTTAATTATGAATTTAAAAATGTACATACATGGCATGTTGAAAGTGAAAAATCATTATAAGAACGGAGAAATTAGCAGACCATGTGAGTGGCGTACTTTTGCTAAATGGATGCTGGAAATGACTGAACAAGATCAAGGTACACAAAATTATTCTGAGTTATTGGACCATTTCGTATGGTTTCAAAATGACACTTCTTCTTAGGTGACCCTATCACCCTATACTGTTACTTATATATGTGAGCCAATATTGAATCGCCTTTCCTTAATAAGGTTTTGATTTTTTTGCTACTAGGTTTTTTTAGAATTCTATATTTGACAGTTGGAGTATGATTCCTGACATGAGTTAGAGTCAAGCATGCTCAGCTAGCATTGCCTTTTGTAAATGGGAAAGATTCATATATGAAAAATTCTTACAACTTCTTAAATTTTATTATCAATATTCGTGTTCTGTGAAAATTGTTTTCGCTCACTTTGACCTTTTATGGTCTGCATAATCGAACTACTGAGCAAGCAATTGAAGTCATAGTGACCAATTTCATGCTATTTGTAATCAAGCCACCTATTCGTATGTGTAGAGTAAAAAGGAAAATATTGCTGCTTTATCCAGGAATGTTAATGAAGGCCGTGATTGGTCCATCCATAGCCGTTCGCAGCAAGAGGGAATGTGTTACTCGACCACGTGAAGGGTCTAATACCCTACAAAATAGAGTTCGTTCAAGAACTGAAGCCGAACGACCTGCCCCATCATTTGCGGTGAGCTAGAGGATGACCCGCTTTCTTATCGAAATATTGTCTCCAGCGACGGAGCTCATTTCTGGTTGAATTCGATATGTTAATAAACAAAGCTGCCGTATTTGGTTCGAAGAGCAATCTCAGGTAATACAACGTCTGCCAATGGTTTATGGTAAAACCATGAGAACAAACTGCTGTCATTAGCGCCCACTTTCGTTCAGTAATTTCAAACATTTTTTTGCCTAAAATGTCTGAGCTGAACTTGATCGACTTGTGGTTACAATAAGACGGTGCTTCATGCCAAACAGCACGCGGATTGATGGACCAATTGAGAAATGAGGTCGGTAAGAAATTTGTCTTTTGTTTTGGACATGTGAATCGGCCAGCTAGATCGTGCGATTTGACGCCTATTTTTTATAAGCGCCAATCGTAAGCTTGAAAGAGAACATTACGTGTATTACTTATGATCGAGCCATTATGCCTCGAAAAAGAAAACCAAAATAGGGGACTTTCCTTATATACTACTCAAACTGCAATTGTGGCTAATATTCTTCTTAAATGGCAAGTACTGATTTATCAATTCGAATTAAAGTTGTACATACTTTTGTATTTTAATGGGTTAGTTTTGACAATTAAAAACCAAACGCTTGAAAAATCACATATTAAGAATGTAACCTCTATCAACCCTATGACAAGTGAAGCTATATTAATGCTTATTGTGATCTCTCTCAATTAACATTCTGGAATTCTGCTTGTTTTATACTAACTATACTGACTGGCAACCATCAAATTTCTTGTTTGTCTTGGACAACCCAACCAAGGCACGACCCATTAGAAGATACTAAATCGAAAGCCCGAAACGACTGCACCAAAACAAGAAAAAACAAAATCAAAATCAGACTCATTTGCATCCGAAAAAGGTGACATCTATTTCAAGTCGTTCGACCACTGTCCCACTGACCCAAATGCATTCGCTCGATTTTATAAATTATTCTTCCAATCGATCCAAGCCGAAGAATCGGAAAAGCTCCGACAGCAATTAAGACTCTCTTCTGGCAAGGCACTTCAATGGATCGTGATTTGGTACTTAAGCAAGAAATCATATTCCCCTCATCATGGTCTGTCGTCTGATTAACCCAATTCCGCATCTAAAGAGAGAGGCATTTCATAACATCGTCAGCGTGACCTATGATCACGGGCACGGACTGAGCAAGATCGTCAAGAACTTTACTTTCTCCGCACGTGGAAACCTGTTCTAAGGCAAAGATGTGCATCTTGATTACGAAACGAAATGAAATCTAATACGTTTCTTTCAGCTCCAGGCGCACTCTCGCCGAAGGTTGAGGTTTAAAAATATCTTTATTTGGGTTGGCGTCAAGTGGGGATCAAGTGGCAGCCTGTCACCAGGCTAGTTTCTTATTTTCTGTGTGTTTTCGTGTCACATTCAGGTGATATACGGCGTTAGATCAGATGTGACCAGCACACCTCACATGAGCACCACCAAATCGCATGGACGAAAGGAACAATGTAGTCGTTGGGAAAAAAGTGCACGACATGCGATCGCATCCCACGGTCCGTAGGAGCCGATGGTTGGTCGGTGAACGTCTTGCGAAACTCGTTCTGACATTGCATGCAGCAAAGTGCCAGTCGTTTGTCGGATAGGCGATCGGGCACTGACGGTTTGCATGTAAGACCGGTTTTAGAATGAATGGTTGTTACTTGTTGACTGGATGTTGTGTAGGTGTTAAACATTGATTCGGGTTTTGCGTTAGGCCGGGCAAGAGAGACCGCAGAGCGAGATTAGGTGAATGTATGATGTCAGAGGCAGGTTGGAGTGATTGATGTACCATGTCGTGGATTATGAATAGAACCACGGCGATGAGGTGGGTTATTGAAAAATCAAGTTTCCCGGCTTTCACTTATGCCACAGCCTATCATCAGAGGATGCTCGTTACCGTTAAATCCATCATATATATCCTAAGCCACTAGAGCATCTCATCCACGACAATAATCCTACTCCTGGCGGTCTATGTTTTTTTTTTCTTTGCAGTAAACCAAAAATCGGATTCGAATTTCAAAAGCACCAAGCCGCACCTTGACACATGCTGCACAGGTGAAACGCACGTGAGGTTCTGCGGCATCTGCGTCTCCAATTTCGCTAGTTTGTTGATTTTTGCGGTTTTTCATCTCCTCATTCCAGAGTTGATTTGATTATACTCGCATTCCATGTGAGGGAATCAACTTTGTTACGCTCGAGTTGCGTTTGACGTCGTGTCAGAATTGTGTCATGTGGCTTAGGAGCTAGTGCGAATAAACAAACTTACCTGTGCGTCGATGAACAATGGATGATTTCCTCAAGCCCGCGTCGTCGTTGGCGGGGATACATCTGAAAGCAAGAAACGACGAAGGAAGAGGTTAGTGTAAGTGTCAAACTATTATGTCGCTACGTACAACGCAAAAATATTGGATTAGACGCTGTGAATACAAGAAGTCTTGGCCTCGTTTGACCAGCTAACATTTCAAACAGAATTCCCACCATCCATAATGGTATGGCGTCATATCATTCGGCTCACCTTCGACATTTCTACGGCTTGGATTGAATCCACTTCAGAATCGGTCACGATTCGGTTACGACTCCTTGGGTAGCGTGCTATCTAGGAGGCGAAGCTCCAAGTCTAGATCTAATATTTGAAAGCAAATTGCCTCATGGATCATGAACATTATAACTAGAAGTTCGCATACCCCTACGATGGCAGCCGGCAGCGACATCGTTCATTTGCAGATACGAGTGCACAGCAGTCTATCTATCGGGAGTGGATGGGAAATGGATTCGTTGGTATCGGCCTCATTGAACGTTATGCAACAGCACTTAGGCGCTTGATGATATATGCATTTCCAGTATCGCTGGGTTCAGGATTTCGGATTCCGCAATAGGCTTTCCGGGACAGCGAGAATAAAACGAAAGATTTATTGACGAGCACGAATGCATGCCACGAACAGTAGTCGTCTGTGCGGGTACGATTTTGGTATAGTGCGAATGGTTTTTTGTGAAATCGAATGATTCTTTTTCGATTTCGAGTTTTCCGCAGCAGGCTTCAGGTCCCACACTGGATCGGAGGACGACTGCTGTAATTTGGAACATGTGTTTTCAGTCTCTGGGTTAATGGCTTTAAATACTTTATTTTGAATTCGCATTTTTTTCGATGAATTCTTTGTTTTTAATGATATTTATGTGGCAGATGTCGGATGCATAGTAAGGGGAAAGGGTGCGTTTGATGTGTGTGCGGCTTTGATGAGAACGGACGTGGCATTCAACTAGAAAATTGGTATGAGATTAAAAATTTAATTGATGCGCTTGGGAGAAGTATGTCAAATAGGGGGAAACGTGCAGTTATTTATAGAGTGCATCCTGGGGCATGGATAAAATGGGTAAAATTGTAGCGTCACCAATTCTGTCGTCTGTTGGATGGGAACACTCATGAGGTTTGTTAGTTTGTCATGTTGTGGTGTCAATGATTTGAGAGCGGAATGTGGTGTGACATGTGTAGTCAATTAATGGGCAACATATGAATATGACTTCAATGATACATGAAGCGATGTTTTCGTCATTTATGGGCAGGTGATGCCGTATAGACGTCAGCCGTTTCGATATCATAAAGAAGTACAATTCACGGTGACATCAATGCCCTCTCTATTTTCACCGAAATAAGGCCTAATACCTTGGCTCTGTAAAAATTATTTCAGGAAAAGAGCTTTCTTGGTAATGATTCTTGGACTTTCTTAACCCTATATGGGTTGCACCATCTCATATGGGTCGATGTAAACTTCGAATAACTTCAACAATTGTCAACCGATTTTCATATCTCATAGCATTTTGGAAACGTCAATTCAGTACAATTTTACCCATGAATTGCTTTACACCAAAAGAACGCGCGGAAACAGTTTCAATGTTCATTAAAAATTAACGCTCGATTGTACTAACTCAACGTGCGTATCGTGCAAAATATCGTGATCGTGTTGCGCCCAAAAAGATACAATTCATCGTTGGGCCTCGAATTTTTTTCAATTTGGTTCTGTGGCAAGCCCTAGTGAGCAACATAGGCCACGTCCGCGGCGTTCAAACTCATCTATTCAGCCTGTGAAGGCTAGTGTTCAAGAAGACCCAAGTTTGTCATATCGGCGGCGTTCGCAGCAGTTAGGCATCAGTGTGACCACTTTGCGAAGAATTTTAAAGGATGATCTTCACTTATCACCATACAAAGTGCAGATAACTCAAAAAAATTTGCCACAAGATGAGCCACGGCGCTTGGCACACGCACAAAATATCGTTGCAATAATTAATGCTGAACCGGAGTTCTGGCAACAAATTTTGATGATCGATGAGGCACATTTTACGCTCTCTGGCTCAGTTAATAAACAAAATTGTCGCTTCTGGGGCACCGAAAATCCTCACATTATTCACGAAAAGCCGCTATATGATCAAAAAGTAACTGTATGCGCTAAAACCATCATTGGACCGTATTTTTTCAAAGTTGGCGATACAGTGGATGGCGATCGATATCGGTGGATGTTGGCCCATTATGTGGTCCCAGAAATGCGTAAAAAGGGCTTATTTCACATTTGGTTTCAACAAGACGGCGCGACATGCCATACTGCGGACAAAACAATGGCCCTTTTGCGTAAGAAGGTCCCTGGAAGATTGGTGTCAAAAAAGGGCGATATTGACTGACCTCCGAGATCGCCAGATTTGACTGCTCCAGACTTTTTTCTTTGGAGATACTTAAAAAGCAAGGTGTATGCTAAAGGCCCGAAGACAATAGAATAGCTCAAAAGAAGCATTCGTGCGAAAGTCGCAGAAATTTCGACCGAAATGCTCGAAAATGTCATGGAGAATACGCGAAAACGAGCCCATTTTTGCATCGGCAATAAAGGCGGTCACTTAATTGATATTGTTTTCAAAAATTAATTAACATAAATTGTAAAGGCCTAAGCTGAATAAAAGTTTTTTAATTTCCAAAATCGGTTGAGAATTATTGAAGTTATTCGAAATTTACATCGACCCATATGAGATGGCGCACCTTCTATAAGTTTTTTTTATAGATCCGTTGCACGTCCTATTTCCTCGAGGTTATTGGTGAAGGTGTAACTGCCTTAAACCTGTCTAGATATTTTTACTACTACCTACGGGGGGCGAATGAAGTTATCTGAGGCTCAACAAGTTTCTTTACTAAGCAGCGTCCCCACACAACGGTTTCCGGATGGATTATCCAACAAGAGGTGCCATTGTAAATTTCATTCCACTGTTGAACTGTTAGCACTCAGCTAGCATTGTTATGTTTTTTATAAGCATAATCCAGAAAATTATTAAACATTTCACGCAGCGTGTCAAAATAGTGAAAATTAACATCAAGCGCTTGGACCTTTTAGACAAATTGGTGATGTTGTGTCACTTGAAAGTAGCTTCGCTGTGAAAGTGAATGAAAACAAGTATGCCCAATTCGGGACGATCACAGGATTTGGACCGACGAAAACCAATTTGCATCGCGCTTTGCATTAAGATCATAACCTATGGTACATGACTTCAAGGTCCAGTCGATACAAGCACTGAGGTCAGCAGATCAATGACTACGCGAAACTTTCGCTGATTAGATGCTTAAAATTAATGAAAAAAATGCCCATAATCTGATCTCACGTTGAATACATCCTATAAGACGTGAACTAGATGGCGTTACAAGGGCGAAGTTTCATGATAAAAAAAAAACCTTCTTTGACAGTTTTGTGATTGATTGACCCAGTTTTATTTGAGCGCCTGGGCAAAGAGGAAATACGCCTTATTTTATACATTTTCCTATAAAGGCGAAATCGCAAGCCTGAAAATGTCAGTAGTGTTTATGGTACTAATGCTGTTGCAACCAATCACGCGTAGTATCGGTGCACCATGCTCTGAAAGGCCAATTGACGAAAATGTCGATAAACTCATGGAAATTGTCGGCCCTGATCGTCATGTATGCATTATTTCGATTGCCTTGGAGCTAAACATTGCACGAAAAACTGTTTGGAACTATTTGAATAAGACCGGGTTTAAAAAGAAGCTCGATGTCCAACTTACGACAACTACAAACAAAAACCGTCAGTCGAATCGCGGGGAGCCGACGGTGGCCAAGCCTTGATTGACAGCCATGATAATTGTGCTGAGTGTTTGGGATGGGCAGTGAATCTTCTACTATGAGCTACTTCCCTACGGCAAAACTCTTAACTCGGACCTGTGCTGCCAACATTCGGACCGTCTGAAAGAAGCAATCGCCCAGAAGCTGCTAATTTAACCAAGAGATATTGCATTCCATCAGTGACTCGCCAGAGGTTTCAGGAGCTTGATTTTGGATTTTTATGCATCAACCTTATAGTTCAAACATGGTACCAAGTGGTTACCACCTGTTCCTGAATATGGTAAACGATTTCGCTTGTGATGAACTCGATTCAGGAGAGGCTTGTGAAAAACGATTGCGCTAGTTTGATGACTCTCCGTCAGAACGGGTGACAGTTTGGAATTGAACTGACGGCGTCATTGGACCATACTTTTTCCTTAAGATCTATGTTTAAAAATATGTCTACGCCAGTGATTCTCAAGTTTCGAAATTCTGAAAGTGTGCCGCCAAATTTTAGATATATAATTAAGTGAAATCTCTCATAAGCGGACACCTGCGGGACCGACATTTTTCGTCCGCTCAAGAGAGTGTCCGCTTTATGGGAATTGTCAAAAATTGTTTACGCTGGAATAATTAAATTAAATAAAATTATTTTTTGGACACTTTGATGTACGAGTATGTATACCCACTGTGCCTAGTTAAAATACGTACATATATACATATGAACTTTAAGTTTATATTCAATGAAACTCAACTTTTTCAAAATGTGATCGAAGATCAGTTGAAATTTGTAAGACTTTTTGGTCTCCAATATTCAAAGCAAAGTTTCGAAGACACTCACAAGCAGTTATAGCACTTCGGTAATTCATATCGCTGTCGGGTTCCAATTCTTCCGACTCCTCATATTCACTTGAGACATCAACATTAAGAGCTCTTGGACTATTTTCCATATTCCATCTTTCGTCTGTGAAAACATTGTCATCACAAGCTGCATATTCCATAGAGTCTGTCCGATCGTCGCAATCGATTTGCCTGATAAGCGAAGACAAATTGCTTAAGCAAGACAAGGGTATATCATCCTCAGCATCAAAGTCTTCATTTGAAATGCTTTCAGTCCTTATATACCCAATTTTTTTGAAACAGTTTTGAATGGTTTCCGCTGTAACTTTGTTCCAGGCTGGAGCAGCGCATTTAATGGCATCCAACACATTTGTTGCGGACGAAAGTTCTGTTACATTGGAAACAAGATCCATTTTGGCGATTAGATGTCTAAGAATCTCTTCACGATAAAAATCTTTGAAATTTTTTATTATGCATTGATCTAATGGCCGACAAATCAATGTTGTGTTAGCTGGGTAAAAAAAAGATTTTCACATTACTCAGCGAAAGATGTGGATGTGACGTTGCGTTATCCAGGAAAAGTAAAACATTCCTGTTCTGACTCCTCATTTTAAGGTTAAAATACATCAACCAGAACAGGGCTCTCCTTTAATGTGAAAGAAAAGCGCTGTTTCATCAGCGTTGAAAATATCCCTGGGGCTATATTTTTGAATTAAAGATCCAATGCGACTTGTCCATTCACTCACAATTTGTGGGTTAACATCAGTAGCCTCTCCGAATATTGCTCTATACGATATGTCGTGTCGTCTAAGAAACTTCTGCAACCATCCATGCGACGCCTTAAAATTAGGGATATTCACGAATATTGCAAACACAGTCATATGTCAACATATCAATATCACTTCCTCGACTGTTGGCAAATCTACGTTTGAATTTTTGGCTAAACCCATTGCTCAAGTCGAAAAGCAATGACTGTTTGTTGTTAAGCAATTCGGCTACGCAGGTTTTTCCAATCGAAAATTTTTGATCAAGCGCCCGTACACAGTTAATTTGACGACTCCGCAAAATTGATGATCTCTATTATTAAACCTCGACGCAAAAAGAGTAAGTATGTTAAATCATTTTTAAAACTATTTTTTCTTTGTGCGCCGCCAAATTTTGAAATCGTTAAAAGTGTGCCGCCACAAAAAAAAGGTTGAGAATCACTGGTAAAATAGTGTTACACTCCGCTACTAGTCTCAGTGTTTTTGGAAACCAAAATAACTTAAATAAACAATGAATGTTTAACATTAAAGGAATAATCCTGCATCATCGGCTCGATATAAAACTCCATTGCTGTGGTAACACCCACCCAACTCTAACAAGCTTTTCCGCTGGTTAGGATAACCTGACTATCAATAGATAACAGTTTTGGGCTTGATATTTACATACCATCCCGTCCTGCGCAGCCTCGAAGATAGCTAGGGCATTTTATTGAAAAATATTACAAACAGGTATTACCTGTGCAGAGACGGGTTAAGAATATCCCTGCAGCGATACCTCTCGCTTGTCGTAAAAGGCCACTAAAATAAAGGTAAACAAAAATCACATCTAGGCAATTTAGAAAACACCAAGGTGAGCCTAGGGACACATATACCACCATTAAACTGCCCTACAAGTGTACATGCAAATCAGTGGGTTGACACGACTGGAGATCACCGGTGCTGTAAGAGTAAGATCAAACAAAAAAAAAAAAAATCTGAAGCATGCCCGTGTCAAAAAAGGAGGGAGAAGAAAGAAAACGGTCAAATCGTAGCATTATGGAAAAGAACGCTAAAAGGAAAAGCACTACCCCGCCAGACACTACTAATGGTCGTGATCCTGGGACGAGCAGATCTGACCCGAGATCTATAGGATTTCCGGGGGATAGCAAAGTAATGCAACGGCGTAAGCCACACTTAAGAGTCGCGAGTTGGAACGTTGGAAGCATGAGTGGTCGCAGCTATGAGCTTGAAGAAATTATGATTAGAAGGCGAGTAGACATCCTGTGCATACAAGAGACGAAATGACGAAACACCGGTAATCGGGCACGTTTCTTGGACATTAAAACAAAATCCTACAAGATGTTTTACTATGGATTGGAACAAGGAAAAAACGGAATCGCCATCATCCTTGCGGCAGAGCTACTTGGCAACGTCTTAACCATTTCAAAGTCCAGTGACCGTTTGATGGCTTTCAAATTGGTTATGCATGGTGAGGTGTGGAACATCGTAAGCGCATAGTAGGATGCGAACAAAAAGAAAAAGATGCATTCTGGCTAGATTTCCACAACCTTGTCAAAATCATCCCAACGGAAGAGCTTTTGTTTGTTGGCGGAGATTTAAACGTACATGACGGGAAGACAAGCGAAGACTACATATATGAAGACTACCACGGAGGGCTGGGAACTCTTCAGGTGAAGATATCCTAAACATGTGCAAGTCGTACGGTCTTATAGTGCTAAATACCATGTTCGTCAAACAAAGCCGGCACCTGATCACTTATAGCAGCGGCGGAAATGAAACTCAAATAGACTATCATTTGGTATCCAGTTTCATGAAGCCACGAGTTAAAGATTGCAAAGTGATCCTGGGAGACGCGATCGCCCCTCAACACTGTCTCCTCCTGACTGAATTTTTTATGAAGGCGAGTAAGAAGTCAAAGCAGCAAACGATAGTGTCTGAGAGAATCAAGTGTTATAAGCTGGATAAAGGAAAAGGCGATGCTTTTATTACCAATATGAAAAACTACCTCTCTTCCATTATCGATGAGGTCGGTAATGAGGAGTGCAGAGCACAAGACATGTGGGATTCCCTACAACAATCTGGCCTGGAGAAAGCCAAATCACTGCTCGGAACATCTAAAGACCCCTGCCAACACTCAAAAGAAACCTGGTGGTGGACAGACGAAGCCAAAGCAATGATACACGAAAAGAAAATGGCTTTCCAAGCTTGGTCAAATTGCTCTTCTACTAATAGAGAGGAAAAAGCTCGCCGTGAAAAGGTATATAGATGTTGCAAAGGTATCGCGAAGAAAAAATGCGCCGAATTCAAACCGAAAACCAAGAGATCTTTTATGGGTAGCGCTAAGACAAAAAGGAGTTCCAGAAACCTACGTGCGAGTGATCATGGACAACGACAAGAGTAAGATGCACCGCAGGAGTCACCGAAGAGTTCGCAATCAAAGTCGGCGTACACCAAGGGAGCGTCCTCAGCTCACTACTCTTTATAGCAGTCCTTGATTGCTTGCTTGAAGGAAAAGTGACGGACCCCAATGTGCACCAGCTATTCTTTGCTGACGATGGAGCCATTATAAGTGATGATCAGGCGTCCCTACAACGAGCACTTGATGTGTGGGTGAACATTTTTGAGGGACACGGGTATCGTATTAGTTCAAAGAAGACAGAGTATCTGTGCCGCCCGTTCTCTGACCCTCATCAGCCTATTCCAGACATTTACTTGAATGGAAGAGTGCTTCCCAAGTGTGAAAAGTTTAAATATCTGGGATCTATGATTAATAAAGGAGCAACTTGTGATGACGACATCGACCATCGCGTAAGCGTAGGGTGGATGAAGTGGCGGGAAAACTCCGCCATCTTCTGTGACCGAAAAATGCCCCCTAAGCTGAAAGGAAGGCTCTACACTTCAGTTGTACGTCCGGCGCTCATATACAGTTCACAATGCTGGACAATGCATAAAAAGTATGAGAGCAAATTAACGGCAGCTGAGATGAAGATGCTTGGCATGACAGCGGGAGTAACAAAGCGTGACAGAATTAGAAGTTCAAAGATCCGAGGAAGCCTCCACGTAAAAGAAACCATCACAAGAAAGATAGAGCGCGACCGACTCAGTTGGTATTGCCATGTTCAAAGGAGAGATCCTTTGAACCCCGTCCAAAAGGCGATATCAATCAATGTTCCAATTTCAACACGCAAAAAAGGCAGGCCGAAAAACAATTGGTGCAAACAAATGCAAAAATACCAGCATTTGATTGGCCTCAGCGATGAAGTAATCCCAAACCGGGAAGCCTGCCGCTACTTTCGGAGGTCAAACCGGCGGACCCCACAAGCGGATCAGTAGGAATGCAGTTAAGTGGGAAGGTTATGATCCTACACTTCTGACCATAACGACGCCGGAAAAAAAGGAAAAGAAGAAGATTACAAACAGATACTTAGGGGGCTAATAAAGGGTTGGAGTAATATTCGCCTGTCATTGCTCTGCCTTTTGCAAGGTAATCAATTAACAGGATCACTTTCGCAACCCAAAACTCGCTGGCCATGACCTTGTGATAGATGTGATTGACTTCACTTTCTTTGGCGCAGAACTACTGGTTTTTTTTTAATTGGGGGCTAGTGCTAATAGATATCTTAGAGCACTGCGATCAGAGTAGGTCTATTGTGCCTGAACCACCGGTTTCCACCCACTTCTTGGACTGCTGCCTCATTTCTGGTTTTTAGTGATGGACCCAAATATCACCTATGGTAGCAAATCATCGCTCAAAATCGGTCGAATTTTTATTGAATCGGTCCAAAGATTGCTATGAAGATCATTTCCGCATTTGCTTTTGATCGGCATTCAGCAAATGCGGCACTCATCTTGGCTGAGCTTTCACATTCCTTCTCGTACTTTTTCTTCCGATTTCCAGAGCTTCAGTTATCTAACCCACCTTCATCGTTCTATTGTCAAACACGATTCTTGGCCGTCCTTCACGTGGATGCTGCTCACTTTTTAACAATTAACATCCAAGGAGCAAAGTCCCTGTAAACCGTTGTCAACTTCGAATGAATTTCTTTAGAGTAACCTCTAACACGAACAATTCTATGACAACACGATATTCGATTTACCCATTTCAACGAAAAACACACAAAGCGTCTACCGCAACAATTAAACAAAAAATATTTGAGATAACAAATTGGTACTTGTCATACAAACTAAAGGCAGGGAACATGTATTTTTGCTGAGCCGAACGCCATCTCTGTGTCAGGCAGACACGCCACATTAAGTATTACCTCTACCGCCTTTCTGACCGTGTTACTCTTATTTCATGTTGGACGCACTCTATACCGTAAAACAATTTTCTTTTACTATCTTCGTTTTAAGTGGGTTCATATAATGGAAGCCACTAAGCCGCCCGCACCTTTTCATGATATGGAAGGTGAGCCTAATAGAGCTGAATTTCTAAACAGTTCTGAGACAAATTAAAAAAAATCATTGTGTTTGCAGCATGATCAAGGAGAGCACTTCAATTTTGTCTACAAAAGCCTCAGTGCTTCAGAACGCATCCCCGTCGAGTAATATGTGGGAGCTAACCGTGGATAAAAAAAACTCTGAATACATAAAAAAAAAAACACAACACCACTTACAACTTTTGCTCTTTATTGCTTGGAATCCGGAACAGAAGTGAAGTCTTGATTTGTAAAGCTGTTAGCTTGATAAATTTGTAGCTTGGGTTTGGTAGAAGTAAATGGTTTGGCTTGATTTGTTGGAAGCATAATAGCGTGAGTATGCCATGATATCCAATGCCACTAGCTTGATAAAAGGTGGTAGGCTTAGCGTTGATATTATGGCAATCATCGGTACAGTCTCTGTACTGAAATATGTTGCATGGTATGTTGCATGCATGTTAGGGCGATTGGGGACTAAGAGAGCTTCTAACATCTTTGACCTGGTTATCGAATTTGAATCTTTCGCTAACTTCTATTAATGTTGCACTCCAAACTGAGTTAGTCCCCTCTCTTTGAATCCCGAGCTATGGTATCCATTAGCCACTTTTTTCGTTGAAAGGCTGTACAAACAGCAACATCTTTCCTATTCGAATAAAACCGACGTTTCGTCCTTTCAGAGGAGAAACTGATAGTAATTGGGTCACTTCCTGTAAATACATCCATTGCACACTCAGCGATGAGCAATCGCAAACAAGTCTTCGTCTGATTGATACATAAACACATAACAAAAATTGAGATTGAGTGAAGCTCACCGTGAAAAATTGCACCAACGGATCTCCACAATTCAGTCTTAATCAATTTAATCAAATTTCTACTCCCATGCGGGACCCTTCATTCTCCATGCGGCTATCTGTTGATAAAGCCATTTAAAAGTCATTAAACTCTTTCAACTGATTGGCATGTAAGCACTGCGCCACACATTTGTAGACACTCTGACCCCAGCCGATAGCTCTTAGCGTGTTGCTATACCACCCCAGAGCATGTAGAGCCATTGACCTAGTAATTTTATTGCATTTTCTTCACAAGAACAAAAAAAAAACAAATCTAAAATCCCAGATTATGTCCATTCGTTCGCTTGTCCAAGTATGATTTATGCGCTCTGCCTGCAACCCAAGAGTGTTTTTATGTAATGAAATCGGTGGTTAATGGCAATTTCAGACGTTAATGTTTCGTCGAGCTGATAAGGAGTACCCTGACTCGTTTGTAGTATTGGATGCAAGTCTTTCGTTTGGTAATTACGTATATTGTAACGGACGCTAGCGATAAAGTTTGTCGGCTGACAATGTTTTCCAGCACTGAACGGCTGATGTTTAATGACGCATTTTCAAGTGCTATTAAACCATGAAGTGGAACTGTCATAGTGACGAGCGAATGATTTAACAATGATTGTGATTTGGCGATTGATCATTTAATACTTTTTCATGGCTCGAAAAGTTTAACGTCACCTAAACCCTTTTATGGGTCATAAGCCCTAGTTCTTTGATACACATAACAGACCCACCAGAACATTCCTAAAACCTTAGTTGTCACAAAACTTGGTGTGATCTTCCAAATCTGAGCATCTGAGGCCCAAATACGAGTAGTCTATGCCAACAATATCAACAAGGTCTCCAATGGTCAATAGCCGATTTTTGAATGTAAACTATTAATGTCTTTGAGGTGTAATTTATCGATTTAATTACATTTTTTTCGCCTTTTTGAAAACAGGAAATAAAGAAGAGAGGAATATTTAAATTTAAGGGTGCGTTAGCGATGGGAACTGTAGGAAAGACTGTAGGATTTGGGATACGATTTGCTCAACCACCCATCCCTATTCTTCTGACTTAGCACCCACAGATATACACCTGTTCCCAAACTTAAAGAAATTTGTTTCTGAAAAGCGCTTCCAATCCAATGAAGAATGATTAATATTTTCACAGCCTTTCAGGCACTCAGGCACCCATCACCGAACACCTTCATTAGAGGACTCTAAGTAAAGGAGAAGCAAGGCTGGGAGAGATATTTTTGCACCCATTATCATCAAGCTTATAACATTAACCTAAGTTTGGAAATTTCGACAATATTACAAAAGCACTTGTTAGACTCGACAAATTTCACGAGATTTTGCTAATTTAGTGAACAGCGGCCTTGTGATAAAACAAGGCCTTAGTTCCGATTTAAGCAAAGCTTTCGACACTCTCGACCATGGCAAACAATCGACGTTTAATACGATCGAGAATTAGAGGAAACATAGCGAGGATCAGAGGACATCTTCCATGTTAAGATAAAAGAAAGTTACAACCGCGAATACAAGGTATAGTATGGAGTTCCGCAAGGGTCAACATTGGGCACGCTATTGTTTTTCCGTATAAGAATAGCATACTGAAAGGCCTAAAGAAGAGTTCCTTCTTTGCATACGCAGACGACATGCCAATAGTTGTCTGCCACAACAATATAGCAGCGACGAGGACACCTGTATCGTTCTCTGAAATGGGAAAGTGTTGTCGTGAAAATGGTCTGGTGATCAATGTATTGATAAAGGGTTTTTGGCGGCTTATAGCGGCCATGTTGTTTTGCTGATATCTGTCAAATCTGTTTATTATTCACTAACAGATGCTAAATCACCATGTCGCGTCTAAATGATAAAACTTTATTATCAAAATGAGTGTTCATTAGTGCAAAGGTTTTGCGCGTTGCGCCCATTTTACTGTAGGCTTTTCCATTCTTGGTGGTCAACTTTGAGACGACATTCGTACGTCAAAGAAATTCACCATCAGTCAAGAACATCGCCGCGGTCCGCGCAAGTGCAGTGATTCCTTCCCGAGCAAAGGAACTTGGCCTTTCGCAGACTTCAATTAGGCGAATTTTGCGACGGGGCTTGGACGTACGAGGGTGGTCCGATAAGTACTTAGCCTACAAAAGAAAAACAAAAATTTTGGAGAAATGGCGATTTATTTTTCAATATAGGATCGATACACTTGACCCAGCGATGCTCCAACTTCTTTAACGCGTCTGAAAAATACGTTTTCTCGAGGTCTGCAAGGTAGGCCTCTGTGGTGGCGATGACCTCCTCATTCGACTGAAATTTCTGCCCGGCGAATGACTTTTTCAAGTTTGGAAACAAAAAGAAGTCGCACGGGGCCAAATCTGGAGAATACGGTGGATGGGGCAGCAATTCGTCGCCCAATTCGACCAATTTGGCCGTGGCGAGGGCGGAGGTGTGAGCCGGTGCGTTATCATGGTGGAAGAGCACTTTATTTCTTCCCCAAGTGGGGCCGTTTTTTCTTCAATTCGGCCTCGAATCGGCCCAATAATAAGGGCATAGTACAGCCCTGTGACCGTTTTGCCCTTCTCCAGGTAGTCGATGTGGATCAATCACATCTTGTGAATCCCAGAAAAGGGTGGCCATCACCTTTCCGGCTGATGGGACAGTCTTCGCCTTCTTCGGAGCACGTTCGCCGGGTGAAATCCACTGTTTCGACTGTTCCTTGGTCTCTGGTGTGTACCAGTGGATCCCTGTTTCATCGACGGTCACGAAACGATGCAGAAACTCCTTTGGATTGTGCTTAAACAGCGTCAAACACTGCTCTGAAGTGGCCTCACGGTTGCGCTTGTTGTCCGGAGTGAGCAAACGCAGCACCCATCGCGCCGACAGCTTTTCTCATGCCCAACATTTCATGCAGGATATGACCCACGCGATCTTTTGAAATGCCTACTGTCTCAGCTATCTCGCGCACCTTCAATCGGCGATCTGCCAATACGAGATCGTGGATTTTTGTCACGTTATCCTCCGTGGTAGCCGTTTTCGGGGCACCTGGACGTGGCTCATCAAAAACCGACGTGCGACCACGTTGAAACTCGTTAAACCAATTTTTGATGGTCGCCATCGAAGGAGAAGAGTCAACGTACACAGCATCCAAACGCTCTTTGATTTCGCTGTGCGATTTCCCTTCCAAAAACAAGAATCAAATCACCGACCGATATTGCTCTTTTCCATTTTTCTAAAATCCGCGGACACGCCCACTTCGACACGCGGTCAAAACAAAAGTACGAGTCCGATCCGGCTGAAATTTCGGTACTGGCTCTTGCGATACTGGCGCCATCTGGCGGTGAGCCTAAGTACTTATCGGACCACCCTCGTACACCCATACAAGACCCAACTGACCCGGGAGCTCAAAGTTCATGATCATTGACAACGTCGTTTGTTCGCTGACATCTTTAGTGACGAGGCGCATTTTTGGATCAAAAAATTACCATTTGGTGTGGATTTTGGGCCGGCGGCATCATTGGTCCAACTTTTTGGAAAACAACAGAACGATAATAATCAATTTCTTGTGACCCAAATTGAACCATATGGACCTAAAAGACATGTGGGTAAGGCAAGACAGTGAACGCCCGATTGACATTCTGCATAAACGACTTGAGGCTAAGGTTATCTTTTGCAGAGGTGACATGAATTGGCCGCCAAGATCATGCGATTTGGACCCGCTAGACTATTTCTTGTGGGATATCCCGAAGTCTTTGCGAATAAACCACAATCAAGCCCTAAAGGTGAACATAACATAGGCCATGGCTCAAATTCAGGCGGATCTATGCCAAAGAGTCATTGAAAATTGGACCACTCGGTTCCGTGCCACCGATGCGGGCATTTAAACAATGTCACATCCTATACATAATGGTATACACGGGTCTTTCAAATAAATAAAGAATTTTGTTAATATCTCACACACAGTTGATTTATTACATTTCAACATCTACCCGCCGTTATTGAAAAACCATTTACAATCCGCGAAATTTTCAAATTCCTTCGACTTTTTGAACATCATTTATATCTTGTTGGCATAGAACTAATGGAAAGCCAAAGCAGAAGTCCTTTATTTTGACATAGGGACAGGAAAGTTTGAGTTATTGGTGGATCCAAACGACAATTTCGAGAAGCTTTTACTAGACAAGTATTCTGTAGGGGCTGTGTCAGTATGGCTTTGAGGATAAATGCTCGAAACACAAATTTTGTATTTGTTTCCATGATACAACTCCCATATTATTGACGTTAGAAAGCAGACTACAAGCCATTGAGCCGTGCCACTGTTTATACTTTGTAAGTGGTTGCGGATACTTCTAATTCGGTTCCATATGAACGATGGTTCTTCGGTCACGCTCCCTGCACTGATCTTGCCGGTCGAATAGGAGTTATAGTGTTTACATTGCTAACATATCTAAGAAGCTCCAATTTTGAGATAAGCTTTATCATAGCTCTCTGAAAAGGCGCTTAATGGTGATTAGAATCAGTATGAAAGTCTCCGCGATATTTCACCGTTTTATATTAAATTTTCACAATTTCAACATATCATATAAATATGTGTCGACTTCAATTGATTAATCTTCTTATTAAAAGTTATCACAATAATAGCTAAATATTTATAGCTTGAAAATGGCCCAAAATTTAAAATGACACCTCTTATTGAATAGACCTCTACGTGCAGTTTTCAGTGTTTATTATCGTAAAACCAATAGTGCGACACCATATTTTGGTTGCCCTGTCTTTCTATGTTTTTTCCATCTGTTAAGAGCGCGAATTGGTTCCTTGGTATAGTCATCATCTGTATAGCAGTCACAATCAGTTTAGTTTTGGAGGCGTTGAGCCCTTCTTATTATCTCCTGAGCTTATTCGCATTTAATTAGGAATGTTTCACCGGTATTATTCCCTGCTTCCGTGCAAAATAAAATTCGAATTCGCCACCAGAGAAATCAGTCCATTCACTTGCATCCATTATGGTTTACAATTGTAAGTGAATCCAAACCACTCCTTTTGCGCGTCCAACTCTATGGAGACAACATCAACCATTCTCCATTGACTCGAAGCCGAGACTCGTTCTCCTTCTTTAAATCTAGGTCAACACTTCTCACTCACTTAATACCTTGTCCAAGTCGGCCCCAACCGCCTGCCTATAGTCTCCTCCTCCCCAATGCATAGCATTCCCGGAAGACTCAATATTCCATTTGGCACAAGCATGCCCATAAATCTCGAGATTTGTGTCTCGTTTCCTATCTTCCTGCCACGGAAGTAATCCGGTCGACCCATTAGTCGATGGCGTCAGCAGTGGCGGTAACATAACTGCAACCCATGCACTATCAGTAACCAGACCACCAGGACAGACGCTCGGAATGTGTTTCCTTTTTTTCATAAATTTGGTTAGTGGTAATCGTCTGGTCTCTTGCTTCGTTCCGACACTCTCGGTCTCTGCCCGGGCGAGATGTCAAATGGTCGGAAAGCGCGGACTTGCTTCATGTCATATCTCGTGCCAAGAATGAGAACAACACACGCGAATCTAGGGCAGCATGGCAAAAGCCTAGTTTCCATCTCCCACTTGTGCTGCCTGTTCGCGTGTGCACTATTCCGGAATTGCTGTGGCCCTAAAAACAAGAATCACAAACAAAAAGCAGAAAATAGAGGGATTCCCAGTCAACGTGCAGTCAGAAGAGCACTTTGTTAGGATTAGCGCACGGCAATGCGATGGATGGATGTACGTGATTACTGTGTGCGGTCCCCAAATGCAGGGAGGATTTGCTCCGAATTCAGACCAAGTGACAATCAGCCGCTCTGGCAAGAAAGCGAGATGTTCGCCCGAATATGTGACAACACTCCTATGGACGTGCTACTAGAGCAAATCAATTTAATTCCGTCCTGGACAGCATGAATAATGGGAAGGCATCCGCACTTGATGCGGGACTTCCGGCACGTGTTTTTATGAATGAAAATGTTTTCGACAACAATCCGATTAATTACTCCCGATCGAGCACCAACCCTTCCGCGGAAAACACTTGTCGAACACCCAATCAACTCGATTCCATCGTGTCGCAAATCTGCTCGCACTCGAAACGAAAAACTGCCTTAGCACGCTAAATCGCTTGAGCACGTGTTCAACCTCAATTCAAGTGGATTTCGCTTTTGGTTTTTTGTTTTGTTGATTATTGAAAAACACACTTGCCAGCGAATTTCCTCCCTAATCTCAGCATTTCCGACTCTAATTCCATTCATAAGCCGAATCCGGAAAGTCGCTACCTACATGCCTAAGTCGTATCGACATTGTCGTCGTCACTATCAGCAGTTGCTGCAGTTACGAACGGATGTTGCAAATACTCGTATCAAAAACGCGCACGCAATGAATTTTTTTTGAAAAAAAAAACCAAAGGAACAATTGAAATGTCGATTGAAACAAAAGCGAAAGTGCGGGCAACAGTTTATGTTGTTCATTGAACTTTTTTTTAAACGCAATGTTGCGAAAACACAATGTGAACGCGATCGTTTCACAGTCGGGGAAACTCAAAACTGGAAAAAGGAAAATAAAACAAGAAATGAAAAGCGAAACTTAATTTGTGATAATTGAAGATGCAGTACTTCTGTGTCGGGTTTAGTTGAGCGAAGGGGTTCGTCAGGGGGCAATAGCGTCTTATATTCGTGGGATGGGAAAGATGCTAAAGGTTGGGAGCCTTGCTCTGCTCGGTTGACTTGCACTGGTTATGGTTGTATTGATTAGGAATTCGTAATTATAAATTAATTGGCAAATGTGGCTGGAGACTGCTCTAATTGGATACCGATGGGGTGTATCAGATAAGGGTATAAAGGGCACAGAGGTAAACGAACTTCGTAACATGGAATAGCATCGAACTGAAGTCATTTTGGCCATTCAACCATAATACCTAAATACTCAAATTCTAGCCCGTTGACAGTAGGTAGGTAGGTAGGAGTGGCCGCCTGATATCGAGATGCCAGGCCCAATTAGCGCTTATGCGCCGTTTTGATGCCACCACTCAGTGACCTAGTGTGCTGTTATTGGAGTTTCATATCCATCCTGTGGAATTAAGGAATTTGATGATATTACAGAATCCTATTTCCCTGAATTCTGATAGATCGTCGAAGGAGATTTTGCCGAGTAGGCGCTGTCTGGTTCTAGCTAGAGCCGGACATTCACACAGGAAATGGGTGAGAGTTTCCTTTACCAGTGGGTTCTTGCAACTACGGCAGTAGGTGTTGAATGGGATGCCTAACTTAGCAGCATGGGTACCGACAGGCCAGTGGCCAGTGCAGATGGCTACAATTCTGGCAATCTCTTGTCGGGGTCTGTTAGTTAGGTCGATGGTTCTTTTCCTGTTATAGGAGGGCCATGTTTTCCTTGATATGACGCAGTTGCTAAGACTGCACCATCTGGAGTTCGCCCACGAGAGAAAGTGTTGTAGAAGGTTTGCCTTGACCAGTCTGATGGGGGGGAGTACTGCCTCCGCCAAAGAACAGTCGAGGGAAGAGCCGTGCCTTGCTAAAGCGTCAGCCTTTTCGTTTCCCTCTATTTTGCTGTGGCCAGGAACCCAAATGAGAGTAATGTTGAAATAGTCTCCTGCACAGCTGATTTCATCCTTACACTGTGCAACTAACTTGAATTTTATGGAGTGAGAGACGAGAGCTTTGATAGCTGATTGGCTATCAATATATATATTTACATTTCTCTTGGTAATAGGATAGCGCGTGAGTAACTTGCAAGTTCCTTAATCGCCAGTATTTCCGCTTGGAACACGCTGGCCGAGTCTGGAAGTCGCAACGATTTGGAGATATTCAGTTCCGCTGAGAAGATACCCGAGCCAACCCCACACTCCATTTTCGAACCGTCGGTGAAAAAAGCTACCTGATGGTTCTCAGAGTGCAGTCCCTGTTTCCATGCCATCCTGGATGGGAAGTAGACATGGGCGGCTTTATTTGGGTTGTGTATGGTTGTCGTGAAATCGGTTGCAGTCATGGCCAGGTCACTAGGTAATAGGTCCAGCACCTTGCTATGACCGTAGGGTTTAGATGACCAGAACCCAGATTCTCTGAGTCTAATGGCGCTACAGGCTGCATTATATCTGATGAAGAGGTCCAGAGGGAGGAGGTTTAGGAGTACGTTAAGTGCCTCGGTTGGAGTAGACCGAAGGGCACCGGTTACACCGATACTGGCCGATCTCTGTACGCGGCTTACTTAGGGCAGGCCACCATACGAGCGCTCCGTAGGTGAGGATGGGGCGTATGACGGCCGTGTACATCCACAGCACCATTTTGGGTCGGAGTCCCCAGCTTTTGCCCAAGGTTCTGCTACAGGCATAGAAAGCGACACATGCTTTCCGTACCCGATGTTCAATGTTTATCTTCCAACTGAACTTGGGGTCTAGGATAATTCCTAGGTATCTAGCCTCGGAAGACAAGGAGCGTGTCTGGTTGTTGAGTCGAGGGAGATTAAAGGACGGTATCTTATATTTGGTGGTAAACAGCATCAGTTCTGTTTTACTCGGATTGACGCTTAGGCCGCATCCTGAGGCCCAGGCGCTTAGCTTATTCAGAGCTCTCTCTGAGATTTCGCTGATTACCGAGGGAAACATTCCCGATACTAGGATGACCACGTCGTCAGCATAAGCAACCGCCTTTATTCCGATTCTCTCGAATTCTTTCAGAATTTTATCGATAACCAAGAGCCATAGTAGAGGCGATATTACCCCACCTTGGGGTGTGCCTCTATCTACGGTCTTAACTATAGTGGTGTTGCCCATCTGGGCCTGAATGATCCTAGTTCTGAGCATGGATATGATCCATCTGCTAACAAGTCCCTCTACCCCTGCCGTGGTGAGGGCTTCTTGGATCGATTCAGTGTGAATGTTGTTGAAAGCACCTTCTATATCTATGAAGGTAGCTAAGGTAAATTGTTTATGGTGGATGGATTTTTCGATTGTCTGCACGACTTCATGCAGGGCGGTCTCAGTGGACTTGCCTTTAATGTAAGCGTGTTGGGACTTCGAAAACTTTGTGTTTCCTAGGGAGTCGCGGATGTGCCTGTCCAAGATGCGTTCGAGGGTCTTCAGGACGAAGGATGTGAGGCTGATAGGTCTGAAATCCTTTGCGGATTCATGACCGCGCTTGCCAGCCTTCGGGATGAAGATACATCGAACTCTTCTCCAGGCTAGGGGGATGTAGTTGAGTTTCAGCGAACTTCGATAAATCACCGTTAGCCAGGGTATAACCTTGCCCAAATTCTTTTGTAGCATTATAGGAAATATCCCGTCAAGTCCCGGTGACTTGTATGGAGGGAAGCTGCTGATGGCCCAAGATATATTATCGGGGTTGATGATCAAATTAGCATCGTCCCGTGGTGTGTGTTGCGTATGATGAGGGACCTGCGTCGTAGTCCCGTAGTCTTTACATCCGGGAAAGTGGGTGTTCAAGAGAAGTTCCAAGGACTCTTCTGTGGAATCTGCCCAAACACCGTCGTTACGTCTAATGTAGGATGGATTCTGGTGTTGTTTGGATAGGATTTTGCTCAGCCTGGCAGCATCCTTTAGTGTTTCGTTGACAGTAATATGCCAATTTTTTTTAACGACTTTTGATACTTCATTTTGGCCTCATTTAAGCCACTTCCGCCCCAGTGCTTATAAAAGCTTCCTTGACATCTTGCTGTATTCGTTCAATCACGACTATATCGCACGCATATGAAAGCAATGGTATGGAGTCATTGTGCCTTGTCGTCAACGAAGACACTGGTTAGCTTGGAATCGATCTTCGTAAAAGGCTGAGTGTTATCCAGCGTCGACCCGATCCGTTTAACAAGGGTATAAGAACCAGATGCAGGTTCGTACAGAATGGCTCAAAAATACTTTTTTTTTAAATGTTTTTCTTGGGCCCTTACGTTTTTTTCGACTTTTGGAAAGTGATATCGGTCAAGTGGGCGCCGCCATTGCCGATGATCATTTGGGATTATTTTGAGAAATTTTGACGATAAGTTCTCGCACTCTCGTCGGATGTTTACTTTCAGAGTTTCCAGAGTCTTTGGCTTGTTCTATTAGAGCCGTGACTTTAAAAATCCTTAAAGAAAAAAGTCTAGAGCGCTCAAATCGGGCAATCTTGCCGCCTTGGGCAAATCGCCAAAACGAGACATAAGAAAGTCTGGAAACGCATCACATGTTTTACAGTCCTAATTCATCAATTTCTGTTCTGTGTCCCTCAGTCGTAGGAACCGTCTTATCCATGGCGTCCACAAAAACTAGGCAACATGACACCATGTGCACCATGCCGTGGCTTTGAGTAGATGTGATGGCTCTTCTTAAATGGTACGTGGATTCTCATGACCATGAAATAGGCTTCGTCAATCATGATGAATTTCGACCATAAACTCTCCATTTCGTTATCGAGCTTCACGAGACCTTGATGCGTGATTGATGGTATACAGGCGGTTGCTGAAGAATTGTCTGCATTTCGAAAAGGAACATCTTCAAGTTTTTCACCAAAATGTGCTCCGGAGAGGAACGTGTAATGATCAATTTCGTAGCACATCATCTGATCGACCATTTGGGAAATTAATGTAATGGATTCAAGGCCCCTCGCCTTGCATATCTCGCCAACAAATGATGATGTTGGTGATGGCACTAGGCTAGGGCTGACATGTTAAATGAATGTTGTCATATACGCTACCACGCTTGATGTAAGCTTGCCGTTAAGCCAATAGCAGTTTTTTCCCGGTTGTAATTTAATTTTCGTGGGGGGCAAACATCCCCTTTTATCGAGCTTAATTTAAGCTAACATTAATACTACTTAATCTAACTTAGAAACTAAGAAGAACGGGGGAGGGAACAGGAATTAAGACGACGGGTTGTTAACCAAGGAGTGCTGAGGTCGAATTAAGGATTCGAATTAACACTTCCCAACATACGAGAAATAGGTTTATTGGTGCCGTATGTGGTACGAGGGGTGGCTAGATAGAAGAGACAGACATTTCGTACATTGCGAGGGTTAGTGTTGATAGAGACAGAGTTGTAAAGCGTCGCGCAGTCAATGGTGTCTAAATGGAGACGATTGTTCCAGGGGAGACCTCGAAATGCAAAACGTTGGAACCGGCATTAGATTCTAAAAATGTAAGTTTGTTGGTAGGAGGACCACACTTGAGAGGCACATTCAAGAAGGGGCCGGACAAAGGTTATGTAGAGAGATCGGATAGATTTTTTTACACCGCTTTAAGGGTAATCTCATCGATATGTGAGCGAAAATTTAGCTCTTGGTCCCATAATATGCCAAAATCGCGGAGTGGAGATGGGCTGATTATTGAGGAAGTAGAGACGAGGAGGAGGTTTGATTCGTTTACGTGAAAAAGTGATTGATTGGCATTTGGAAATGTTAAGCTTCAAGCAATTTTTTGGAACACCAGATGGAAAAACTATTAAGATCGGATTGAATAAGGGAAGGGTCTTGACTGGAGGAAATGGTCTTGAAGAATTTTGTGTCATCGGCATATAGTGAGATTTGGGAATGTTTAATCACCATTTCGAAATCGTTTATGATAAGAACGAAAAGAAGTGGACCTAAGTGGCTGCCCTTGGGGACCCCAGAGAAAGCTAAAAAAGGGTTAGAAAAGGCAGATTTGAAACGAACACTGTTATAGCGATTTTCTAAGTATAAAGATATAAACTTCAAAGAA
This sequence comes from Merodon equestris, assembly GCA_958301585.1. Taxonomy (NCBI): domain Eukaryota; kingdom Metazoa; phylum Arthropoda; class Insecta; order Diptera; family Syrphidae; genus Merodon; species Merodon equestris. Next base: position 123,902,951 of record OY284414.1, read on the forward strand.
ATGGGATCGAAGCTAATGGAAGAATATTTGATGAGTATTAATCTGAGGGAGATTTTATCAAAAGCTTTTCTGAAATCGGTTGAAATAACGTCGACTTCCTTGCCATTCTCTAAGACCGAGAAGGTAAATAACAAAAATTCAACAAGGTTTATGGTTGTAGATCTGCATTTACGGAAACCGTATTGTCAAGGGGATATTAAAGACTTGAAGCGAAAGCTTACAATTTCGTACAAGATACTCTCCAAGAGTTTGGGTATCTGTGGCAGTTTGTCAATGGGACGATAACTGTTAATATCGTTCTTCGGACATTTTTTGTGTATAGGAGTTATAAAATAGGATTGAAAAGGGTACATGCTCAATTAGTATTGCCATTCCATCATTGAAAAAGACTTACATCCTAACAACGCTTTTGAAATATTGAATTTTGAATTGTTGAATTACATTATCAAATTTAGTGATTTTAGCTCACTGCGACCATTTACGGCCGTCATAATTGATCTGTTGAGCAAACAATTTAAGCCATGTTGACCAAATTTCAACCCGATTTGTCGCTATTGGATATCGGCCACCACGATTTTCTCAAGCATCTTAGGTTCTTAGTATGAAACCTTACAAAACACAACTCATGCAAGACCTACGCTCTATCACCGAGTAAAATTTTCGGTGAGTGAGCTTTAAAAAATCTGCAGAAAGATCCGTTTTTTGCCTCCAGAGACAAAGCTTATTTCTGGTTTTATTTTATGGTTAATAAACAAAACTGCCACATTTTGTCCCATTAGCAAACTCAAGCAATACAAGAGCTGCCAATGCACACGTAAAAATGCACTGTTTGATGTGGTCTATGGTCCGGCTCGTATGTTTTCACCGTGGAAACAACGTTAACTTCAATGACGATCGCAATCGTCTAATGATTTTTAACTTTTTTTGGCCCAAAATGCAAGAGCTGAACCTATGCCATACAACATGTGAATCAGTGGACTAATAGAGAAATGAGTTCGGTGACTATCTAGATTGTGCGATTCAACATCTTAACACCATTATTTGGAGATAGGTGAAATCACTTATGTAACCTAGCACCAGTTACAGCCACAACTTTATACATGTTATTAGTTAGATACCAATATGTTTGAAAAGGTGATTCAAAATTGGATAGATCGGTACAGATCACTTAAAACGTAAATGTAGTAAATATTTATACTAAATAATCTATGTACTAAATGGCAAGCACTAATCTATCAATTTAAATAAATATTTTATAAATTTTTGAAATTTTCCAGCAAGTTTTCAACAGTTAAAAACCAAACGCTTAAAAAATCACATGTTATTGTTCTGATTCAATCGTTTTTTTTTTGGTATTGTATGTTCCTAAAGGTATCTATAAAATATTGATAAATATGACTGAAAAATGCTGGTAAATATGTCTGAACGTGCAGTTAAGCACATTACTAGAAAATTGGGTTATTTAATCTAATGTCGAAGAGGTTGCATGTGGTTGGATGCGATAGGCCAGTTTTCTTCATAATTTTAGGCCTGTAGAGTTCGAATCTGTATTTTTCAGAAAAAGTTTTTTTGGTATATACGTATGTACATACATACATAGTTGTACATTCATACGTTTGTGAACCTTTTTCGTTTCCATACCTTAGGACCCAATTAAGATATCAACTCCGGACGCCAAAAAAAAAAATCGAGGCGTCATAAGAATGGTCTCAATGGAATGGAATGGTCTCTAATCTGCAAGGGTACCAAATAGAAGATTGATAGGGTAAACCAGTCGAACCCTATAACCAATTTTTCCTCTATAATTTGGCATTTAATGGAGTATCCTTTATTGTTATCCCCGTCTGGAGTGAATGATTCGCTCTGCTTGACAAGTGAATTGTGACTATGGTAAGGCTCTATTGTTTTTTTTTGTTTCTAAAAAATGTCGGATTTTTTTCAAGCCCACGTTGCAGAAACAATTGTTCTATATTTTTACAACTGATTGCGCTTCCACTACTAAATATAGGATATATCCCCACAGGCTTTTGAACAGACATTTGAGCTCCATTTCTGCCACTCCACCATAATTCTCAAATAATTATCAAACAGGGGATTTCTTGGGATTGTCGGGCAGAAACCCAACATACGGTGTCTCTGATAGCACTTTGATAATGTTCTGTTGGACTAGTTTCTGCTAGGAGAACCGAAAGAAGAAACACTCGGCAGATGACCTTCCGGGGTTTTGGACAACAGTTTCTCGTAGGCACATTTCGACGATCTCAAAAGACTTCCTTGGTTGAATAATGAGTGAAACGTGATTCATATCTATGGCATAATGATCAACCTGAGCCTCGTTGCAGATTTTCAGATGTAAAAATCGTGTTAGCTACAAGGTCCAGAAGCCTAAATCTGATTTCGAGTTGATCAGCCTTTCATTGAATTTTTTTATAGTAGCACAAATTTAGAGCACGATTTAGATGAAGCACTGAGTTTATGTATTCTCTATGAGTTCACCGAAATCGTGTTTAAAATGGTCACCTCTGCTTTCGTAAAGGTTGTGGATGCATAAGGTGAGTAAGCTTCTTCGGACGACATATAGCATCCATTTACAACGTTTATTTCTAACTCTAAATGAGTTTGGAGTGTCTCACTATAAAATCGTAGCATATTGGCTAAAATTAATTTTGGCAGAAATTATCTTCTGGAAAAATTGTGAATTACTATATCTATGCCGTAAAAGCTGTCATTAGGCATCAGTTCAAGTTCAGAAATATGTCTTCGTACTTTATAAAATACGTGGAATTTGCCAAAAGGCATCGGATTTTGATTTGATCATGCTCTAGCTAAGCAAAAGTGTCGAATCAGCCCTGCCTGTTTGATAAGTAGCGATTTCGACGTCGAAGATAAGGAACGACATGGTAGCTCGTAAGAGTTCCAAGATGAATTGGAGGAACTATTAGATTAAGTCTTTACAAATGATCTGAGTCATTAGGAATCGACTTGTCAATAGCAGGAAAAAATCTTAATCCCAAGGAAATGCTCCAAAAGCTATTAAATTGGGCTCCAACCATTGAAACAAAAGGATGTCGAAAAGCATTTTTTCACCTTTAAAGGCAGAATAGGAGAAAATATTTGCATCGTCACTGGCAATGCCGTGATGAGTGGATCAATTACGACATGCACTGAAAGCCATGAGTTAAACCCGGTCAACCACCATATCATGTCATATATCGGCGAAGGCAAACATCAGTGGATCCAGGCTCATGCCTTGTATTTATGAAGAGTGTAGTCTGCTATGAGCCGCTCAAACCAACTGCAGATCGCTATCGACTACAATTAACGCACTTGAGCGCCGTGGCGCAGGCGGAAGTGTGTCGGACTCTGACACATGATGAGCGTGTTCGGATCCCGATAACACCAACGCCATCGAATGTTCAATACGCGGTTTCCCTCCTCGACAGGGTACTGGCCAAACCCCCCGAGTACACTAGCCTTGAAAAAGCTCCTCATCGCGCGCCGTTCGGAATCGGCATTAAACTGCAGGTCCCGTTCACTTGTGTGAAAAACAAATCGCACGCAACATAAGTGAATAAAAGAAAGAAGAAGAAGACGAAGAAGAGCCGTGCGTTGAAGGCAAAATGGCCGGAATACTCCGAAAGTCATGAGTTAACTACCAGAACGGCAGTTATTCTCAGCAAATAGCAAGACCCGTCCAAACATACTTGAAAATGCTCACAGGGAAAGCCCTACTTCCACTCGCCGTGTTCTACAGGAATTGCTATAGCTTATCAATGCATTTGACCCAGGGCCTGTGGGAGCAGAAGCTTACTTATGATGATTGCAGAAAATCGGTAGACTCCTGATTTGCATCTAAAAATGAAGCATTGTTCCGACATGGTATTCGAAGAGGCTAGCAATGGACGACATGTTGAATAATATGGTTATCAATTTGTGATCCAAAAGAATTTCCGTATTCTGACCCAATTCTTTGTGAAAAAAAATGCGTTTTCTATCAATCAGATATGACACCTGTTGTTGGATGGGCTGAGAGACTTGTTTCGATTCTCATTGTTTTTTTTTTTCCTGTTATTAACGATAAAGTAGGGAATATAGCTGTAAAATTTAGTCTGAAATTTTGTGTTTATATCGCCCGCAATACTTTTGAAGCCTTTTTTTGACGCTCACTGTACAGTAAGACCGACAATTTTGAAAACAAAAGAAACTCCAAATTCAGTAATTACTCCTTTTACTGATTTGAATTCAAAACATGAAATAATAATGGTGTTAGCGGTCATTAGCAAAACCCACAGACGAATTCCCATAATTACTCTTTAAGTCTCTCTTGTCGCCACATGATTGTCATAAGTACCTCAGCCTACGTGCGAGTATTCATGTAACAAGTAAGTAAGTACTAATCACTTCTTCCCGTTTCCACAGCTCTTATTCAGAGGACTGCATTGCCGCCAGCTTAATGTGTACGTCCGCATTAAAGTGATAGCAAAGTACAAGGCGCCACGCCACTTATAGTAAGACAAAAAATACACCAAGTACTTACCAAAACTCTGAACAATTGGTCTTTGCTCTTCACATTGATCTAATTGAAATCAAAATCGGGCTGCATTCCTGAAATGAAGAAAACAAAGATAAAATATTCATTATCTGTACGAGGGAGAATGAAGTGAAATATCTTAAGAAACAGACTCTCCCAATCTGGCCATCGAGTGAATTCTCAAACCACTCGCTCCTAATTGATTCAGTCAAAGTGTAATAGAAGAACATCTCGTCCACTAGGAACGGATGCGATTAATGAGATGGGCAGATATGTGAAGGAGCGCGGAGCACATCGCTCTTAATCAAACATCACCTGAGATCTATAATCAGATCCCCGAGAACTTTTTAATCAATCAACTGACGCATCCATTCATCCCACTCCATCCACTAACATCAATCGGATGAGGATGAATGGATACTTCCATAATTGCCGAAGGAAGTGGGATAAGGAAGTCGCTGGTCGCAATTTGATTTCCTCCCGACATGGGCGACTGATAGTCCACCTAAAGCGGCGGTATGCTGTCAATAGTGGCGTTTCGTAATAACCTGTACAAGTTCTCGTAACTAAATTATGAGTTTTCCGGTCTTTCGTACCGTTACCGTTTCGCTGATTGATTTTCCACCGATGCACACCGAATGACGAAATTTCGAAAGTGAAAATATCTATGAACCGTCTAACGCACATAGTGCCATTAGTAATAAAAGCCAAAAGCGAGAAATTGATTTTTCGCTCGTTGGACAACAACTTGAATTACCGTCGTCTAGAGGGGGAGGATTAAATTGATCTGTCTTTTCACTGGTAAGCAGTGGAAAGTAGGTCTTAGACTTGTCCAACAATGGGCGCGAAAAGTGGAACAAGGTTCCACGACGGCCAGAGCCGGTGTATCGATTTTTTTTCACGCTTTACGAGTATTTTAGTCAAATAAAATGAAAATAATACAAAGGAATCAAACTTGTAAGGGAATTGCGCTTGATTGGCTAAGTGGAGGAAGCTGTTGGTCAAATGGTGATTACACGTCCGCGGGAATATAATCTGATAATAATGATTACATATTTTTTACTACGCAAAATAAAGATTCGGGAGTGCAGGAGAGAGTAAAATATAGACGTTAAAGCCTATCAGAGTATAAGGTATGAATGAGTTATGGTAACGATGGGTTCTCCGTAAGTTTAAGCAGCAAATTTCAAATATAGGGTGAGCCAACAGATAGTGTGGAAGTTTTCATGAAATTCATCAAATATTTTCAACCAAATGGACATTAATTACTAGTCAGAATAAAATATATAACATGCCATGAGCCTTTAAAACATGAAAGTATGGAGCCTTAACCTGGGAGGCATGTAGGATATTGGCTCTGATTTTAGAAGGCAATGATGCATTCAAATTGTCTATATTCTATAAAGAACAATAAACGATAATAGGCAAAGTCTGAAGGATATTTTCTCCATCAGGGCTCTTGCTTAATATGCGTCCACGCTCCTGTAAAACAAACACGATCCCCTCCAAGACTATTTGTATGGACTCCAGCTTCGTATCGCACCTACATATTTACATTTTTAGCTTTGATGTAAATTAACCAACCTAAATTATTGAAAAGGTGTATGGTGTCTGGGCATCACATTCATTTCATTTCATTTCATTTATTAGTTATATTAATATTCTTACACATTAAGATCAGAATCTTATAAGTTTGTGTGAGATTAAAAGTATACAGTTAAACCTCCTATAACGCGGTTTCCTATAACGCGGTTTCGCTACAACGCGGTTCACAAAATGCGGACATTTTCTTACAACGCGATTTTTACGAATTTTTTTTCAAATATTTACTATTTTAATTTAAAAATGGTTTTCTTTCCCAAATAAAATTCTTTGCATTTTGTCCATACTTACGACGAAATTATAAAAGGGGTTTCCCCGCGGTTCTAACATCACACAACGATTTATGCTACTTTCATTTGATGTAATAATTCTTTTGTTAGTTTGTTGTCGGCATTGCAAGTAAAAGCATCAATCTAAAGCGTGTAAAACATTGCGAAAAAATATTCAGTCTAATTCCAGTTAAATTATAAAAAAATTGTGAAACTGTTGTTGTTTTTTTCGTAAAAAAATTTTGATAAAATTATTTTAAGGTGAATAAGTAAGTTTCTTTTAAACATTATTTATATGTACATATGTAACTTTATTTAAATGCAAACAAAATTTTAAATTTAGTCACAAAAATGCCGAATGAAAAAAAAAGCGCCGTTAAAACGAAAATTTTTATCCATTGAGTTAAAAATACAAATTTTGGAAAGCTTGTTGGAAAGCACTAATACCGGAAATAGACGTTCAGGGCACTGTTTCTACACCAATAGAAGATGAATATAGGAACATAGTGAGATTGGCGCATGCAATATAAGGTGATGGATTTGATGAAATAACAATGGCTGATATTTAAGAATTAATTGCGGACGCCGAAATAAACGAAGCAGATTTAGTGGCAATGACCAATGAAGAATCAGTTGGAGATAGCTCTGACGATCTTTCCGATGTCAAAAATAAAAACTTTTCACTAAAAAATATCGAGAAAGTTTTAAATATGGCAAAGCAGTTGGAAGAATACATTTTGGAGAACGACCCTTTAAGTGACAGAGCAGAAATATTTAAACGAAATCTTCAAAACAATTTAGCTCCCTATCAAGAAATTTATAAAGATTTGCGAAATAAGAGCAAACAAACTTCAATGCACGATTTTTTCAAACCAATAATCGTCGAAAGGATGCCCGAATCTGATAGTGGATCAAGCTCAGATTTTGAACTAGTAGGAACAAAACGTTCGAAACAAATCATACTAAGTGATGAGGAGGAGTAGAGAGTTATCGTTCTATTTTGGCTTTAATTTATTAAATCTTTCATCTTGAATATTTTACGTAGAATTGAAATTTTATTTTATTTTGTTTTGTTTTTGTTTAAATAAATGGAGTGTTATTAAATTACACAATATGTATGTTCTTCTGACTCAACAAATAAATACATACACACAATTATATTAAGCACATATTTTTACTATACAAATTCCAATATTTTATTGAAAATTTTTTTACTTTGGGACCAAACTCTGATTTTTGTATGGAGTTAGAGTCTCCTACAACGCAATTTCCTACAACGCGAATTTTTTCAGGAACCTATTCACCGCGTTGTAGGAGGTTTACCTGTATTATACATTTGCAAAATAATATTGGGGATTCGAACAGTTTTATAGAAGGAGACAATAAGGCAACAAGGAAAGAAATAGGAAGAGAAAAAGATAAAGAATGGGAAAAAAAAAGAGTACATATATGGAGTTACTAAGAAGTAGTGAATTAATTATGATCATTGGCCAAATATTTCAGTAGTTTAGTTTTAAATTGCTTGGGATTTCTGATTCTTCTCAATGCAATGGGGAAAGAGTTCCAAAGGCGTATGGAATGAATAAAAAACTGTCTTTCAGATGCTAAGCACATGTGTCTAGGTTGAATGAGTGTGTTGGTTCGTTCAGATGATGGGAAGATCAGTTTATTGAAGAGGTAATTTGGCTGTTGGGTATGCTTGATCTTATGAAGGCAAGTCAGGGTATGGTAGATGAGGATGTTGTCAAATGAGCAGCCAAAAATGGTCTTTGAATAGTCGGAGATTTGTTCGTGCCTATGAATGTTAAAAACGAAACGCGCAATGCTGTTAAAAGCCACATTAAGTTTCCGTTTAGTTCTGAAATCCAAATTGCAAAAAATTTCACATCCATATGTAAGAATTGGAAGCAGCAGGGTCTTAGCGATAATCATTTTGGTTTTGATAGAGATATAATGCTGTGATGCCCAGAGAGTTCGCAGCACGCCGTACACCTTCCCAACGCAGGCATTTACGTGATCGTCCCATGTGAGGGTGCGGTTAAAAATTAATCCTAGATTCCTTGCGCTCTCAACAAGATCTATGTTGTACTGACCCAGTTTGATAACCGGAAGAGTAGAGGTGTCCACCACGTTTCGGTATATAACCAGTGACTTTGATTTATTGGAATTGAGGCAAAGGGTATTGGCTTGGGCCCAGTCAAGTATACTTTGAAGGTCTTCATTCATTTTGGCAACGGATGCTGCTGCTGAGTGAAATGGAAACGATATTTGTAACTGCACGTCATCTGCGTACGTACATGTGTACACAGCAGTGTTTGACAATAGTGGGTAACATACAGCAGGAATAAAACTGGACCTAGAATAGAACCTTGTGGGACACCGGCATGCGTCGCAAGAAGGTCTGACATTTTATCGCCAATTACTACTTTCTGTTGTCTGCCAACCAAGTAGGACTGGAAGAGTTTTGCGGTGTGCCTTGAAAATTTGAATTGTTTCACAAGCTTGTTACACTGGATGGTGTGGTTCGCTGTGTCAAAGGCCTTGGAGAAGTCAAGTAACGTAAGAATAGTCAATTCTTTTTCATCTAAACCTTTCCTGATCTCATCAACAGTAAACAGTAGAGCAGTTTTACAGCTGTGCTGGGGGACGAAAACTTGATTGGCTATCGTGCAACAACCTTTCGGCAGAGAGATGTCGAAGTATCTGGGGTAAGATTGCCTTTTCGAAAATTTTTGATAGATAGGGAACGATCGCTATCGGTCGATAATCGGCGAGATTACAGTTTAACTTCTTAGGTAGGGGAACTATCTTAGCTTGCTTCCATTCACTGGGAAAAATGCAGGTAGTGATGATACGATTAAAGATATGTGTAATGAAAGGCAATGTAACAGGAAGTGTTATTTTTAAAAATTTAGGATTGACCCCATCCAGACCAATCGCGTTTGTTTTATTCGAGAGAACTGCTCGGATTTTTGGCATAACATCTGTCCTTCACGGTTCCCCACAAAAAAAAAGTCCTAAGCGGTCAAATCGCATCGCCAAGGCGATCAATTGACATTGCCAAGACGGCTGATAACACGATTTGGGAATTTGGTGCGCAAAACATCGATTGTGGCATGGGCTGTGTGGCATGGCGCACCATCCTGCATGAATCAGAGGTCTTCCAAATCCATGTCTTCAACATTGCTCTGTAACGCTGACCGTTGACCAAAACATTGTTCCCAGCCTCAAAAATTATCCAATGATGCCACCACTTCACAATCCGAACCAAACTGTAACTCTATGTGGATGCATTAGCATCTCGACAATAACGTGCGGGTTTTCCGAACCCCAGATGCGGCAATTTTGTTTGTTAACGTAGCCGCCAAGATGAAAATGTGCCTCGTCAGAAAAGATGATTTTTCGCCCAAAATCGTCCGATTCAAACTGCTCCAAGGCCCAAATTACGAAGCGACCAAGAAGCGGATGGTCGCACGCCTTCAATTGCTGAGTCAATTGGAATCCTCCTCAGGGTAGTGCGTGAAATGTTGAGCTTCTGAGGTTAAGGTTCGTGGATTGAGTCTCACACTATCGGCCACAGCAGCCACATTCTCATCTGTGCGAACCGTACGACGACGCGACGGCCGCCATGACTGTTGTCCACTAGCATACCAGTTTCACGTCCGATTCAAACTGCTCCAAGGCCCAAATTACGAAGCGACCAAGAAGCGGATGGTCGCACGCCTTCAATTGCTGAGTCAATTGGAATCCTCCTCAGGGTAGTGCGTGAAATGTTGAGCTTCTGAGGTTAAGGTTCGTGGATTGAGTCTCACACTATCGGCCACAGCAGCCACATTCTCATCTGTGCGAACCGTACGACGACGCGACGGCCGCCATGACTGTTGTCCACTAGCATACCAGTTTCACGAACTTTTTGCACAAACTTGCCTACAGCTGTCGCGGTGGGTGCTTCGTTTCGGCTTAAACTTCTTTTTAAAAAAACGCACTATTTAGGCTACACAGCACTCACTTTGGAAATAAGTTTTCAATATTTCCCAAAGTTGTTCAAGCGTAAAGTGACTCATTTCGTTCCGCGGAGATATGAATCTGACTTTCTGTCAAGATTTCGAGCGGGAAACAGTTGTCAGTGTCGAAATAACCTATGATTTAAGAAAACAACACTAAATAGCCCACCCTTTATATAATAACTCGGCCATGACTTTACGATTATTTCTTTTTAAAGCCTCAAGAGTCTGCAAATTGTGTTTATAAACACGATCTTTTGCCTAACCCATAAAAAGAACAAATCTTGATCTTGGTGGCTATACCTTGTATTTGATGCAAAAATTAGGGCAGAAAATCGTTTAAAATTTAGCCAAACGCTGTGCTCATCGTGAAATCGATAGATTTGTTTATTGTTCAACACGTTCACTAATGGCAGTCATATTTTCTGCAGATCGTGCGTTCCGATAACGGATGGGCTTTAAGACTCCTACAAAAGGGCCAGTCTTCACAGGGGGTGGTCGTGGTAATCATTCTCGACTGTTGAGCAGAAGGTCTATAGTTCAAGTCTGTCCATAGCCAAGAATAATTCCTATACGGAAAAACTGCAGAATAACATCAGTTGTCAAAAAATGCTGAAGAAGGCATAACACTCGCAATATTAAATCACTTCAAAATTCTTACTCTGTGTGTGCATTTCCAATATAACACTTTAATGACATGGAAACAAAAATTTAGTCCAATCTCTCAAATCCTATCTAGGACAACCACCCCCGGATAAGAGTAAACGAACATCCTCGACACAAACCATCTGCACCCCGTCCAGGTTGTGGGACAAACACCATAAGAGCGTAAAAAAAAAACTACGCTCAAATGGAAGATTTTTGTAGTATATTTCACAACTTTAAAATGTTCAGTGATTATTGAACCATTCATATTGTGAATGGCAAATTTTAAGCTAGACATATAAAGCCTCGGAAGCCGGCGGACCCCACAAGCGGACCAGTAGGAATGTAGTTAAGTGGGAAGGTTATGGTCCTACACTTCTGACCATAACAACGCCGGAAAAAGGAAAAGAAGAAGAAGATATAAAGCCTCGGATGATACTTTGGTTTGATGAGGATATTGAAACAGGGATGATGAAACGTAAAGCGAATTTGATGGCTACATGAATTTCCCCCAACGTATGTTGACGTTGTCAGTGAATATTTAGTTGGTTTTTCACTGATATAAAGGTTAGACGTGTTTGGTATGCTTAATCGTTTTTTGCAGAGCCGTCGTTTCACTACTCGAGAAGTTGCTAACGATATTGATATATCGCTTGGCTCATGCCATGAAATTAAAAATAGAAAAATATCAACATTTTAATGTTTTTCGAGAAAAAATGATCACCTTAATTTTTGAATAAAGTTTGTATGTCAAATTGGCTAGGCAAGGATAGTCGATTCGCTTCACATTCCTCATTACTATACCATAACGGAGAAGTTAACAGAGTTTGTCCCTGATGGACCCATTGAGAGAGAAGACAACGCTGCAATTACACGACACCGGAGGACTTTTATCGATCACATCTCCTTCCAGACCCCCAAAATCATATATAAAACGTAGACCAACAATGTAAACCTGTCAAAGCGTCATCAGAAATGTCTCTACTGGTGTACTAGGTTTCAATTCTTATTTACTTTCTAGGTCTTATTTAGCTGACACTCATGTTGGAACTGCGGTGTCCATTCGCCTAGCATGGTTCAGCTATCATAGGCGTGCGATCCAAAAACGTGGTTAAATCTTCTCCTTGTTAACAGAAAAAGACAAAGAGTTTCATTATACGTTTTAGACAAAGTCCATGCCTAGACACAATTCGGCACGACCGTTATCATTAATGTCAATCTGGTTGTCCAAAAGAGAGACCTGCAACCCGTAATTTCGGAGCCCAAAAAACTGTGATTGGCAAGAGTGGTTCCGCTTTTGAATTCTAAACTAATATCGTTAGAACTTGTAACTGCAGAGTCAATACAATGGTATATCTACAATACCTAGATCCTAGCTAAAGCATTGGTGTTGCGCTTTCTTTTTTGATCAAAGAAGCTCGTGTTTAAGTGGCAGCCTGGGCCATCAGACAACTGATACGTATGAGATCATAGTTCTTATCATTCAGAAAACTGGCAGTACATTTGCATTGGTCACTTGTGACTTAGTGTCCGGGCTTAATGTCAAGGATAACTCACAGATATTTACGTTCCTTCGAGGCCGGGATGTACCTTTCTAGCACTAGCTAAGCTAAGCTCATCATTTTCCTGCCTCTCTCCGATTTGAGAGGATCAATTAAAAGCCTATTTCTGGTGCCTCAATCATCGATTATTTTTAGCCTTGCCTGCGCTTCAGGGTAGTCACAGACTTCAGAGATATTTAGAATAGGAACACAACACCTGAGACTCTGTTTAGGCTACGAGGTGTTTTCTAGCAACATGGCCCATGCTGCCGAAAAATGCATTATCAGAGGCACCTTCAAAATCGGCGAAAATGCCCGAGAAACCGTCTCAGAAGGGAATGCATTCAAAGAGAAACTGCACACCTGCGGTTCTGTAGGGAGAGGGTCAGAATTCTAGAAAATTGTTTTCATTTAGGAAGCAGCTGCTTTATTTCACACCTTTCAGTCGCACAACCAAAGCCACTCGTGACGCTTCGTCTGTGAAAAGAGTTGAGTTTGGTGCAATAGAACTGCTTTGTTCATTGATTCATCAAGCGGTAAAGTAACGTCCGAGGCTTGAGCGAATCCGATAAGCGTCCTATAAATCAACATTTACCAACACTTCTTTTGGTTTTCGGTTGAGTACACTGCCAACGATTTCCAAACTTATTCTAATGCTTACCAGACTGTAAAAAATTAATACAAAAGAGGTGAATGGGCGCATATGGCTACGAAATATCTTGCCTTTTATATCTTGGCTTTTGCAATCAAACGAGCAATTCCTCAAATCAAGGTCGAAATTCGAATTCAACAGTAAACTCCCATAAAACTCGATGCACTCAGATTCCCACGGAATCACTTCAAAATCAATTGAATCCAAAAATAACAAAATAAAAAAAAACTGAAAGCCCATGGTGCAATGACCAGGTGAGCCGCTCTTCAAATTCATGGTTTCCTTCATCGTATGCATGCGGCTCCCTGATGAGTCCATTCAATGCAGTTCGGATTGTACGTCGTGGCAACCTACTTTTGCCACTTGAATGAGCTCTACAATATGATGCAATTGCAGAGAGCTACGCGGATCCGTATATCTATGCATATACATCGATAGGTTTGTGCTATGTTCAGACAAGTCCCTTCAGAGCGCTCGACCGATGGGACGATGGTGATTTAGATACTTGGTGATGCTCCAATTATGCACGAACTACAATAGAACCTTAAAACCAACCGCCACTAATTAAAGGGCTTTTTCAGCCCTGGCAACCTGCCTCTCCTACGTCGCCATCGACCGTCATTAGTGGGGTCTCGATGGCAAGAGAGACGATAAACAATTTTATTTGAGATACGAGCACTCTGGCAGCAGATGCATTTGTATCTACTACGAATCGCTATGGATGAGTAAGTACGAGCGAGTGAATGAGAACATGTAGGTTGGAGTGAAGTCCGTCCGTTTTGCTAGATATCTCGGTAGTTACCTTGTGGAAGTTATGGCGTGCGAGTAATCGGAGTGGAGTACGATTATTACGAATTTATGTAATCGACTAATTATCTGGATATGACTGCTGGCATGGCTGCTACATCGTTCTCAATGTGAAATGGCGTGAAACAGGCACTAGGTATGTGGGAGAAACTAGTGAAACTAATTAGCAAGTTACTGTAACGTGGGGAGCACGAGGTGGGCGAAAGGGTCGCCTCCAGAGATGGGTTAGACCGGGGAGATGTCATATTTTAATTGGTTGTGTAGGGAAGTCCTTAGTTTGGTTGTTGGCTGTTTGCGAGGCACCTTAATTGATGGAAGTTTTCGCGGTGAAATCGTGCTTTGCACTCACATTTTAGCCGGGAATGTGCATTTTATATTTATGTTGGTTGTTGAGGCGCTAATGAAGTTGCACATGCTAGGGGATGTGGCAGACACGACTTTGAACGAGTGAAGCAGGACGGTGTATTGGAAATATACGAACCATAAACTGTATGGAAGCATATGGTAAAAGGTAAAGGTTTTGCACTTACGATGACTCGGATAGGGAATTAAAAAAAAAAAAAAAAGAAGCAAATAGACAAGTGCCTTAGCCAGTGAAGGCTATTATGAGCCTTGGATATTATAGCTAATAAACAGGTATGATAAAGGACCTGAAGAAATCAGTTCTTCGATCTGTATAATATATAAAAATCGTTTTAGAGAGGTGGTTTGTTTGTTGACTAAGTGGAAATCGGGCCTAAGTCTATAAAAATTATAGGAAAATGTAAGCTTCTTGACTTTTAGCATCATCTAATCTTTGAACTCTTAGAAATCAACCCATTAGAAATGCAAGAGGTTGGTCCAGAATTTACCATTAAGTAGCTTTCTTAATAAGCATAAGGTTGTTGTACATGTTTTGTAATACTTCAAAATGAAACGACTGGAGCTCTTTGACTCTTACATAAGGTGATTTCTTTGCAATTTGGTTTTTCAGTGTTCTACATTTGACAGCTCACGCGTGAGTGGTAAGATGCATCGAAGTTAATTATATTCCCCTAGTATTGCCATTTAATCATGGGAAGATTTATGCCTAAATAACGCTCATACATAATTAAATGTTATTATCAAAATTCGTGCTCTCTGCTTTTCACATATTTCAACCATTTTACGGCGGTCATAATAGAGCTACTGAGCGAGCAATCCAAGCCGTAATGACTTAGTTTCACGCTGTTAAACATCAAGCCACATACCCGTATGAGTTGAATGCCTACTGACTTTGATGCGGTTTATAGTCCAACGGATTCATTAGCGCATATTTTCTCAAAGATGATTGCTAGAACTATGTTATCGTAAATAGCGCCCTCTATCGCTCAATGATTTCAAATATTTTTTGCCCAAAATTGACGAGTTGAACCTGGGTAATATGTGGTTATAGCAGGCACATCAATGGACCAACTAAGAAATGGGTTCGGTTGGAGTAATTTATTTCGAATCGGCCAACTAGATTGTGCGACGTAATTACAGTCTTCGAAGACAACATTAGACGTGTTATTAGCGAGATACCAGCCAATATGGACTCAACACTTAACTCTACGTATGAACCACTTAAAACGCAATCAAAGCCAATAAGCTTCTTAAGAAGCATTGGCTTATCAACATTGATTTATCAACTCAAATAAGAACTGTATATACGAGGTGGCGCAAAAGTTAAGGAAAATGTTATAATTTTTGCAAATGGCGTTGTACGTCAATCATATTTGACATTTGCTAACTAGACAGCTGCAGTATACAAACAGACAAGCAGTGAAGCGCTTTACTCCGTAAGAGCGTGAAATAATTTTTTGGAACAATAATCGGTCGGTGGTATTGGCGCAGCGTGAATTTCGACGTCGATATCCTGATCGTTCCGCGCCAACTGGTCAAACATTCCGGCGCTTAGCTACTCGACTCGAACAGACTGGAACCATAGGAGACCAAACAGGACGTGGCCGCCAATGTCGCTGAGAACGAAGAAACATCAACCAGACGACGGGACACGCAATTGGTCATCACCAGATATGTTTCCGTACAAAGTGCAACCAGTGCATCAGCTAATGCCTGCTGACCCTCAGTCGTGTGTGAATAACCGTCAAGCCATCCCTAATCTCAACAACGAAGAGGACAATTTTGTGTCGAAAATCATCATGAGCGACGCGCATTTGCACTTAAGCTGTTGCGTGGTGCACGAAGAACCATTACATTCACTCAAAGTCACTGTGTGGTGCGGCGTTCACGCGGGAGGAGTGATTGATGCAATCGTATACACAGCACGAGCCACAATGGATATTGTGAAGAAAGCGTTTCATGGGCGCGTAATCTCTCGTTTAGCAATTTGGCATGGCCAGCAAGATCGCCCAATTTAACCATCACAGTCTTCTTTCTTTGGGGCTACTTGAAGTCGCGGGTTCATGCCAACAAGCCTCAGACAATCGCAGCCCTTAACACCGGAAATTTTGCGGAAAATCATGGAAAATGCGATAAAACGGGTCCAAATGTGTATCAACACTGCCTGCAACCACTTGACAGATATCATCCTTTCCACTTAACGGAAAAAATTGTAAAGGTCCAAATAAAGATTTTCATCATTCAAAAACATATTTTTTAATTAGTAAAAAAAAAAGTAATTCAAAAATAAAATTGGATGATTAATTTTGCACCATCTTGCAGTTTCTTGTAGTCTGAGCATAAGGTTTGAGGTATCAGAGGTAGCAGAAGTATCGTAGATAACAAATGATTAGGTTGTTAGTTTGGGCACAGTTGAGGATATTCTGTAATAGCTCATTCATTTTGGCAATGTATTTTTCTACCGAGTCAAGTGGACGCAACAATGTTCTACGATATTAGGGTGTTCACTTACGTATAGAAGGAACAGAATGGGACCTAGCATAGAACCTTGTGGTACTCATGCCTTCATGGGAAGAAAGCTAAGCATTTTATGATCTATAAGTATAACCGTAGCCTGTAACTTACCGCCGAGATATGAAAAAATCAACATTGCCCCGGATTCTTAGTTTTCGAAATTTGTTGGTGCACCAAAGCTTTCTTCTTTATTTTCAATACGGAAAGCATTACTTTTAAAGCATCGAAATCAATCTCCGCATGTCGTTTCCGAACACGTTCATTCCAAGTCTCAAGAAGAACTGTGTGTCCTTCCGCGCCAGACTTTTTGAGCAAAATTGTTTAACAAAATTCCCCGCAAGTACCCTTGTTGGAAAGAAACTCGACTTGTTCAAAAATGTTGTTCGCACTCGGGCGAGGATCAAACTTGATTACTTTCTTGTAGAATTGTTACGTTGAAATTCTGGTAACTGGCGAAGCCATACTCAAGGTCCTAATGTGCCCTAATCCGCACGTTCTACGTTTTGTAATTAATAAAATCGTTCACGGCGGATAAGCTATTTCGGAGCATAGCCACGCTGATCTCCGTTGGCACCATTGCTTAAATGGCTTCTCTAAGTCACCAAGTTCATCGAGTAATATATTGTGCTGACATTTGTACAAATATTTTGGACAAAAATTGTGCATAGAATTCTAAATTTCCCGACGTATGTACTGTCCATATCGTGAGAGAACCGAAAATTCAATTCTATTCTATTCAAGTCTATTCAGATCACAACGATGGGGCTCAGCATCCGATATAAAGAGTGGTGAATCCAACAAAAGGGTGGTCGTGGCGCAAAGGTAATCATCACCGACTGTTGAGTGGAAGGTCTGTAGTTCAAGTCTGTCCATAGTCAAGAATAATTCTTATACGGAAAAACTGTGCAACAACATCAGTTGTGAATGAGAGATGATTAAAAAAGTGCTGACGAAGGCTAAATACTTGCAGCATAACATCACTTTAAAATTCATACTCTGTGTGTGCATTTCCAATATAACACCTTAATGTCATGGAAACAAACAAGTTACTGTGAACTGTAATCAACGTGACAAATTCAGTCGAAACTCTCAAATCCTATCTAAGACAGCCACCCCCGGAGAATAGTGAACGAACATCTTCGACACAAACCAACTGCACCCCCTCCAGTAAAGTAACTGAGGCTAGCATGATGCCCTTACATACGAAATCCCCAAATTGTAATTATGTAGGCTTCATCAAAATTGTGAAAAGTTATTTTAAATTAATGATGAGAATGATGCGGATCGTTGGCATCCACTGTGCCAAATTATTTTCCCCCCAGCCAACAACAACGAGACTTCCTTACATAACAACCAATTCATTTCAATTGAACTCATTTATCCGCGTAAGTGTCTCAATTGAACTGAAAGAACAAAAGAATTTGAGTACGCCATCAATCCCATCCGAGCGTAAACAAATGCTATTGCAACATCAAATGCGCCTCGTCTGATTAATTGCCGGTCAATGACACACTACTCGACTCAATTCGCACCGAAACACAATATCCTTACAGCCACTACGACCCACCGACCGACACAATTGTCCAATTGTCCGTGACACGTCATTAAAGAATCAGCGCATGCAGCAAATAAGGCATAATCAGGCCATCATATAGCGCTCTTCCTGCACCGAGAGCAAATGGCCGGCATAACACAATAGAGAACAATTTCGATTGTTTTGCGGAGCAGCGAAGAAGAGTCCGTTTTACATGATGCCCTGGACTGACAGATGCGAATACAAATAGACAATGACAGCCACACACAGAATGCACTTGCGGGTGACCCAATTTACATCATCCATCATGCGTTTCCCAACTGAATCCGGCGAAGCGGTGAATACATTTAATGCTCAGCTCTATAGCCAAAGGGTCAGATCCGGTCAGCTGTCCGACGCACGCGACAATGGTGAATGCGTTTCCATGCCTGCTCCTGAACGGCTTTTAGTAACGTCAACGACTGATTATATTCAACTTGCAAATGCGATTATCCGGGCGTTGCTCCTGTAATCCATGCCAACTGCATTCATTCAGCACTTAATCTCTTCAAAGTCAATATCCACTGCCACGTTAACGAAGACGTCTTCATGTAAGCCCTGAAATATGAGAATCGCTTTGTAATGGCTCGAAGCATCTCCAGAGCAACGACGTGAAGACATTCTCTGACGGAAGGAAGAAAGTGTGGCCAGATGAATCGAGGAGTACATGAAAGTGCATAAAGCACCCGGGGTGAGGTGTGGGTGCTTTGTTGTCATGGTTCGTGGAAGTAATAATCTATGGACTTCCGGACGTTTCGAGTTTCCTTTGATTGTAGTGCTTCGTGAGTCTTACCTGTACTCAGCTTGTGCTGGGTTTAAGACATGTGGCTTCTTGGGAAACTGCCATAAGGCCGAAGGCAGAGAGGGAAAGGTTAATCTATTTCGTTAATGTTGAACTTTCTGCTTAGAGTATTGCCATGCAAGCACTCTGGTGCCGATAGAGAGTGATTTTAATTTGTTTCGGTGAGGGAACGGTAATGAAGTGTCGTGATTAGGAAGCTGGGGGTACAGTTGGCTTTCTCTATTTCCACTTAATTTTCGCTACACTATTCGATCACTGTGGGCTTCCACTAAAATTGGGATTGTGTTGCATGGCTCCTTCCAGTCAGTCATTTCTTTGATAGTATTTGTATAAGGTTATCCAATGCATGATTCCCAAAAACAAATTCAAATAAAAGACATTCATTATTTGGAATTTGATGATATTTTTACCCTTTAATATTGCTTATATTTTACCATTATAAACGCAATACAACATTATATTATAAATATACTGCAAGGAAGTTGTTACGGTATTCGATTCTAACAAGTTAACTTTTTGACACATTTCGAGTAATAGCTCGTCCATAAATGAATATTCATTTTCAAAATCTTAATATTATGTGTATAAGCACGATCTTCTGAATAGCCCCACAAAAGGAATCAAGCGATCGTGGTTCAATTATACAATTTTTTTCAATTTACAAAAATACGAAATAGCTGCCCCAAGACATTTTTCTTGCACAAAAGCCCAAACAGGGCACGTTATGTGGGATGTGGCATTATATTGTTAGAATCAGACTTGTTTCGCATCATAATCTTCGATTTGAGGCTAAAACAAAATCGGTTAAGATTTGATCAAATGTCGTGCTCGCCGTGAAATGGATAGATGTGGATCTTTTTCAACACTTTATCTAATGGCAGCCATATTTTCTGCAGAGGGTGCGCTTCGATGATGGATAGGCTTTAGGATTTCTGTAACTAATCTAGTCTTTTCGACTGTTTCTACTGTTTTACCTATAATGCGCGTAGATGAAGATGACATAGCTGCTCGTAATGAGCGAAAAGTGGCTACTGCAGAATCACTATTTTGTAATAAGTTTTTAAAATTTTAACACGTCCAGCAATTATTAAGTGATCCATGTTGCGAAATGGTGAATCTTAAGCTAAATAAAAAAATGTTCGTATGATGGGTTTGTTTAACGTATGCGATTTTAAAGGGTATGTTATATACGAACCACGAATTGGATAATCCTATATAAGGTGAGCCAACAATTAGTGTATAAGTTTTTTATTAAATCAAATAAAAATTGTTTGGTCTTTGATGTCCATCTTAATAGTTTATGAAGTTTGATCTATGACAATTTAGATTGAAGCGGTTTCTGTTGTATGCGATCATCCGAAAGTCCAAATTGATGATGACCTTTCGAGGCATGAGTAAGTCAATGGCCTCAATTTCTGTTTCGATGCTTTGCTTGAGGTACTCAACCAACATGCCCCTCCAGCTAGCTCCATCTTTCGCTAGGCTTTTCCAGTGCCGCACACCCAGTTGGCGTGTGCCGCCTTAGGTGCGGCCGTCCTCTGTTTCTTCATCCCTCGGAATTGGATTGAAAGACTCTCCGGGCTGGAGTTGCGATGTCCATTCGCTCTACATGGCCTAGTGATCTTAGGCGTTGAATCCCTAAACGCCTGAGTAGACTCATGTCGATGTAGTTCGTGGCTGAATCTTCTCCTCCATCCTCCGTCTGTGCTTATAGACCCGAAGACCGTACGCAAAATCTTTCTCTCGGAACGGCCAAGGACTTTCTCATCTGCTTTCCATATGGTCCATGCTTCTGCCTTATACAGCAGGGCCGGGATTATAAGGGTCTTGTATAGGATCAACTCACTTATTACTCAATTGCCTCCTGAGTACAAAGAAACAGCGATTGGTAAGAGTGATTCTGCTTTTGATTTCGGAATTGATGTCGTTGTTCCAGGTCACTGAAGAGCTAAGGTTGCGAAGTCTTTAACTACCTCCAACTTGTATCTGCCAATACATACGTTCTGGCCAAGGCGTCGAAAGTGAGCGTATTTTTTTGATGACAGCATTGTATATTTAGTCAGCCGCGAATACCAGGAATTATGAAATAGATTGTACCTCTTGTATTGTCCAGTGATAATTGCACAATCATTTCTAATACGATGCCTATTTTTTTTTTGATATCAAAACTATCGGTTAGGTCTGCACCTATTCGGATGGAGCGGCAAGCGTTCTTCAAACTCATCCTAGCGTGTTTAGCAGGTATGTACAAAAATAGACATGCGTTGCACAGACGAGCTACACACTGCTAAAGACCTATCAGCTTATTTACAAAAGGTTTCAGGCGTTAGCACAAAACGGCGGTGAAGAATTTGTAGGCGATGCTAACGAGACTTATTCCTACATATGTAGTTACCGCAGTCAAAGGGGTCTCCTTTTTTGTGGATCGGCAAACGATGCTGAGACCCCATGGGCATGCTTTCCTCTGACCATATCTTCCAGATGAGCTTGCACACGCTCCTAACCAGGTCATCTCCAACTGCTTTGAAGATCTCAGAGCGCAGTAGACACTCTGTCTGCGCCAGCAGCTTTGTCAAGGTCAGGGGGTGGTCTTGGGGCGATGGTAATCATCGCCGATTGTTGTGTGGCATAAGATCACTTAAAATTCATATCCTGTGTGTGCATTTCCAATATAACCTCTTAATGGCATGGAAACAAAACAGTTACTGTGAATTACAACCAATGCGACAAATTCAGTCGAATCTCTCATCCTATCTATCTAGGACAACCACCCCCATCTTCGACACAAACCCTGAACCCCGTCCAGGTTGTGTGACAAACACCATAAGAGCGTACACTCTTGAACCTGCCTACAAAACAAAAAAGGAGGAACGGAGTTCTCTGCGATCTTCGTCATTAAGAAATGGATCTTTCTGCCTGACAGCGGAAGTGTTTTTTTTTTTTCATATTCTCAACATTAACTGCAGTGCTACTACTAGGTGTCCATTTGCACTCCTACAGGCTTCCGTTCTAGCTTTATAACCTTGGCATGTTTGCTTTATCTGTTGATAAAACCTTGGGACGTTTTACCTGCAATAACACCTTCCCAAGTCCTCAATCACGAGCTTCTCGTGCTCTTTCTTATTTTCCCTGAGAAGTTTATGTTCCTCCTTTCTTTCTAACTCGTAGAGCTGACGAGCCGCTCTCGCTCTTTTATGCAGCAGGGCTTTATATGTCTCCTGCTTCGTTGTATGGATCCTTCCGCACTCGTCATCGAATCAGGTATTTCTTCGTTCTGGAGCCTTGAAGCCCAGAACTTCAGATGCATTTATTCTGTCGTTGTTGTTGATCTACTGACTGAGTGGAGAGTATGAGAGAGTTAAAGAGGCAAAGGACTAACAAATACCTCGTAGGAGTAGCACCTGCGACGCGTGCTGGTCCGCTCAAAAAGTGAGTAAGAGCCTCTGTAGCCGAACACATGGCAGCACTGTTAGTCAGGTTCTATTTCCACCTTCTCATGGTGCGCTCTAGAAATTTTCTGACCATGGAAATTACTGACGGAAGAGGCTGAATCGCGAGTACCCTACCCAGAATTAGTGTCGGTCGGGCTATGGTCTAGCCGTATCCGTATCGTAACCGGAAAAACATAACATGCTAAGAAAAACCTACAAGCCTCGAAGCCTAAAAAAGGCCAAAAAGCTTCTACTGTTATGTTATCTGGATTTTATGATCGTGTAAATGAAGAGCAACCTTTAAACCACAACAGACTAGGAAAGCCTTGACTCACTAGGGTGATTATTTGTCCTAAAAATGCAATGGGGGTGATCGTGGTACAATGGTAATCATCGCCGACTATTGAGCCGAAGGTCTGTATTTCAAGTCGATCCATAATCAAGAACAATTCCTATGCGGAAAAACTGTATGCAGCATAAGATCACTTCAAAATTCATACTCTACGTGAGCATTTTCAATATAACACCTTAATAGCATGGAAACAAAAAGGGTTACTGTGAGCTACAACCTACGCAAATTCAGTCGAATCTCTCAAATCCTATCTAGGACAACCACCCGCGGAGATTAGTGAATGAACATCTTGGACACAAACCAACTGCACCCCGTCCAGGTTGTGTGACAAACACCATGTGAGCGTACTCTTGAACTTGGATAAATTATAAAAAAGAAAAATGAATTTCAAGAAGTACGACATTTACAGATCACTCCTCGTTGGTCGGTAAACGACTACATAACTGAAAATGCCAAAAACTGTGGTTGACATCTGTTAAAAAGGTCAACGTTATAGAGTTCAGAAAATGACATTAATTGCAAGCTATCATCTATCGTAAAATACCTGTTGGCCCACGCTTGACGGCAGTTACCAAAGACTTTATTTGCTCTTAGAACTCAAAATTTAGAGAACCATAAAGCACAGCCAAGAATGTAAGAATCTGGGTTAAGTCCAGCACTAAAAACCTTGCCAGGGGCTTTGTGGTTAACTCCTTTCCACCTGATAAGCACCTCTTGGATTAATTTTGTAGCACAGATTTCCTCCTGTTTCCAAGGTGTATGTGCTTAAGACCTACTTAAACAGTGCTGGTTCCGAAATGACCTTCGAAATCATAAATCTTAATCCCAATTGTAAACGCATAGTACCTGTGTCGCGTGCATATAAAATCTTTAAAATCCATGTACAAGTACGTAGACGCGATAAGACATTAAATAAGCATTGCGCAACGCGGTATTCACCTTCAGGCTTACGATGCTTCGCAGTTGGTATACTCGTATGTGGTGGCACCATTACCCTTCCCACACGAAATACTTTCTATCGTCTCCTATGAATAGAATGACTGTCATTTGAAGACGCCTAGTCACATAACTATGATCCTTTTCACAGTGCATTGACAGATGTCACCGCCATACGTACATGTGTCGTACGTCCCGGATACAGAACAAAAAAATAATAATAAAAACGGAAACCAAAGAACTCCAACCACCATCGAACGTGATTTGACTTAAATTCAACGTATCTACCGCGCCAATAAACGCGCCAGCTAACTCACCATGTCACACGACTCCTACTTCGACCAGACCAGTCCGTTCAGACACAACCTAAACAAGTCATTCCTTCCCATGCACCAAACCGAGCCCTTATGCACCACCGTCGTTGACTTTTACGAGTACTTCTGCTGCAGAAATGGGCAGCGCATACTCATTCTGAATGCATAATGCACAATGGAGTGGTTTTTCCTAGCGTTTGGCGTCGTCTTCATTTACATAATTTATTGGAGGTCATGGCACATTCAACGCGTTGCGACAAACGCGAACCGCTACGCGTTTAAGCGAGCGTGCACCAGTGCAACTATTGTACATTATGGTTTGATATAAAAGTTCCTCGTCTTGGTCGGACGTGGAGTTAATGTGTTCTGGTTCGGTGGGAGTCGGAAGAGGAATGATTGCTCACAAGACAATCACAAACAGAGAGCTTCTCCTCCCACCTAGAAAGTTACAACAAATTTACTTGTACGAAGTTAAATTGATTTTGTCGCGCGGCAGGGTCCTTATGGTTCAACCACACCAAGCGTCACAATACACGCAAAGTTTGGTTCCATTCATCGTGTCGTAGTCACTGCTTCTGATAGTTCTTCGTCAAAAGAATGAAATGACAAGGAGCAAGAGTATACCTACAGGGAATGGAGACCTAAAAATTCATTCACCCATGATGCAAAGCGTGTTGTTGTCATGCAAACAAGATCTATCCATAAAATGCACATCGCTATCCACTCTTCGACGCGACAAGAAAGAGCGATAGAGGCTCCGCCAACAGCTGCGGGCTTCTGCACCTCCTGGATGTGACAAGATGCTATTCGTCCTGTTGAAATGGAATGAAATCCTCGTTGTCCTAATTTTCCCATTTTTATTAAAAGCCTTCTTCTCCTAGACTCCTTCTGTCCCCGTGGCACTGTTCCTGACAACGCCAATGACGATGGGGCGTACGCAGTACCTACGAATGGGCACAACAATGCAGGAGAGTGAAATAGGCGCAACAAAAGTGTCATTTAAATGCTGAACAGTAGCATCCTTGTGCAGTCCTCTCACGAACACTAGCTTGAGTAGAATAATTTTAAGTTGTACGCCTTTGTTTGCATCGCGTAAGTGGCGAATCAGTACTTGATCTGCAACCCACATACTCCAGAGCAGTGCCCTGGAGACAGCCTAGAGGACAACTTCTATTTCTTCGTCTACGATTCCTCGTTTACCATGCTAATGGCGTTTTTCCTTATTTTTTTCGCCCCTCTTCCTCGGTCTTGTTAAGGTGAAAACAGTTCCTTTTCAGTTGTTGTCCTCATCCTGGTCCTGGTTGTAGTCTTCTTCATGTTATGCATTAAGAGTTACACAGTCCCTCTTGTGTGATTGTTTTCTGGAGCGTGATTGTTATGCTGATTCGGATTAAAAGGAGGACACCGACGAAGACAAAAACAAACGAGCAGAAGGAGTAAAGGAATGTCTCCCTTCCGTTTGGATGAATCTCGGTTGTGACGTTGTCCTTTCGCGTTTGTGGACGTCCTATATGCACTTGTTAAGCTCGGTCTCGTGGTCTCTGTTGGTCGGTTGGTCGATTTGGTAAAAGAGGATTTCCCCCCTCTTTATGCAAGGGACATACATTTCGGCGAGCATGAAGGAACGCACGAGTGTTTAGGGGCTTTCAGGTGGAATCAAGTAAAGAGTGGAAAGGAGGACGTGTGGAATTCGCTATTGACATGGTTGAAAGGATTTGTCGGTGAAGCGGAAAAGTGAAACAGATATTGAATGGATTGCACAATGGAACCGAATGGATATGCGAATTTGCATGTAAATGGTAGTTTTTAGCTTGCAGGGAAGGTCATATTATCTTGGCATATAAGGAGGGTGTTAATGTAATTTTGGAATTGACATTTTAAATATTAAATTAAGTTTGCTTTAAAGAATAATTTTAGTGCAGTAAGCTATAATCTCCTCTCTTCCATTTCGTCTTCCAACTACTTGCATCAAGCAGTGAGCTTATACGGAGCTTATTGGCTTGTGAAATGATTTGAAATTTTATATAAATTCTGCTTTGAATTAAAATGATGCACTTGAGCTTGCTTAGAGCAAATTTAAAAATTTGAACTTTCGGTCTTTGAACCGTTTACATTGTAATCAATAAAGTTCAGTAAAACAATTTGCAATTGTAAGTAATTTTAAAGAATTTTAAATAAAATAAAGCAATTGGAAGTCAGTGGAGTTACCCAACGTGTGTCGAGCCTCTAAATGATCGAATCGCTTCAAGCCGCCAATGTGAATGCGTTGATTCATCCTATGTCATTAAAGTCCATCTTCAAATCATGTTAAGGGCTTGGGGCATAAGAAGCTCTATAATTTCAAGGTTATTTAGGTATCCTTAATATAATTTAAGGGGGGAAAACCATTTAGAAACTTCAAAAACTCGTGTAGAATACGAGGCAATAAATGTTTTAGGCCAAAACTCAAAATTTTCGAAGATACTGCCAGTTTCCCCAGTCCCTTCCGATCAACTCCGAGGACTTTAAACGCGTTTTTCTCGAAACTGTTTTTTTTTCACTGTGTTTTTTTCGGTGCCAACGATTACTCGGAGACTAATGAACCGATCAGGCTGAAATTTTGCACACGTTTTCATTACACATAAGTCCAATTGGTGAACCTAAATTTACCCCAAATTTTGCAAAATAAACTATTTTTTTATGTAGAGAAAAAAATAAAAAAATTCCAAAAAACGCGGTTTTTCGTTAAAATGCCTGCCATTTCTCCAAATCTTGACTTATGAATATAAATTTAGGTTTACCAATTGGCCACAGGTATGTACTAACCACAACCTTTTGCCTATCTTTTTCAGATGATTTTCCACGGCGCCAGGATTGGCACTGAAAAAAAAATACGCTGCGGCCAACTGGCTCAATTTTGCTACAACAACGCCATTTTTTAATAAAACAAAATCACAAATTATCCTCAAAACATGTACAATAAACTGCCAACATTTTAAAAATATCAATTTATTTTCTCCCTTTCAAAACACTTTCGAAAAAAATGCCATTTTTCGGGCTTCTAAATGGTTTTCCCCCCTTTAGCTCCATTGACCAAAAAGTCTATTGACTTATTCCAAGGAGGACATTTTTGTTGTTAGTTCATTCGTTCGTCAACTTTTCTTTCGTCTCGAATATCTCCAGAACAAACAGTGATATCGACTCGGGAATAATTTCAATTGGTTCATAATTCTATAACGAACGCCCGACGAAACATAGAAAAAAATCGAATTGACCCTTTTTTAGAATGAAAAAAAAAACTTTTAAAAATGTTTTTAAATGGTTTTCGTCTTGCATATCTCGGCAACCAAAAATGGGAAGTTTGTAGTTTGGGTAGACCAGTCGTAGTTTTTCGGTCAGTCATGAATACTTGAACTCTGTCGTGTACCCAACAAAATCAAATGACTTTAAAAATGAAAGTGAGAGGAGAGGAGAGATAGCCCAGTATTTGCTAGGTTAGTTAAAGGCTTGTGTTAAGTTTCGGCTTTATAAAAATAGGAAAGGAATTTAGGTTACAGTTTTGAACTCACATTTTAGCTAAAATATCAAGGTGTGTTCATTGGGATTTGTATAATTTCGAGGGCTATATATCTACATATTATATATTAGGATCTGAGTTCTCGCTGTTTTTTTGATGAAAATTCAACTTTATTGTGAAAAACGGCTACAAATTAGTAATTCAAAATATTGCCCATCGCTAGCGATAACTTTTCCCATCGTTCTGGCAGAGCTCGCATACCGTCACGGTAGAAGTGTTCGTCTTTTGTGGCTATGCGCGAATCAAGCCATTTTTAGATGTCTTCATATGAATGGATGACATCTCATTCCAAGTCTGGCTGATCAGCCAGACCATGTGCCATCGAACGGAACAAGTGATAATGGGACGGCGCTATATCTGAGGAATATGGCGGGTTCGGTAGGACTTCCCATTTGAACGTTTCTAAGTAGGTTTTAACGGGTTTGACAACGTGAAGCCGAGCGTTGTCATGCTTTTTCGTGCCTCTGCTCATATTGGGGCCGCTTTTTGCGCAGTGCTCGGCTCAATCACATCAATTGAGTTCGATACCGTTCCCCACTGATGGTTTCGTTTGGTTTCAACAGCTCATATTAAATAACACCGCCCGATCCCACCAAATACACAGCATAACCTTGGCAGCGTGAATATTCGGCCGAGCCGACGACGTAGAAGCATGACCGGGCTGTCCCCGTGATTTTTTTATCTTTGGGTTGCTGTAATGATTCCATTTTTTATCACCCGTAACGATCCGATGAAGAAAACCTTTCTTCCTGCCTCTGGAGTAGTTGTTCACAGGCGAAAAAACGACGCTCAACGTCTCTTGGCTTCAAATCATAAGGAAGGCAAGTTCCTTGATTTTGAATCATTCCCAACGCATGCTTGGTGGGTAACTCCTAATACTGAAGCAAGTTCTTTTTGTATTTAGCATGAATCCTCATCGAGCAATGCCTCCAATTCAGCGTCTTCGAAGATTTTTGGCCTTCCCCCACGCAAACAGTCGTCAACATCGAAATCACCGTCTTTTAGTAAAAATGTGTGAAACATGCCAGTTGTCTGCTCTCAACTGCGAAAGAGGTTACATGCAGTCGGCGCTTTTTCGAATTAAATATGCTAACATATCTTTACGATTAGAAGCATCTAGAGTTCAAAGGTTTACAAATCCGAATCTACTGTTTTTCTTTTTCAAAATTTGGAGCTGTGTGTCCCAAATTTGGTTACATGTTTCTTCTCGAATATATTGTCCATCGCTCAATAAATTTAGTTTCCCTATGGATTATTATTATTATTACCAGTCATTTGGAACTCGGAAGTTCAGAGCCCCGGTGACCAGCCTTCCATGTGTCGCCGTCCTATCTCTTTTACGTCTATTTTTATACACCCCGTTTCATAGCTATATAGCCACTTTTTCATAAAAGAAAAAAAATTAATAATGTATGGTACCTCCTTTTCGTTTTATAAGCTCGAGAATCCTGTTTTTCATGCTGCTTATGAGCTTGTCTCGAATTTTCTGGCTAACCTGTTTCCAGGCAATTTTAGCAGCATTTTTCGGCTCTAAAACAGTCTGATACTGTTGATTTTGACCGTAGATTCTGCGCCCCGGAATTCGTCAGATGTTTTTGATGGGATTCTTTATCAGGGTAACAAACGGGCCAAGTTAATGTTTTAATCTAGTGGGTCGCCAGAAACATTTTGGTTACGCGGCTTGTGTGCACAAAAGCGTTGTCTTGCTGAAAATGCCAGTCTACCGATGGGTGTTGCTAAATAAAAGGCAACAACTGCCCTTGCAAGACAATGACGTACTCAGAACTATTCATTTTAGTAGAAGGAAAAAATAGGGGCAGTCCCTTAATAGAAAATGTACCCCATACCATAAGACTTCCCCCATCAAAGTTTCTTCGAAAGGATTTCTGTTCAGGCCCGTCTAAATTTAATTTTTTTTCGACGCAAAAGATCACCTAAGAATCAACAAAAATGTAACTGATCCTAAAATTCTCTATCCATATTATTTTTGGCATATTGTAGTATGGCATATCTGTGATGTGCTATTAAGCGGGAAGCAGGCTTTGGTTTTTGATATTTTATGTGTCTAGAGTTCTTAAGGACCCTGCAGATTGTTGCCCTAGATTTTTGAAGCTTCAGATCGCACTTTATATTCGCCCAAGACTTTGCAGAGTTGCTAGCTGCCCTCACAATACCCCTACACTCCCTCTCGCTTAGTTTTTTTTGGGTCCTTCTATTTACTTTATTTTGCCCATAGGTATCTGGATTTTTCAAAAAAATAGCAACACACACATGCCGGCTAATTTTGCGACCGGGAAAAACCTTGGTCTCTGTAAGCTAAATTTTTCCCCCTTCTTCCTCACTTAAAAATTTTCCACGATGCATCTGGCATTGTGTGAGTAATCAGAAACAAATGAGAAAGAAATTCAATAACCCAAATTCAAGAAATGAAGAAGAATTATAATTTTTTGGAAGAAATTCTTATTTTTTTTACTTGTGGTTATATATTATATAGAATTGTGTATCGTCCTCCACCTCACACTCATTACACCGTCCGTCCACTGTCCATTTGTTCCACGAGTCCTGCCCTTCTTAGCCTTCACAATTTAATAACTCGGACAATGCATTGGGCTGAGTAAAGTTTCTCGAGTTTTTGGTTGTTTATTTTTAGCCATAGATTTTTCTTAAGATAAACGGATCAGATGCTAAGTTTTTCTTTTTCAAATTTGCTTAGGTTAATTATTCGTATATTGTATTGACATAGTTTTAAGAACGTGCTGTATACTTTGGAGTGCCCGCACAGGGCCAATAGTGTAATTTTAATTAGTTAAGATAATTAAGCTAAGCTTAACAATTTTTGTCTACATAAAGTTAGATATAAGAAAATGAAAATAAAAAATAAAAAAAAATCTCCTTAAGATCACGTTTTCAATGTCTTTTTTCGTCCTTCTTAGTCAGGGGTTAGGTTTCGCACCCGTAAAAAGTAACTTGTGTTTTTATAAATCTGGATTTTGATATTGCAAGAGTTGTTTTGAGAAGTTCTTCAATCATTCCCCAGGGAACTCATTACGAATTCCAACACAAAATTAAAAAGAAGTCATCCCCTTATTTAAATCCTTGACGTGTCGCGACTGTTTCGGATAAGAAGTTTTATACTTCAATGCCTTTAGGCATACTTGTTTTTCGGGATTATCAACCTTAAAAGCATATGATTCATTTTCCATCGGCTATAGCGTCATATATGTTATGTACCAATCTACGAATAATTGGTGGACCATTTCTTGGAATCCCCTTTTTTTCTCTTAAATCTGTCGTATAGATAAAATCTGGTCACTCGCCGAGCAGTTCCTCCTGAAGCCAAATTGGTAGCCTCCGATTATTTCCGTGGAAAAGTTATACAGAGTTTTTGATGAACAGAAAATTTATAGTTAAAAAACAAAATGAAAAATCTTCTTTGCAAAAGACTACATATGGAATACCTCGAGGTACAATACTCAGCCCCACTCTTTTTAATATATTTCTAAAAATATAAAATTGTATTGCAATTTTTGCATCTGCAACTTATCGTGCTATTTTCATGTTGGACAAATACTTTTATAATGGAAGATTAAAGTAAATTCCTTGAGTATGCCCGCAATGTGGTTTACATGAAGATGCAAAGCCGATTTTGTTTCGAATAATGTGCCCCTACAGATGAGCAATATACTCGTAGACTGGTCCGAACACTGCAGATATCTTGGGATTATGATTAAAAAAACATTCACCATATAGAAACGAATCATTAGCACCATTGATAACCTTTGTTAAAATTTTATCACCATCCATTTAAATAATATTTTATGTAAAATGTAAAATAAGTCGAGCACGCATTCCTGATTTGGGAGCATTGCAATATTAGTTTAAAGAGTTAAAAAAGGGTCTTTACTTGCAACTTTTCCTTGAATTTATTTCGAAATATTTCAGTTGTATTGTATCTTCTTGTCTCTGTTTTTTTAAAAACCTAGCTGTAAAGGACCTTATAGGAATATTCCTACAAATGTACTCGTTTATGAAGAACTTGTCCATCCCCAGCTACAATGAGCCACGGATTTACGCAATTTTTGACTCCTCCAAAAGAGAGAGAAGGTCTGTTTGGCCAGACCATGCTACATGGATCGGAATAAGTTGTGGCGGGAAGGAGTGATTTTTTGTTTTTATTTTTTTTCTTTTATAGGGTTCGTGCAGGTTCAAGAGTGTACGACCTTATGGTGTTTGTCACACAACCTCGACGGGGTGCAGATGGTTTGTGTCGAATATGTTCGTTCACTACTCTCCGGAGGTGGTTGTCCTAGATAGGATTCGAGAGATTCGGCTGAATTTGTTGCGTTGGTTGTACTTCACAGTAATTCTTTCTGTTTCCATGCCATTAAGGTATTATATTGGAAATGCACACACAGAGTATGAATTTTGAAGTGATCTTATGCTGCGAGTGTTATGCCTTCATCAGCACTTTTTGATCATCTCTTATTTACAACTGATGTTGTTACACAGTTTTTCCATATAGAAATTGTTCTTGACTATGGACAGACTTGAACTACAGACTTTTCGCTCAACAGTCGATGATGATTACCATCGCACTACGACCACCACATATAATGTGATGTATGAAGACATTCCAAGTAAGTTTTAACAACCTGAACAACATGCAGCTAAGCATTGTTGTACTGCAGAAAAACTTTGTCGTGTGTTTGTTCGTATTGTTTCCATTTTTCTCTCAATGCTCGGCTCATATGCATTAGTTGTATTCGGTAGTGAACCTATGATGGTTTCCACAGCATTAGTTTCGAATCATGGTTTGCTCTATAGTGTTCGATTTAGTTCGTTTTTGATTATCGTAATACAACCACTTTTCATTGCCAGTCACGATTCGACACAGAAAAGCCTTCATTTCTTGGCGCTGAAGCAGCAGTTCATTCGTGAAAAAAAGAACGTCGTTTGACATCTCTTGATTGCTTCTAGTATGGCACCCGATTTACTTCCCTTTGGACAAGTATTCTTGTTAAATTTGATATGAAGGTGGATCTAGTAGTGCTTCGCCGACCCGGGATGCTTCTTGTTTTCCACGTCAAAATCACCACATTTGTAGCGTTGAAACCACGCCAAGTTATTTTACTAATAGAAGTGGAAAAGCAAAACTTTCCGCCAGGCATATTTTCGGGTACAAACAAAGCAGTCGCACCCAAAATCTATATTTTTTGGCTTTGTACGAAAATACGAGTAGATAAAATAAATTCTTTTTGAAAAATTTAGTTGAAGGCTCTAGAACATCTCTGGCTCGCCAGGCGCTATCATTTATAATTTAAAATATTCATTTCTGCCTCATTGAGTTCTTCTTCGGTTTTTGTTGATTCGGCAGGTGATTCAATCTCAAAGTTTTTTGTCGGCCGCGGTCCCCTTAAGCTCTTCAACATTCTGCACTGTTGACACGATGAGGGCATGTATTATATAGTGAAGCAGACAGTCTCGTGACGTAATGAAGTTCGGAGATTTTCCTAAAAAAAAAAAAGTAACCGGAGCTCCTGCCAATCATCTATATTGCGCGTAAGCCATCTTTTCTTATAGTTGAAAGAGACATAATATTTATTAAAGGCTCCGAAGTACTTGTCTCGAGAAGCTCGTTTTTCATTACGAAACACAATTTTCAATATTTTTTTCAATATCATTAAATTATAGGATTATCCAACAATAGGTGTCATTTTAAATTACTAGAAAAATACAACTTTTTTATGTTAAGTGATGAAAATTTATTTCTGATCTAAAGAACAAATCCTGCAGTTAAATTAGGTATCTGTCAAATATCGAGTTCGGCTTAAATTTTCGATTTAATTTCTTACCACGTTTTTGCATACTTGGATTTGTATTTCGCAAATAACAACAGCGAAACTCTTTTTGGCATGAATCGGAACTTTGATGTGGAACTTAATCTTGGTATGTCTTCAAGGAAGATGTATTCTTTTAAAGTGTTGTCACAAAAATACTCAACAGTCTTGGCATTCGATTACAAACTTTCTATCCGTTTACAACTTTAAATGCAAAATACCATTGAACTCTTATAAATGACGGTCCTTCGCTAAGCTCACTTTAGTTATACAACAAATTATCGAAGAATTTCTCAATTTAGGATACAAAGACAACAAAAAGTTAGAGAATCAATATAAATCACCTCGAAAAAGTAAAACTCCAACAGGATCACTCCGTTCGTAGCCCTCATTTTCTCATTTCTTCAAACGTAAATTTTCCAACCTAAGCAGACAATAAAGCGACCAATCACTTATCAAACGCACATCATTACATCATTCCAGATGCGCGTCAACAACAAGCACACGTAACGCTACCATCCAGCAGGGCAATCAAGTGCAGTTGACCTGTCCCTTGCAGACTTCACAACGTCCCCGACCCCAGATACTATAAATAATAAGAAATTAATTTTAAACCCCGCTGTACATTAGAATCAATAAAAGAAAAGTTGAAGGACCACCGATGGTGGGAAAACAAGCAAAAGATGAGAAACTTGTTTCGAAAGTTTGTCAACTCCTGTAACCCCGCAAAACTTACAACGTCACCGTGAGTTTTCCATTTCCCATTCGCTCGACTCCCCCTGATTATGTGTGGATGAAGATAATCTCCATTTCTAAGCTGTTGTCAATGAACTGAAGGACGATCAACCATCCCTTATACTGCTCTGCCCTAGTTACCAATCTTTCCACCCCCCACCTCGTTTCCGGCATTCCTAAAATAGTTATCTTCATGCAATACCGTTACACTGTTGCTATTGCAAAAATAGAGGGAAGAAACAGAAAAGGAAAAACTAAAACGATGGAAAATTCCAACAGAAGCGTGAGTCGACGACGGGTGAGACTTTGGATACCCGGCCCCTCATTTTTAGTTTTTGCAAGTGAATGGGATGGAAGCTGGAGGGCGAGTCCATGTTTAACGTAATCCCTTGAGTGCAATGAAGGGTGACGGCATTAATTATCCTAATTGGTGAATTAACTAAGCAAGTAATGAGGTTGAAGGAGAGTGAAGAGGGAACTAACTTTTCCGTGTTTGCGAGAAAGAACTTTGGAGGGTCATCTGAAAATTGTTATCTGAGATTCCCCAATAATGAGGAAATTGACACGTCCTTCGGATGTGGTAGGAAATAGTTGACACAGGACACTATTGATTCTGATATTTCGATTAAAATCTACCGGCAAACGACGGCGATAATGACGTTCATAAATGTCCCGCGATCGTACGTGAACAGAAAGAGCAACAATTTCCTCGAACTATTCCGCAGATACAAGAAATCTTAACAATCGCTCCCGGTAGCATGCAATTCACTTTTCTCCAAACACACGTAGATACCCATTCAAATTTCTAAAAATCGAAAACAACGAAAAATAATAAAAACTCAATGACCACAACCGTAACGCAAAATAAAGAAAAACAAACTGGAGTGCCGCAGGGCAGCCAACTCTAACCACTCACTTACCCTTTTGTTACCCATTCACCGTTACGTTGAACAAGTGCACATCCAAACGTACCACAATCACCGTTTGCTATTACCATCGCCACCGTCAGGTAGCTGCCTT
Organism: Merodon equestris; assembly: GCA_958301585.1. Taxonomy (NCBI): domain Eukaryota; kingdom Metazoa; phylum Arthropoda; class Insecta; order Diptera; family Syrphidae; genus Merodon; species Merodon equestris. The sequence goes on from OY284414.1 coordinate 123,938,435, forward strand.
CATGCTCCAGTAGGGAAAAAGTAGAAAGTACTGACCAGCACCATATGAGTGTATCGTTGTTCTGGGCCCCGCTGCGCCAATCGACAACCAAACGAGCATCATCAATGGAATGGAAAAGAAATGAAAATGAATTTATTTATTCAATTCTTGTTTTTTGCCGAGTTTATCTTTTATTTTTCTCGGCGGACGAGTACGTGGCTTCCATTCAGCACGTACGCGATGCGATCTGATCCTCTTCACCTGGATGAAATTCGAATCGGCGACTCAGGGGCTTTGATGTGCTCCCTGATGGCCGTCCGGTCAGTACCACTAGGTAAACCGTTTATGGTGAATGGTGAGTACAGCAAGCGCATCGGACGAGCAGGTATTGATTTGTTGTTGTTTTTGCTTTTCAGACTGAGTTCAGGGCTTGCACGGTGCCCATGCGTCCGTGAAAAGCCGTCTGCAAGTGGTAACAATACTGAATTTCGCGCTGTCATCGTCGTCACTAACATATGAGTATCTAGGCGGCATGGAAACATACGAATGGTGTGCTGCATGCTCGTTTACTCCGATATTGTCAAAGATCGGGTTTGCCGCAATAAGATTGTGCGCCGTTAGAACGCAGTGAGTTCTTTCTCCTCTTCTACCCGATGTTGTGCTTATGCACAGTAGATGAATGTAATGTCATAATTGAATTCTAACGGTAATCGCTACTTTGTCCGATAACGAGTGAAATGTTGTACCTCGCAAGGGGGCATGTGTTAGTTTCAACGTACACCGGTTCACGGTGAAATGAACGATTCCAACGTAACCACTTAGAGTTTGGAGCTTAGCGATCGATTTCCTTTCTCGAACGGTAGTATAGATAAGGTTAAACTAGAATATTGATCCAATTCAGGTAATTGCCGTTTATCAGCGCATAACTGGAAGGGCGGTAGGTAGTTGATATGTATTTGAGGCTCACAGGCTAATTTGAAAATTACTTTTCGTTCCCATCAGCTGTGGTATCACGATTTTGGAGACGATATATTACTTTTCAAAGCAATGTTAATACTAACTGGAAAGTCAGCCTCCTACCTATTATTTAAGAGACCTTAAGGAATATATTTAGGATCGTCAGAAAAGGCTTCTGACAGACAATCTTCAAAGGATTCGAACCCTTTTTAAGCCATTAAAACAAATACTTTAACTCTTTTTAAATCCATTTTCAAATCATCAGGGCCATTATCAAGAGGTCAATCAAGCTATTAACAAGCTATGTTAACTATCTCTTAGACTTAGCATCGTTAAGAATGACCATTGAAATCATCATTCAGCCAATCATATAATTTCCTATTCAAGTCATTTTCACAGCTGTTTGTAAGCTATGGTTAGTAAGTCTTGTCTTACCCTTCATGCGAATCATCTTTCAGATCAAAGCTTAATTAATGGTCATGATCATATTCAAAGCTTGACTTTTAATAAACTATTTTGAAGCCATCACCAATGGATTCATTCAAATCGTCATTAAAACTCTGTTTCACCCGCTCCTTTAGAACATCATGATCCGAGACATCGCTCAAGACATTGTCTAATCATCCTTCGAAGCCTTCCTAATCGGACCATTATATAAGCTATTTTTAATTGATTATCCCAGAGAACATGAGTGGCATCATTCAAGTTCTCATTCATGCTATCACACCATCGCCTAATTGCCACATTTGGTTTTGGTTTTCAATTTCAATCACCGAAGACATTAAGTAGCCGCCACACTCAACTTCCGAGTCATTACTTTCTACATCAGTGTCATAGCCATTTTAAAACCCGTCATTTCCTCGTTCATGATCACACCCACAACCATAATTCAAGTCAAGTAATCATCCATGTTATCTCCCAAGCCTTCCGAGCTGTTTTGAAGAATTTGCGGCTCTTTTCAAGTTATCATGCACTCATCATTCACTCATCATTCACTCATCATTCACTCATCATTCACTCATCATTCACTCATCATTCACTCATCATTCACTCATCATTCACTCATCATTCACTCATCATTCATTCATCATTCAAATCATCGTTGAAGCCATCATTAAACTAACTTAGCAGCCAATTACCTTAGTTACCTTCAGGTCATTCTTCATCATTATCTGTCATTCTAGTTGTCAATCCCGACTTCAATCAAGCCACTGTATAAGTCATTATTAAATTATCATTCAATCCATCATACTAGCGCACCTTACTAAGATCTAAAGACGTTATTCCATTATTTTTTCAACCTATTTCTACACTGTTAGCCTAGCTATCATCATCAAAACTATAATTTTGAACGTCAATCAAGCTGTCTTTAAGGTATTATTCAGGTCGTCTTACGAGCCATCCAATCGACCAAGAAAAGTCTCGAAACATTTTCACCTACACAGCGAAACCGTTCACTATCACCAGTCTTTTTTAAAATTATTATATGAACTATGATTCTACCCGTCATTCAATCCATCATTCAACCAATTCAAGTGAAGTAAATGCCTCAATAAAAAAAAATATCTTGCCTTCATGACTAACATTAAATTGGAGCTGGTCAAGAGCTATAAATAGGTGTTGCAGCTAGTTTTTAGGCACTCATACCCGAAGGGTTCCCAGGCACATGAAGGCCTAATATTGACATTCTTCTTTCTATCGGAACATTAAGGGTTTAAGTCTGGAGATTGTGTTCAAAATGATATAAGTGCTCTCATGCCCTCACACTCCTTTGACTTCATTCAATCATATCGACTTCATGCCTCTAGGGAGATCACAAATCTCTGGGTTTGGTCTTAAAGATTGCCTAAGCGATTAGTTTCCATTTTGCCATTCGCATCGTCCAATATTTAACGGGAAATAGTCTGCGTGGTAGAGACCTATTAACTGATTCATGCAAAGCTAGTCGAATGAATTGAATAAGATAAAGACGCACTCGACGACTCGCCCCGATGCCGATTCCCTTGAGTCTGACAACGCCCACGCCGCGCCGCAACAAACCATCGAGGGCGTACATATCGAATTGGCGCCAATTGTTTCCCGCCACATCGCGGGTGGCATACAATCGACGAAAAATCAGCGTTCGAAGACCACAATCTAAAGTTTAAAACGATATCTTCATCTATCGTACTATATCTAGATACAATTATTCTTATTCTTTTTTTTTGTTAAGTAGAAAAGATGAAGTCATCGCATCTGCACAAATATGGGGTCGAGATATAGCCATGACATCGCCCGAAAATGGTCTCAGTAAATATTCGCACTTCAAAGAACCGAATTTGCATTCATTTACATAAAGATGGTCTTCTAATGGATAGCACTTTGTTCTGTGCAGCCGGTTTGGATTGCAATGTAAACATGAATAAATCATACGAGAAGTCAGCCTGGGAAAGGGGAGATATCGCTCGAGACGGCACGAATCTAAGTATTGCTCTACGCGCGCCGGTTGAGTAATTAAATAATTTTCTTTATTCGTTTTCAGGTACTTTTTGGATTTTAACTTTAATTTCTCTGTTTCGTTTGGATCCTTGAAGAACTAATGTTGACCTGAGCCTGTTCAGGGAAGGCACGACGGGGTAATACTCGTAAGATGATGGCAACTCTCATCCACAATGTTGTGATTGAGACAGAGAATAGTTTTATGAAAGTGAAAGGAATAGATGGCGCTTGGAAAGGTCATGTGGCAGATGAAACCACGAATTAGTCTCCTATTTTCCCCTTGGCGACGTCAATTATACGAAAACTTTTGCATGAATGGCTGACACGATCAATTAGACCTACTGGTGAGCTGGCTGCTGTGTCAACATTTTATTTCGCTGGCTACAATAGTACGATTTGCACGATTTTTTCATCGGTATGTTGGCAAACACGTTTGAAAAGTACATATTTGTACGTTGCTTAGCCTGCTTTAGACTGTCAAAAACGTTATATTAGTTCTGATACCACAGCGTGATCAGCAAATTAGCGTTAAAATTTGCTTCAAAAATTCCATAAATGTACAGCAGTCCTCGAAATATTCAAAAATGGTTTTCGTGAGTGTCCATTTGTGATTTTTTAAGCGTTTGGTTTTTGATTGTGAAAAAAAGTAAGAAAAATTAAAAAAGAGTATAAAATTCTTACTCTTTTTAATAAATCAATAGTTGCCATTGACTGAGATTTTTTCGTGTAAATATAGACAATAACCAGATTTAAGACGAAAGTCCCAATTCGCGTAAATTTTATGAGCATATTAGCAGACATCTTCCTAATAACATGTGCAAGGTTGCGAGTAACACTGGCTTATCGGCATAGATGACTGATTTGACATTTAGCCATAAAAAATAGTCTAAGGGTGTTAAATCGCACTATCTAACCGGACCATTCTTCGGTTAAAAATTAGAGGATAAATTGCTCACCAAACTCATATTTCAATTGGGCTGAATTTGTCGCGTTGGTTATACTTCACAGTAATTTTTTCTGTTTCCATACCATTAAGGTGTTATATTGAAAATGCACACACAGAGTATGAATTTTGAAGTGATCTTATGCTGCGAGTGTTATGCCTTCTCCAATATTTTTTGATCATCTCTCATTCACAACTGATGTTGTTGCACAATTTTTCCGTACAGGAATTGTTCTTGGCTATGGACAGACTTACCATCGCACTACGACTACCCGTTTGAGGTCCATTAGTGTGAAATTGATACAAATTTTTTTCTTTATGGCTTGAAATGCTTGTCAATAATCGACTTATTATGATGACCGTCATAATGCATCGCCGAAGTGCGCGAAAAAAAAAAATGTTATAGAGCCAAAAATGTTGGTAACTAATAAAATTTAATACTTTATAAGCTTTGTGTAAGCTTGGTGTAAGTCTTTCCATAGTACCTCCTGAACGAATGGATCGATGTTGATGTTTGTTTGAAAGCTAACGTGATTGAGATGATTCTTAGCTACAATTTATGAAGATATTTTCAGCCGTTTCAAGGCTGTCAGCTCTTTTAGGTGGCACAAAATGAATCATCCTATCGGAAGATGTTATAATTTTTGCAACTGGCGTCGTACCTCAATCAAATTTAAGATTAGTGAACTAGACAGCTGCAGTATACAAACAGCTAAGCAAGGGAGCGCTATACGTGGCCGCCACCGGAGTGGTCGTTTAGCCGAGAATATCGAGGCTGTGGATACCGATGTCGCTGAGAACGAAGCAACATCAACCAGACGACGGGCCGCGCAATTGGGCATCACCAGACGGATCCTTCAGCGATTTTTAGTGAAAAACTTACACATGTTTCCGTGCAAAGTGCATCAGTTAATGCCTGTTGAACGTCGGTCGCAAGTGAATTACTGTGAAGCCATCCTTAATCAACAACGAAGGGGACGATTTTGTGTCAAAAATCGACGAGGGGCATTTATACTTAAGCGGTTACATCAATAAGCAAAATCTTCATTTCTGGGCCATTAAAAATCCGCGTGTGATACACGAAGAGCCATTACATCGCTTTGAGTGGTGCGGTGTTCACGTATAAGGAGTGATTGGACCATATTTTTTTTTAGGACGCCGTCGACAATACGATCACTGTTACTGGCGAACGCTACAGGGCCATGGTATGACTTCTGACTGCCGGAATTCGATGAGCGGGGCTTGGTGAACATTTAGTTTCAACAAGACGGTGCAACCACACACACAGCACGATCCACAATGGATAATGTGAAGGAAGCGTTTCCTGGTCGCATAATCTCCCGTTCTGGCGATTTGGCATGACCAGTAAGATCGCTAGATTTAGCAATCCCAGGCTTCTTTCTTTGGGGCTACTTGAAGTCGCGGACTTATGTCAACAAGCCTCGGACCTTCGCGTTCGCAGCACTTAAGGAGAATTTTCGACAGACATACGAACATTTGTCAGAGGAAATCTTGCGAAAAGTCGATAAAACGGGTACAAATGTACATCAACACCGGCGGTAGCCACTGGACAGATATCATCTTTTCCACACAACAGAAAAAATTGTAAAGGTCCAAATAAAAATTTCCATCCGTAAAACAAAGTATTCAAAAACAAAATGGGATGATAAATTTTGCGCCACTTTGTACATACAAGAAGCCCTATGCGTTGATGCATAATACTTAAGAAAAATGTAATTTAAGTAGTTACCTATAGCAATTAGGGTTCGCGAGTAATTTAAAAAAAATTAAATAAAATAAAATTAAAAATTTTACTTAAAATTCACTAAACTTTAAGAAGTAAAAAAATAAAATTTTCCTCTCGGCTTTTTGACTTCATTAAAAGAACTTATTAATATTTTTTATATTAGTGCCGCCGGGTCGGGGAATTGCTAATTAATTAAAAAAAAAAAAAGAATACAAATAAAAAGAATATTGATAATGATAAAGTATGGATTATACTTTATAAAGATTTACTCTATGTAAACGACGTAAGTAAGTATCGGAAGAGCCATATCCAATATTTTACCGCAACACACACGGCGCTCAAGCGAGCGCCTCATATAGAAGCGGTACAATATCGAAACACTGCTGGAACTTAGTAGACCTTGTAAGATAAATTGGTGTACAAGTAGATATTTTTTAAACATTACACCTATTTTTAAGGTTTTATTTGTGTCGGGGGTAACTTACAATTTTTAACTTTATTTTTACTAGTCGTAATTATCCTCAGCAACCGTATTCGGACTCAGCCACATGCGACTTTTTTCTCTTTTCAAAACTGAAGGTTAACCACAAAGTCCTCAAGGCTATACCACAAACCTCTGGCTGTGTATCACTTCTGAAGAGCACTACTTTGAAGGGAACCAAACAGGTATTTTTTGTTCAAAAAATATCGTATACATTAACTTCGATGTAAAAGGTTATAAACAAGATCACGGCTTACAATGTTATTACAACTATTATTGCCAGTCGATTTGCAACATGAAAATCCAGAGCCTGAGCCACAACCCTTCGCCAAGCCTCCCTGTCATAAGTGTGATCTTTCAATGCTTCGCTGTTCTATTTCATCCCTTCTGGGTCCATCATTCCCACCTATGGTACGACCTTCCTTCTGGGTTGTCATCATTATTATTTTAACTATTCATTCACTGCCCATTCGTTCTAAGTGTCCTGCCCATTTTAGTTTTCGCTCGGACAATGTTTGTTGCTGAATGCCTCTAGTTCTTGATTTTGTAGTTTTTTCAATACGCCTATTTCTTCATTCTGTTTTTCACCACAGATTTTTAAGATTCTATTTTCAAAGGCCCGAAATCTATAAATACGGATTTCGGACGTTGCGGGACAAAAGAGTTGTCTTAAATATGCAGCCTTTTATATCATTGTTGGTAGTCAATATGGTTTCCAAATATTTTAACTCGTCCGCTTTCTCAAAGCGATCCAAGTCGGTGATTAAATATTTAGTTGCCCACTCGTCCTTTGTTTGGTTTACGCTTACTTGTATCAATATCACCAACTTTTTCGAGATTCCCAACCTTTCAAGGACGTGATATATTTTTGGCGTAAAGAATAGTCATTTTAAGACGGTCATCGTTTTTGAGTACGGAAGTGATGACCAAATCCTTCCATTTCTTGGCCATAGTTTCATTACTCTATATAGTTGTAATGAGCCCATGTAACTTCTCTGTAAATTTCCCTCCAGCATATTTTATTAATTCCGAAGGTATTAGGTCGACTCCTGCTACTCCTGAATTTCTGCTGTGGGAATAATATCATTTTCTAACATGGCTTACGATATGATCTCTTAAATGTCAAGTTTGAAAGACTTCTATAACTCCCCAGCTCACTAATCGGTAGCGTTTCTTGACTACACAAATAACATTGGTATTGGACAAGTTACATATCTCCTTGTCTCCCGTTGCGGCAATGGAGATGGATAGCTTTCAAGGTGATGACCTTACCCTCATTTAGACTTCGAAATTCGCTGTGATTCACCCTAATAAAGTAGTTGTTGCTGGTTAGAGAAGGGCATGGGATATTATTAATCTTAGCCCTCAAGTTTGGAGAAAGAATCTTTCGCAATTTATTTTGTGGGTAGTCCACTGTCATGGCTAGTATCGTTTTCATACACAAGCTGTCTTACTCACTTAAGTACGGCAATATTCAAGGAGTCTCCTTGAATGGGGTTAGTTATCGCCTTTTATTGGGCTCGAAAAACCATACGGTAAATGAAACTACCTCTATCACATCAGTTCTTCTTTGGAGCGTATGGAATTTAATATTTCCGAGAAAATATTAATTCTGTTTGAATCGACGGAAAAGCGCCACTGGACTCATTGAGACACGTTGAATTCGGCAACATGACACGATGAGACGGCGGAGCCAGCTTGCAATGTAACACTGATTGATTTAGATTGTGGCTCATAATTGACTGCAGCGCCACCTGGAATGACAAGTGCATCTTAATGATTTAGAATATTAAAGGCTAGACCTGGCGAAGGTATTCCTGTAGAACACCATTTCTTTATGAAATAAATCTAGCTTCAGGGGCAATGCATATTCCACGACATATAAAAGTACTTTGTGAAAGGCGCTTGAGTATTTTTAGCCTGCCTTGCCCATGAGCTGTTTGCTAATAACTGAACAAACTCAGCTTTGAAGTACTTCAGATCGACTGGCATTATAGCATATCATCCCATGCTTATCTAAGCTGATCGTTCAGTTACGAAACTCATGCGTATAAGGTATTCGTAATTTAGGATAACGGCCCAGATGGCAAGTTGATGAATATCAGGTTAAACTGCAAGCTACCATGCTACCACGTAACACTCAATCTAAGACTGAATTGAAGGTTCCATGTCAGATGTGATCTAGTTAATTTAAATCAATTAGCAATAGTTATAGAACAATAAAATGATTGATTGACGAACAAAGCCTATCATTGCAAATTGATTGATTTATTATAAGTGAAAGTTTGGGCCCTCCGATCAAATTAACATTAATTCTCAGTTATTTAATCATTTTTCCAAAGCTATGACGGCTGATTCAAAACGACTGCCCAAATGGAGATTAATCCAAAAACCAACGCAACGGTTCCGATATTGCAGTGAGGAATGTACGATAAACCATAAAGCCCCCATTTTTTAACAATAAAATACAATCAAAAAACAGACTTTGCATTACCGTGCTTGTGCTCAAGCTAATGAAATAGGGTTTAGCCTTGCTCTGTCGTAAAATACGAAACAGGCCGATGGTTAAACCGAAACAATGTAACTGCATTAGAGAAAAAAAATATTGAAAATTGTTTAACATAAAATTACCCAATGTGCTTCAAGACCACCCAATAAACATGGCATTGGTACATTAGCGATTACCCAAGCTAAAAATAGCCAGCAAGCTCATTAAATTCTATTTGACCGCCGTACATCGTGGTTAGTACACATCCGAGCTTAGGTTAAATAAAAGTCAAAATGACCTCAGCATGAGCCGGTATCAGAGATATCATTAAGCCTCGATTAATATTCACACCTCCGCCTAGGGGAGCAGACAGCTTGCCATTACAGGTATCACCAATAGCCATTATGATTACGTAAGAGAGCTGCTGATCACCTTTTCCGTCACCCACTAGCTACTTGACCTTTTGATTCATTTTGTCTAAATGCCTCCAAGTTAAGTGATGACAAACGGCCTGTTTAGTATTATCTAACAAGGTCTAGTTCAAAGCTTAAAGAGCGATTGCCGTGATCATTACATAGTTTGTGACAAAGCAAACTAGTGAGAGGCGACTTCCGTGATTTGCGATCGTATCACAAACGATTTACACGTAATGATGTCGCTGAGAGATAGAAAAACACGCGTCGGATAAATTTCTCCGTGAACAACAGCAATCTATTTTGTGGAAAATAAAGTGTTAATTTCGGTGGCTACGGCGAATTAGTTGTGGGTTTTCAGGAATTGTAAACAAAATATTTTTATGGCAAAAAAGCGAATCGCTCGTCACTGTCGTGCAGTGATTCGCGATTCGAAATTCGCTGTGCTTGGGTAGCGAATCGCGCGGTTTATGTACTAAAGCGTTCTCCAGCATTTCACTTCGATTTTATTACACAATTAATATACTAATTTACCGACACCGCCATGTTTTAGTTATATAACAGGCCCAATATAGCTTCAAAAAAAAAACCTCCTCACGCCATAAAAGCGACAGAAAAAAGTAGCGAGGAGACGTGAAGAAATAATGAGCAATAGTAAATCTCAAGGTGGAAAATGCCTTCAACTGTTCGTACAGATATACCATACACCCTCCTGGGCCTATTATATAGTTACAAATTCTTTTAATTTTTTTATAGGGTTCGCGCAGGTTCAAGAATTATGGTCTTATAGTGTTTGTCAAGCAACCTGGACGGGGTGCAGATGGTTTGTGTCGAATATGTTCGTTCACTACTCTCCGGAGGTGGTTGTCCTAGGTAGGATTCGAGAGATTCGACTGAATTTGTCGCGTTGGTTATAGTTCACACTAATTTTTTTATTATACTATTATTAAGGGGTTATATTGGAAATGTACACACAGAGTATGACTTTTGAAGTGATTTTATACTGCGGGTTTAATGCCCTCGTCGGCATTTTTCTGATCATCTCTCAATCACAACTGATGTTGTTGCAGAGTTTTTCCGTATAGGAATTGTTCTTGGCTATAGACAGACTTGAACTACAGACCTTTCGGTCAACAGTCAGTGATGATTATCATTGCACCATGATAACATAAGATTGTGCCGATGGGTTTAGATGCTGTTAGTTATGGGTTCCACAAGGTTCGTTTCTTAAACCCCTTCGTTGGACCTAAATGTTTCAGGTGCTAGGCGGATCAGAAAGACTACGTGATAGGCTTATAACTCTGTCAACAACTGAAGCATAACTGCGTCAAGATCAAGGACACTTATTGAAAAGCAAGGAAATTAGATGCCAGACTAGTTGAAGTTGTGAGTCGTTGAGCGGCGTTTTGACTAGTTTGTCTGATGCCCCGGCATCTTAATGCAAGCCTTAACCAAAATAAAAAATTCTTAACAGTCTAAGCTTTAAATAAATCTAAAAACTAAACGGAAAAAAGGTCAAGAAGAGGGTGGAGGGCGGCAGAAGGAAGTCCTAAAGTCGGGTTTGGTGGGGTCATAAAGAGTAGAGATTCCTTCAAGCAGCATTCTGGACATTGGTAACTATAGTTCTTTCGATAATAGTTGATGCAGAAGAGGGCAGCATGAACCGAAGGTTTCGGGGATTGTTGTTAGGGGTAATCATTTGAAGCAGTGTGGGACAGTCAATATTGCCGGTCGTCTAATCGTTGATTTCAAGCGGTTCTTAAAAGACGGTGAATTATAAGTATCAGCCCAGAGAAGACCACGAAGGGCAAACGAATAAGTGTACGTTGAAGGGCCTCAATGCGCGCGGTGTGGATTCTGTGAGAGAGGGACCGGATCAGATTCGCATATTCAGGAAGAGGCCTTATGAAGGTAGTTTAGAGGGTTTACGTAATGTAAGGTTTCGGAAACTCCTTGGATCAACGTTTCATTAGGCGAAAGCTATTGGTCAAGAAAACACCTATATAAGTCAAACAAAAAGGTGATTTATGCGAAATAGTGGACCTGTTTAGGTCTAACTAACATAATTAATGGTTAGGATAAATATCAATAGACCGAAGTGACTGCCTTGGGGGACTCCGGTAGTAGCTGGATCAGAAACGAGCTTCGAGGTAGGATTAGATCCATACGTTAAAATAAAGAGGAAATTGTGTAGCATGTGACACCATCTTGTTGGAATATATCGCTGATTTCAAGTCTATTTAATTGTGGCCAAAAATGGTCTTCCTACAGCGATAGCAAACTCCATTGACCTGGTGATAATTTTCATCGAAATGTAGTCCAATAACACCTCCGGCATGAATGCCACATCCCATGGGCACTTTCTGTCGATGCAATGAAATTTCTTGAAGCACATGCTTCGCCGATGACATAGCCGTTGTGACGGTTCAAGCAGAAGCTTGAATATTCAGGTCTCAAACTGGGTGGCTTCATGATAAAAACGGAGGCCGTCTTCAACGTTTATAAAGGACTAATGCTCGATAACAGACTGGGCCATTTCTACGAACGCTACTCTCTAAAATATTATCAAAAGACGATGGACACAAAGAGGATCCTACTTCCTAAAGAGATCAGCCCTATTCTGCTATGCACTGCACCAGTCTTGACAGAAGCCTTCAGAAGAAAAGTAATCGGAAAATGTCATTGGTATACATGCTTTTAGCATTAAGGACAATAAGTGTATACAAACGTTATCGGATGAAACCGCAGTTGTTATTATAGGAATGATCCGCATTAACATCCTTGCAGAAGAGATGAATTAAATTTATTGCAGGAGACTATATATATCAAATTAAGCCGACACAGTAATAAGACTCAAGGAAGAAGAAAGGACAGGTTCTATGGTAATCTCACCAGTAAGCAGGTCGACTCAAATTCTGATACCATCGATAGATGTGTGGGTAAACTAAAAGCAAGGACTACCACGAAATCCAGACCATATCCAGCTACGAGAGTTATCGCAAGCATCCATACTGGTTTGGTCATGATAACTTACTTTATCGGGCAGAGCATCCAAACCAGGAAAAAGACGTGAGGCACACTTCACGGAATTCTAAGCTACACTGTCGAATCTGCCTTTGTTAATTAGGTGAATGGACATGGACAATGGAAATGCCCGAGACTGCAAAGAGAGCATCACAAGCACCGGAATAGTATGAATTGCCTGTCGGCCCCGAGACTTCAAACCTAATCAGAATCACGGTCCCGCTGAGAAAGTCAGAAGAGTGCAGGATGTGGTTTAGTAAAAATGTAAACTGAGAAATTCCGGATAGACTCGAACGGCGCAAAGCAATTGATGTGGACAATTTTGAACTCATGCACTTACGGCTGCGATATTTTTGGTATTCGACCGATGCATTGTTTTACAGGCACAGGAATATTCGAGAGTGGTTATACGAAGTTTGTTCAAAAAATAAGGTGACTTTTAGAATTCCGCGAAAACTACATTCGTTTTTGAATGTTATTTTTATTTGCTATATTGGTACATATTCCCCGTGACATATGTTGATATTGTCAACCATTTTGGATATTTAGTATGTTTCTCACAGACATAAAGGTTAAACTATTGACAAAAATGGAAAATTGTGTAAAAAATAAAATTAAGTGCTCCAACTAACGTACTTGAAACGTTGACTGGGGCCTTTGGCGAGTCTACTCTGAGAAAAAATTGTTTCTAAGTTGTACAAGCAATTCACAGAAGGCCAAGAAGGTCTTAATGACGATGCCCGGCACGGAAAAATGATCATAATACGAACAGACTCGAAAAAATGATTTTGCAGGAAGACAACGCTCGGCCACATGTTGCTCAGGTCATTAAAATATACCTGAAAACATTGAGATGCAAGGATGTCGCCGTTTTCTTCAGATATCGATCTTTCTTGCTACTAAAGGGTTTTCCAATGGGGACTTGACAGCTTTGAATTTAATTTGTGAACGCACCCTTCCACTAATCGTCGAACTGTCATTGTCAATTTATTCAGTAAACTCAACATTTTCCTCACGAATGAGCAACGTCTGCAAATTATAAAAATTTTCTACCGAAATAACTTTAAGAGCGTTAACTCCAATTTTCGGTCGTAATTCTCGCCTTAGTAGACAGGCAATAACAAGCTAATCCAAAAATTTGAGTCTACATATTCGTTGTGTGATGTTGCCGTGTCAGTGAGACAACGATTTATTGAAGAGTAAGTCGAAAATATCGCTGCCGTTTAGGCGCCCGTAGCAAACGATCCAAATCAGTCAATTCCACGGCGTTCTCAAGAATTGGGCATCGCTCAGACCACATTATGGCGTATTTTACGTAAGGATCTTGGTTTACACCCATACAAGATCAAGCTGACTCAAGAATTGAAGCCGATTGACCATTTGAAGCGACGTACGTTCTCCGATTGGGCTCTGGAGAAGATGCGCCAAGATGATGAATTTCATCGCAAAATCATCTTCAGTGACGAAGCTCATTTTTGGCTCAATGGGTTCGTATGCGTTATTGGTCGGGTGAAAATCCACATGTGCTTCATGAATCACCACTTCATCCACAAAAAATAACTGTTTGGTGCGGTTTGCATGCCGGCGGCGTTATTGGGCCATCTTTTTTCGTCGACGCTAACGATCGTCACGTTACTGTGAATGGCCAGCGTTATCGCGCCATGATTACCAATTATTTTTGGCCGAATTGGAAGATATGGACTTGGACGACATGTGGTTTCAACAGGATGGTGCCACCAGCGACGCAGCACACGTTCCAATCGATTTATTGAAGAGTAAGTTTGATGAGCCAGTCGATTGGCCGCCTCGTTCGTGCGATTTAACGCCTCTAGACTATTTCCTTTGGGGCTACGTTAGTCATTGGTTTATGCCAACAAGCCGACGACGTTGGAAGAGCTCAGAGCCAACATTGAACGCGAAATAGCGGCCGTTTCGGCCGAAATGTGTGGCCGAGTCATCGAAAATTTGGTCCAACGAATCGACCACTGCAAACGTGCTCGCGGTGGCCATATGAACGAAGTCGAGTTTCATTCATAAATGTTTTGATTGTACCTCAAGCCGACAATAAAGTTTTTGAAATGTCTCAAATGGTTTGCGTTTTATTTAAAAAAAAGTTGTCAAGTCCTTTTTGGAAAAACCTATATAATACAGCGTGCGCCATCTCATATGGGTCGATGTAACTTTCGAATAACTTCAACAATTCTCAACCGATTTTGGAAATTCAAAAAGTATTATTCAACTTAGATCTTTACAATTTATTTTGATTAATTCTTGAAAACAATATCAATTAAATTACCGCCTTTATTGCCGATGCAAAAATAGGCTCGTTTTCGCGCATTCTCCATGACATTTTCGAGCATTTCGGTCGAAATTTCTTCGATTTCTGTACGAATGTCTCGTTTGAGCTGTTCTATTGTCTTTAGCATACACCTTGCTTTTCAAGTATCCCAGAACAAAAAAGTCTGGAGGAGTCAAATCCGGCGATCTAGGAGGCCAGTCAATATCGCCTTTTTTGACACCAATGTTCCAGGGAACTTCTTACGCAGAAGGTTCATTGTTTTGTCCGCAGTATGGCATGTCGCGCTGTCTTGTTGAAACCAAAAGTGAAATAAGCCTTTTTTACGCATTTCTGGGACCACATAATGGGCCAACATCCACCGATATATGTAGATCGCCATCCACTGTATCGCCAACTTTGAAGAAATACGGCCCAATAATGGTTTTAGCGCATACACCGGCCCAAACAGTAACTTTTTGATCATATAGCGGCTCTTCGTGAATAATGTGAGGATTTTCGGTGCCCCAGAAGCGACAATTTTGTTTATTAACTGAACCAGAGGGCGTAAAATGTGCTTCATCGGTCATAAAAATTTGCTGCCAGAACTCCGGCTCAGCATGAATCATTGCAACGATGGTGAAGACCATCCTTTAAAATTCTCCGCAAAGTGGTCCCACTGATGCCTAACTGCTGCGAACGGCGCCGATATGACAAACTTGGCTCTTCTTGAACACTGGCCTTCACAGACTGAATAGATGGGTTTGAACGCCGCGGACGTGGCCTAGGTTTCTCACGAGGGCTTGCCATGAACCAAATTGAAAAAAATTCGAGGCCCAACGACGAATTGTATCGCAACACGATCCCGATATTTTGCAAGATACGCACGTTGAGTTAGCACAATCGAGCGTTCATTTTTAATGAACATTGAAACTATTTCCGCGCGTTCTTTTGGTGTGAAGCGATTCATGGTTAAAATTGTACTGAATTGACGTTTCCAAAATGCTGACATATGAAAATCGGTTGACAATTGTTGAAGTTATTCGAAGTTTACATCGACCCATATGAGATGACGCACTCTGTACTTGTTGACTGAGTGACATTTTCGATTTTTCGAAGTAGCCGATTGTAGACCGCCTCAAAAGACGACAGAAAGATTGTAGCTAGCGATGGATAAAACAAGCCATGTACACTCTATTTGTATACCATATTCATCCCGACTTTTCATGAACTATTTAAAATGAAGCACCTCGACAACGTTCCTAGGGTTCCCAAAACCCACAAAACGAGAATTGTGCTCTTAAAAACGTTCTAAGATGTGCCTTTTTATTAATTTACCAAGGCAATGCGGTTCCAAAATTTTTCCTTCAATTCATAGCCCCCTATAGGCATAACAGCATTGTAAGAATGACTCTGGGCGGTAGTTGATCGTCTTGCTACTTGCTGGTGACGACCTTTCTTGGCCAGTTTTGACAATCTTAATAAACACCCCGCCCAAGTCAGCTTCACATTCCAAGTGCCTAGCCAACCTCATCATCATTCCAAAAATAACTTGGTTCTGATTACGAGCCATGCCTCCAACTAAAGTAGGAATTCTTGATTTCGAACATCCCAATTATGTCTGTTTTGCTGTATTATATTTTAGCTTCACCCAGTAGCCTAAGTGTATGGCTTCAAAGTTCACATAAAGTTAATTTCCCGCTGTATAGCTATCACCCTAATATAATAAAATCAAGAGACCGTATCACCCACCCGTATGTGACACGTGTTCCGTGTTAGCGCCCCCACTGTCACTAAAAACAGAAAGACACGGGGAGCAATGAAGACAGATGCACGACATCAGTCCTGTAATCCGCACTTCTGATTTGTAGCCCATAAAAAACAAACTCACATCTTTGTATGTGTTCTACCCATCGAACTAGTAACTCACCATAGCGCCCTTAATCCCTCGAGCTCTCCAAAGTACGTAACCACTGTCAACCATCGTCCCACGAATCAAATAAAACCAAGAACCCCATCCCGCACCACCTTCCGGTTGATGATGATAATAAAAACACCAATTATCGCCGTTCGAGATAATCTCGGTTCTCAATGGACTTCTTCAGAACCACAGCCGCATAATAAAACCTTAACACTTACCAATAAAACTTCGAATCGATGGACCGCCGAGACTAATCCAGCAGCTTAAAGTGATGGTTCATAGGTGCCTTGAAACCAGTGCCGCTTCGAATTCGTTCTACTACTCCTGCCCCCGGTCAACTTGCTCGTAGCCTAAGTGAATCGTTTTCTTTCCCACTTCTCCTGCTGTCGCAGGTAATCACACAAAACACAAAATATCGAAAAGAAAATAAACTCGATTAGATACACAAATTCAACACATCCACGATTGTCTCTCCATCTCACGTCGCACTGGTTTTAATTTTTCTTTTTTCGACAGATACGCAATTCAAATGGACCGAGGAGCCGGTCGACTACCAAAACAGATACATTAAATCAAAACAAGAATTGACAGCAAAAATGAATGAAAGAAAAAAAATTAAGCAAAACTGGAAACTGGATCCACACCAAGTGAGCCGTTGAAGAAAAGATACAAAAAAAAACAAAGAAGAAAAACGCGAATTTGAAGCCAAACCGAATCGAATCTAATCCACACCGATGATAGTACGCGGCGCAGTGCTTCCAACTCGAACGCGGTTCACCAACTGAAGAAAACCAGAAACCACACCAACCAGCAACCACTGTGGTCGGATCTTCCAGAATCTGTCGTCGCCCGACACAACACACACGAATAGATACTAGATACAACAGCAAGTGCTCGCGATTGCCAGTGCTCGGCACTTTCGCCGTGTACTCGCCGATACGATTTGATTGTGTGCGCGCATCCCCAGACGATGTGTCGGCGTTGTATGTCGTTCAAATGGGAGTGCACAGGAACGAAGAAGTGCAACGAAGGAAACGAAGTGGAGATGTGATAATAAGCGGAAAATAAAATCGCATAATCACAAACAGAAAACGGCAAAAAGTGCATAGTAATGTAGGAATATGATAGGAAAGAGCGAAAGAGACAGAGAAAGAGAAGGAATAGGTAGAGACTGATAAACGGGGAATAGCAACAAAACTGAGCAATTTCATGCGAGTGGTGGATGTAGCGTGAGAGAAAAGCCGTTCGCATGACAGATGTGCGGCAATGATGGTGGTTGATGGACGAGGATACCGAGTGATAGGGTTGCCTTACCCACGGAAATGTGCGTGAAAAATGTTGATTATTAAAAGAGGACGAGCTAAGCCGCTATTTTTCAAGTCGCAAGACTATTCTAAAAATGTCGTTCATCGAGCAATAAAATAATTACCTTACAAGGGAGACCCTATACGCTGACCTCAGCAAACGAATAAGTGAATCTATGCCACTCGAATACCTTTATTTTCATTGGATTTTCATACAATATGAAGGTTAGCGGCGATATTGCTTTGCGGATGACGGATCCAAGCGCCACTTTTCGATCGAGTCACATCATCTCTTCAGGGTAGGGAACCGCAACCCATCGTGGAGACACTCCATTTCATGCATGTGATTCGTTCACCGAGCATCTCCACAGGCAATATACGAGGCAATTCATCGCCTTAAATATTGCCATGGCCTAATTTATGAATAGTGGAGACACTAGCAATGTTTCTCACTAGATGCGGGCAATGTACTTGACATTTCGGCTTTTTGATATATATAACGAGTCACACAGAAGCACGAGTAAACACAGAGAGGGTTATCCAACAAGAGGTGTCATTTTAAAATTGCCCCATTGCTGAACCCTTAACGTTCGATTGTTGCGATGACTGTTGGTAAGTAAAATTATTACAACAAATGGAAATAGTAATAAACGTAAACGATTGAAAAATTTGGGGAAATATTGCATTATCTTTAGTGATCTTCAATTTAATCGATAAATTTAAGCTCTCAGACAAGTTAGTGATGTGAAGACATCAGCTAAAAATATTATCGCTGAAGTTAGAGTGTAACTGTAAGCCCAAGCATTCCAGTTTCGGGATGATCACAGGGATCTTCATACTTGCCCTGTTGACACAAGAAATGAAGCCAATTCACCAGGCCCAACGTCGATCTTTCACCAATGAGGTGCTAGTAATGTTCTTGATTTTCTATATAATAATTATTCTGTTATTGGCATGGCTTGGCGCAGAAAATAGTGAAATAACCTCTCCATCTACAAGGAGTGACACTTTGGTCGAGTGGACGATGTTTGTCTTTAGCAGCACGGGGCCATATGTCACACAGCTGGGAGCTCTATTGCCTGACAAATATCTTGGACGTGTGATTTCTCATATTCGATTTTTTCCTTTGGATCTATGTATTTTGAAGATAAATAAGCCAGTGCTCTACCCATGAACAAAATGAAAAAAACATAGTTGTTATCGATGAAAAATTGTCGTAAAGAATGACTGGTTGTAGGCAGAACTGAAGCGGTCATTTGCCAGATATTGCATTTTATTGTCAATCTCAAAGCTTGTGCCTTATACCTACAAAAAAATATAACCATTTTCGGTAAAATTGACAACTTTTTCAATTAATTTAAATTGACACCTCTTGTTGAATAACCATATAGCATTTAAATACTTTGTCTTGAACGCCATGCTGACACTTTATTAATCAAATTGACACCAATGAAATACCGACCTTAATTGAAATTTACCATTGCCATAGCCATTGCCTCGTATATTGCCCGAGGGAACATAGTTTAGTTACAGCATCACTTTGGAGACACCAACTTTGTGCAAAAAATTAATGAATTTGTGCGATTGGTTTAGGTTATTGAAGCGTTTTCATAGGGTGATGGGTTCTCTGTTGGTCGGTAATCAGTGTCAAAATTCCTATGCATAAAATGGTGTCGGAAGGAAGACCTGTGACCAATAGAGAAATGCTTAGTCATCTTGTCATCGGAATTGTTATAAAAATAAGAATCAAGTATTGCGCGATATCTATTTTTTGCCCAGGGCACAAGGGAATGATGAAGGAATCCAACCGAGCGTCGTCGGGTCAATTGTTAAGAGACTAATGTGAATTGTGGATCGCAATTGACTGTTGGATGTTATAAAATGAACTTTGTTGATTTTTCTAACAATTTTTGGTTAATCTGCTTTAAAAAGCTAGACGATTAACTTTTTTACATGTTTACGAACACCGAAATCGTATTGGACGCCTATCCAAAGCCCCCGATCAAACCTTAAAAATATGTAGATCAGGGATCTGCGATATGCAGCAGAGTTTTGATGACTGAAAATCTGCTTTACCGAGTTAAGATAATTTTGAGTTCTTGCTTCGGCTGAGTCTAATAAATGTGGGGGCCGACAAACATAGATTTTTGACTAAAGTTTTAAAATGATACCCAAATCATAAAAGTAACATTCATGGTATAAGCCTATTTATATGGACGTGTTCCCATGATGCGATTTGGCGATTGCTTATTATCAAAATTTCAGTCACTTTTACCACTTTCTCTGATCCAGAAAAATAATCGACAATCATACCAAAGCACCTCCTTGGCAATTGATAGTAGACCAAGCAACCGGTTTATCGAGCAATTTACGGATACTTATTCGACATGTTTGCCAATATGACAACGAAACGGTCGGCGGACCCCACAAGCGGACCAGTAGGAATGCAGTTAAGTGGGAAGGTTATGGTCCTACACTTCTGACCATAACGACGCCGGGATAAAAAAGGAAAAGAAGAAGAAGAAGAAGACAACGAAAGAATTAAGCAAACCATAAAGGCTTCTTAACTTTTAAATTGAATAAAAAAGAGTTGTGCGTGAAATATGATTGATAGAACCTAATCGGAGAAGTCTATTTTAAAAATGTATACCTCTGTTGCGTAATTTGTTTTGGATCTACCTAATGTAACCAGCTACGAATCAGCGAACGTAAGCTTTGAAAAAAAAAGTTTAAGGGCGTTAAGCCACACGATACTGACAGCCATTCTACATCGCCTCTTCTAGAAATAACACACTTGAGGAACTTGTCTTTCAGAAACTCCAATGTGACATCATTTACAGGCCACCTTGCACCGTCCAAGCCCATGTTATTCAATTGATGTCCCACAAAGTCAATTATCATAGCCCGATAACACTTACCATTGCCAAACACTAACTGGCCATTCTCTTTTCTGAAGATGTATGGCCCAATGAAGCCACCTGCCAAACTTTTTTTGTGTATTAATGGAGGCAAGTTTGCTTGTTCAAGAAGCTGTCCTATAAAGAAGTACTTCATCTCTGAAGATAATTATTTCTCCAAAATTTGGATCCGTTTCCAATTACTTTAGAACCATCTCGGGAATTCAGTTCTTGTGTCAATTAGATCTTAGATGGATGCATACTCAAGGCTAACTCCTGCACTACGCGGAATCGAGACCTTTGGGCCTTCACCATAGTTTCAGGAAGGATTTTCTCGATGATTCGTTGAATTGCTAGCTTTCTACCTTGAACACGAATTTTTGTATAATAAATTCTCACAAATTTCGATGCTTTGTTGAATGGTGTAGCGCTCTATAAAATGATGAGTGCTGATTACAGAACATAAGAGTCCAAGGATAACAGAGTTGTTAGAGCAGTAACTGTCAGAGCTAGGCATAGCTATTGAAAAATCCATTAAGCCTCTCATAATAATATTAATTTTACTTTTTGAACACATTTCATAACAGGCCTTCAAGGACTGTATTAATTTGGCAATAGATTGGTTTATCTCTTACTAAAGAGATCGACCTTCGACAGCTACACGAAGAACAACGGAAAAAAAATCATAATCTGTTCTAATCTTGCTCGAGATAGTTGAAAAAAACAGTAGCCAGCGTATAGACTTTTAAAAGGGGTTTTCAATAAGGGCGGGTAGATGTTAAAATGGAATAAAACAAGCAAGTGTAAGGGATTAACAAAATAACAAGATATTTTTATTTGAGAGGTCCATGTATCTGAGTGTTCCAATTTTCAATGCCTCTACTGCATAGATCCGACTGAATTTAAGCGATGGCCTGTATTATGTTGGAAGCCAAGTCACGTCATCTCTGAGAAAGATAACTCAGATCAAGATAACTCACTCAAGATAACTCTCAATGGCGCCCATTGACGATAACCGCCTCACCACAGGCCGCCAAAATCTAGCCGCGCCAATTGAAAGTTCGTTTATTAGCCCACTAAAGAGCCCCATGAGGCAGGGGCTTGCTCATTATTTTTGTCATTTACGAGTACATAGTCTTTCCATTACAAAAACATAGTGAGCAAAAAACAGGAATGGTGCTTTTGGACATCCAAAAGGCCTTCGATACTGTTTGGCTTAACGTCTTATATATAAAATGATAAAATACAATTTCCCATTCCATATCTGTGAAATAGTTAGAAGCTTTTTATCCAGTCGACGTTTTAAAGTTCATGTTAATTGTGGTGTTTCCAACATAATAACGTGCAATAGTGGTGTCTCCCAAGGTTCCGTAATTGGTCCAATTGTATATAATATTTATACTTCGGGTTTCCCTGTGTTACCAAACTGTGATGCAGCTATTTTTGCGGATGATACTATAATATTTTCATCGCATACGTTCGCTTCAACCATTGAGAGCGATCTTTAAAATGCGATGCAAGTATTAAAGGCATATTGTTTAAAGTGGAAGACAAAACTAAACGAAAACAAAATGTTATCTTTTTCACAAGGAAGAGAAAACATTGCTTTCTACTAATTACAATTCAATGAACTGAGCATCCCTTGGTAGTCCTGTGTTAAATATTTAGGAATTTTTCTTCACACAAAATTGATTTTTAATGACCACATAAATGGAACGATTAAGAAAACAGGACTTGTCATAAAAATGTTTTATCCTTTTATTTGTAGAAAATCTTCATTATCAATAGATAACAAAATAATAATTTACAAAGCCATTCAAGCGATTCTTCTATATGGTTGCCAAGTCTGGGGTGATTGTGCAAAGTGCCATATAAAGAAATTGCAAGTATGTCAAATTAAGCTTTTAAAAATGATGCTTAATTTGCCATGGCATCACTCTACCCTAGATCTGCATAAAAAAGTGAATGTTGAACTGATCCATAAAGGGATTGAAAAACTTAACTAGATTTGTGGAACAATGTAGTTTTGCTGACAACCCCCAATAAAAGAATTATGTGATAATTAAATTGTCTTATTTATTTATTTATTTCCTTGCTTGTTTACTTTGTTATGTTAATTTATATTTTTGTTTACTTTTTGTTTATTTATTTATTTAATTACTTAAGTACCTATTTATTTATTTACATTTATATTATTATTTATTTATTTATTTAATTACACATATATATATTTTTTTTCTTTCCTTGTATAGAAGGTTTTTGTCGTATTTTACTTCTAAATCATTTTTTTATTTTGTCTTTTCTTTTTTCGTTTATAGAAAATATCAAACATTTTCAGTGGAAAGATATAACTTAATTATCAATACCCTGTATTGTACAATGTCTAATACCTATCTACCTATCTATCTACTTATCTAGTGAGCAAAACTTTCACATTTAACAAACTTCGTTCTTGTCTCTTTTGGTCGATTCAATTGGGGTGGCTGGGCTTTAGTTTTAACGTCATAACCATACTCCCATGTTTCGTCACCAGTAAACCCCTCTTTTCAAAAAATCTGCATCGTCATTCAGCAGCTTCTGAGTGATGCTTATGCGACGATTCTTTTGGTCTTAATTTAACACTTTTTGAACAAACTTCGCTGACACACCTTTCACGCCCAAAATATCTGGAAAATACTCATGGCATGAGCCAACCAATATGCCAATATCCTCAGCAACTCCTCTGATAATGGTTCGAGGATTCGTCATGACAATTTTCTTCACTGTTTCAACTTTTTCATCCGCTATTGACGTATTTGGGTATCGTCATTTACATCTTTTCGACCTTCTATTAAGAGCTTGTACCACTTTTAAACTATTTTTTCTCACAGTAGACTCGCTAAATGCCACAAGGAGATGAAGTACTTAATCATATTTTTCACACAAAATTTAAATCTGATTCTTTGATCTATTTTTTTCAATACCAAAAAATCGCCATGCGCACGTCTAATCTTTAGATCTGCAAAAACCAACTAAATAACCAAGATGGCTGACAATATCACAATGTCAGCATAGGTTAGGTAAGGTTAACGAAGGGGAGTATGATGGTTGAACATCACTTCCACTCGGAGGCCAAAGGGCCCATTGGATTCCCTTTATTTGTGGAGTACACATTTAATTAACCTGTCCTATCACGTGGTGGCTGAAACCACCCCGTGCTCTTTACCAATTTTAGAAGATCCGATATATCTGCATTTGCTACGTCCGCAATCTCTGTGAAGAATCTTTGTACCAGCGAAGCTAGGCGCCGATTCTGGAGAGCTTTGCAGAGGTAAAGCAGATGTTGGGACAGTGTCCTGTGATCACTCCGACGAGCATACGGATCGAGTTTCGGTCCAGTGCCAAGAGCTTTTTTGTTTTTCCGATATCGAGCTCTGGTCACGATGATCTTGTCGTGTGGCCGTCGTTTCTTGTAAGCCAAGGCGAGTTGGCGTTTTTTATGATTGTGTCATTTATGATCCGGTATAATGCACTGATCGGTGGTTGCAGTGACGTGTCCGCTTCGCTGATGTCCATTTCAGACCCTTGCCTGGCCAATTCGTCCGTTCTTTCGTTCCCTGCGATTGAGCTGTGTTACAGTACCCAGCAGAGTTTGACTTTGTAGTGTCTGATGGACTTCAGTGAGTCGCGATATTTCAAGACAGCCTTTTATCTCATTGTACAGGATCCTATTGACTTGAATGCAGCCTGGCTGTCTACAAAGATGTTGATATCCGATGGTGGGATATCGGTTACTTGTAAGTGTTTGGCTGCTTTATCTATTGCTAGGAATTCTGCTTGAAAGACGCTGCACAAATCAGCTAAACTATCAGCTAAACTAAATGATTGCTGTTTGTGCAGGGTGTCAGAGTAGTACCCGGCCCCAGTGCCTGTGTCCATTTTCGATCCGTCGATGAAGAGGGTAATCTCGTTGTCGTTGATCACGGCTTTTGATAGCCACTCATCTCTGTCGGAGAAAAGGATTGGTATTCTGAGAGAGAAGTCATTGTGGGGGGGAATATAGTCGGTCGTAGCTGCAAGGCTACTAGAATCATGTTTCTTTCCCACGTCATCTATTATTGTGAGTATGGCCGCATGTCTATAGCTAGCTTGTTTTCACAAAGAGGACTCCCTTAATCTGAATACGCTTTTTGCAGCGCAGTCTTTTACGAATAAATCCAGAGGAAGGAGATGAAGTATCATGTCCAACCCTGCTTGCGGCCGGCGTGCTTCTTACAAAGGGTCCGCCATCTAACGTTTTTTTTTTCAAGTAGTGCTTATTTCTTGAATGGTAACACTTAGCTCATGTCTGATTTGACAGATAATTAGTTTTATCCTTCCGCTGAACGAATATGGTTGTGTACGAATATATGTTGGTTGCTTGAACAACGCTGGGAAATATTGCGACATTACTTTGAAAATCATGGTAATGTTGCAGAATGTGTGCGAAAATTGCGTACGGATTTTGGAAGAAGAGAAGCACCGTCAGCTCCGTATGTTCGTTATCTTGTGAAAAAAGTGAAAGAAACTGGCATCCTCATCGATAAACCAAAGCGTGAAAAGCCAAAAACAGTGCGTACACCCGAGAATATTGCTGCTGCGGCAGAAAGTGTGCGTGAAGCGCCATCAACATCAATTCACCGTCGTTCTCAACAATTGAACATTTCGGAGACATCATTGAGACGAATTTTGCATAAAGACCTTGGTATGACGCCATACAAAGTCCAATTGGTTCAGGAGTTGAAGCCAACTGACCATCCAATGCGTTTTCGCTTCGCTAAGTGGGCATGCGATCGACTTACAGAAGATGCCGATTTTGCCAAAAAAATCATCTTTTCAAATGAAGCTCATTTTGATCTTGGCGGGTATGTAAACAAGCAAAATTGTCGCATTTGGGGCACAGAAAACCCGCACGCATACATTGAAAAGCCGGTGCACCCAAAACGAGCCACTGTTTGGTGCGGATTTTGGTCCAGAGGCATAATTGAGCCATTTTTCTTCGAAAATGAGCAAGGAGTGGCCGTTACAGTCAATGGCGATCGTTATCGGGCCATGTTGAACGAATTTTTGTTCACAAAAATTGAAGAGGAGGATATTGGCAACATTTGATTTCAACAGGACGGCGCTACGTGCCACACAGCCGAAGCTACACTCGATGTTTTGCGCCCTGTTTTTGAAGATCGCATTATCAGCCGCAGAGCTGATGTCGTTTGGCCACCTCGGAGCTGCGATTTGACACCGTTGGACTATTATTTGTGGGGTGCCGTCAAAGATAAGTGTTACGCCGACAAGCCAGAGACAATTGACGCTTTAAAGGACAATATTCGTGAAGCCATTGGTGAAATACAGCTGCACACAATCGATAATGTGCTTAAAAATTGGACCGATCGTGTAGGCTACTGCATGGCCAGCCGAGGCAGCCATTTGAATGAAATTATTTTCCATTATTAACCGGAAGGATTGTACTTTCAAATAAAAAAAGAAATTTGAGAAAATATTCAGTAGTTTTTTTTATAGCATTTTCAAAAAAAAAAAAATTATTTGGCGGACCCTTTAGCTCGCGTTGTACAAACCAGACTACCAGACTAGGGCCCCATAAGTGATAATGGGTCTGATGATTGCTGTGTACATCCAATGAATGATGTACGGTTGCAAGCCCCATCTTTTGCCGAAGGCCTTTCAATCCTTTTTTCATCCTTTCCTCCAAGTTCCTTTTAAAGATACTTGGCTTCCGTTTCGAGTTTGAGTGGAGTACCCTCTAACTTTGGGGGAGCAAATATCCGGATTTTCCTTTTCCCGGTGAACAAAACCAGCACGGTTTTCTAGGGGTTTATTCTCAGTCCGTTCTGTCCCATGAGGAGAGTTCCTTCAACGCAGATTCCGCTGATAGTTGGTAGAAATTGACCTTCTAGCAAGATAACTAGGTCATCCACATATGCTATGGTCTTCGTGCCTTTCTATGTAAAGATTTAATTGTGAGAAGCCTCAGTAAGGGAGAGAGAAGTCCACCTTGTGGTGAGCCTGTAGTTGTCACTTTACTGTGTCCAATGGCTGCATTGATAATTCTGCTGTTTGACATATTTCTAATCCATATTACAATGGGTTTGTCTACTTTTATGTCCTCTAAGGCTGTTATTATGGCCTCTGTGTTTACGTTGTCTATTTAAATTATATATAAATAAATTCTTTTATATTCAATGAGCTCTCAATTTCAAGAACGACACTATGCAGTGCACTGATCTACCTTTACGGTAGGCGTGTTGAGTGGTGCATAAGTCGAGTGAGTTGATAAGTCCTCTAATGTACAGGTCAAGGAGTCTTTCCAAGGTTTTTAATATAAACGACGAGAGACTAGTTGGCCTAAAGTCCATTGCGGCAGTATGGATTGGTATACCTGCCTTAGATATGAAAACTACCTTTATCTCTTTCCACTGTCTTGGGATGTACCGCGCGCGCAAGCAATTTGAAAAAAATGCTTACGAGGAAGCATCGCTAGCAAAATATCGTCTGGCCTCGGGGATTTAAAAGGTTTGAATGAATTTATTACCCATATGTTAGGGAATACGTGTCCAATAAAACAAAAAAAAAAAGCATCGAAAATCGAATGTACAATTCTTAGCTCGTGAAGTTCAGAAAGTCATCTTATTTTTTTAACAAACCTCGCACATAAGTAGTAGCGATGAATTATACAAATATTGTTACCAAACTGGTTCACTAGTTGACTGCTACGGCTGTTTATAAAATTTAATTAACCTATTGGCATATTAGTCCAACCCCAAAAGCCACAAGCTTAAATGGTGCCATAAGCCCATTTTCGTCATCTTTTCCCAAAAGCAATTGAGCATGCTTGTAGCATGAAGCAAGCCCATCACATTAACTAGCTTTTGGCTATAAACCATACGCCATCCCGCATCGGGGTACACTATATTGGCTTCAGCTGTTTTATAAAACCAATTACTCAAAATCATCGCCGGCCCTGAGCTATGTTAACAGCCTCCTACTAACTAAGCCCATTTGCATCAAAAGGTAATCTACATATAAAAAAAGAAAAACTTCCAAATCAACAACGATCAGCTTCCATAGCCACTTCCCACACGCCACGAGCGCCGTGTATGTTTATATGTATCTACCAAAAGCGGTATTAGTGGTCGATTGATTGTTGTGAACGCCGCTCGGTTTTTAGTCAATGGAAAAAAATTATAGTTAAAGCTACAATGACGAAAAAGATAACTCGCTCTTCATCGCCCATTTCCATATTCACAATCACCTCCGCATTTTCACTGTTCTGCATTTCATGACACACTTCAAACTATAAGGTACGAGTATAATCAACTTCGGGCGGCCTACATACGAGTATTCAATATATCGATGAGTCTCTACCGTGCCTGCGCTAATTGCAGGCAATCCAGTGGTTTATTTTGATTCATATTTTGCCTCTTTACATTAGCTCGGTTGTTTGCTGCCTGGCAGCAATCTATTTGAACGCGAACATGAATGTTGCTACCGCTATTTGTCATTCAACATCGAAGCAGTTCGTTCAACTTCGTCAACTGATCAGAAAGATGGAAATGAAACCAGAGAAAAAAAAACACAAAAAATAGCAATATTATTGAAATGCTAATTTCACAGCCATTAGTGAAGAAGATAGACGAGGGCGATGGTGATGGTACTCTGCGGTCGCTGATGATAGAACTGCTGTGTATCTCAATCTATTCTGGGCGAGAGGGTAAACTGATAATAAATTCCATCACATCAGGCAGAAAGGACCGGTTGAGATGGTATCTTGTCCGTCGTTGCAGTGGCACATTTGCTCAAGTGTTGATCTAGGTGTGATGGGTTTTACGGTTTTGCAGCTACTACTTCTGCTTATCTGTAATTTATTGTCATATCATGATCTTCCAGATCTTATGTGTTTGACGGTAGGACTGGGACATTTTGATTTACGGACGTTTTTAAGTCGTATACCCAAAGGTCCTTGGAGAGATAGTGTTGTTTGCTGTAAAATGTGCCAAGACTTTGCCTTGATTCTTATGTGACATGATTTAATATTTCGTCTTATCGCTCGTACCATGATTGTCTGTGAGATCATACCTTGGGTTAAGGTGTTATCAGCAAATAAACAAAGTCGTTCACGATCGTGTCTATTAGTCATGCGAAAACATCGGTTAGGTTGAGAACTGATTTCCAACGAAGAAGTGGTTTACAAAGCTACCGCATCACATCAAGCTTTAAAATAATTATGATAAGCTCCAGTAAAGTGCTGGGATGTTGCCAAACACAAGTGGGCTTAAATGTGAGCGGGCTCTACATCTAAAATTCTTAAAACCAAGACCTCTTACGAGTCGATAAATCAAGATCATTTTGACTGTCGCCGGGAGATAATCAAAAATGGAAGTGCGCCAACGTTCACGTCCTTATTATCGCTCTTATCAAAAATAAGTTCAGAAACTTAGACAGTGGGGAGCGGGCTTCAAAGAGAAATGCCAAAATCTGATAATAAGCAAAAATCATCCGGTGTAATCTTTATCCAAAAAGACGCGAAATATTGCTCATCGAACTCCACATTGAGGCTTAAGTTACCCTGACTTAAAACCTATCAGCCTTTATCATTCCCACATAACACTGTTTTAAAATGTCGTTAGCCTTTATAGCAAAAATTGTTGGTCTTGGCCATAGGCTTCGAGCAATTTTTTACCTCATAATTGAAACCCGATTTAGAGACAGTATTAAATACCCATCTTTTGCTAAATTATTTGGCTCTTTAGCATCTCTTCTTCCTTCTGTACGTCTAGTAAAAGATAATCCGAAAGACAGGCTTTCCCTTTTAACAGATGACAAACAGCGATTTATTGAGGATGGAACCTCTACTTGGATAACTGACTTCGGCCAAAGAAATTTGCTTACAAAGCTCTTTGCTAAAACGCATTTTTTTTGTTTTTTTTTTATAATCCGAGCAGGTTCAAGAGTGTACGCTCTTATGATGATTGTCACACAACCTGGAAGGGGTGCAGATGGTTTGTGTCAAAGATGTTCCTTCACTACTCTCCGGGGGTGGTTGTCCCAGATAGGATTTGAGAGATTCGACTGAATTTGCGTTGGTTGTAGTTCACAGTAACTCTTTTGTTTCCATGTCATTAAGGTGTTATATTGGAAATTCACACACAGCGTATGAATTTGGAAGTGATCTTATGTTGCATGTGTTATGCCTTCGTCAGCATTTTGGATCATCTCTCATTCACATCTGATGTTGTTGCACAGTTTTCTGTATAGGAATTGTTCTTGAATATGGACGTGACCTTTCTTGTGAAAATTGTGAGTTTTTTCAACGAAAAATCTTACCCCTACCAGGGGTCGCTCTGTATATATGAGTCTTAACTGTGTCCCTTAAGATGCTCCTAAACATCATCTTTTGGAAACCGAAAACATCTTTTTAAAGAAGCCGCCTAAGAAGAAGAAAAAATTACTAGAAGACATTAAACCTTTAAAGGAATCTGCCGTTCATTTTTCAATATTTGAAAATTTATTCCGGAAAAAATTAGTTTGACCTACATATATCCTGGATGGTATTGTTCAACGCCATCTAGAGCTTTTGCCCATATTTTTGGCATCTATCCACTATCCATTTTGAGGATAGTGAGATTTCGACGAATCGATCCAATCTTAGGCTTCTTCGGAGGATTGGAAATGCTGTTTAGCCAGGTCATGCTTCACCGTAACGAGCTGTGATGGATTCACATGGTTGCAGAAACTTATAGTACAGCGTGCGCCATCTCATTTGGGTCGATGTAAATTTCGAATAACTTCAACAATTCTCAACCGATTTTGGAAGTTCAAAAACTTTTATTCAACTTAAGCTTTTACAATTTATGTTGATCAATTTTCAAAAAATATCAACTAATTTCTGCGATTTCCGTACGACTGTTTCTTTGGCTGAATGTTTGAGGCTGAACTATCAACAATCGACGACGAAGCTTCCACCAGCCAACAAAAGCGTTGACGTCGGGCAACGTCTGTCCTATCTTGGCATGATACTGCTCTACTGAACCTAAAGCGCTCCGGCTCACAGACCGCGACATCATGTTCGGAGAAGTTGCCGCCTTACGGAATTGCGGGACACGTGGAAGATTAGCGGCACGGCTAATGTATAAGTCCAAATTTGTCTAAATAGAGGAATACCTCTGGGGAGACAAAGCCATTAAGGCGAACCCTCTCATGATACGAATTGTTGGGGTAGTAGGCCCTGGAGATCAAGTTATTGGCCGAAGTCATTGCTCTTGCAACATTGCCTCGGAATGGAATTGCATCAGGAAATTGTCCACCCCTAAAACCCTAGCCCTATTGTATAGGACCTCGTTAGGGTAGAATTTCGTGTACTCAGATTCGGGTGTGCTATGTAGCCTAAGACAAGTCCTCAGACATTGTCTTTCAAACACCCGAATCCTTTTCATTAAGCTGGCTCTCACATTGAACCAGACGAGACATTCATAGGCAACCATGAGCCTGATTAAGGCCATGTAGCCTTCACCCTGGAATCAAGTTGACTGCTATGAAAAAGCCATCTTGTCAGAGGGAAAACTCCCCGGCCCTTGCCAGAGCAGCATCTACATGTTTGTCAAAATATAGATACTGATCTAGCACGATCCCAAGGTATCTGAATACACTTTGTCTCGCTAGTGGACGCCTGTCCGGTCCAAAAATTAAAAACCTGCGCCAATTTTTTCTAATATCCCGAGAGGCCCTAGACAAAGTCGTTCTGAATAAAATAGATTCTGATTTCTGATGAGTGATTTTCAACTTCCAGTTAACTGTAGAATTTTTTCGAAGTCGTGCTGCAAAAGATTAACAATGACGTCAATCGTTGGGCCTGATCTGTAGGCATTTTAATCGTCTGCGTACGCTATAGAGTGGCGAAGAGAAACTATCAGATCGCTTAGGTAAATGCTGAAAAGGATCGGCGATGGCAATTTTCACTACGAACTTTCTATCTGTTGACATGTCAAAAATCATATATAACAGTGGTTTACTTATGCCCAGCCGACTGAGCTTGTAGTAAGGCCCTTCTAACCATACGGTGTCGAAAGCTTTTTCCAAGTCAATCAGACAGGCCCGTGCATTGGTTCTTGCATTTTTTCCATTGGATATCAGATACGAGCTCGACGCGGCATGAATAGTGCCATGCCCCGCTCTGAAACCGAATTGGTTATCCGGAATGATTTTATTGTCCTCAGCCCATTTAGACAGGGCCCTATGGATCACCTTTTCGAAGACCTTGCTGATACTTGGAAGGAGATTTATTGACCGGAGATTTGCCGGGTTAGAGGTGTCTTTACCCTTCTTAGGGATTGGTTGCACACTCCTTGTCTTCCATGCCGAAATCACCACTTTTGTAACATTAAAACCATTCATGTCACGTTCCCTCACTTACAGAAGTCCCACTATGATTTTTTGTTGCTTTGTTTTTCATAGTCCTATTTTTGCCAGTTCACGTTTGATTCATTACATATATCAAAGTCAAGCGTACTTTGTCAGATTTGCCATTTTGCCACAGAAAGACTTACATCCAAATTATACTTGTAAAATATTGAAGTTTCGTGCTTTGTAAAATATGTTTTTCTCCCATTTTACGGCCCTCGAAATCGACCTACTGAACAAACTGCTCATAACATTTTGACAAAATTTCACACCAATTTCAAGGCACCTATACGTTACCACAGAGTGTGTATAAAACAACCAGTTCGGCTTCAGACAAGGACGATCAACAGTCGACGCAATAGAATCCGTGGTAAATCTGGCCGCAGATGCCATCCAAGTAAAGAGCTGGAGAGGAGGAGAAAAGAAATATTGTGTAGTAGTTACCCTGGACATTAAAAATGCTTTTAACTCAGGAAACTGGACGCACATACAAATGTCCCTAATTGCCTAATTGCCCCTCCCTGTTTGCTGAAAATAGTTATAGACTACTTCAACAACAGGAGGCTTAGATACTACACCGATGAGGGCGTCAAGTTCTATACCATAATGAGTTCCGCAGGGATCAGTCCTTGGACCCCTACTGTGGAACATTATGTATGCTGGCGTTCTACGACTAGCGCTTCCCGTTGAAGTACAAATTACCGGCTTTGCGCCATTGTCACAGTGGCCAAACATATGGAGGTTGCCACGAACTCAGCCATCTCTAAGTTGAAAGATTGGCTGGTAAGTGCCGGCCTAGAACCTAACGGCTCACAAAACGGAGGCTGTGCTCATAACCAGCCGCAAGAAGGTGGAACATGCGAGCTTTTTAGTCGGCGATCAGACGACTCTCGAATGTAGGTGGTTCAGGATATGCGCGCAGAGTCTTACTCTCAAAAGTAGTCAGTTCAGTTCTATTGTAAGCTGCTCTGATATGGGCACTCGCAGGCAGACAACTGAAACGGATGATGACGTCAGTTTATAGACTTTGCGCGATAAGAACAATCAGCGGATTCAGGACCATCTTAGATGATGCAGCGTTCGTCATAGCAGGAATGCTACCCATCGACATCCTGGCAGACGAGCTCATGAGGATACACCGCAGGCTAACATCTGACCGACAACAGGCCAGGCGAAGAACGGGCAGCATACATAGTAAAGTGGCAAGTTAGATGGGATGTCTCCAGAAAAGGAAGATGGACGCACAGGCTCATTCCTGTTATCAAAACTTGGATATCAAGATCAGCAGAAGACTGTAATTACCAACTTTCGCAGTTTCTGTCTGGACACAGCGGCTACAGAAAATACCTTTACCAAATGCCGAGGAGGACGCAGAACACGCAGTTTTTGACTGTAGCCGTTTCGCGCAGGACAGGCAAGCGGTAAGCTTACCATGCCCCTGGTCGCTCTTTAGATAACTGGAACGAGCTATGCTCGTACGTTGCGCTTATACAAATGAAGCTACGTCAAGCCGAAGCAGAGAGAAGAGCACAAGAGCTCGCCGCCCGAAATGCAGCATAATTCGCTAACCATCCTGCGAAACGTGCATGCTGGTAGCCCGGGCTACCAATATCTTGATCGAAGATTCCACATCTCTTGGCGCGAATCCATAAAAAAAAGAGCATGTATAGAGGAAAATATGACTGCTGTAGCCGCTAGAAGACCGTGATTTGTCTATTCGTCACCGTTCACAGCGATTGGGATTGTGTTACTGAAACTTTTAAAAGTACAGCTCGTGCAAGAACTGAAGTCCAAAGACCTGCCACAGTGTCGAATTTTTGGTGAGTTGGTTGTAGAAAAGCTTGAAGAAAGTCTGTTTTTTTATACAAAAAAAATTTTCAGTGAAGGACCTCATTGCTGGTGAAAGGCGTATGTCAAACTTTCGCATTTTATCCGCTGAGCAACCTCAGGCAATACAAAAGCTGCAAATGAAACCGGAAAACTGGACTGTTCGATGCGGTCTATGATCCAGCGAAATCATTGGCCCGTATTTGTTTAAAGATAAACGCGAAAACTACATAACTATAAATGGGGCCCGCTGTCATTCGATGATTTCGAACTTTTCTTCATCCAAAATGCACGAACTAATGTTCACTTTGGATCGGGAATTCGCTGGTGCGAATTTATGCCTTTAGTCTATTTTTTATGGAGATATGTCAAATCAGGGTCAATTACACCCATGGAAGACAACTTTTGACTTGTTATTAGTAAAATACCAGGCAATATACTCGAAAAAGTGGGCTCAAAATTGAACTCTCTGTATGGCCAAAGTAATCCATAAAAAATAAATGGCAACTATTGACTTATCAATTCAAGTAACATTTGTATACTTATATAGTTATTTTTATAATTTTATTGGACAACTAAAAACCAAAGGCTTTAAAAATCACACGTTATAATCATTTTCGATTGAAAGACGCGAAGTAATACTTCGGCAAGCGCTTATTAAGCCCGAAAGTTGATATTTCCGCGGACAAAAAAATGTATGATGTCTATGAAAATTCACAAATAGTAATTCACAATGTAAGGGGTTGAAGGGCGCCTAAGCTTACAATATAAAGCCTCATCTACCACTAGCGCCATCTATTGGAAAACGGCTGATTCTTATTTGTTCACTTGATACAATCTAGCATTTCAGTCTTAAAGAATTTCTTGATTCAAAGTAAAGGACAAACCAAGTAAAGGACTCTTCCTTACAAGGACGCAATTTCTTGAAGGGTCAGCAAATGCTTTAAAAGCTAAACTCCGAAGGTGTTACGATTTTTAACTTCACCTTACCTAATAAAGAAACTTTGGAAGCTTCTGGTATTGGAAATAAAAAAGACTACTCTGCTGGACTACATTGGACTGTAGCTTAAAAGTATTTTTAGGCAAAGCTTCTTAAGATTCCTGGTTCCATGGTAGCCAGACAGACTTTTCATTTTTGTACCTTTGATATCACAACAAACTCTCACCATAACGTCATATTCTAAAAAGATTCAATATTCTATCGTGTTTTGTGACTTAAAATTATCTTTAGATGAGTCCCATTGGAATGGATTAGACCGGAACTCTCCCGCGTCATTCAAAAATTTGTATTTTTGACCGCATACGTCGGGACTGGGACGCTTTTTTTGATACCACACCACCTTGTACCTGGTCTGTCGTCGGAGTCAATAGTCTACACTCTAACCACTGACCCACGATGCCCTTGGAGTGTTTTGCATCAGCCCCAACATATTAATCAAGTTTTCATGTTTCCCCTCAATGTGGTCTGAATAAATAGATTGGTTGAAGCAGTTTGAAGGGACATTTCATTTCATTTTAAATTTCAATGGCCGTTTTCCGCCGCAGGCCACACTCAAAGTAACCTCAACGTATTTAATATTTAAAATTCAATTACAGTCCCGCGAGCAATTACCACTCTATAACCGTTTCGGACATCAATCCATCCAATTCAGTTTGCATTCCTGTTGCCATTAGATTCAAATAAAATTGTAAGTACTCGTAACATCTGCATTCGAGCATCTGTGGCTCGTGTCCTACGTCCTATAAATGCGGGTGATAAAACCCCTGAATGCAATGGCATGCCCGGATCGCCTGTAGATAGACGTCTATATATTCGTATCTTTGGCTCACTTCAATTATTGAAAACCGATACAGACGAAGGAGTCGGAAAAGGGAAGGACAAAAAAGCAAAAAGGTCTACTAAGGGATATGCATACAGATGTTGAACAGCAGTTCCAAGTACTTCCGTCCGATGCATTCATACAACGTACGAATGATTCAAATGAACGATGTTCTCCAGGGTGCAGCTAGGAAATCAGAAAAAATTCACCAAGTCCTTGGTGACGTCCTTTGGAAAAAAATCCATGAAAAACAAACTGAAACAAATGGAAAAGAAAAGAGTTGTGGAAAATCAAATGCATTCCCTTTTCTTCGTTTTTGATATTCTTGTGCTATCTCTGGTATCCGTGGTGACCATGGTGGCTATAAAAGGGCGTTGACGATGTGATAAATACGATTTCCATCTGCCGATACGCTTTGATTACTCCGATTCTTGTCGGAAATGAAGCACAATGCCATAGACACGATTCATCAGTGTTTATTTACCCGCCCTAAGGTCATTGCCAAGAGCGCGGCAATCTGTCTGATCTTCCATCTACGGAAGTCTACAATGAACCACATAGGCTCATGGTCAAGATTCGATCGCGGGAGCACATCAACTCCAGATCACCATCAATTCGAGACTTGTTCAAATACTATTGTGCAATCAACAGAAATGTAATTACGTTTTCGATGAGATATGAGGATGAGAGTCTACAAGTTAATTAACAACTTCCGTGCGGCGCAGTCGTAAGAAAACCCCTGCAGGCAAGGAGCAACTGAATCGAGGAGATGAACTTGTTTGACCATATCACACGTGGGGCAAGGGTACCACGGCCAGTACACGGAAAAGGAAAACCGAAGTGGAAATGATCATAGGAAGAACCATAATAACTGGATAAACACTCACGAATAGATGGGATTCTGGGAAAGAAGACGTAGAAGCATGCAGTCATGCGTGCAAGCACTCCCGCGACGACGGAGGCTACGAAGATACAAGTACAAATGTTTTGACGTGTGCAGCACGACACTACGCGATGGTGTCATTAAAATTAATGAAATCTGGAATGTCTTCAAGGAAGAACGCCTAATTAGCGGTCCGTGACACCAACGCCATGTGAGAGGCTTCCGAGGCGATATTTTTAGCAACAAGTAGGTCGGCCCGTGTGGTAGCATGCGGGATCGCAATTGTTGTAAGCAATTTTCAGACTTGCAGTTCTACTTGTAATTTATGTTTGCGCAATCAAGTGGCAATTGCCACGTAGTTGACCGTTATACAAGCATTTGCCCATACGATCTACTAATTAATATAGATGGACTGGTTAGGTCGGGTGACAAATCAGGGGGGCGCAGTTTCTTCATATGAATTACACGTCGATTGTATAATTTTATGATGGACTGGAATGAGTTGAAACTGGCGACTTGTTATGGATTGGAGTAGGAAGAAGACACTTGGAGCATCACAGAGATGGACAGTGCACCCGTATGTACTATTTAGAAAGCCAAGTGCTGGTTGTCTATAATAATTCTGGAGTTTGTAATGGAGAATGAAACAAGGAAGTGGATAATTGAGCGAGATTGAAGACTGCACGGTTGATTAAAGAGGTTGAATATCAGTTTTATGTTGTGGTTCCAATAAAGTGGGATGTAGATTCGGAAGGGATCGTATGTGACTATTTTCAATTCGTGCTCCCGTCTTAGCGTGAAATATATTTATAACAACTGAGAAAATCTGAATCTAGGGCTTAGGAACTGAAGGTTTCCTCTTCAAACTTGGTACTTGAAAAGGGTTTTCACTCTTTTTCAATCTGAGTGTGTATCTTCTCGTTTCAAGATCATTAGGTATGTGTGTGTGTGTTTATGTACATTCGTGTACTCGAAAGCTTTTTTCGCCTCGTGTATCTCTAGAACAAATATTGATAACGATTCTAGACCAGTTTCATTCGACGAAAGATTGCATATGAAGCAACTCATAAGGTTTGCAAAAAGATTGAATCAGCGGTTCGTTTCTTATAACGATAAATCTGCTGAAAAGTTGTTGAAGAAGTTTCCTCGTCTCCCATATTTCGAAAACAAAAGGGAAAGTTCTGTTTTGAGTGTATCCTACCCATGAACTCTAGGGCGAGTATTGTCACCAGGGGTAATTAATTGATCGTAAATTCTTGAACTCTGGGGAAGGGATACATGGTCCTAGTTGAAGACTACGACGGTTGTTGTAGTCTTTGGAGCTACTTTTTCTTTACAGTGAAGTGGATGGTCATATATGGATGGTAGCAAAAGGTTTAGGCAGTTGGCAAAGGAATGGTTTAGGTGATAAAGGTTGAAACACTCTACGGCAGAGAGAAGTACCACTTTGTTTGGAACATTTTTAAAGAATGATTTTGAAAAAAACTGAATTCATGCTTCTTTAAATTCCCCGGGATTTTTTTAGCCAGCATAAGTAGGTTGTTCAAAAAGTAATAGGAATTGTATAACTTAGAGGGCTGTGTTAGCCTGATATATTCGATTTTACTTTTGTAAGCTTTTGTTGCTGTTCTCTCTGTCGGCTCATGTTCAGCGACTGTCTGTCTCAAAGCGCTGGCGGCGCTAGATGTGATCAAGGACTGGTGCACGAATAATGGGCTGTCGGTTAATCATGATGTCATTCTCTTGACGAAAAGGAAAAAAAATACTGGCATTACTCAGCTGGTTCTAAAAGGCATTCCCATCCCGATATCCAAGAAAGCTAAGTACCTGGGAGTCACCTTAAATAGTAAGCTTCGGCTTATCGCCGAAAAAGCTCCGCTGGATCTACACGGCAATGATAAGACCAATAATCTCATGTGCATCGGTTGTCTGGTGGAACCGGCTAACACACAAACACCTTGTGGCCTCTTTCACCAAACTAGAAAGAGTGGTCTGTCTCAGCTGCACGGGGGCTTTCCCCAGTACACCGTGAGCTGTTCTAGATGCTATGATGAATCTTCCACCCCTTGACATGTACTCGTATATCAGAAAGTGCGCACTGAAAGCCATGTCGCGCCTAAAGAGAAATGGTCTTTGGTACAACTCACATTGGAGTGAAAGTGTACTTGCGCGAGAAATATCCTACGACCCCTGTCTCATGGATATGCCTTCTGAAGCAATGACATCTGCCATCCTACTGCGCTGTAATTTCACAGTCACATTTCCATGGCGTCAGGAATGGCTTTGGCCAGACACTGAACCTGGAATGGAATGTCTTCGCATTTTCACAGATGGCTCCAGGACTGGGCGGGGGTTCGGCGCTGGAGTTTTCTTTGAGCGCGAAGACATTGGACTGCACTTTTCGATAGGAAAATATGCGACTGTTTTTCAATCAGAGATTTACGCAATCCTAATAGCCATGCACTGTATTGTGAAGCACAGGTGAAAGGGCAAAAGCATATGCGTCTGCAATGACAGACAAACTGCACTCAAAGCTGTGTCCAACCCTCTATCCAACTTCAAATTATGAAGGTGCATGAACTCAAGACCTTTTTGAACAAAGTGGGAAGACTAAATTCACTTAGGCTTTCACGGGTCACTCTCCGATGAACTCGCTAGAAGGGGCTCGGAGGAGAGTTTCTCAAGACCTGAACCCGCCTTAGGTCTACCTGCTT
This sequence comes from Merodon equestris, assembly GCA_958301585.1. NCBI lineage: Eukaryota > Metazoa > Arthropoda > Insecta > Diptera > Syrphidae > Merodon > Merodon equestris. The sequence continues at coordinate 123,978,016 of OY284414.1, forward strand.
CCACGGTCAAATCTGACATCAACGACTGGGTCTTTAATGCACACAGTCGTAGATGGAGGGAATATCCAGGATGCAGGATGAATAAGCGCGTATGTCCTGATGTCTGCAAGATGTCCGCAACATTCTTCTTAACCTTAAGGAGAAATTATTGCAAACGGCTTACGGGCATCATTACTTTTGCCAAGCATATCTACGTGCTTGGCATCAGTGAGACGCCTACCTGAGCTGCATGTTGCGAGGAGGATGACACAGCAGATCACTTTTTCTACGACTGTCCTGCCTTCGCTCGGACACGATGGCGCACCCTTAGACTGACGTGGTGTGTGCCTCTTAGCTCTACGTCACTGAAGCCCCTCCTCACAAAAAAAAACAAAAAAAAAAGCTTGTAATTTAATAATTCGTGCAGGTTCAAGAGTGTACGCTCTTATGGTGTTTGTCACACAACCTGACCGGGGTGCAGATGGTTTGTGTCGAAGATGTTCCTTCACTACTCTCCCGGGGTGGTTGTCCTAGATAGGATTTTTGAGAAATTCGACTGAATTCGCGTTGGTTATAGTTCACAGTAACTCTTAATGTCATTAAGGTGCTATATCGGAAATGGACACACAGAGTATGCATTTTGAAGCGATCTTATGCTGAGAGTGTTATGTCTTCGTCAGCATTTTGGATCATCTCTCATTCACAACTGATGTTGTGGTACAGTTTTTCCGTATAGGAATTGTTCTTGACTATAGATGGACTTGAACTACAGACCTTCAGCTCAACAGTCGGTGATGATTACCATTGCACCACGACCACCTCCTAAGCGTTAGATTTTCATGTCGTTATCTCCATTGATTTCATAGTTACAGTAATGTTTTGTGAACAACTGACAGTGAATTTGATGAATTTTGCTTCAGAAAGGACGAGGATGTTACAAAGATCTTTGGTGACCAGGCTTTGTTGAAGTTCACAATGATTACAAGTGGCACACAAAAAATTAAATTCTAAGGTTAAGAAAGTGTTGAAAAATATGTGGTTTTCAATCGGCTAAGAACCTCTCGAGGAAATGACCGAGGTGGTACTCACATATCGTCGATTGACCATTAGAGAATTTAGGTTATTTCGAAAATCGAGTTTTGGCAATCGAACTTTGGCATTTTAATTGACGCGCAATTGAGATATCAACTGCTGATTATGTTACAACAATTTATAACAGAAAAAGGTAAGAGCTGCGAGTTTTTACCAGAAAAAAGTAAGCATAATGCAAGCAATATAATGAAATAAAATTTTTGATCGAAATATTTACAGTGAATTTATTTTATTGAGATCTACTTTCAGAACCTCAAATTGGATGGCCCTATATTATTAGTTTTTTTAAGTTATACGTCAAAGTAGTTTCAATTTCACTTACATTTTCTGGTGACTCAGTGATATTCATCAGAGTTTAAAGTTAAACTTTACTCTTAAGATACCCCGACAAGGAAAGGTACATGGGAGTCAAATTGAGTGATAGGAGTGACGGACATTCATTTTTGAGGAAATAACTCACGAATTTAGTGTCCAACCTGCTATTACCACTCCCGTGGTTTTTCGATGTAGTCAAGGACATTATTCATTTCAGTTCTGCTGTCGGAGAGTCTCAATAAAATCTGAGAAATTTCGCACCAGAATTTCTCTTGTCAAACTTGTAGCAGAGCCCTCGCTCGACAAGGTGATCGAGATGACTGACCTTCGTTATTTCGATCCGAATATACGACGCAGGAGGATGGAAGAAAAAGTGGAAGAACGAGGAAGAAGCCCTTAGACGATTCAAGAAGAAAATTTTCGCGTTTTATTTTGGGTTCCATTTACTGTGTATTAACGGTTAACGGAGAAGGAAAATCCAGGAAAGCCCCAATAACCTAATTGGTCTAGGCAATGAGCTGCTAGACATCAATCCTGTGAGACGAATGCGCTTATCGTGCAACTACCAACTAGCTTGGTACTGACAGCAGTCAGTTGGAGATGCAGCTCTGTCGAATGAAGCTCTGGTTCACCCCGGACTGTAGTCGAAGAAAAAGAGAATGAATTCAAGCTTGATTTAAATTTCAAATACTTTTTTGAAAAGGGCGCTTTGGTTGTAAAAGTATGATGCCAAAGTCACTAATAAAGAATTTAAATCTTCGAATAAAGATGTTACTCCTTGATGATGTTGAGTTTTTTTTCTTTTTTGAAGGCGCTAGTGCTAACATACTCGTATAGCATGGGTCACTGCGAAGACACTTGTATGCCGATCTATTGTCCTTGTTAGCCGATAAGATGAAGAGTCTCTCTACTTTCTTAATAAAATTGTGAATGAGCTGAGATGAATCATAATTTCTCTGAGGAGGATAACCTTCCTAAGAAGGCAGAGGGCAGCACACTCACGTAGTATGCAGTTTCTTCGTCCTCAAGACAGAGGCACCACTCGGTTTCAGGCGAGAGGTTCATTTTGTTGGCATGATATCTCATACTACAGCGTCCCGAAAAGTAGCTGACCAGTCTTTTGATATCGACTCTATTATATTTAAGAATGTTAATAGAGTGGTGTTTGTTCAGGGAGCGTATAAATCTTTTCGATTGTGGGAGTCCTGGAAAGCTGTTTTAGGAGAACAGGTGTTGCGATTTTTCCCACTTGCCGAGGAGAAAATTATTTCCGGCACCTATGTACCTTTCACTGGAACCCTTTTCTAGCAAGTTGTTCAGCGATTTCGTTGCCCTTGTGCCCTGGCTACCACCAGAGTTTATCCTTGTTTCTTTTGGCCAGGTCCTGCCGGGACCTGTCTGAGGTATGACCATATACCTTTTTTATGCCAGTATCTGAATTCAGGTTGATGCACGTCAGGATGGCGTATAATTCGACCTGGATGATACTAGGAGTCATTCCCAAAGCCTTTGAGATTTTCCAATTTGGTCCAAAGATGCAAACGCCATCTACGGAATCATTCTTGGAGGCATCTGTGTACCACCTGAGGCTTTTGACAATTAGCAAGGAATCGTCGCTTTCCCAAGCTGTGTGTTTTGGGAACGTGTATAATGTAATGTGACCGAAACTGTGGTAATCATATCCAGCTCAGGAAGGTGTTGCAGGACCCAATGCACTTTATGGTAGGTCTGCTTACGCTACGTATGGCAATCTCTTGAATAAAAAGGTGCAATGGAGTAATTCCGATCAGGTATGAGTTGCTTTAAGGCATTCGATCACTAAGTCTACTTTGAATCGACAGTTATAATTAGCAGCGACACCAATGTAGAGCTTAACATGGAAGAGTCTCAAAAGCCTTTGCGCTATCGAAAGGCGGCAATTGATCCTTCAAGAGAAAAAAACTACTTGTTGACCACAATCCGGCTTGTATTCATGGCAAATTAAAAAAGAAGGGGAAATAACGAGCTACACTCGTAAAGGCCAAATAGTTGTTTGATGCACACAGGCCGACCTCATTGAAAGTGGCAGTGAATTGGTAACAACATAAGGTGAACAATGTTATAAAATATACAAAAACCTGCATCCTGTTCTACCCTAGAAAAATATTCTAATTCGATTCGACATCGTATTCGTGTATTTGTTCTATGAGTAGCATGAACGCTTTTAGCACCTCGTTAGTCGCCTTAACTTTACTTTTGGTAGCTGTTAGCCTGTTGAAATTAAAAGGCTTTCGAAAATCGTTTTAATCATCCTAATCCAAGGGCTAGGACTTAATTTTAAACAAGAAGTCGTTCCCATCGATGTGTTTCCTTTCTGGCGACATAAATATTGGCTTCCGGCTAACTCGAACATAAATACGCCTAAATTCACATCTATGCTAAGAGCTAGATATACTCGTATATGTGCGGAAAGGCAACTATAAAAACAGCTTAAAATGAATTTCCCTCACTCCACTTTGGACTTCCTCGTTTGCAGACTTAATCTTCTTCTTCCAAGTACATGTGTATGTATGGAAACAGGTACATATATAGGCAGGTTGTAGGGCTTCCCTAAACCAACCGTAATCATAGAAGCAACGTCACTGAAGAGGTAGTTAAACAGTTTTTGTGTCTTGAGACAGAACCACTTAATTCATTTAGCTGTTCCTTCCAGTCAAACGTCTTTAAATGTTCAATGAGAGATAGTGAAAGGCTTCCACTGGGACACATACGATAAAATCGGTCGCTGTCTATCCCACTGGTTGACGTTGGCAATTCTTCGAACGCATGTACCACAACAATACTCGTATGTTGCGCAGATAAAAATCAATTATAACCTACATCCAGCAGTTATGGGCGTAAATTGTTCAACGACCTCTCTGCTTTGGCCTGGTATTATCGGTTGGATGTACATATTCGCATGGTTGTACGCGTAGATGGCGCCACAGAGACCACTTAAAACTTGCGGCAAAACAATAGCGAAAAATTGGAAAAAAATAATTCACGAAAGCGTGGGAGGATAAGGGACTGATTCCCTCTGGAGGAGATGTGTATAAAAAAATTGTTTGAAGATACTTTTTCCGTTTGGAGAGGAAAAACTGTTCCCACCCTCTCGGTCTCTCCTTTTCGCGTTGTTCTGCAATTTATGATTTTTTTTTTAATGTCAACGAACTCAACCGTTAATAGAGACTTGACGTTTCCCCGTTACAGGTTGGTGCTTATGCCTTGTAGTGTACGTGTACCATGCCTATAACTATGCTTGAGTCTACACTATGTGTAGAGAAATACTTAATTGTATATCGCGCGAGCTAGTCGCTACGAATGCTCCATACTACCCTTGACGCCCATCAAAAGGTGGGGGCGGCAGAATGCATTTCAAGGAAAATAGCAAAAAAGCTGGGAAAGTAGAAAAATAAAGCTCGAGAGCACTACTAGGACGGAGACAGAATACAGAGGAGCGCAGGTGGAGCAGGAACGTTTTTCAAATCGATCTACGACTGGTAACTACCCCGATAGGTTTCTGGGAATTGTAGTAAGGGCGTTGCAATCTCTACTTTTCATTTTTTTCTGTTGACTTTTATGGAGCTCTTTGACGAACTGTAGCTACCCCTCGGTGAGCTACAGGCACTCCAGGTATATGTAGACGCTCTAATGTATGCATACGAGTAATTACATTTAAGCTGTTTAGGAACGATAGTTTGCGAACGTATAGGGTTGCGTTGGAGGGAATCTTGTTAGGGTAATTATCCTGAAAGAAGTGCCGGCGAAAAGGGAGAGCGTAGGATATGCTTTAGTAATTTCTGTTTGTCTGGGATAGAGTGTAGCACTGGAAAGAGGAAACTCGAGATGTTCTTAGATTTATGAATCTACACAAGAAAGAGAACGTTATTTGGTGAATATGGCGATAATGCCCCGTAAGGAGGTTGTTGAACTAGTGGGAGCCTCGACAGGCTGGTAAACTTAGAGAAAAACTCGTAGAAAAAGGTCTTCTGGGAAACTATGTTTAAAATTAAACTAGACTTTGCGCCACTGGTAATCAAAGTTGAATTCCAAGCGCAACAACAGGAAGCATTCTTCCAAAAACCATAAGCAAATAGACAGCAATGAGATAAACCGACAATATCATTCGCCTTATCTTGACACAACCAGATATGGACGACTCCATATGTTCGACACATGTCCTCAATGTCTGCTCAATTAAAGTGCGACACTTGACTGTGACAACATGTGTTCGACTGCATTATTACTATCACCACTATCACTGCTATCACCGACAGCGGTCTTTAACCTTTTCTTCCAACAGCCAGCAGACTATCAAGACTCCAATTAATCTTCCTAATTAAGCTCCCAGTTTAAATACCTAAGCACACAGGAACCCAGAGTCCCTTAATCCCACCGAATTCAATTTCATAAATCCACAAAGACACCCAATGACATAACAATAAATAAGCTAATATCACCACTGTATGGACGGTGGACAAACCGAACCAGATCCATTGTGTTCACACGTGGCTTCTCGAGCCCTTTTCCCCTATGAAATATAAACAAACACCGTACGGTGATGACAATAATTCCCGATGACAAACTGCTGTTCAAATGTATCTGGTATATGGGGCTATATGATGACTGTCAGTGTGCAGTTGATGAAAATTTCAAAGCAAATATTAAAGTAAAGTCACGTTCTGCTCGTGATGAATGTGAACGGTCGATGGTGGCGGCGACGTTTTGAGTTCGTTTACTTTAGTGAGAAATTTTCCTAGATACGGGCTGTGTATCTATAGAGACACTTTGAATGCTTTGGTTGGCATATGGTGACCAAAGACGAGTCGAGGCTTAATGGCATTTAGAGTCGTGCAACCTCTTTGATGATGTCTGCTTAATGAATCGTGGTTGAGTTTTGTGAGAGTCGGTTTGGGACTCAGACTCATAGTGAAATGGAAACAAGGGAATGAACTAAAAATTGGTTGAGTAGTCAAAGCTGGTTATGGTCTTAGCCGATCAGCTTCAGTGACGTCTCACCCGACTTCTAGATGCCATTTTTCAATTAAGGTCACTACAACTAAATTGTTGGAGTGTCTTTCGCATAGCCTACATCTGTTTCAAATATTTTCTTTTTGATTGAAATCATGGCACAGAAACTTTTGCGAGTAAGCCTTTTTGATTCTATTAGAAAAAGGAGCAGCATTCTCCATAATACATCAAATACTGAATTCTACCTACAAGACACGTTGACAATCTGACTAAAGAGTTAAGTCACCAATGTTGAACGATGGCGATGGATTGGCCATTTTATGCAGTGTGCAGTCTATCGCCCCTATTAGGCGGACTGATTTTCGGTTCACTCTACAATGCAGGGCTCTCAGTTTCACCTCTTTAAGGGGCATCTGGTTTGATGACGTGTCCAGATAGACCTATACTGAAAACTAGAATGGATGCATGGTTCTGCTGCATCAATACGAGAAAGCTGCTCGTGAGCACTACGAACCGTACACGCGCCTCTGATAAGGACAAACAAGAATCAGTTGATCACAGACCAGTGAAGGAGTAGGTAGTGTTTCGGCTACCAAAGTGTAAAAACAAGTATAAACAATATAAGTGCGCGTTTAGGCGAAGTATTCGCGGAACTCGAATTAGCCCAGTGGTTAAGTGCCCGACCCGCAGTCGGAAGGTCGCCGGTTCAGATCCCAAGTCGGGAGGAAAGTTTTTCGTGTGCGTTTTTGTCTGTTTCTTTCTGCTGCTTCTCAGTTAGTTGGAAGTAGCAGGAGGAGATGTCGGGAGACGGCGGGGGAAAACGTCGTACGTCCGTACGTCGTACGGAGTCGGAATCGGGTGATTTATCATCCGATTTGGCAACACCGACCGTCGTCATGAAGAGGCGCAGAAGAGCCAACAAGAAAGCCCGATCTAACTAAGCTTCGACTGAAAAGCTGCAGGTCGAAGCGAGGAAAGGGGCGCCATCACCAACACCATCAACGTCGAAAGCAGCTGGACTACAACAACCAAAACCAGCGATCCCCGTGGAAGCGGATACTGCCTACCTTTCCTATGGTAGGGAAGGCCGCTACACGGGGGACAATAACCCCTTTGCCCCCCTTTTATATTCGGCTACGGAGGAAGAGCGTAGCGAACTGGAAGGGAAAGAGCGTATCCTACGTGCCCAGCTGCAGGCCGTAGTTGATAAGCTGAAGCAGATAAAGAAGAGGGATTTAGAACAGGCAACAGCCGCCCCACAGCAAAAGCAGCAACAACAACAGCCACAGCAGCAGAAACAGCAGCAGAAACAGCAGCAACAACGACAGCCGCAACAGCAGCAGCAGAAACAGCAGCCGCAACAGCAGCAGCAATAACAACAGCCGCAGCAGCAGAAGCAGCAGCAACGTCCTAAAAAGGAGAAAGTGCCACCCATCTTCACCTATACCACGGCCCTACGAGAGACCATCGATCTCTGTAAGTATGCTATTGGTGTAGGCAATTTTGAAATCAAATGTTTAGGCCAAAAACGCTATGCTGTTCGGTGCAAGACACTGGAGCAGCATAAGCGTATAAAAAGCTTATTAAAGGAGTCCACAACGGAGTTTTTCTCCTTCACGCCGAAGGCCGAGAGGTTGCGGACAATGCTCCTTAAAGGCGTGGAGTCGATTGCAGACCCCGAGGAAATGCTCTCAGAGCTCAAAGAGTTCGAGAGTGACGACCTCAAATTCGTGGGGGTTAAGCCATTCACTACGGTGAGCTCCCGACGGGAGAAGCGAGTTATTCCCTTCTTCTTGGTACAGCTCACACCCAGCAGCAAGCTGGAGAGGTTAAGGACTATCACCACCTTAGCGTCCCAGACTGTCACATGGGAAACATTAAAGAGGAGCGGAAACATTTTGCAATGTATCCGCTGCCAAAGGTTCGGGCACGCCGCGTCGAACTGCGAAATGCAGCCTCGATGCGTTAAGTGTGCAAAGAACCACAAGAACGAGGAATGCGACCTTGGGAAAGACAAGGTGGCGGATAGAGAGCAGCTCGAGTGTGTCTTGTGTAGGAACCGAGGGCACCCTGCAAACTATCGGGGATGTCCTAAGTTCCAGGACATCAAGAAAGAAAACCTGGCCCGTAAGCAGAAGGTCGAGGAGAAGCGTCCCTCGGGTCGCTTCCAAACACCAGCCGTCACATCCCAGTTGACCTACGCCCAAATGGCGACAGGTTCGGGAAAGACGGTACAAAAGCCCATGACTGTTCCTAAAGCCCCAGTGCCTGTCTCTAAGGCACCGGTGGCCGAGGTGGATGTCTGTTCGATCTTGCTCGCAATCCAAGGGCAGATTGGGCAGCTCCAGCAACAGATCCTGGAGACGGCGACCCGAGTAGATAGTATCTACTCGCTTCTACCGGGCCTAGCGCACCTAAGGTCGTGATGGGTACGCTGGTAGAGAGGCCCTTGAGGATCCTGTCGGTAAATGTAAATTCACTGATAAGGATCGAGCGACGAGCCGAACTTTTTAACCTGTTGCAGGACGAAAGCCCCGATGTACTCTTGGTTAGCGAAACAAAGCTAAACCAGAAGCACAAAATCCGGCACAGTTCTTATAGAATAATTAGAAGGGACCGACCCAACGCTATTCAAGGCGGGGGAGTTGCGATCTTTATTAAAAACAATTTTAAACATAAAGTCATATATAGCGGTGAAGTGCGGAGGTTCCAGGTGCTAGAGGCCTGTATTGTGTGCATTCCTCTCCGAAACGGAAAGAGAATGTACATTGTATCAGCCTATGCACCTGAAGCACCTCAACCCAATATTTTTATCGCAGAGCTCGAGACACTTTTTCGATCTCTGCGCTTAAACTCGGTAGAAAACTTCTACATTCTGGCCGGCGATTTATGTAAATGCCAAACATGGTGATTGGGAAAATAACATTCCCAACACTAGGGGGAGCCTACTAAGCCATTGGTGGGTTCTTCGCAGCATTGAATATAGAGTCAAGCTGCTCGCAACGGATAGTCCGTCGTATCCTAGGAGCGGCTCCTATCTGGATCTCATGCTAATAGACTCTCGACTGAGACTGGCAGACACGAACGAATGGTCTATTAACTGTCTACGGACCTTCTTTCTTTCTTTCTAATCGCATTTTATTCCATTATTCATAATCTTACTTACTAGACAAAATGCTTAAATCTAATTTAACATTATACTTCATTTTCTTACTGGCTCTTAACGAGCACTCTAAGCTTATCTGAATCTTAATTTTAATGTCTTTCGACTTCATTTTCATTTATTGCCCTCTAGCTTACATATGGCTTATTTCTAAGAAAATTAGTAAAAAACTTAGATACTATAATTCATTTCTTAACTCTAAACTTAACCTACCTTAACTAGATAAATAAATAAACTTAATCTAAGCCTAAAATATTCTTAAACTATAATTAATGAGATGAACACATGTCCAGTGTGTAAGTCGCATCGGACATGTGTTCATCCCTTTAATTGCACCCTTTTAAGGTAAGGGTCATTGTTGGCGCTAATATATACGTGCCGCCTATGGATTGATTTCACTTCCATGAGTGGATTGTGAATGCAACCACCAGAACAAACTTTTTTGTCTGATGGCGTCTTCTTTATCCCGAATTGAAGCCGGGGTGCTGTACCGCAAGAACTCAGACCGAGCGACGACATCCGGGTCGTATAAGAGTCGCCTGTCCCTCGCATGGCGTCGGAAGTGGTATATCAGAGGGATACCATTATCATCCTGTATGTAGCCCTTAGTATCTAAATAGATAAATGCTTCGGGTGGAATAAAGCCAGACAGTTTTGTCTTCTCGTGGTATAACTGGTTGGGGTAATAAGCCCCAAAGATCAGGCTGTTATCGCTCATAATTCCTCTTGCAATATGACCCCGAGTCAATTTAATAAGATAGTTATCAATTCTAATCAACCCAGCCTTATCGTACAGAACCTTGTTAGGATAGTATTTGACATACTGTGACTCTGGTGTTCGATATAAGCCCAGGCAACATCGAAGACATTGCCTTTCGTATAAGCGAAGCTTTTCCATATCAAATGGAGCCACATTGAACCACACAGGACAGCCATAGGCGACAATTGGCCTTATGAGAGCCGTGTAGCATCTGACTTTTACCCTAGCGTTAAGTAGACTGCTTTGAAACAATCTTCTCGTAAGAGCAAAAGCCTTCTTGGCTTTGTCAAGAACAACATCTATGTGTCTATTGAAATATAAATATTGATCAAGCCAAATTCCAAGATATCTCACTACATTTCGTGTCGCCAATGGCTGCCCTTGTTGTCCAATGATGGTCAATTTGCGCCAGTTTCGCCTAGTATCCCTAGAGGCCCTGTTCAATGGTGTTCTGAAAAGAATTGTTTCTGATTTTTGAAAATTGATTTTTAATTTCCAATCATCACAGTATCTTTTAATTTTATCGAAGTCATATTGCAAGAGCGAATTGATGATTTCAATTTTTTTACCCGATCTGTATGCCACTAGATCATCTGCATACGCCAAAGCGTGACTAAGAGAACCAACTAGATCACTTGTGTAAATGTTAAAAAGCAGAGGAGAATTTACTGCCCCCTGTTGTAAACCGTTTTTGATTTGGTAAGTCCTGCTTGAAGTAACGTTGCTATATTTTACAACGAACTTCTTGTCTAATAACATGTCATATATCATATATAACAGCGGTTTGTTCATATTCAGCCTGGTCAATTTTAAGAAAAGTCCATCTAGCCACACGGTGTCGAAGGCCTTCTCAAAGTCAACCAGACAGGCCCCTGTGCATTGGTTTTTACTTTTGTTCCATTGGATGTCGGACACCAGTTTCGACGCAGCATGAATAGTGTCATGTCCCGCCCTAAAACCAAACTGGTTTTCCGGAAGAACCTTATTGTGCTCAACCCATTTTAGTAACGCTTTCTTGATTATCTTCTCAAAAACCTTGCTAATATTCGGAAGCAAACTTATTAACCGAAGATTTGCTGGGTTGCTCTTATTCTTCCCCTTTTTGGGAATAGGGTGGACTACCGCCATTTTCCAATGTGCTGGATAATGTGCATTATTCAGCATATTGTTAAAAAGCGTCACTAATATATCGACTGCTACCTCGGGCATATGCCGTAATACTATGCTAGGAATCCCATCAATGCCCGACGATTTTTTGTTTTTCATTGAATCAAGGATGCACATGAGATCATCTCTTTCGACGAACAGGTGGATTGATCGTTCGCTGGCGATATTTCCATTTGCTGGGTTTTCATCATTGAATGTGGTGAAACCACTATTCTCAGATCGCCAGACACCAATTTCATTAAGAAGATGTATATGATTTAACCGTGCTTCATTTTCCAGATCGAGGTTCGGATGAACGGAGTCATTCACCATGTACACTCTTTGGAAGTATGAACCTATTATATCAGCTTTCTCTTGTGGATCCTCAATTACAAAAACGTCTTCGTCTGAGTACATTTCTTCTGGATTCAACCCTGCACCGATTAGTGTCTGTCGTCCCTGGTCTGTCTGGGGGGTTCGCAAACAAGGAATATCGTTATGATCTTTTCTTCTAAATAGTTGATTTATTTGCTGGAACATATTCTGGCCACTGGGTTTTATAGCCCGAATTTTTTTGTTCCAATGCAAACTAATAGATATTCTGTAATTTTCTTTGATTAATTGTTGAAGATTTTTGATCATCGACTTCAGTGTTCTTATCTCCGGGTCTCGTCTGTCAGTGAATTGTCGGTAAAGTTGTTTTAGTCTGGACAATAGCATACTTTTATGTTTTTGTAAAGCTCTAATTGTAGGGTTAGAGTATTTTGTGGTTAAATCGTACGGAGGTTGAGCTTTAGGGATGCTATGATCCATTGTTCGTTTGATAGCGTTCTCAAATTGGAGTAGGTAGTCGTCTATCTCTTCATTGGTCATGTTTCTGTTCGTTGGTGGGTCAATTTCTTGACGAAGTATTTCACGCTTTAAAGATCTTGAAAAACGTAACCAGTGTGCTCTTTGAAAATCAAACGTGTACATTTGGTTATGTTCTTCCAGATCCATTCGCTCATTAGGAATATGTATTACAGCGGCTAGTCCGAAGTGGTCACTATCGTAATCTACCGCACGTAAACAATTTCGCAAATGGGGTGTCGCGTCACGGAGAATGATTCTCGTGTCGATAAGGGCTAAGTCCAGAAAAGATTCTCCTCTGGGAAATGAAGGGGTCTCCGTCGCAAGTAGATCGAGTCGGTACTCAATCGTATTTTGACCTAGCCAGTTAAACAGATGATTACCTCTGGTATTTGAGAATGTATTTCCCCACGCTGCATGTTTTGCATTAATATCCCCGGCCAAAAAGTAATAATTTGCTTCTGCTTGTAGCTGTAGTTGACGGAAAAGAGATTCAAGCTCGCTAATAAATTGGGTAGATTGAGGGGCTGCCGGTGCATAGAGAGAGACTATGTACAACCGTCTTCGACTTCGAAGGGGTATGCACACAATACACGCTTCTAGCACCTGGAACCTACGTACTATTCCGCTGTATATGATTTTATGACGCAGTCCTTTCTTTATTAGGAGAGCGACCCCACCCCCTTGCGTGGACTGGGGTCGATCTCTTCTTATTACATGATAATCTTTGTATACCAAGTTATGCTTCTGGTTCAGTTTAGTTTCACTGGCCAAAAGCAAGTCTGGATTTTCATTTACCAACAAGTTAGACAGTGTAATTCTTCTCTCGATTCTCACCAGCGAATTAACATTCAAGGCAAGGATCTTCAGGTTCAACTCGTCTGGCGTATTCATCATGTTCTTGGCATGTCAGACTCTGCAAACAGAGTCGAATAGATGAGATCAATTCGAGCCGCTTGCTCGTTTAGTTGTTTATGGAGTTGAGCCATTTGTCCTTTAATGGACAATAGGACAGCTGTTAACTCCGCATTGGCTTCAGGTGCCTTAGTAGGTACCTTTACCGTTTGCTGTTTCGTTGCGTTTCCCGATCCTGTTGCCATTTGGGCAAAGGATATATTGGGTGTAACGATTTTTGCGAACGAGCGGCTTTTTTGAAGTCTATCTTCTTCGATTTGCTGCTTACGAGCCTGAACTTTCTTTCTAAGCTCTTGAAATTTGGGGCAACCCCTAAAATTAGCAGGGTGCCCCGTATTCTTACAAAGTACACAGAAAAGTAATGATTTGTCCTCAACTTTTTCCCTTCCCAAAGGACATTCTCCAGGTTTGTGATCCTTCTCGCATTTTACACACCTGAACTGCATATTGCAATTAGGAGCGGCATGCCCGAATCTCTGGCAACGCATACATTGGAGTACACGATCTGCTTTTTTTAATTTATCCCAAGTGATAGCTAGGTGACTTAGAAAACGTATTTTTCTTAAGCCATCAATTTTGCTGTTGGGACTGAGCTGCACCAGGAAAAATGGTAGTTTCTGATCACCGCTTCTAGCCTTGGCGGTGGTGAAGGGCTTGACTCCAACGAACTGGAGTTCGTCGTTCTCGTGTCTGCGTAGCTCATTCATCAGTTCTTCCGACCCGAATTCGTGATCTATGCCCTTTAGGAGGACTGTGATTGGTTTTTGTGCTTTGGGAGTGTAAGTAAAATACTCCGTTTGAGATTTTCCAAGGGCGGCACGTACCTTGTTGTAATCCTCTAGGGATTCACAAATAATGACATGCTTATTTGCACTCAATCTTTTTAAGTGGAAGTTTTTACAAACTAACTTACATAACTTAATACTATCCTTAATTTCTAACCCACTTACGTTTATTGGGGGAATTTTTTCTTTTTTATTTTTTGTCTGCTGCGTTTCTTTTTCTTGCTGCTTTTGTTGTTGTTGTGGGTTCTTCTGCGTTTGTTGTTGTTGCTGCTTTTGTTGGTCTTGCTGACTTTTCTTCGGCATTGTTGTCTGTTGTTGTTCTTTTTGTTTTCGTTGTTTAAGCTGCTGTGACTGCTGTTGTTGTTGTTGCTGCTGTAATTGCTGTTGTTGTTGTTGCTGCTGTAATTGCTGTTGTTGTTGTTGATGTAGTTTTTGTTGTCGCACTTTGTTGCGCTTGGCTATCAACTCCTTGATTAGTCGATCAAGCTCGGCTTCTTCTTTAGCAAGGTTTTCTTCCTCTTGCCCTTTTACAATTTCGTAGCACTGTTTGTCTGTGCTAATCATATCGGGTGAGTCATAGTCATCACTACTGACTCCTCCCTCGTCTGTTGTCATCGAGGGAGTTGCTGTTCCATTATCTGCCGCTTTGCGGGCTTTTAATTTCATTGTGAGTTTCGGTCGTCTTTTGCGTTTGGTTACGTCATCGGGGATCGCAAACACCGTATTCGTTGTTGCTACCGTCTGGTCTGTTTCTTGACCAGACAATGGTACCGAACTTTGCGGCATTATTTTTTGATTGGAGTCCATCGACCCCGCCACTCGAATTTCTCCTTCTTTGTTTGTTGTTTCTTTGTTAGATGGGGAAGGAAAGAACAAAAAAATCTTTTTCCCCAAGGGGCGTTGAACCGCCTAACTCGCGCGTTTGATTCCCGGTACTCTTCCACTAGGCCAACTCGCCTTTTGCTTATTCGTTTTCGAATTCCCGTATTCTAATGGTGCTCCGATAGCACTCACTTGCACAAAGTCGACTGCTCACTGCAAGAGATGATTAGTGACTGACTGTCTACGGACCATTGTATACGACAGTGACCATTGCGGACTATGTGCCGTGATCACAGTACCTGACGAGTTCGCGGAGATGGCAGAGTGTGTCCAAACGCACCCCTACGATTACAGTAGGGTGTGCTGGCCGCGCTTTGCCAATTCCCTGACAAGAGCGCTCACTTCGAGCGCCTCCTTTCCACCGACTAATAGGAACCTGTCAAACTACGAGATTGACAGGTATCTCAAACAGATGGACGATGGAATTAAACAGACAATGAACAGTACGATACCACAAACGTATACCGAAACGCGACAATCGACGCACTGCACAGACAAAAAAGTAGACTCCTGACAAGACTCAAACTCTTGTACAGGCGGTTTACCGACAGACAAAACTCGGAGGTCAGGACACTGAAGTCACTGATTAAAAATATCCAACAGTTAATCAAGGAAAATTACAGAATATCTGTAAGTTTGCATTGGAACAACAGAATTCGTGCTGTAAAATCCAACAGCGCGAGTATGTTCCCGCAAATAAATAAAATATTTCGGAGAAACAATCAGAATGACATTCAGGATCTGAAACTTCCGAGAACGTCAGACAATGAACGCTTGCTACGAACAGTTAGCATCGATCCGGAGAGCGCCATCCTGGATGACGACTTCTTCGTGATCGAAGATCCTCAGGAGAAGGTGGCGACAGTGGGAGCTGTCTTCCAGGAAGTGTACAAGGTGAATGATAGTATTCGCCCAAATCACGACCTGGAAGATAGAGCCCTGCTTCATCATTTTTATCTTCGAAATGATATCGATCATTGGCGATCAGAGAACCGTGGTTTTACAAGGTTCAATGAAGATTTCATGGCAAACAATGTCATCGCCAATGAGGGGGTTAATACCCTGTTCATATCGACGGAGGATCTTCAGATGATCTTCGAGTCATTGAGGAAGAAAAAATCCGCGGGAGTCGACGGTATATCCAATGTTGTGCTTAGGCACCTTCCGCCAGTGGCTGTAGAGAGGTACACCATCCTGTTCAACAATGCACTGAATAATGCATATTATCCAGTGCACTGGAAGACAGCGGTGGTGCAACCAATTCCCAAGAGAGGTAAAGACACTTCTAACCCGGAAAATCTCCGATCAATAAGTCTCCTTCCGAGTGTCAGCAAGGTTTTCGAGAAGGTGATCCATAGGGCCCTGTCTAAATGGGTTGAGGACAATAAAATCATCCCGGATAACCAATTCGGTTTCAGAGCGGGGCATGACACTATTCATGCCGCGTCGAAGCTTGTGTCGGATGTCCAATGGAATAAATGCAAGAACCAATGCACGGGTGCCTGTCTGATTGACTTAGAAAAAGCCTTCGACACCGTATGGATAGAAGGTCTTTATTACAAGCTCAGTCGGCTGGGCATAAGTAAACCACTGCTATATATGATTTTTGACATGTTAACAGGTAGAAAGTTCGTAGTGAAAATTGCCAACGTGACTTCTACCCAAACATTTGAAATCAAAAATGGACTGCAACGGGGTACGGTAAATTCGCCGATCCTTTTCAGCATTTACCTAAGCGATCTGCTAGTTTCTCTTCACCATTCAATAGCGTACGCAGACGACCTAATCGCGTACAGATCAGGTCCAACGATCGACGTCATTGTTACTCTTCTGCAGCGTGACTTCGAAAAAATTCAGCAGTATTGTGATGACTGGAAGTTGAAAATCAACTTCCAGAAATCAGAATCTATATTGTTCAGAACGCCTTTGTCTAGGGCCTCTCGGGACACTAGAAAAAACTGGCGCAGGTTCTTAATTTTAGGACCGGACGGGCGTCCACTGGCGAAACAAAGTGGGGTCAGATATCTTGGGATCGTGCTGGATCAGTATCTATATTTTGACAAACATGTAGATGCTGCTCTGGCAAGGGCCCGGGGCGCTTTCGCTCTGACAAGGTGGCTGTTTCATAGCAGCCAACTTGATTCTAGGGTGAAGGTAATCTGCTACATGGCCTTAATCAGGCCCATGGTTGCCTATGGATGTCCCGTCTGGTTCAATGTGAGAGCCAGCTTAATGGAAAGGATTCGGGTGTTTGAGAGACAATGTCTCAGGACGTGTCTGGGGCTACATAGGACACCCGAATCTGAGTACACGAAATTTTACCCGAACGAGGTCCTATACAATAGGGCCAGTATTGTACGGATAGATAATTTTTTGATCAAACTGATTCGAAGCCACGTTGCGAGAGCAATGACTTCGGTCAATAGCCTGATCTTCGGGGCTTACTACCCCAACGATTTATATCACGAGAGAGTGCGCCTTAATGGCTTTGTGCCGCCAGAAGCATTCCTCTATTTAGATAGATGTGGGCTGATCCAGGATAGATTGGCGGTGCCGCTAATCTTCCACGTGGGTCGCAATTCCGTGGAACGGCGATTCCTCTACGAACCCGATGTCGCGCTCCGTGAGCCCGAGCGCCTCAGGTTCTGTAGATCGGTCTCACGCCGGGATCGAGGAGACGTAGTCCGCCAGCATCAACGCTTTTGGTGGCTGGAGAGAGCTACGTCAATGGACACTTTGAGAGCTTCAGTCTCTTGAAGGCATCGCCTGCCTAACACCAATGGCAGGCTTACATAGGCTAGGGTAGGGTAAGGTAGGGTAGGGTAGGTAGTAGGTATATATACGTTTAAAAAAAAAAAAAAAAAAAAAAAAAAAGATATATACATATATTAAATATATATTATGTATATAATTTATATATATATATTTTAGTTAAGGTAGAATAAGTTAGGTTTAGTTACATTAAGGTAGGCTTAAGTTTTATATATAATACAAATGATCATATGCTAAGTTTTTAATAAAAAAAACATTTTTCTTAGCTTAAGCTAGATATAGTAATGTTAGTGGTAAGTTGATTTAGTCGTCGAAAGACATAGATTTAAGTTGTTACGTCTATTTTAGAGTGTCCGCCTAGGGCCAGTAAGATATCTAGATTGTTAAGATAGTTAAGCTAGTTTTTAAGCATTTTTGTCTAGGGTAAGATAGATCTAAGAAGTATAGAAACTAAAAAACAAAAAAAAGGACAAACAAGAACATGAGAAGCATGAGACCGAGGTAATTGAAAAGCACTATTGCCGGAATGACGGTCTTTACGATCAAGGACAACTTGTAATGGAATTACAGTTGATGATAGGAATATAGAAAACGGCGATGATTGGCAAAATACCGATGTGAGGTTGAATGAACCATGTAAAATTGACGAATACGACGAGGAATAATTTCGTCTAACCAACTTAGCAACATCGAAGCTTAAGTTTTATGAAGCTGCTAACGCAGATGGACTGCCTACTGAACTATTAAAACAGCTGGAAATGTGATAGTTGGAAAATAATCGGTGGAAATCATGCCCTTTGAATCGTTTGCCCGATCCATAAGAAAGGTCATTCCTATAACTACGGTAACTGTAAGTAATACATACGAGTATGCATATCCCAGAAATCGCTCATAAGATTTTTTTCTGCCGTGTTGAATGAACACTCAATACCGTTCATGACCTCTCCGATAAGCCTCTCTACCAGTGTGGTTTCAGGCCACGATAGACCAAACATTCAGACCACGGCAGACTTTCATGTTGACCGGGTTCATTTTTTTTTTGTCGACTTTGGAACCGCATATGATAGTTTCTATAGAGGTGAGCTATACAGAGCAATGTCATCTTTTAAAATACCTGCTAAGCTTGAACTTTCTCGCTACTCCATTAAGACCAGTAATGAACTTATCAAGACATTCGATGTGCCCTGTACAGAGCGACACATTCTCATATCATTTGTTCGCCATCATCCTTGAAGGATCCTGCGAGCCTCACTTACCTACATATAGAGGTGTCAATTGAAATTGATGTATTTCAATTCTCCACGTTTGCTTATATATCCAGATAATGTCGACATGACTAAACGACCACATGGAGGCGCCAATAAAAAGTACAAGGTTTTGGAGGTATCTTCAAATTCCAATGGCTTCAACGAAAGACGTATATCACCAACATCTTGGCCAAGGCTTCATTAGAGATTTCGAATACCTGCTTCACTCCAAACACTCCAACGACAGCAGCACAAAGATCAAAAGCAGAATAGCTCTTGGCAACCTCTGCTCCTTTGAACTTAAGAGGGAAGAGTAGAGCCCCCTCTCGATAAGCCATGGTAGCTCTTTAACAAATCTTAGTAACCCCGATTTTTCCTTCACGGCGTAGTGGATTGGAGGTTATCGAAAATGGATAAAGATGACCTTGGGCGATTCGGGAAAAAAATTCTTGGTCACGTTTGGGCCACTGGTCGTCTCCAAAATCACGATGCAGTGAAGAAGCAACCCATCTAAGGTGGTGAATACAGATGAAAAGGAATCTCAGCCAACTGAGCTGAGCTGGCTTGAGAAGCCTGGTGAGGCCCAGGTTTACCCCGAAATATAGAAATTCCTTTTTGACGTCACCTTCTGTTCAGAAAGTAAAAGAATTTGCGTTTATTTTGCTTAGAACAACGTCTAGCAAAGCTAAACTAAGGCTAACATGTAGTATGAACGATTCTAAACGCGCCTGGAACGAGTCGACCAGCCAACCAACATGGTTGAAGACGTGAATAAAGTGAAACCAAATGACTGTAATTACAAAAGTCATTTATGATGCTGGCATAGCAAGGGCCTATGCCACGAACGTTCTTTTATTTTTTTATATGACACTTTGGTTATTTTTCAGTAATTACCGACTTGCGTCAATAGTATAGATTCCAGATAATCACCGAAGTCCAATCTTGAACGAACTCCGATAAATCCAAACCTTATTGAAATTTATTGCTTTGAGCTGTAACCAGTTTGAGCTTTGAGCATCTTCTTATGTTAAATGTAAGCCATTGGTATGGCACCATCTTACCATTATGCCGACGTGCGTCGTTTTGAAGATCTGCCAGACCAGAGTGTTTTCGGACTGAGATATAAATATGAAAATAGCTCACTAAGAAAAAGGACACATAGAAGAGGACCAAAATGACTTCCCTGTGGAACCCCTGAATACTTCATAATTTTTTTACAAGTTGTTTAGGAACTGATAAACAACACTGAATCTATTGCAGTTGATTGTAATGTAGTTCTAAAAGCTCAAATTTCTTCAGTAAAACTCTTTTATGCAGTATTATTAATAATTATTAAATTTGGTGTAGTCGATCTACCACGATCTACCATAAGTCAGGAATGTTCACCCAAAAGGAAATCCTCAGTTGAAATTAAAACTCTTAGAACAGTTATGGGGTTATTTGAAATACAGTCAGGCAAGGTTCCGTCAGATTTTTTTTTAATTCAAGAAATAAAAGTGAAAGAAATGAAATGAGAGCTAAATAAAGGGTTATCCAACAAGATGTGTAATTTTAAATTAATCATTGTTTGCTGAAGTATCAGCATTTTGCTATTACTGAAATGTGTTGAAAAAGTGAAAATTCTCTAGAAAAACAGTGAAAAAATCGCTCCAACATTCATTAAAGTTCAAACATCTTTGGCTCATTATCAAGCAACTCAACGGCAAAGCTTTAGTGAATTTAACCGATAAATCTAAAAGTCTCGGACAAGTTAGTAGCATGGAATCTCAACCGATATTGTCGCCATAGTTGAGAGTGTGATCGGTAACTACTTGAAGCACGTTTTGCCATAGATCCTGCGCGTTCATAAATTCTAGTGGACATAAGGATTGAAGCCAACGGACCATATACCG
This sequence comes from Merodon equestris, assembly GCA_958301585.1. Lineage (NCBI taxonomy): Eukaryota > Metazoa > Arthropoda > Insecta > Diptera > Syrphidae > Merodon > Merodon equestris. The sequence continues at coordinate 123,998,802 of OY284414.1, forward strand.
CAGTAATGTAATATATAGGGTCCGCCAAATAACTTTTTTTTTTTGAAAATGCTATAAAAAAAACTACTGAATATTTTCTCAAATTTCTTTTTTTATTTGAAAGTACAATCCTTCCGGGTAATAATGGAAAATAATTTCATTCAAATGGCTGCCTCGGCTGGCCATGTAGTAGCCTACACGATCGGTCCAATTTTTAAGCACATTATCGATTGTGTGCTGCTGTATTTCACCAATGGCTTCACGAATATTGTCTTTTAAAGCGTCAATTGTCTCTGGCTTGTCGGCGTAACACTTATCTTTGACGGCATCCCACAAATAATAGTCCAACGGTGTCAAATCGCAGCTCCGAGGTGGCCAAACGACATCAGCTGTGCGGCTGATAATGCGATCTTCAAAAACAGGGCGGAAAACATCGAGTGTAGCTTCGGCTGTGTGGCACGTAGCGCCGTCCTGTTGAAACCAAATGTTGTCAATATCCTCCTCCTTTTGTGAACAAAAATTCGTTCAACATGGCCGATAACGATCGCCATTGACTGTAACGGCCACTCCTTGCTCATTTTCGAAGAAAAATGGCCCAATTATGCCTCTGGACCAAAATCCGCACCAAACAGTGGCTCGTTTTGAGTGCACCGGCTTTTCAATGTATGCGTGCGGGTTTTCTGTGCCCCAAATGCGACAATTTTGTTTGTTTACATACCCGCCAAGATCAAAATGAGCTTCATCTGAAAAGATGATTTTTTCATTTTTTCACATTCTGCAACATTACCATGATTTTCGAAGTAATGTCGCAATATTTCCCAGCGCTGTTCAAGCGTATACACAACCATATTCGTTCAGCGGAAGGATAAAACTAATTATCTGTCAAATCAGACATGAGCTAAGTGTTACCATTCACGAAATAAGCACTACTTGAAAAAAAAAACGTTAGATGGCGGACCCTTTACAATAATAATGAATAAAATCATAATTGCTTACAAAAAGTTGTTCTGAGCGATGAAGCTCGTAGTGGTTTGTCTGGACAAATTACACCTTCAATGACTTAAGAGAAATAAAGGAATAATAATAATAATAATGTGTTTTTCTATTATTTAAAAAAAAACACCTATTATTGGATAGAAGTATAATATCACAGAGAACATAAATATATTAGGTACATAAGCATTTAGTCAGAAAGACACGTGCATTTTTTCATAAAAGGATTCGGAGTGTTCGTAGGATTCGAAGTTCTGCCCATCGACGAAGAAGTAATCAGAAGGAGCCAGGTCTGGTGAATAAGGGTCAGGGGTAAATATTTTCGGATCATTTTTGACGTGTGTGATGGTGCGGTGTCATGTCTTTGTTGATAATCCTTTTCTCAAGCAGAGCACGGTAAAATTCGAACAGTTGATGGAAGTAGCAGTGAGCATTGACAGTTGCTCCAGGTTTCAACAGCTCATACCCTGCTGATCCCACCAAGCTTTATCTTCCGTTTAAGGCAATCTAATCTTGATGACGCTGCTGATAGCTAGCGAGGATCAGCCCACAATTTCTTTTACGAAGGTGGACCCATAAGTACTTAGCCTACAAAAGAAAAACAAAAATTTTGGAGAAATGGCGATTTATTTTTCAATATAGGCTCGATACACTTGACCCAGCGATGCTCCAACTTCGTTAACCCGTCTGAAAAATACGTTTTCTCGAGGTCTGCAAAGTAGGCCTCCGTGGCGGCGATGACCTCCTCATTCGACTGAAATTTCTCCCCGGCGAGTGACTTTTTCAAGTTTGGAAACAAAAGAAGTCGCTCGGGGCCAAATCTGGAGAATACGGTAGATGGGGCTGCAGTTCATAGCCCAATTCAACCAATTTGGCCGTGGCGAGGGCGGAGGTGTGCGCCGGTGCGTTATCATGGTGGAAGAGCACTTTTTTCTTCGTCAAGTGGGACGGTTTTTTCTTCAATTCGGCGCCGAATCGGCCCAATAATTTGGCATAGTACAGCCCTGTGACCGTTTTGTCCTTCTCCAGGTAGTCGATGTGGATCACACCTTGTGAATCCCAGAAAACGATGGCCATCACTTTTCCGGCCGATGGGACAGTCTTCGCCTTCTTCGGAGCACGTTCGCCGGGTGAAGTCCACTGTTTCGACTGTTCCTTGGTCTCTGGTGTGTACCAGTGGATCCATGTTTCGTCGACTGTCACGAAACGACGCAGAAACTCCTTCGGATTGCGCTTAAACAGCGTCAAACATTGCTCTGAAGTAGTCTCACGGTTGCGCTTGTTGTCCGGAGTGAGCAAACGCGGCACCCATTGCGCCGACAGCTTTCTCATGCCCAAAATTTCATGCAGGATATGACCCACGCGATCTTTGGAAATGCCTACTGTCTCAGCTATCTCGCGCACCTTCAATTGGCGGTCTGCCAATACGAGAACCTGGATTTTTGTCACGTTATCCTCCGTGGTAGCCGTTTTCGGGGCACCTGGACGTGGCTCATCAAAAACCGACGTGCGACCACGTTGAAACTCGTTAAACCAATTTTTGTTGGTCGCCATCGAAGGAGAAGAGTCACCATGCACAGCATTCTAATGCTATTTGATTTCGCCGCACGATTTCCCTTCCAAAAACGTGAATCGAATCACCGACCGATATTGCTCTTTTTCCATTGTTCTAAAATCCACGGACACTCCCGCTTCCACACGCGGTCAAAATAAAACTACGAGTCCGATCCGGCTGAAATTTCGACAGTAGCCGTCTACTGGAATGTACTACACGATAGTAAGTTGCTCATGCGATACTGGCGCCATCTGGCCGTGAGGTTAATTATTTATTGGACCACCCTCGTATTTAGGGTTCTCGATATACATATGTATGTACAACAACAATCCGACGAACTTATTTTTTGTCTGGCGGCTGTTCAATTCATGCTGCAGACATTTTCTGATCTTTTCAACCTTTGGCAAAGTTCATAAATGCGCAGGAATATCTGGTGCCGATTCGGCATAGTCCCCATCCTAAAGAGCCTGAAATTCATGGTGCTCAAACGTCCTGCGTCTTTGTTTCCGATAAAGCGCTATCACCACAGAAATCCAAATGATGCGATTCGAAAACCGATTTCTACAAATTGAGGAAAAAAAGCAAAGCTTCTGCCATATATTCTCTTAAAGCCAAAAAGACTATAATGAGCACCATTTTGAAGAGAATAAAAAGAAAAAAAAAACTTTCAATATTTTCATTATATTCTGGACACACTTTCCATATATTTTCAAAGTAAAGGAACCTTGCCATCATTTAAGCTCATATTTTAAATATAGCCCCCATGTAAACAGAGTAGGATTATTAGTTTGGTATATCTAACTTTACAATCCTTGGAAGACTAGAGCAGAAGTTTCTCTTAATCCAATACAGTAGGTGCAATGGACCTACTTTATATTGCCGACACCGAACAGCGAAATTCGAGAATTTTCTTCCCGGAAAAACAGGAAGTTTTCTCATCCTTTTCACAATGCAAAATGTAAAATCGATAACTTGGCTGTGGTCGGATTCGAACCCCGTTTCATATGCGTCACTAAATTTTGAGCCATCAATGAGAAGATTGATGAAAATTCACTCGCAGACACTCAAACCACTGGTTCACGGGAACACCACACTAAATCATTCGCTTTTCTGAAGGGCACCTGCAAGTAGGTGATGTCATACTCCGTCTTGGTATGTTTGAAAACTGCCAGAGTAGAAGTCTCGATTTAAATTCCAGAGGATCTATGTAGGACCTTGGCTTGAATGAAGATAATTGCAGGGGATCTCTAATTAAACCAACTGGAAGCAGCGTGCTGTGGTCCCAATAGGTCATCAAAACCCTATGTTATATTGAGCTAACACAAAAGGTTCTTAAATGTCAATTGTAGGTCTACTGAAATTTTTAATAGAAGTGACAATGACCTTCTGTGAAATCAGTTAAATCCCCCTAAACAACTCGAGCCACTATAACCCGGCCCTTTTCAAATATAAACATTTGAAGATGAGAAAAAAATCATTTAACAGCTCACATAAATGGCAAAACAATGTTTTTGAAGTTATTAAAAAGTCTTTACATCTCTACCGCCTCAATCGCCTTACTGCATTACAACACCCCGACACCGACAGTACGGCAGCCTCGTAATAAGCTGGTTATAAGAGATGACAAGCAAGAAATGTCATCACATCACCGCACTTAGCCACTCGTACCTGCCTGTCGTACAACTTGCATTACAACCAAACCAAAAAAAAAAACACAAAACACTTGTGTTTGAATTGTTGTGTTGTGTGTCTAGAGCGTATTTATGCGCTTTCCAGTTTTGGGGATACTTCTTCATTATCTCTGTCGAACGTGCACCATGCACCGTAGCTCGTTTTCTCCAAAAAAAAAAGGTAATTTCCTCGAATGGCCCGAATACCTTCGGTAGTCCAGGTGAGAAGAGAGTCTCAGGCAGAAATCGCCAGACAACACCATCGCCGTCATCGTGGTCGTGGTCGTTAACCACTACCGCGGAGAAGCAATTAAGTCGTACATCATTCCTAGAACGTCGTTCCGCTTAATAAGATTTATTCCGATTACCTCTAGGTCGCAAGCCGGGACGGGGAAAACGACATATTAACGTGGGCCTGTGCCCCTGGAATTCGCATCGTTCCCATGCATCTTGTGCATGCAAATCGACGCCACACATCTAATCCAGATCCAGGCTATACGTATCTATTGCTTGTTTACACGAACTTATTTGTTCAATGGCGGTACCGAGTTCACCAATAGCTTCCATGCCGCGCAACCTGTGAACATACAAGTAAGGCCGCTAAATGCAAGTTCGCGCATATGCATGCGGCAGAGTCGGCATTATTTTGACTGCACGCAATGTGCAGGGAAAGAAAAGCTGGAAAAAGAAAAAATATTCTCATTACTTAGGGAAAATGGGTGTATTGATTACGAAACTGTAGCTCCCTATGCCATGCTTGGGGGGCGTTCGACGCGGCAAACTGTGTCAATGGGGTTCCATAAGAGTTGCACTTGATTTCGTTTCTCTCTTGCATTGTATCCACGTACGGATCTACCATTTTCTCTTTTTATTGTACTGTAGATAGGATGGTTCCACCACCATCAAGTCATTGTACAATGACCTAGTTTGCAAATGAAGCAAAGTCTTACAGCATCATACGAGCGAAGGTACACAATTGTCACCCATGATCAACGGCATGGAAATGGGTGCTCTGGTCAATGTCCATTATGTCACGAACACAGCAGCTTACGTCTTTTCCTATTCTATTTTTAGCTTTTAACCCTCCATCTAACGAAACCCCACTCAACATCCCTCGACATTCGCCCAATCCAAGCAATCATCTGCAAATGGCATCACACGAGGAGACGTGCCTTTCTGGCGACTTACCAACATTGCGTGTCCTGAAGGACACTCACAGCACAAACAGGTCACGATGTCAATATATGTGATGCAATAATAGTCAAGACTCCTCAAGGGTGGGATGGAGGTACGAAAACGAAAACAAAAACAATGCTTCGCCGCACAATTCACAACGTCATCTCGTTATTACGTCAAATAGGCAGCCAAACCAATACACCTCGTCCTCATCTACACAATGGCGGTTGTCTCCCCCTGGCGGCGACGGCGACAGCGACAACGACAGTAGCGGCTAGTGCTAAATCATTGAATACGGTTTTTCTTCTTACCCCCCAAACACTTCTACCAGGGGATGAAGTCAAGGAGAGTGTCCTTAAACCGCGTTTCGTTTCCCTTTTACTCCTCTCCCAAGCATTGCGAATACAGCCCCCAACCATTGTCACAGCTCGCGACGCCACTGTTCTCGACTTTATCTTACTATCTTACGATTCGCAGACAGAGAAAGGCGCAGCACCCCCAAAGATGTCACACATTCACCTCTCCTATAACGTATTCGTACAAGGATGTCATTTAATATTCCTTAAAAAATGGGACAAGGACAACGCTGATTATGAAATAATAGAAAATGGGGGGAAAAAGCTTCATTTTTTCCCTTCTTTCATTTCCTTTTTTGCAGATTACTCTCTATTCTCCCTCTGCGGGGAAGCAAACTCAACGAAAGATGCTGCAAAAGTGTTACAGCTGATGGAAGGTCCTGCGCAGGATGGCCTATTTGTTTTTTCTTCGCGTTTTAAGGACAACTTATGGGGTATTCTAAAACGAAAACTTAATTATTCATAGACAAGTCAGACTTGCCAAGCTCCATGGAATTTATCATCGCACCTTAAAGTCGAAATTAAAACATTCTCCGGTATTTAGTTGCGTGAGAATCGGACATTATCCCATGCATATGTGCTTACACTCTGACGGTGCCATAATCGTTCCATGTAGAGCCATTAAAGAGTGATGGAACGGACGAGTACATTCAGTTAACGACTAATTTTTTTTTAAAACTATTTCGTGTCTTAGAGCTGTGAAGAGTTAATTTTATTCCTAGTGTTTACGTCATTGGGCACGGAAAAGGGGCTATGTACGTATAAAAATGCCAGGAGGGAATGATGTTACTAGGACACGGAGGAAATTCAACGCTATTGTAACAATGCGCAATACGGAATTCAGAAAGAGTTTTTTTTCTTCTTCTTTTTTTTTTTTTGGTTTTTATAACTAATCATTGGAAAACGGAGACGACTTCCTGATATCACTTCATATCCCTCTGTTGAACAGAGTTTTGAGCTTACCTTTTGTAACCTCCTAATCCTTGCCATCTTTTGAGTATAGACATTGTGGAGCTATCCAATAAGAGGTGTCGTTTTAAATTTCGCGCCATTATTGAGCCGTCAACGTTCAACCATCACTGCGGTGAATTTTGATAAATAAGAAGAATAAAGGAAAGTACAAGGAATCGACCCCCAGCTTACTAGGGGCTATGAACCTCCTCATTCGTATAAACACAGATTTTCCGAGTGGTTCTAAAGCAACACCCTACACAATGTGTCGGCGCCCCTTCCAACAACTTTTTTAACCAAATGATATATGAAATTCAACGCTATTGTAACAATGCGCAATACGGAATTCAGAAAGAGTTTTTTTTCTTCTTCTTTTTTTTTTTTTGGTTTTTATAACTAATCATTGGAAAACGGAGACGACTTCCTGATATCACTTCATATCCCTCTGTTGAACAGAGTTTTGAGCTTACCTTTTGTAACCTCCTAATCCTTGCCATCTTTTGAGTATAGACATTGTGGAGCTATCCAATAAGAGGTGTCGTTTTAAATTTCGCGCCATTATTGAGCCGTCAACGTTCAACCATCACTGCGGTGAATTTTGATAAATAAGAAGAATAAAGGAAAGTACAAGGAATCGACCCCCAGCTTACTAGGGGCTATGAACCTCCTCATTCGTATAAACACAGATTTTCCGAGTGGTTCTAAAGCAACACCCTACACAATGTGTCGGCGCCCCTTCCAACAACTTTTTTAACCAAATGATATTCAAAGGCAGGATTCTCTAAGTCATAAAAGCTTCAAATCCTATAAACCAGTAAACCCCAAGATTATTTACCCTGCTGCCGTAAAACTAGCGTCGGAATGGATGACCTTCTAGCTAACAATTATTTGAGCCAGTTCTACATACTTTCACTCGTACCTAAAATTAGAGAATCAATTTCACCTAAGCAATATACGCTGGTTGCCGTCCTAGACTTACAAGGATAGGACAATAAGCATTACGATAGCATCACTATCAAAACTCAAATTTAATTCAAAGCTAAGATATTGCAAGTTATAAGTTTAGTCAGCAGAGTAGACCTTTTCTCCCTTTTCTGGATTGTACAGGGTGGTTCAAAAACACTCACCCAATGTTGTCTTGCTATAGCTTTAAAATGAAACGACATTATTCGATCATTTTTTCTCTAAATGTTTATTTGGACCTTTAAGTTGCTTTTCCATGCAGGTGGCCAATTCCGTTGCTGATGACCATCTGGGTTCTGTTACCGCATTTTCAATCATTTTGGTGAGAACTTCTTGTTGGATAATCTCTTTGATGCAAGAGCCTGCGGGTTGTTCTTATAGAGCCGAAGCTTAGTAAGACCTTACAGAAAGGAATCTTTAACAGCCATATGGGGCGATTTAGTCAGTATAAATCGCCAAAACAAAACTCAGAAATACAAGTTTCGAAAGCTCTATTGTGCTCGAGCTGGATGTGCGCTTGCATCGTGCTGTTGAAACCACATGTCTTTCAGTCCCGATTCAACAATTTGCGACGATAAAAACTGATTAATTATAGCTCTGTATAATTAATCAGGTCACATAAATAAGACCGAAGACACCTCCGCCGCAAATGGCCCAACATACAATGACTTGACTGCAATGACCGGTGGCTGACGCGCGATGAGCAAGTTCGGATCTCGATAACACGAACGCCGTCGAATGTTAATTTCGTGGCTTCTCTCCTCGTTGGGGTACTGGCAAAACCTCCCGCAGTAGCCTTGCTTTGAAAAAGCTCCTCGACTCTCGCCGTTCGGAATCGGCATTAAACTGTAGGTCCGTTTCACTTGTGTACAACATAAGTGATTGAGAGAAGCTTGGCTCTGGCTTGTTATAAGCTGTAACGCCATCTAAGAGCAAGAAGAAGATACAATGACTTTGCTCCATTATAATAGCTCTTCGTCGACGTGGACCTCGTTGTCCTTGACGAATTTCGAACGAATCGCCTACTTCGTTTTTGATGTTCACGTAACGTGAATTAGACGCAATTTAGATGCTATTAACGTATTACAGGCAGTAGCTAATGACCTTTCAGGGAACATCCTCAACCCTTATATCAAAATGGCACATTGTCTGGTCAGTCTTGGCGGCTCATCCGTGACATCTTCAGCCGAAACCGCGATATTCTCGTCCAAAATAGCATTTTTGCATTTTTCTGGGCGAGCATCTTAACATATTTGATCAGTTGATGTAGGACGGTCGGAAAACCAGCGCCGAATTCCACGTTATGCCAAAATCCCTTTGTTGTAACAAAAATGTTACGAATATTTAACGACCTTGAGGAGGGTTCCATTGCTTGCCGACATGTATTTTGTATCTGTTTACTCTTAAAAAGAAACCTTCGCAATGATTAACTACTCAGGTAACGTCACCATCGCCACCTTTCCCACTCGCTTTATTTTGTCAATGAGTCAGCGACTGTAATTTAAGAATAATTCAGGATAAACCTCTTGGACATGTTACTTGTACCCTTCTCCTGGAGATAAAAAGTTCCTATCATGCGTTCATAACTCCGACTCAAAATTAACTCAGACAGCCTACACAACTGAATGTATGTATATGAAAAGGTTCGATGATTCTCTACTATAGGAAAGGAATGTGTATTTAATTCGAAATACCTCACTGGCCATGATCCCTTTCTAACTTATTTCTTTTGAACAATACTGAAAAAAATCACGTTCCACAATCAAACCAAAATCAATGTCTCCACGAAGTCTTCTTGCCAATATTGCATATAATACTTTTTGACATATACGACAAAGTCCAGAGCCAGACACTCCAGTATTCTGAAATCTTGGGGATGGTCGAGGTGCGATGGTAATCATCACCGACTGTTGAGCGGAAGATCTGTAGTCTGTCCATACCCAAGAACAATTTCTATATGGAAAAACTGTGCAACAACATCAGTTGTGAATGAGAGATGATCACTTTAAAGCAGCATAAGATCATTTCAAAATGCATGCTCTGTGTGTGCATTTCCAATATAACACCTTAATGACATGGAAACAAAAGAGTTACTGTGAACTACAACCAATGCAAATTCAGTCAAAATATCTCTCAAATCCTATCTAGGACAACCACCCACGGAGAGTAGTGAATGAATCATCTGCACCCCGTTCAGGTTGTGTGACAAACACAATAAGAGCGTACACTCTTGAACCCGCACGAACCCAAAAAAAAAAAAGGGAAACTAAATTTTCATTAGAAGTTGTTTTTGGAGTGGCGCCGTGATTCAAGTGTTGATGATCTGATGTCCTGTTGGCACGGTGTTCTGGTCACCTTACGGCCAAAAGCTGGAATTTTCTCAGTGTATACGGTGGTATACTTGTCTGGAAAGAGCTTCTCTCCGTTTGGAGTCAACAATTAACAGTCTCCCAAGTCTTTAAACAGGTCCCTTTGACTCATGGGAAAGAAAAATGAGTCACACCCAATATGGGTAATTTAGAGAAGTTTTGGTTTCGCAAAAAGAGATTAAAGCTGAATTAAACGAAACTTCTGACACATCTGCTCCTTTGATTACAAGTATTAAAAATCGGATAAATCAGTTCAAACAAAAGATGAACACCGTTCACTACGTCCATGGACATGGACAATTTATGTACAAAAAGACTGAGTTTGCTTTTAACGAAGAATAAAGGCAATCGTGTGGTGGACACGAAACAGAGACCAAGGAAACGTGTTAGCTTGCCCGTGAATATTTTGATTTTTGATTTGACTTTGATTTTGGTGGGGGCCCCCATTTTATTGCGCTTAAGCTACATACTTAATTTAACTTACAATCTAGGAAATTAAGAAGGAGGGCGATTGAGACGGAGAATAGGTTCATTGGAGCCATAGAAGGTACGAGAGTTGGGTACATATAGGTAGAAGAGATGTGGATTTCGTGTATTACGAGAGTAAGTGTTAAAAAAGATAAAGTTATAAAGGGTCGCGCAGTCGGTACCTGAGAGGAGTCGGTGGATGAAAGGAACGTCGGATATCCTTCTTCGTTCTTCCAGCGAATTCAAATTAATAAGTTTTAGGCGGTCTTGATAGGGAGGTAGGATCAGAGGATTTTCCCAGGATAAGAGACGAAGAGCAAAACCGACGTTGGAAACTCTCGATATAGGCTAAACAAAGGTTATGTAGAGGGGCCGAGTGACGTAGGGATTGGAAAACTCTTTAGACCATCGTTTCACGAAACCGAGTACAGAATTGGCCTTAAAAATTATATCGCTGATATGTACAAGAAAGTTGAGTTCCTGGTCGCATAATACCAGGTTGATTATGGAGAAAGTAGAGGCGGAGAGGAGGTTTGTTACGTTTGCGGGAGAAAGTAATACTCGTAGATCGACACTCGGGAATGTTAAGCTCGAGGCAGTTATTGGAGCACCAGGTGGAAAAGCTGTTGAGGTCCGATTGGATAAGGAAAGAGTCATGTTCTGGGGAGATGATCTTAAAGAGCTTAGCATCGTCGGCATATAGAGAGATGTGGGAATGTTTGATAACCATTTCAATATCGTTAATGGTAAGGATAAAAAGAAGCGGGTCTAAATGACTGCCTTGGGGGACACCGGAGGAAGCAAGGAAGGGGTTAGAGAGGAAGATCTAAAACGAACGCTGTAGTGGCGATTTTCCAGGTAAGAGGATATCCACTTTAATAAGATGGGTTCAAAGCCAAGGCAAGACAGTTTGAATCTGTGTGAAATTTTATCAAAGGCCTTGCTGAAGTCAGTTGAGATAACATCGACTTCCTTCCTATTTCCTAAGGCTGAAAGGGTGAAGGAAACGAATTCAATAAGGTTTGTGGTTTGTGGTCCTTTGAGGAAGCCGTGTTGTTTTGGGGAGATTAAAGACTTGCATTGAAAACTAATTTATCATACAAAATACTTTTGAAGATTTTGGGTATATGAGACAGTTTGGCAATGGGACGGTCGTTGTTAATGTCATTCTTCGGACCCTTTTTGTGTATAGGTGTTATAAAAGAGGTAGAGAAAGGGAGGACGAACATATTTTTAAAAATATAGCAAGGAGACCACCGGGGCCAGGGATGAATTCATCATTAAGTTGCTTTAATCTTTCTTCGATGATATCGGGGTCGACACTACGAGGGAGAAATGGCCCAAAGGAGAAGTTTGGTAAGTAGGATCGGATGCAAAGAAATCATGGGTGAAAGATTACTTGAAGAAGGTGGCAAAAAGGTTGGCAATGTTATGAGGATCATTGGAAGTTTCATTATTGAAGGAGAGAGAGTTTGGATAGCCATCAGATTTTCTTTTGTAATCAACAAACTGAAAGAAGAACTTGGGATTATGTATACGGTTGGTTTGCATCTCGACTAAGTAGTGTTGATAGAGTGAGTTAAAAGGCTCTATAAAATGCAGGTAAGTACCGAAATAGTTCCAGAAGTCATTTGGGGATTGAGTACGAAGGAAAGTTGTCTAGAGCTTGTTCCGTTTGTTTCTCAGCCTGAGATTATACCAAGGTGGTGTCGAGAAAAGGGTACGTAAAGGGAGATAGAATTAAATATTTCTTTGTAGAATATAGATATGGCATCATTTACGGTAAGGTTGTTGAAATTAAAAGGAGCACTATTGAGATATTCATTGATTTGGCGGAAGTTGGCGTTGTGGAAATCGTGAGACATTCGAACAGTGAGGGGAAAGTTCTGTATAGGGGAGTTGTGAAAGAACGAGAGAAGAAGGGGAGGGTGGTAGCTGTCGACGGTTGATAGGGACAACGGACAAGCTGAAACTGAGGAGTTAAAGGGGTCACTTGTGAAAATGAGGTCGAGTTGCCCATGTAATTTAAAATGCCGCTGACTTGGTTAAGGCTGGAATCAGCTAGGTGATCAGAGAAGAGACATTCTTTGGCTGCAGTGTGATTAGAGGCAATGTAAAACGATTGGTCGTCTGAAGAGATCTAGGATCTCGTCTTGGGGACCTCGTAAATCAATTAAATTATCGATTGTATCAGTGGCCAAGTTATAAAGGGTCCGCCATCTAACTTTTTTTTTTCAAGTAGTGCTTATTTCGTGAATGGTAACACTTAGCTCATGTCTGATTTGACAGATAATTAGTTTTATCCTTCCGCTGAACGAATATGGTTGTGCATACGCTTGAACAACGCTGGGAAATATTGCGACATTACTTTGAAAATGTATGTATATGTAAACAAGCAAAATTGTCGCATTTGGGGCACAGAAAACCCGCACGCATACATTGAAAAGCCGGTGCACCCAAAACGAGCCACTGTTTGGTGCGGATTTTGGTCCAGAGGCATAATTGGGCCATTTTTCTTCGAAAATGAGCAAGGAGTGGCCGTTACAGTCAATGGCGATCGTTATCGGGCAATGTTGAACGAATTTTTGTTCACAAAAATTGAAGAGGAGGATATTGGCAACATTTGGTTTCAACAGGACGGCGCTACGTGCCACACAGCCGAAGCCACACTCGATGTTTTGCGCCCTGTTTTTGCAGATCGCATTATCAGCCGCAGAGCTGATGTCGTTTGGCCACCTCGGAGCTGCGATTTGACACCGTTGGACTATTATTTGTGGGGTGCCATCAAAGATAAGTGTTACGCCGACAAGCCAGAGACAATTGACGCTTTAAAGGACAATATTCGTGAAGCCATTGGTGAAATACAGCTGCACACAATCGATAATGTGCTTAAAAATTGGACCGATCGTGTAGGCTACTGCATGGCCAGCCGAGGCAGCCATTTGAATGAAGTTATTTTCTATTATTAACCGGAAGGATTGTACTTTCAAATAAAAAAAGAAATTTGAGAAAATATTCAGTAGTTTTTTTTATAGCATTTTCAAAAAAAAAAAAAGTTATTTGGCGGACCCTATATGATTCAATAGGTTGTGATGGCAAAATGTAAAAGTAAATGACGTAGAGCGATTTACGGGGTAGTCTATCAATCTAAATAGAAACAAAGTCGAGAGTCAATTGAGTTTCGGACGGCTAGAAGAACACCGCGGCATGGGCGTGGTTAACATCATCGTCGCGATAAACGATAAACGTTTGGATGGGAATAGTTCACGGTTGTTTATACTAGGGATTAGGTTCGTTTCGGTTAAGGCAAAGATTTCAAAAGGTAGGACATGTGGTTGCTGCCTGAATTTTACATTCTGATAATAAAAGGTAAAAGGAAGGTTTTCGGGGAGCGTTAGAGTGGCAGGGAGGGGGAGACTTTTAGGGACGAAAAAACCTATCATGGTCAGCTTTGCTACGCTGAAGGTGCGATATACGCTTTAAGTGTAACTATATATTGTCTGAAGGTATCAAGATCGTTTGATGCTTTTTTGGGTGAGATATTGAAAAACTGTTGATATTTAACGAAAAGGTTCTTGAAGGTAGTGAAATCGGTGGGGAGACCTTCCTGTTGTATTGAGACCATTACGCTGGTTGTTGTTTTACCTTCATAGCAAACCAAGTCTGATTTGTCATGAAGATAAGCCAAGAAGAGTCGAATGTTCTCATAGATCTTTTTATCTCTTAACCTGGAGAGAGTGTGAATGAAAACATAGTAACGTAAAGGCTTGATTTTTCGAGCAATATCTGATAAATTTATAAATTTCGAGGCTCTAGCTTGTAGGCAAATAAGTCATGCCCATTGAGTGTCGGGTCTCGATAGCTGGTCGGTGACTCGGAGGGTATTTTGAGGATTTTCCGTCTTAGTCTCGGCCAATTTCAACATATGGATCCCGCACTATATGCCAGCGACAAAGCAACAATCAAATGAAGCCCCACCGCCAGATGGCGCCAGTATCGCAAGAGCAACTTACTATCGTGTAGTACATTCTAGTTTCAGTCCGATCGGACTCGTAGTTTTGATTTGACCGCGTGTGGAAGCGGGAGTGTCCGCGGATTTTAGAAAAATGGAAAAAGAGCAATATCGGTCGGTGATTCGATTCTTGTTTTTGGAAGGGAAATCGCGCAGCGAAATCAAAGAGCGTTTGGATGCTGTGTACGGTGACTTTTCTCCTTCGATGGCGACCATCAAAAATTGGCTTAACGAGTTTCAACGTGGTCGCACGTCGGTTTTTGATGATCTACGTCCAGGTGCCCCGAAAACGGCTACCACGGAGGATAACGTGACAAAAACCACGATCTCGTATTTTGAGACCGCCGATTGAAGGTGCGCGAGATAGCTGAGACAGTAGACATTTCAAAAGATCGCGTGGGTCATATACTGCATGAAATTTTGGGCATGAGAAAGCTATCGGCGCGATGGGTGCCGCGTTTGCTCACTCCGGACAACAAGCGCAACCGTGAGACCACTTCAGAGCATTGTTTGACGCTGTTTAAGCGCAATCCGAAGGAGTTTCTGCGTCGTTTCGTTACAGTCGACGAAACATGGATCCACTGACCAGAGACCAAGCAACAGTCGAAACAGTGTACTTCACCCGGCGAACGTGCTCCGAAGAAGACTGTCCCATTGGCCGGAAAGGTGATGGCCACCGTTTTCTGGGATTCACAAAGTGTGATCCACATCGACTACCTGGAGAAGGACAAAACGGTGACAGGGCTATACTATGCCAAATTATTGAACCGATTCGACGCCGAATTGAAGAAAAAAACGGCCCCACTTGGCGAAGAAAAAAGTGCTCTTCCACCATGATAACGCACCGGCTCACTCTTCCGCCCTCGCCACGGCCAAATTAGTCGAATTGGCCTACGAACTGCTGCCCCATCCACCGTATTCTCCAGATTTGGCCGCGTGCAACTTCTTTTTGTTTCCAAACTTCAAAAAGTCACTCGCCGAGTAGAAATTTCAGTCGAATGTGGAGGTCATCGCCGCCACGGAGGCCTACTTTGCAGACCTCGAGAAAACGTATTTTTCAGACGGGTTAAAGAAGTTGGAGCATCGCTGGGTCAAGTGTATCGAGCTAAAAGGAGACTATATTGAAAAATAAAACGCCATTTCTCCAATTTTTTTGTTTTTCTTTTGAAGGCTAAGTACTTATCGGGCCACCCTCGTACAATATGGCAAAAAGATAATTTTCGCCCGAAGCCAATGCATAGTCCGATTTTGAGAACCATCCAAACTTCTATGTTTTTGACAGATTTTGAAAAAGTTATGGAAACGCTTGGTATAGGGATGAAAGAATTTTATATTTTAAATAGAAATTTAGCCCAAAATAATCTGATTTTCTACATTTTCCTTTTTGAATGTCGTTCACAAACGTACATCTCCAGCCTCCAATATGATTTCAATGAAATCATATCCTTTTAGAAAATCCTGACTGTCTGAAATCTCTTAACGAGTTCACTAAGGAATTTTCCATCTACCTCAACTAGGAACAAATCGAAATCTAAGACAACGACAGAGCCTATGCACTACCCAAAGAAGAAAACCACCCTACGTTTACATAGTAAGGAAGATGGAACATTAATACTACCGGCAAAGCCACGAGTAAATCTAGCAACCGTCGACTTAAAAAAAAAAAAGCAACTTAATGCAGATAACTGAAAAACCACTTTCTTCCATTTTCTCGTCATCAGAAACAGCCTCCCCTAGCATTCCAGCTGCCCCGCTATAGACGCCAAGATTTTTATTTAAGCCAAGTACTATTCAGTCTTGAGAAAATTATCCTATTTAATCATACCATAGCATCATGGCCTAGTATTTAGTGTGATAGTTTCTGATGTCGACAACACAGCGTTCTAATAGCTTCTCGAAATTGGGGTTTAGAGTTAGTAATAAACGGTATCTCCGATTCACCTATTGAAAAATGAGTCACGCAAAGACGGTGTTTGAAGGACGTTGCAGCTGTGGTCTTTCACGGGCTGTAACGTCAGCTATATACCGTGTGGCCTAATTGAACGGCAGCCAATTGCCCAGGCAGTTGGAGTCAATATTTCGCCTAATGATAGTTGAGTTAATTTCTTAAAAAGGACGAGGAGGAGCTGTTGAGCTTGCGTGAGCGTGGCCAGTAGCCAAATATTCCTTTTTGTGGTGAGAAAAAATCTCCAATCGATCTATTTGTGAACAACCAAAACGATCGTGTTTAGTTGGTGAAAATATCATACGAAAATTTGAGCCACAGAAGTTAAGCGCCACCGCTGATCATAGTTTAGGCGACCAATTGACGTTGGCGGCTTATGGTTCTGGAGCGTGAAAGGTACTTTGAAGCGTTGATATGGATGGAAAAGACAAAGCATCAGCCAACAGTGGTTTAAAAACAACGTCTGTTGTTTAATTTTGTCGAGACAACGGTCTCCAGACTCACCAGATGCAGAACCTCTTAACTTGTCCACATGGGACATTTTACTCGATCATTAGAATGGCGAATTGATTTACATTCCTCCCTCTATAACTCATGTTAAGGCCAAACATACAGCAAAGGAATGTCATTTCGAGACAACATGGCTTTTATTTGGTTTCGTCTTTCTATTTTACTGTAATAGATCAACCCAGCGCTTAGCTTATAGATAAGTGAGACCCGCGCAATTCATTATACAATATCTATTGCCTGCTATACGTGGGCTCACGTCGATTTTAAATAGATCACCACGACTCAAATGCCAATAGATCTTGATTGTCTTTTCACGTGGGAATATCCTCTCCAACTCATTCAACTCAAACAACCACTCCCCACGGGGGATTACTGTAACCGACAAGTACGCGACTACCCACATGTCGAAACTCACTTCCATCAGTTATATACTCAGAACGAAGCTCTTTTCCATGCAATGCAAAGCCCATAGACAAAACGTCATTCACCGCCATAGTTAACCGGTAACTGCGCGACGAAGAGACCAAAAAGTCATTAAAACACTATAAACCATGCTCACTCTACGCGTATACACCCATGGTACCAGGCATGGTATGGTAAATCCGAAAACATAAACTCATTAAACTAACCGTCGACTGGAGACCTACTCTCATTGCGCTCCTTACTTCATTTTGCCATTCAAGATCATTTACGAGCGTTGATGATGGTGATAAAGGTGGAAGGAGCCCTACGGCGCCCTATGAATTGATTTCTTTCTCTGTTCTTTACTCAAGTGTGACAGCTGACAGTTGGTACGAATCTCGCCGTATAATTGTCAAATGAATTATTGAACGATCACCCCTGGGTGATCATTTTGCCAATTCATCAAGGCCCTTGACGCGAATCTGGCTCATACACTTCCTACTACCCGGTAGCGAGCTTCCGCTCAAGATCCAAACTCGACATTCAGAGTCCTTGTGTAGCATTTAAATAAAGAACACAAGAAGCGTCTCTTCATAATCATCTTTGCCATCTGTGCCTGTATCGTAAAATTGTTTATTGCCGCAGGCGTTTAATACTTGAACGAAACGACGACGACGACGTAGCTGCGAAGGTCCTTTGTCTTTGCCTTGTCGTCGTTTTCTATACAAGTGGAGCAAAACACTTTTGCTATTGTTGCAGCTTTGGTTACTAGGCTTACATGTACATAAGCTCTTGGGATGTACATATGCGGATATGGTGCTGGGAAAGGATGGATTTCCCATACCCACCATCCCATCCTCACCATCATTAACGTCATAACTATCATCATCGACAGAGCATTGTTGTCGTCATCAATTTCCGGTTCGATGCTGCTTCTTGTTTTTGTTCCATATCGCGTTGTTAGGTGTTTGTTTTGCCCAAGAATCCATGTCATTATCCTTGGCAAGTGCTGGTTTGATGGAGATTCTATCGTGTGGAAAATAATCGATGATGACGGGATGTAATGGGAGGCGGAATGGACAATTTTCCATTTGGATGCACGCGTTACCTGTTCCAAGTTCTTTCTTTGGATTAAAATTAGATAGAACCGCTATTTCCTGAAAGCTAGCCTTACTCCTTCAAACTAGCATATCAGCCGCTATATGCCAGAAGCTAATGCAAATTTTTCATCTGACAACTGGCACCATTCTCGAATATTCCTGTGTCATCCATTCAATGCGATAAACCAATTTTCTTTCAACAAACGTCATTCAGCCCCTAATTTGACATAAAGTTATTCAGCCCTGAATAGAATCCGACTCCGAATCGCACTGCACGCTGTCCTCGTCGATTATTATCGAACTCCCGATTTAAATGCAACGGTTACGTGATTTGAATGCATCCATGCTGGATTCGAATGCACGTTCGCCACCACACAAGCTCCTCAGTGCCAAACCGAACGAAAGGAATACAATAATCGATGGCATCCCAAATTTGGTAAGACACACTCACACATATGTGTCTATCGCAGTTACCTGGGCGCCTGCTTCCGAGCTTGTCTTTTTATTTTTCTCCAATTTTTTTTTATCATTTTTGTTGCCCCGGTGACAGCACCATACTTGGCTCATATGAGCGACAGGCAAGGTTAACGAATCTTGCTGCAGAAAAAGCATGTGGGGAAACGATCCACGACGAAAAGCAACAGAAACTATAATCGCGCTGTAGGTGCAGCGTGAGATAGTCACTCGGTATGGATAACGCTGCAGGTAAATAGCAACTTGGTATCGGTTCGTTCGTTATAAGCCAGTATAGGCGCCCCAGTACGCATGAAGGTGGTCGAGGAGAGGAACTAATCTGAGAGCAAATGAACGAAAGAGAGAGAAATGCAGATAGAGAGACTGCGTAAAATCAATAAACAACAAGAGGTGGAGATTAAACAGCAGCAGCTGGTTAGGTGGGTCCAACCCCAACCCCCAGCTCAGCAGCATCCACGGCAAGATGGAAAAGAAATATATGCAAGAGCTCCCAACATACCTTTAGTGACAGCTACCTGGATCTAGGTGGTTCCAGAGTATCCAGAATATCCTTTCACACAAACCGTCATCACTTTGCAAAACTACAAATAATTTCTTCCTTTCCGCTTTTCGCTCACATCATATCACTACGCTCAACCACGCATCTTTATTTTTATTGCCTATGCACTTGGACTGGGAAGGATGAAGGACATCGAAAGAAAGAAAAAAACAATTCCTTCAAGCGTGAAATGGCCTTTCACCAGAATCTACGCCTTAATCTCAATCAGACTTATCCGACAAATCACTAAATCACATCACATCACAGGGTGACAAACTGCACAGATTGAGTATCTCTTCCAAGTATTTTCTTTTATTTTGCTTTTGGCTTTTTTTTCTTAATTTTGAAAATTCTACAAAATTCCGTTGCTTGACGAGACTCGGCTCGTGGTAGCTTTTTCCATCGCGACTCAGTGAAAACTGAAGAACATCAGATGGAGGAGAGGCATCGAAAAGCACACCACGGGAGAAGAACAGCAACGGTGGAAGTGTGAGGCAGACATTGAGCTCTTGCAGATTGGAGCAGACCCAGAGGAAGGTTGGTGGTTTGTTCTTTTTTATTTTGTTTTGTTTTTTTTATTGCTTTTTGGGGAGCAGATAAATGCGAGAAAATTAGTGTTGCTGAGAGGCTGTGCTGGTAATGCTTCGTATCTGTGGAGAACTCAGCCTATGAATAGTGACGATGGAGATGGTTCTCAATATTTCCGATGAACAATATTAGCGAACAGTTAGCAGCTCTGTTGGTAGGTCCAATATAATTCAGTCTCCCTGCCATCTGGGGATTCATTGTGGAAATTTCCAACGGAAATGGGTGCAATACAGGATAAGTGTAGTCGTATTGGTAGAAAAAACCCAATTACCGCTCAAAAAACTACAATTTTTGGGTTCTATACCTTACCTTTCAACAGACCAAACAACTCACAGAGTCCTTAGTCTAGTACAAGCAAGGTATTACTGCCATTCAGAAAGTGTTGTATTACGACGACTGTTATAAGAAATGGAGGCAAGGCCAGAGACAGAATCAGGTAAAGCCCCAAGCTCTCTGCATGTAAGCGAGTGCTTCATTATGATCCTCATCAAAGAAATACGGAGCCACACCAATGTCACCAAAATCGTACTAGAAGATTTGAACTCAAAGCTAGGTAAGGTCTTGAGCGTGTTATTGGTAAGCCCGTCTTGCATGACACCACGTCCGAGGATGTATTCTGACTACTTGGCTTCTTTCTAGCAAACAAACCTTACATCATGGTCGTCACTGTCAACCAGAGTGATCCATTGGGATCGTGATTCCTATTGTAGATTCATGATCCATAGAACAGCAATTGGATCATTTTTATGAGGCTATTTGAAGCACTTTTACAGATGTGCTGGGTTTCCAATCGCCACCAACTAACAATGACTAACAATAAGTAGTTTTCCAGTTGCGTGAGAACAATGAGAGCCACTGATTTGAAACCCCCGCAAACATTAGCTTGATTCAAGCTTTAACAAAAAGGAAAACGATCTGAGAGTTGAGCGAGATCGGTAGTTGATGCGAAAGAAGGGCATTAACCGACGATTTCAAAAACAGATGTTGAAGGTAGTCATATGTAGCAGTGTGGTGCAGTCAACACTACCGCTAAGTAAGCAATTGACAAAAAGTGTGTCTGCAATCTCGCATCGTTCTTCTAGGAATTATATTTTGAACTCAAGTAAATCCACCAAATTCATTTTTGAATTTCTTTGTTCTATTCTTCCTAAATTCCAACATCAAACTCAATCTCTAATGCCACACTTAACACTGCGTCTGTTCTGACATCTTCATTTAATAGAGAGGCCTCCCAATCGAATTTAATAGCCTCAAAAATCAATTTATTGAATATTATTAGTTTTTCAATATTTTCCCCCAAAAACTTATCAAACGACTTCGATACCCTTTGCCAATATATACATTCAAAGCGGATATCTTAGCAGAGCTGCAAGGTTTCACCTTTTTATTCCTAGCTATCCGCCTCTTCCTACCTAACCTGCCCTGGCCAAAGTCTTCCCGTTAATCAAAATGTACGAGGTGTTCGATCAAAAACTCAGGCAGCCTTGCAATAGTCACTTGATTCACCTTTTGAATTCCACGCTCTGACTGAAACGAATCTGACATCTAACATTAACAACCTGAAGATATCCCCATCAAATAACGATGTTTATCGCGATGATGACCTTAACCTACCTGATGATTGGCCTGGTCGAGGCCTCCTAGTACCCGTTCTAAACTCAATTTACTCACATCCAAATGCAAGCTTGTGGGTGGTCGTGATGCAATGGTAATCATCACCGACTGTTGACCGGAAGGTCTGTAGTTTAAGTCCGTCAGCCAAGAACGATTTCTATACGGAAAAACTGTGCAACAACATCAGTTGTGAATGAGAGATGATAAAAAAAATGCTGACGAAAGCTAAACGCTCGCAGTATAGGATCACTTCGAAATTTAATCCCTGTGCGTGCATTTCCAATATAACACCTTAATAACGTGGAAACAAAAAAGTTACTGTGAACTACAACCAACCCGACAAATTCAATCGAATCTCCCGAACCATATCAAGGACAACCACCCCTCGAGAGTAGTGAACGAACATCTTCGACACAAACAGCCCTGCAGCCCGTCCATGTTGTGTGACAAACACCATAAGAGCGTACACTTGAATCTGCGCGAACCTTACAAAAAAAAGTTCCTCTTTTCCGTATCTTGGATTGTCTAAATTTTATTGCCTCAGAAATCGCTTCAAGTTATTTATTTTCGAATATTGCTATTACAACCTTTTTGGCCCTATGAATGCGACCACCAATTAATTGATTTACCGAACCCTCTTGATAAAATCATTTTTTCGATGACTTGAAGTTTCCTCTTCTTTAATGGATTTCATCAGACAATCAATCGCTCTTTCTTTGCCAATCAGATCTCATTTTCACAACTGATCCTTTTTACTCATCTGTTTCTCTTTGTCCCCTTTCCCTATCTACCATCGGTAACTACCATCCGCGCACTCTTCTCTCAGTCTTTAACAATTCCCCATTACAGGCACTCCCCCTGTGTCGACATGTCGCCAAATCAAAGAATATTTCATAAGAGCTCATTTAAATGTTCATAACCTCACCTTAAATGACGTCATATCTAAATACTTTTCTATCAAATTTCTCCATCAAGCTGTCAACCCATAGATTACTGAATACTTTTTTTTTTTGTTGGAGGCTTCTACTATCTTTTGGAGCACTCAGACGCAAATACTGGTCCATTGTATTACCAGGCAGACACCTTGTCTTTATTATATTTTCCCCGTTGTCCGGAGAAAAGTGAGGAGGGGATTCAGTGCTATAGAGCTAAGAGATTCGGCACCCACCACGTCGGCCCCAAGGGTGCGCCACGAAAGTGTTCTACTCTGTCATCCTCCTCGCAACATGCAGCACAGGTAGGCGTCTCACTGATGCCCAGCACGTAGAGATGGTTGGCAAAAGTGTATGGCCCGTAATGACGCCCGTAAGCCTTCTGCAATCATTTCTTCTTAAGGATAGAAGAGTGTTGCGGACTTCTTCCAGATACAGGGAGTACGCGCTTAGTCATCCTGCATCCTGGATATTACCTTCATCTACGACTCTGTGTATTAAAGACCCAGTCGTTGATGTCAGATTTGACCGTGGAAGCAGGTATATCTGAGGCGAGTTCAGGTCCTGAGAAACTCTCCTCCGAACCCCTTCTAGCGAGTTCATCGGAGATCTCATTTCCGGGGATCCCAGAGTGAGCTGGGACCCATACAAGCATAAGTGAATTTAATCTTCCGACTTTGTTCAAAAAGGTCTTGAGTTCATGCACTAATTTGGAGTTGTATAGAGGGTTGGACACAGCTTTGAGTGCAGCTTGGCTGTACCTGCAGACGCATATGCTTTTTCCCTTCCACCTTCACAGCATAGTGCATGGCCATTAGGATTGCGGAAATCTCTGATTGAAAGACAAACGCATATTTTCCTAAAGAGAAGTGGAGTCGAATGTTTTCGCGCTCAAAGAAAACTCCAGCGCCTGACCCCCGCCCGGTCCTGGAGCCATGAGACAGGGGTCGTAGGATATTTCTCGCACAAGTACACTATCACTCCAATGCGAGTTGCACCAAAGCCCCCGTGTAGCTGAGACAGACCGCTCTTTGGAGTTTGGTGAGAGAAGCCGCAACGTGTTTGCGTGTAGCCTGTTCCACCAAACAACCGATGCATATGAGGTTATCGGTCTTATCATTGCTGTGTAGATCCAGAAGACCTTTTTCGGCGATAAGCCGCATGTTTTGCCTAAGGCACCTTTGCATTGCCAAAAAGCTGATAGCGCTTTGGTGGCTTTGGACTCAACATGCTTTGACAAAAGAAGCTTGCTCTCTTAGCTCTCCCTTAGCTTCCTTGGATATCGGGATGGGAATGTCTTTTAGCACCAGCTGAGTAATGCCAGTATTTTTCCTCCTTCTCGTGGAGAACGACAACAGTCTTAGGAGGATTAACCGACAGCCCATTACTCGTGCATCAGTCTTCGAACACATCTAGCGCCGCCTGCGCTTTGAGACAGACAGTCGCTAAACATGAGCCGACAGAGAGATCAGCAAAATCATCTGCATATGCCTGGGCATGGATTCCAGAGGCTTTGAGTGCATCGAGCAGAGAGTCGACCACCATGCACCATAACAGCGGAGACAAGACGCCACCTTGCGGGCAGCCCTTGTTTACTCCAGACTTGACACATTGTTCGAGGTCCGCATCAGCGATCAATGTCCTGTGTACAAGCATTGCTTTGATCCAAGACCAGTGCTTCATCTACGCCATGCTAGCAGCGTTACACATGCTGTCGAAAGTAGCGTTATCAAAAGCTTCCTCAATGTCGATGAAAAAGCCTAGTGCGTACTATTTCCTTTCGAGAGCGCATTCAATTCTGCCAACTAGGTTTTGAAGCGCAGTCTCGCAGGATTTTCCGCGCTGATAAGCATGTTGCATGTCCGAGAGAGGATGCATTCGAAGGGCAACTTTGCGCACGTGCAACTCTACTAATTTCTCCATGCTTTTCAGCAAGAAGGTTGTTAGACTGATTGGTCTTAAACTCTTGCCGAGTTTTCTTTTTTCCCTATTTTGGGAATAAAGACCACTTTCACGGCGCGCCAAGGAATAGGTATGTAGGCAAGTGCCAGGCTAGCAGTGAATTCTTTTCAGAGTAAGAAGCAGCTGTCTTATACCCTTTTGCAGCATAACAGGGTATATCCCATCAGTGCCCGGCGACTTGAAGCCATCGAAAGATGCCACAGCAAATTCAATGGCCTCAGTAGTTGCAACGCGCGACGCAACATACCAGCTACGCCGAGTTGTTTTAGTCGTCTTAGTCGCCGTTTCCAATGAGGGAATGTGCAATGAGCCGATGACCGTCTGATTTCCCGGGAAATGGGTCTGCAACAGTAAACTAAGAGTTTCTGCTTTAGACTCGATGAAGGTACCATCAGACCTTCTGAGTACATCCAGCTTTGTCGATTTTCCTCGTTTGAGAACATTAACGCAAGTTGGTCGCGCTCAGGGATTTGATCTCTTCACAGGACTTATAGGAATCATTTTTAGATTTACGAATAAGCTTCTTATATTCCTTCTGTTTCGATCGATATTTATTCCAGTCATCTTCCGAGTTCGATTTAAGCGATCTATTCAGGAGACTTCTGGCTTCCCTGCGAAGACATTGGAGCTCAGCGTTCCACCAGGAAACCGGCTTCCTGCTGGGAGGTTTTTTGACAGGATATGCGAGTTCGAAACAGTTGGTGATGGCGCTGCTCAGGTTATGAACGGCATCCTCCACCAATTGCTTTGTTCTGAGTTTAGGCAGGGCGTGAGTGGATTTCTCAAGCTCCTCCCTGAATCGCACCCAGTCCGTCTTTCTCGGATTCCGCTTGGGCTGCGAGGGGGAGATCCCCACACTTCAATTGGAATTCGATGTATCTATGGTCTGACAGCGTAACATCTGGTAACACTCTCCAGTTAGTGATGACCATCACATGCCTATTAGACAGGGGGTTAGGTCAATCACGTCTTGTCCTCTCGTCATCACAAAGTTTGGTTGAGAGCCAAAATTGTTGATGGTGAGGTCAGACGAAAGAGTGAAGTTTAAAGATGGTCTCCTCTCCGGTTGCATTTGCTGTTGCCCCAAACAGCATTTTGAGCGTTAGCATCGCAAGAGATGATGAGTCCAATTCTTCTGGCTTCACAGTACTCTACGAGTTCAGAAACCGCCTTAGGTGGCGGAGGCAGTACCGAGTCGTAGGGGAAGTAAGCAGACGCCACGACGAAGTGTTCAATTTCTCCGTGCGCTTTGTAGCTAACTTTCGCAGCCATCAGATCTTGTCCACAGAATTGACCAAGTTTTTTTGTCAATATGATGAGGCAGACCCTGGCCTTTCGGATGGCTCATCATAAGGAATCGTAGCATCACCTATACCACCAAGACCACAAAGGCGTTTGTTCCACACCCATGGCTCCTGAATGGATACAATGTGATGATTTATACTACTGCACAATTCTGCTACTGAGAAGAGCGGTAGCAGCCTTGTAATGCTGTAGAGCACGTTCCATCCTTCGACTACTTGACATCAAAATGGAATGAAATCCTGCCAAGGCCGAAATAGGGACGTGAGTCGTACGCGAACTTCAGGGTCTCGACAGAGCCGTGGTCCAATCCCACAACCAGCGTGAAGCCCTCTTTTTTCCAGAGAGCCCTTACTAGTCGTGTCAGCATTTTCAGCTTGTTTCCAGGTTTCCCCGGAATCCAGCAGATGGCTCACGTTAATTTTGGGATAACTAGCTGATAGGTAATAGTTCCCAGGGTTTTTCGGCCCCATGCTCCTGATCCAGGCAGATGTCTGCTGTGAGGACCAGCTCACCAGCTCCAGTAGATGATCCTCGCAGTGTTGGCAATCTGCTGTCACTACCAGCTTTCCCCATACTGACCTTTTCAGAGAAGATGGCTGCCTCTTTACCTTTTTCGGTTCGAGTTCCTGCTCCCTTCCGACGCCGCTTTGGAACAGCTCTTGGGATCCAAAACCGCTTTGCCTTCTGCGATTAGAGTTTGTCTGTCACCATCATCGCCTTTTTCGGCGGTGGTGCCGGCCATAACAGGACCCTGAACACCTCCAGCTCCGTCAGTTTGGGAACCTGGCACGGGATTTGATCGTCACTGGCATGCTTGTGCCTCCTGCAACAGCCTTTACTAGCCGCCGACGCCTTCTGCGCTGCACGCGTATGGGTTTCGGTAGGGAATTTCTCCGCCGATCTATTCCTCTCGACTGCTTTTCCCAGAGGTTCGCCTTCATCCTTTGCACGCTTTTCGAGCTCGCCTCTTTCTCCTTCTTTTTTGGCACTTAGCAGTGCAATATGCAGTACGTCCCAATTCTGGGGCTCGTGCAACCTTAGCGGTTTCCCGCGCCACACCATCGTCGGTGTCGCCTCTGTTGATTGCACCACTCATGCTCAGTCTAACCAGGTGGTCGGACAATGAGCCGCAGGAGTCGGTGTCGTTCCGAGCTGCCGGAGAGTTCGGAGTGAGTGGTGGGGCCTCCAGAATCATCCAGATCCTGGCCGCGATCAAGGAGATATATTGCGGGTGCCACCTGGAGTATTACCATCCATTTGGTTGTACTTTCATCCATGTAAGCTCAAAATTCTCCAGGTCCTTTCGCCACGACAAGGCGCCCGAAGAGCGGAGGAGGAAAAACCCTTTAGTAACGAGTTCAGCTCTACTGTTAAAGTTCAGTGGGTCATCTCAATTTGTAGTTGTAATCGAACTTGTTCATATTCGGGAACCCTTTTTGACTGCGCCAACAATAGAGATGGCCCTACAAGATCTTTTCTCTTGTCTTATGCGTTTTCTAAATAAACTAAACGCTCTATACAAGGTCGGAAAAGTCTGCTATTGATCAAGAGACCTGGATATAACAAATGAATTCTAGATCGTTAGCAAACGTCTATCTGTCGACATAGAAGCCATACAAGTGTAAAGCCAAAACCCACAGCAAAACGCACGAAGATAAAAAAACAACCACACTTCCCATAACATCTGCTTCATTTGTCCTATCGCCCTGATTGCTACTCGTCGACTTCCGATGTTGACTCGACTCGGCTGCCTTTTATACCCGCGCGTTGGATGGGTTTACCGTTCATCCGGTGTGCTAATGCCATGGGCGGCCCCTGGTGATGAGAAAGGGCGCGAGGCGCCATGAGCGGTCTCTGGTGAAAAAGGGCGCAAGGCGCCTGCGTGGTTTGGATGCGTGGGTATTACACAAGTCAGTGATTTTGAAAACGCACTATCCAGCGCCATTTCTAAAGTTGATATTGCCGCCAAACTACTGGAGCTTTCGCTATTCTATCAGTCCAACCACTGCTCTAGGTCAAATGATATTCGAATCGAATCTCAAGGGTGTATTCATCAGAAAAATAAAAGTTTGTCAATAAGGGCGGGTAGATGTTGAAATGGAATAAAACCAGCTGTGTGGGAGATATTGCCAAAATTCTTGTTTTGTTAGAAAGGCCCATGTATGCCATTATGTATGGAATGTGACATCGTACAAATGCCCACCTCGCCTTCTTAGGGTGGCACGGATCCGAGTGGTCCCATTTCCAATGACTTCCGCATAGATCCAGCTGAATTTGGGCGCCCCCCATAGAAGGAAGAAAAGACTATAAAGAAATTGAATCAGATTATCCTATTCTGCGGATCGGGATCAATAGGCAGAGGTGATTGAAATCAGCATGTCCTGTTTCTATTATAGGCCAGAGCATTTGAGATTGGATGACCTGATTTCCCGGGTTGTTGCTCTTATCAATGAAGACAAGAATCCCATTGTCCTGGGACACCGTATCCTCTAATATTTAGGTGTCAAATCCTGACGGACGAATATGACAGAAATCTCGTTCTGAAGCAACATTCCAAAATGTAGTTTTGGCCCAGGACCTAGGGTTTAATATTGAATGGCTAAGAAAACATAAAATTAAGTTCTTTTTAGAGGAATCATCAGATTCCAAACGTTTATTCAAAGCTCTTAAGCTATCCTTACGAGATAGGCAATAAAATCGAACACAGTTAAAACATAACAACTTTCCATACCTAGTCACTGTCTTCGTCCTCGTCATCATCATCTTCCTCTTCTTCTTCCTCTTCATCATCATCATCATCGTCATAGTCGTCGCCACCTTCGGAACTATCACTATCGACCTCCTCTTCTCCATCCTCATCACTTTCCACATTCTCTTCATTCTCAACGATCCCGTTCTCAACTATTTCCGTTTCACTTCCCGTATCGACACCCTCTTCGTCATCTTCTTCCTGGCTGATGCCTCCCTCGTCCTCGTCCGAACTCGCCAAATTAACATCATCCTCATCATCGTCATTCGATTCATTGTCCTCATCATCATCTTCCTCATTCTCGGGCTGTTCAATCTCTTCCACGACCTCCTTTGTCTTACCTGCCGCTTTCTTGCTCTCCTTCTTGGCTTTCTTCGCTGCCACCTCGTCGGCTTTCAGAGTTGCCTGGGTCTCAATTAGTTTTCGTTTCTTTTCAACGTCGGATTTGCTTAATTTGATCAACTTGCCATCCTTAGTCAAATTGAACTTGGACAGAACCTCGTTGGCTTCCTTCTTCAATTTCATCATTCTTTGTTCACGTGGACCGACTATATCAGGTGTCTGGTCGGGCGCTTGAGCCATGCTCATGAACAGCGGCAACGACGACGTGCCCGTGATATCGATCTTGAGATATAGATTTCGAATATTGCCCAAACCGCCGGGGAATAGCTTCTTCAATTGCTGAACTACAAGCTCGATGTTGTCGGCTATCTGGTCGCTGGTGAATTTATGTGTGCCGACGGGAATCGAGGTGAGTGTTCCTTTGGCCATTTGTCTGAAAGCCGTGCGATGTAGCGATTTTTCAATTTCCCGCTTAAGGTTCTTCTCATTATGCATCCGCACGGCGTGGAATGTGTGGCGCGGCTTTTGAGTTAACTATGAATTCAACATTAGAACTATGTGGTAAAGTGGAACTGATGATGGGACTTACCTTTCCGACGATTCCGACGACGTGCGACACGATCCGGCCGTCGCTCAGAAAATGATCATATGTCGCGAAAAGTCGCCTCTTTTGCTCGAACGTGGTATACTCCTTGCGAAGCTGGTTCATCGGCATGACTGTGATACCTTCGACACCTTGGTTGCGGAGTAAATCCTGGTAATGATGTAGTGTTGGTTCGAAATCCACTTTAGCACCACGTTGGAGGTCGGGGACTACTAACAAGACATCGTCCTCCTTGCCGACCAATGCGTGTTTCAAATACCTAAACGAAATATATGAAGTGAATAGAGAACTTGTGTTTCAGTGCGAAAGGGTTACTTACAATTTGACCATGCGCTTCGGAGCTTTGGGGATTTTGAAGCTTCCGACTTGAAGATAGTAACGATAGTCCTCGAAGATTGATGATTTCTTCGAAGCTACTTCCTGTTGGACTTGGATCTTTAGTGCCTCGGCGATTTTTTTGATATTCTCCAAGGTGACAATCGCGTTGAATTTCTCTTCGTCGAAGGGAACTGGGTCGTACCGGAAGGTGCGCGGCTTGTTCTCTTTTGCTTTTTTTTTTTGCGCCTTCAATTCGGCCTCTGCCTTTCTGGCTGCTAATTTCTTTTCCCTCTTCCTTTTTAGCTTGATGAGCTTCTTTTTGGTCTTAGACAGCTCTGTTCCTTTGGCAGGTTCTGTTCCTTCGGCAGGTTCTGTTCCTTCGGAAGGTTCTGTTCCTTTGGCAGGTTGTGGTTCCACAGTATTGGTTTTGGTTTTTTTGTTTTTTTTTCTGTTTTTCACCTCTGGTGTGGCTGGGGGTGCGAGAGGTCCTTTTGTTGGTGGCAACGGTTTAGGTGTAGCTTCCACCTTAGCTGCAGACTTTTTCTTGCCAGCAGCTTTGATTGGAACTGGTTTTTCGGCATCGGTAGATTCGGTGACTTTGTCTTTAACTTTAGTTGCCTCCGGCTTTTTCGGTGCGTCTTTAGTTTTTTTATTGTCGACCTCGTGGGCTTTTGGTTTCTTGGCAGCCTTTGGTTCCTTCACTTTCTCTGGCGAAATAGGATCGGCTGTGTTCACTTCTGGAATTGTAACTTCATTTAAGGTCTCTTTCTGCTTCTGTTTATCTTTCTTTTTCTTTATTTTTTCCTTTCCCGACGCTCCAGATGCCTTAGCTTCCCTGATTGGGCTCTCCAGGAGCTTCGCGTTAATATTCTTGACAGATGCCGATGATTTCTCTTTCAATTGCTTCTTTTTCTTGATAGGATTCTCCAGGTTTGTTCTTCCTAATTTCTTAGGAATTGGTTTTTGTATTTTTACCATTTTGTTTGAATAGTTTCGATAAAAATACTTTTTATTTAGATACTCAAACACGAGCAGTAAATGCTATTTTTCCACGTGCCTCCGGCTTTTGTATGTGACGTTTGACAGAGGTTGTTTTTCATAGTTCTCTTAGCAGCGAGGTATGCATATTGTTAAACGTTGAACAATTTCTCAACTTTAAAGTGGATTTTTTCCACCAAGAATTCGATCAGATCTCTTGTAAATTCCAACTAAAATAGTATTATTCGGTTTTAGTATAGATTTCTTTATTATTATAAAGCTTTCCATAACGAAACAAAACTTATCGCACGCTCTCAACCCTATCGACTGTCACGAAACGCACCCATTCTCATCTGAAGCTTCATCAATCAAAAAACAGCTGCGAGGCATATTTGTAAACAAACCGGCCTCAAATCCCAAGAAATGGCTGAAAAGATCTTAGTTTGCCCCAAAACAAAGCTATTAAGGTAATTTTTTAAAAAACAATGTCTCCAGAAGTAATTCGTTTCTTTTTCCAGTGCTTCCGAGCTTATTTCGATGCGCAATGTCGAGGTTAGTTCGCTCAAAGGCGGTCTGAAGAAGACCACACCCAGCGGTTCCCAAGAGGAAGCTGATGAATTGGCCAAAATTTATGGTAAAACCACTTTCTTCACCAGTAGAATTGAAACATAACTATTGTGGTTTCACAGCTCAAATGAGAAAGCAACTGTCGGTGCCGCGAATCGAGAGAATTCATGGTAGATCCCAGGGTGTCTGGGACCCAGAGCAAAAGGCAGTCAAGATTCTTCGGAAAGAGGGCAAATTCGATGTGTTTGGCTACTCTCTAAATGGCGTGCACTATTTAGAATACTTTGAAGCCATGTTCCTGCTGGAATTGGTAAATATTTAACAAGTTTCCCAAATTCCGTGTCTTATTTTCTAAATTTTCTAAAGAACCGCCTTGCGATCACCTATAATTCCATGCTGCTATCAATTGAACAAGCCTATGTCCTCCTCCTCGGCGAAGAAGAAAGTTTAAAATACAACAACTACTTAGTATACTCCATGTTCTCCAGAGTCGGATACATAGTCCAGAAATATAACAATTCTCCCTTCTCTACAAGGAAGGCAACTGTGGAGGACTGTATTTGGGCCCAGCTCTTCTATTCGATACAGAACAAGCCGATTCCGGAGTACGTGCGGAACTCTGAACACTTCACTGCTGTACAGGAATCGGCAAAGGCCATTCGGAACGCTATAGTCAATCAGATACCACCGAAGCCGCAAATCGAGGAAGAAGACAGTGAAACAGACTGGTTCGCGGGGCATATAAGTAAGCCTGGAAGGAAGCGTAAGGCTGATGATCCAGGAACTTTGCCGAGTAAACGTCCACGCTGGGGATATGATAACGCTTCTGCAGGCAAGAGTTATATCGATGTTCTGACTCACGAAAGTAATTACAAAAGGCTCAAGAATATTTTTGAGAGCCTTAACGTCATTCAATTGAAGCCAGAATTTGAGTATGACTTCTCCGAGCCCAGCGAGCTCGAAATTCAATTTGATATATATCTGCATAGTGACAACTTCAGGAAATCCGTGCTGAAACCGCCGGTCTTTCGTCTGGTTGTGTTGAAGAAAAACCAACACTTTCCAAATCGTACGCAGATATCAAGATGTTATCACAGCCAGCTCTGCCGGGTGCCGGTGCTCGTTGTGTCTGTTAGTGAATCAAAACAAATTCAAGCATTTTTGTACCATTTTACCTAGATAAATAAAAAGTTGTTTCATTTATATAATAAAAAAGAATTTCATTTAACTTTTCTAAAATTCGTCGACTTGGCATCACCTCCCACATTGGCTGTGACATTTCCATCTGTCATTCGCTCACTGTTCCTCTCCCTCGCACTAACACAAATAGCACCCATTCCGCCAACTGTCAGATCATCGTTTTATCAACGACAATTTTGATATACAACTGACTCGAGGGAATGCGGAGCAATTTCATTCATTTCCAATGCTCTTTTCCTAACCAATTTCGCCCACAACCGTTCAAATAACAATTAAAATACATTTGCTGTCTCGAATCATTAGTCGCGAGTGTATTGTGCTGAGTGAAAAAAGAAAAAAATCAAAAAGAAATAAAAATAAATTCCGCGAGTTGCGGATCCGACGCAATGCCCGTGTGCAACGGCAGCAAATGAATGAATTTCGTGTAAGAAATCAACATTTCTTTGTTTTGTTCTTGTCCGTCGAGAAGAGAAAATCAAAGAAATTCATTGAATCCGGTGAATCGGTATACGGAGTGCTCCGTCGTTTCGTTCGCGGGTAGAAAAGGTGAAAACACACGAATCCTTTATGCATTCGCCAGGAGGAGATCAGAGAGTTGGTTGATTTGCGGAGCATATTTGTGCACGAAATTAACAAAATCAAATCGCACTACGCCGCCAGAATCAAACCGACCGACCAATCCTATCCAACCAACCAGTCATCACCTCGCCACCATCACCACCGCCACCAATCGTGTTATTGTTCTTTTGTTTAAACGTTACTCTGCCAAGGAGAAAGCCACAAAATGCCGAAAATTTATATGAAAAAGCCAATTGGCATGGTGATACGCAATCGGAATACCATCAAAGATGTAGTAATCACGGTAAGTTTTTCCCCCTATTTTCGTTTACAATATTGTTACAATTCATTGTCCGGGACGGATCTAGTTGTAGGCATGACGCAATCCAATAGAACACACACAATAGGGCAACATCAATTAAGAGAGAGCATACATTTCGCTCGCGTCGATGTGTTGCGTCCTCAACTTAATTGGAACGAATCGGCCTGTCAAGCCTGCACTACGAAAAGCAAGTACTTCTGCGTCTACTCCCCTCAGGGGGAGCACGCTTGGATGAGGAGTCAACTCTCCGGCTGACCTTGACACTTTTCCTCGCGGTTATTCTCTATCTTTTCTCCGTTTACTTCCCAATTGAATACAACCAACTGATGGATCGCCGATGGCAGCTAGTTTGATATATTAGAAAGCGTTAGTCAGTTTTGTTTGTTTACGTTGCGCATGGAGGAAGGGTTATTCAACCTGGCGGACAGTTTACTGTACAGAGTTGAGGTTTTAATTGCTTGGTGCATACGTCTGCCTTGGCTGCGAAGAGATTAAACTTGTCTATCGACCCGGCAAGTTGGTTTTATGTGCGTGAATAGAGTGATTTATGCTAGTCTGGTGGTCTAGTCACGTGGTAGTTGTGTGTGAAGTTGTGCCGATGAACTCTGGCGTTGTATTTCGAGGACAAGCTCAAGCCACAGGTTGACCATTGACTGCGGAAGTTAGTTTCATGGTTCAGCTGCTTTCGATTGCTTTTTTGAATTAGATTTAGAGTGGCCGCTTTTATCCCCACATTTGGTATCACTTGCGCATCGTCCACGATAGGTCGGCTTACTTATGTACCTTGGTCTAAATCCTCTTGATTATGTCTTTCCAGTGGCTTAGAGAATCGACATCATTCTGAGTACCTAACTACCCAGTCATAGGGGTCATACCTACGAGATTACGGTGAAAAGTTATCGGCCTGACAATGAAAGACTACAATTTTCAGTTAGAAAACGATTTTATTTTTTACATAATCTCCCTTGACTTCAACGCATTTGGTCATGCGTTTCTCCAACATCAGTATTCCATCCCGGAAGTCATAGTCTTGACGGCTGTGAATACTCATCTACGACCCTCTCAGCTTCTTCATTGAATGGCGAAATGCTTTCCTGAAACAAATTTCTTCAAGTTAAGGAACAGAAGGTTGCTAAATCAGTAGACCAACCCCGCTGGCCGAGTAAATCGTACCCCAAATTCCGCAGTTTCCTGGTTAAGAATGATTTTTTTTCTTCTTTAAGCCTGGCCTCTTCTCTCCCATTTCGGCATCCAAATGGTCAAGAAGGTTGTCGTACCACCGCCTGTAATTGTGCTGCCTTTTTCAAGATAATCGTTTAACAGGATCACGCTGGCCACGCTGACTTCGCTCTCTTTGGCGCTGAACCACCGGTTTCCACGCACTACTGTTTCGTTTCCGGCTTGTATCGACAACGAATGTCGATACGCCCTTTCCAGGTTAAGGGATAAAAAGATCTATGAGAACATTCGATTTTTCTTGGCTTATCTACATTACAAATCAGACTCGGTTTGCTATGAAGGTAAAACAAACACCAGCGTAATGGTCTCAATACAATAGGAAGGTCTCCCGACCGATTTCACTACCCTCAAGAACCTTTTCGTTAAATATCATGAGTTTTTCAATATTTCACCCAAAAAAGTATCAAACGATCTTGATACCTTCAGACAATATACTCAATATACACTCAAAGCGTATATCGCACCTTCAGCGTAGCAAAGCAGACCATGATAGGTTTTTTCGTCCCTAAAAGTCTCCCCCTCCCTGCCACTCTAACGCTCCCCGAAAACCTTCCTCTTACCTTTTATTATCAGAATGTAAGAGGTCTGCGCTCTAAAACTCAGGCAGTCCTGCAGCAATCACGTGCCTTACCTTTTGAAATCTTTGCCTTAACCGAAACGAACCTAATCCCTAGTATAAACAACCGTGAACTATTCCCATCCAAACGTTTATCGTTTATCGCGACGATGATGTTAACCGCGCCCATGCCGCGGTGTTCTTCTAGCCGTCCGAAACTCAATTGACTCTCGACTTTGTTTCTATTTAGATTGTACTACCCCGTAAATCGCTCTACGTCATTTACTTTTACATTTTGCCATCACAACCTATTGAATCATATAACTTGGCCATTGGTACAATCGATAATTTAATTGATTTACGAGATCCCCAAGACCAGATCCTAGTTTTCGGTGACTTCAACTTTTCTCACCTTAAATGAATCTCTTCAGACGACCAATCGTTTTACATTGTCTCTAATCACACTGCAGCCAAAGAATGTCTCTTCTCTGATCGCCTAGCTGATTCCAGCCTTAACCAAGTCAGCGGCATTTTAAATTACATGGGCAACTCGACCTCATTTTCACAAGTGACCCCTTTAACTCCTCAGTTTCAGCTTGTCCGATGTCCCTATCAACCGTCGACAACTGCCACCCTCCCTTCTTCTCTCGTTCTTTCACAACTCCCCCCACTGTTCGAATGTCTGTCAAATCAATCAATATCTCAATAGTGCTCCTTTTAATTTCAACAACCTTAACGTAAATGATGCCAATATTTAATTCCATCTCCGTTTACGTACCCTTTTCCCGACATAAAACCTCCTCCACTTCCCCACCTTGGTATAATCGCAGGCTCCGTTCTTTGAGAAACATACGGAACAAGTTCTAGACAACTTTCCTTCGTACTCAATCCCCAAATGACTTCTCTAACTATTTCGGTATTTACCTGCATTTTGTAGAGCCTTATAACTCTCTCTATCAACACTACTTAGTCGAGATGCAAACCAACTTTATAAATAATCTCAAGTTCTTCTTTCAGTCAATCTGATGGCTACCCAAACTCTCTCTCCTTCAATAATGAAACTTCCAATGATCCTCATAATATCGCCAACCTTTCTGCCACCTTCTTCAATCAATTTTTCACCCATGATCCCTTTGCATCCGATCCTACTTACCAAACTTCTCCTTTGGGCCATTTCTCCCTCGTAGTGTCGATCCCGATATCATCGAAGAAAGATTAAAGCAACTTAATGATGAATTCATCTCTGGCCCCGGCGGCCTCCATGCTATATTTTTAAAAAAATGTTCGTCCTCCCTTTCTCTACCTCTCTCAAAAATCTTCAGCCTATCTCTTTCTCAAGGTGAATTTTCCCAGATATGGAAAACCTCTTTTATAACACCTATGCACAAAAAGGGTCCGAAGAATGACATTAACAACTACCGTCCCATTGCCAAACTGTCTCATATACCCAAAATCTTCGAAAGTATTTTGTATGATAAATTAGTTTTCAATGCAAGTCTTTAATCTCCCCAAGACAACACGGCTTCCTCAAAGATAGGTCTACAACCACAAACCTTATTGAATTCGTTTCCTTCACCCTTTCAGCCTTAGGAAATGGGAAGGAAGTCGATGTTATCTCAACTGACTTCAGCAAGGCCTTTGATAAAATTTCACACAGATTAATACTCTTCAAACTGTCTTGCCTTGGCTTTGAACTCATCTTCTTAAAGTGGATTTCCTTTTACCTGGAAAATCGCCACTACAGCGTTCGCTTTAGATCTTCCCTCTCTAACCCCTTCCTTGCTTCCTCCGGTGTCCCCCAAGGCAGTCATTTAGGCCCGCTTCTTTTTATCCCATTACCATTAACGATATTGAAATGGTTGTCAAACATTCCCACATCTCTCTATATGCCGACGATGCTAAGTTCTTTAAGATCATTTCCTCAGAACATGACTCTTCCTTTATTCAATCGGACCTCAACAGCTAACGTAACAAAGCTCCTCCCCGCCTCTACTTTCTCCATACTCAACTCCAGGAACTAGTGACCAGGAACTCAATTTCCTTGCACATGTCAGCGATATAATTTTTAAGGCCATTTCTGCACTCGGTTTCGTGAAACGATGGTCCCTACGTCACTCGGCCTCTCTACATAACCTTTGTTCGCCCTATTCTCGAGATACGTCTCTCAAGTGTGGTCTCCTTACTATCATTCACACATTTCCAGAATCGATAGTATCGAACGTCGGTTTCTCCGTTTTGCTCTTCGTTGCCTATCCTGAGACAATCCTCTGATCCTACCTCCCTATCAAGACCGCCTAAAACGAAGAAGGATATCCGACATCCTTTTCATCCATCGACTCCTCTTAGGTACTATCGACTGCGCGACCCTTTATAACTCCATCTTTTTTAACACTAACCCTCGTAATACACGAAATCCTCGTCTCTTCTATGTATGTACCCACCTCTCGAAAGGTATTTACCTACAGCTTTTCAAGATTAAATTAATTTGAGAACTGAAGCCTCTTGATCATTTGAAGCGACGAAACTTTTCTAATTGTTATCTTCAAAAGTTTGGAGATAATCCTTGATTTTATTATTAATAAGCAAACCCATCATGTGCTTAAGAGTGTGGAGTTACTGCAGGAGGTCTGATTGGACTTTATTTTTTGGTCAATGTAGTTCGCTATCATGCCATGCTGAAAGACTATTTTCAGCCAGAATTAGGCGGACTTGATGTCAGTAATAAATGGTTCCAACAATATTGCGCCATATGCCTCATATCGGGTTAAAAAATTGATCTATTAAAGTTCGTCTTCGTGGCCGAAGAGTGGTGAAAAAATTTGCTCCAAGGAATCGTTGCAAACGTGCTTATTGTGGTCATATGAAGGAGATGAAATTCTGTACTTAAATTTAGCAGGTGTACTAGCCCGACATCTCAATTATTGTGTGTTTTATTTGCATACAAAATTGTTATGTCCTTATTGAAAAAAAACTGTATTAGATCATCAAACAAGAGGTGTCGTTTTAAATTAAGTGAAAAATATTTCTTTGGAATAGTGGTGGTATGTATGTACGTAGGTTGGGTTAGGTGGCTTCCCTCCGTAAAAACAGTGGGGACCACCTAGACCAAGAACGGTCCATTGTGCTACGACTTGAGTCGGCTTGGCCACCGTTAATCTTGGAACCATTTTAAGTCCCGAATACAATTCGATATCTTGTAGATTTCCGTATCGGATAGATTCATTAGTTCGTTGAAGAAATATTCTCCCAGAAATCGTCTTCTTGATGAGGCTAGGGCAGGGCTATGGGATGAAAATTCTTCCTCTTCCTCATCATGGCAGTAGTCGTTGTATGGCAGTCCTAATCTTGCGGCATGTTTTCCCACTTCGCAATGTCCTGTTAGGACTCCGATTAGGCTTCTTATAATCTGCTTGCGTGATTTTAGCAGGCTTGTGGTTTTACGTTGACAATACCTGGGCCAGGTTTGTCTCGCACAGTTGTATGTTTTAAGATGTTTCTCTCGTTTGCGTGTTGCAGTGCATTTTCGAGATTTTTTTTTTTGCGTTTCCATTGGTGGATGGATTTCTCCTTTAACAGTCGAGAGCTCCAGTGTGGTGCCTATTTTGGCTAGTTCGCCTGCTTCACAATTACCTGGTATATTGCTATGCCCAGGTACCCAGCAATACGTTACAGCGCATCTGCTCGATATCTCATTTAAAGAGGTGCGGCATACCTGGTGATTCGAGTGCTTTTATTATAGCTTGGCTATCTGTGTAGATGACGATGTCTCACGAATTGCCATTAATTCAGCTTGGAATAAACTGCAGTGGTTCGGTAGTCTAAAGGATTGGCCAGTTTTTAGGATCGGTGCATAGACACCGGCACCCGCACCCGCACCATTGCCTGGCCTTTTTTTGGAAATTCATTCCCCTCCGATTGTCGTCGGTTGGGATACGCCCTCTGGGTCACACCGGGTCGCATCCTCAATATGCGGCTCACGTACCTGGGGGGCAACATTAAAGGGCCAAATGGTGCATGGTCTACATAGCCAAATAGCTGTAATCAGCTGTTTGGCTAACATAAGGCTCCCAGTTAGGGGATAGGGAAACCCTTGCTGGGAGTAACGGCTCGACCGGAGGCCTAATTCCGGGACCACGGGAGGCAGGTAGCCCCCAGGACAGTAATGTCCTGGCCTGTCCTTGCGGTTGGCCCCCTAGTGGGAGTATCGTGGGGGCTGTGGTTATCCCAAATGCGGGAAACAACGGACGATAAAACTGGTGGAACATTAGTGGAAACACTAATGGTAACATTGGTGGAAGTCCGGAGGTGGTCGTCCTCAAAACGGCAAGAGGTTTTAGTTAGGCCTCGCCTCGTACCAAGGGGGAGCCATGTCCCTATGCATGGATTCAATTTGGTACTTATTTACACAGGTCTGTGAATAAGGACGTCGGTTGTCGTCCAAATCAACCCCATGTGGGGTGGCCCACCGTGGAATTAAGCCGACAAGGCAGGTGTCCACGTTAAAGGAATTGACGGAATCTGTCGTCGGTTGGGAATTGTTGTTTTGTAATGTGAATCTTGAAGTCAAGGGTCGGAATTAAGTAGTCCGTGACTTTACTTACATCATTGCTTTGGCGTAGAATACCAGACTGCCCTATTTCGGAGAACTTCCAGTGAGCGTAATTCCTTAAATCGCAGCGCCGATTTCTTTACCTTTTCCTTGCCAGTGGGGTCCAAGGGGAGTAAGTGAAGCATCATTTCTAGGGCTGCAGTGCCCCTGTTATCGCGATGCACGCCATCCTTTGAACTCTACTTAGGAGTTTGCAATAGTTTATAATAGTTATCTGGTACCCAAGGCTTTTTTTCAGGTGTATATCCCAGTTGTTGCTTTCTTTATGCGTTCCGCATTGAATTTCCAATTGAGCTTCCTGTCGAGTATGGCGCCAAGGTGTTTGGCGTGGTCTGCGAATCTAAGGTAAGTCTCATTGAGTTTTGGTGGAGTGATTTGAGGAGTCTGCCGTTTTCGTGAATAAGACAAGCTCCGTTTTGGAGGGATTTATTCCAAGCCCACAGTTCTCTGCCCAATTGGCCAGTTTGCCTAGTCCTGCTTCCATCAAATCCCTGATTGTTGGGAGATGTTTCTCGCTAGTTGCTAGTGCAATATCGTCTGCATACGCAATGATTTTGCACCCGCTGTCCTCCAGAGATAGAAGTATTTCGTTTACAACTAGCACCCACAATTGCGGAGACAATACTCCTTCTTGTGGTGTGCCGCGTTTTACAGCCCTTTTTGTTTGGTAGCAGCCGAATTTTGAATCAATCAACCTGCTTAAAAGCATTTGTTTGATCCAAAATATAAAATCACCATTAACCTCTAGTTTGCTTAATGCATTCGTGATGGCTAGTGGTTTTATATTGTTGAAAGCTCCTTCGATATAGAGGAAGGCAATCATGGTGAATTCTTTGTTGAAAACTGATTTTTCAACGGTTCCAACTATCGTGTGTAGGACTGTGTCTACTGATTTTCCCTTACAGTAAGCATGCTGCGATTTCGGTATGTACGTAAGTAAGGTGTAACGTTCTCAGTCTGACACAGAGATGGCGTTCCAATCAGGAAAAAAGTATGTTTCATATCTGGATGCACATGCAATAAGTCAGATGTCTTGCAAGTTTTTGTTTTTGACAAAAATTTACGAGGACTCAGGCATCCTTCGATGTCAGGCATTAAAAAGTTGCAGCTAAATTTGAACATGGTCGCACATCCTTCGATGTGCTGTGAAGGACGGCTAAAAACCGGAAACTATCGAAAAGTGCATGATATTGTGGATCTGTGGACCAATTCAATTGGGGTCCAACCGATTTTGTGCAGCGAGTCCACTACTAAACGCCAGAATCGAAACAGCAATCCAAATAATGGGTGGAAGCCGGTGGTTCAGCGCCAAAGAAAACGATCGTATCTATC
Source organism: Merodon equestris (assembly GCA_958301585.1). Taxonomy (NCBI): domain Eukaryota; kingdom Metazoa; phylum Arthropoda; class Insecta; order Diptera; family Syrphidae; genus Merodon; species Merodon equestris. The sequence goes on from OY284414.1 coordinate 124,040,038, forward strand.
GGAAAGGTCATGACCAGGGTGATCCTGTTAATTGATTACCTTGCAAAAGCAGCACAATTACAGGCGAATATTACTTGAATCTTCTAGACCAGCTAGGTGCCAAAATTCGCCATAAGAGGCTTAGCTTGAAGAAAAAAAAAATCATCTTTCACCAGGACAATGTACCTGTAAGCAAAAGTGCGTTAGTGATAGGGAACCTACGGGATTGGGGTACGATTTGCTTAGCCTTCCCCTCTGTTCTCCTGATTAAGCACCGTCAGACTTCCACCGTTTCCCAAGAAATTTGTTTGTGAGAAGCTTAAATTGAAAAGGCCGTAGATGAATACTTCCACAGCCTTCCAGACTCTCACTTCCGGAAAGGAATACTAGTGTTGGAGATTATGTCATTTGGAACTGGGAAGTACAGGACCTCATTTACCACTTTATTCCCTTTATTCGTGTGACTGTTTGTCCACTGTTCATTCGTTTTCCTGAAGCGACCTCATTACGAATTCCAGCACCAAATTAAATAAAAATGGTGTCAAGGCATCTCCTTGTTATAATCCTTCACGCATGTCGAATGCTTCACATAAGAAACTTGGTGCTTTAACTTGTCATTTGTTTCTCTTTTGGCATACTACGGTTTCACCAACTAATTGGAAATCCACAGCCTTAAAATTATTATAAAGGGTTTTCCAATGGAGACTTGACAGCTTTGAATTTAATTTGTAAACACACCCTTTCACTAATCATCGAACTGTCATTGTCAATATATTCAGTAAACTCAACATTTTCATCATGGTAAAGTACACGAACGAGCAACGTCTGCAAATTATAAAAATTTTCTACCGAAATTCGGAGTCGGTGACCGCAACTTTAAGAGCGTTAACTCCAATTTTCGGTCGTAATTCTCGCCCTAGTAGACAGGCAATAACAAGCTTAGTGCAAAAATTTGAGTCTACATATTCGTTGTGTGATGTGGCCGTGTCAGTGAGACAACGGGTTGGTCGAAGTGTCGAAAATATCGCTGCCGTTCAGGCGTCCGTAGCAAACGATCCAAATCAGTGAATTCCACGACGTTCTCAAGAATTGGGCATCGCTCAGACCACATTATGGCGTATTTTGCGTAAGGATCTTGGTTTACACCCATACAAGATCAAGCTGACTCAAGAATTGAAGCCGATGGACCATTTGAAGCGACGTACGTTCTCCGATTGGGCTCTGGAGAGGATGCGCCAAGATGATGAATTTCATCGCAAAATCATCTTCAGTGACGAAGCTCATTTTTGGCTCGATGGGTTCGTCAATAAGCAAAATATGCGATATTCTTCGGGTGAAAATCCACATGTGCTTCATGAATCACCACTTCATCCACAAAAAATAACTGTTTGGTGCGGTTTGCATGCAGGCGGCGTTATTGGGCCATAGTTTTTCGTCGACGATAACGATCGTCACGTTACTGTGAATGGCCAGCGTTATCGCGCCATGATTACCGATTATTTTTGGCCCGAATTGGAAGATATGGACTTGGACGATATGTGCTTTCAACAGGATGGTGCCACAAGCCACACAGCACACGGTACAATCGATTTATTGAAGAGTAAGTTTGATGAGCGTGTTATCTCAAGAAATGGGCCAGTCGTTTAGCCGCCTCGTTCGTGCGATTTAACGCCTCTAGACTACTTTCTTTGGGGCTACGTTAAGTCATTGGTTTATGCCAACAAGCCGACGACGTTGGAAGAGCTCAGAGCCAACATTGAACGCAAAATAGCGGCCGTTTTGGCCGAAATGTGTGGCCGAGTCATCGAAAATTGGGTCCAACGAATCGACCACTGCAAACGTGCTCGCGGTGGCCATATGAACGAAATCGAGTTCCATTCATAAATGTTTTGATTGTACTTCAAGCCGATAATAAAGTTTTTGAAATATATCAAATGGTTTGCGTTTTATTTAAAAAAAAAGTTGTCAAGTCCTTTTTGGAAAACCCTATACATGATACATTTTCGATGGGTTTGTAAAGCGAAAGTTCCACCAGCCTATCCTTAATTTTTGTGCATTTCTTTTCATGTATACCCTCATTTGGACAGTTCCCACGCGCAGATCCAGTCGGAGAACTAGTTTACTTCAGGAATATTTTACCCAAAGACCAACCATATTTAACACCAAGTTGTGGTTTTTGATGTTGTTTTAAGTGTGGATAGTGCGTATATCAGCTTTGCGCCTACCTCTACCACTTTTTCATGGGGCAGAGATCCATTAGAATTTTATTGTAGTCGCCTCTTACAAAATAGTATTCTCAGCTGGGGGTATATTTTAACCCCTTTCCCGCAGGGGGAAGGGCTATATCAAAAAAATAATTTTTTTTTTTTTTAAACTGAAAATTGCAGTCAGGCCGAGAATTTCTCACTTTACCTCTCGTATATCAAATATTTGTCACCAAATCACGCACAATATTACAAAATTATGAGCATTCGGCTTGAGCAGAAAACACATTGAAACCCGAGCGAAACCCAAACCTTTGTTTGGGGATATGTGCTCATCCACACGTATGCACATATTGACGAACATGCCATGTGATGATAAAAATGTGCTTTCAGTTGACATTCAGCAAAATGTAGAAAATTGGCGCCTCTCCTTCAACACAGAGCTGCTTTAAAAAGTTATCTGCTTCATTCTATGGCACGACATTTGTTGCGGTGAGGGGAACAATTTAGCGGCACCTCTGACGAGTTTTTTGGCAACAAAATGGTAACGCCATTCTAGTCAGCTGGTAGTTTTATTTTCGCTCACAGCTGTGTATAGTGTTGTCAACCACGACAACGTGGCTGTTAAGTAATCAAACGAGGGAAACACACGGTTTTACTAATTAATGTTTAAATTATACAGAACGATTATCACTAAAGATAATGCGAATCTGACCAGCCGCACGTGTTTCCATGCCTCCCGTGCATATAAATAACTCCACAAAAGCTTTTAAGCATTTCTTTTAATATATTCTTTTGGGGCGATCAATCAATCACCGATGCTGAGAGACGTCGAACGCCGTCTTTCCTTTTCCCGCTGCGTAAACCGCGAAAACGAAAGTCGTACATTATTATTCGGAATTTCATATTTGTTTTTCTCGTTAGAACATCATCACGAATAGTAATTTGTTTACTTTTCCTTAAGCGCCGTTGCAGTTTGTTTGTTTTTTTTTTTTTAGAAATCTGTTCCGAATACCGTCAAATCCCACTCGAGTGTTTGCTTGTCTTTTTTTTTTATATTATTTTTTTGTGCTAACAGCTCTTCCAAACAATGGGTATGAAGAGAGTTTGCAACTGCGGCATCCCTCCCCCATCTAATTTACGATCAAACCACTAACCCACTTCCATCACAAGAGTCTGTGTTAGTATGGATGAAGAGATTCGAATGCGAAGGCCCGCCACGCGAATGAACTAAAACCGACGCTTGTTCCGACTTGTGGCTTTTCAGTTTTGCTCTTTTCTCTAGAGCTGTGGCGCAGGTACATGTCGACAGTGTGCACTGTTTACATGGTTCCACCACTTTGCAAATGGACACTTGATGAACTATTCTGTTTGTTGTAATGAAGAGGATCACAATGGGGACTGGGATTTTTAATTTACATATCTGATGAATGGAGAGGTGGGCGATGGCGGTCCCTCACCAATTAAGAATTTACTTTGAGGGAGGTGTGTTCATGCGGTTTCATCAGGAGTTTTCCGTGTTTTAGACCTTCATTCGCGAATGGGAGCAGAATAAAGCTATTTTTCTTTTCATTTCCGTGCAAAAGTCTGTCTTACTCAGCACTTTGTAACTGTGTAATCCATTTAAAAGCCAGTTTTCAAGTTTAATGTGGATTATCCGTTACAAGCGTAGCAGCACGTAAAGCAATTAAAGCTGCCATGACTATATGGCATATGACTATTTTAACTTCGTCTCAACGCATTGCTTCTAGCTGCAGTTGTGACGGGGAATACTAACTAAGGAAAAAGCAATTAACTCGCAGCAATTATCATCCAAGTTAATGACTTTTTTATCACCCACTAACGTGCATACTGTATAGTTATTTCATTGAGATGAGTGTATTTGGGAAGTGATGACTTTAAAAAAAACATGTAATGCTTTAAGGTCGCAAAATTGCTTGTTATTAGCCACAGAGTTCAGGAAGTTGTTGTTAAAATCAATATATTTCATAGCCTTTGATTTATTTATTTTATTGGGAGTTTAATGTGCAAGTCCATAATTCCAAGAAACAAGCCGGTCGGTCCTATTCCCTTTTGGGGGAAAGCCATAGTGTTCATTTCCAAGCCTAGACTCGAGCATAACTCTCGAATGGACCCCCATCACATTTGCACACACTCTTCCATGAGAGCTTAATTCCAATAAAGGGCTATTCAACAAGAGGTGTCACTTACAATTCCACGCCAATGTTGAACTATCAACATCAAGCTATCGATACACACTACAACAACCTGTTGAAAAAGTACAAAATCACTACGAAACTCCGAAAACATCGTGTTCGTCCGAAAAGGTCAGCTAAAAAGGCTTATCCGTAACCACCTAACGGTGCTAGCTCGACCTTTCAATGAACTAATTGAACTAATGAAATTATCTTCCTAAAATTGATGCTGTAGATGCAGGGCGATTTGACACCATTCGATTTTTTCCCTTGAGGATATGTTAAGACAAGGTTGGCAGAACCGTGGCGGAGACTTGCGGGCCACGTGGAAGATTAGCGGCACCAATTCATCCTGGATCAGCCCACATTGATCTAAATAGGGGAATGCCTCTGGGGTGACAAAGCCGCTAAGGCTAACTTTCTCGTGGTACATGTAATTAGGGAAGTAAGCCCCGGAGATCAGGTTATTGACCGAAGTCATTGTCCTCGTAACGTGATCTCGGATCAGTTTTATTAGAAAATGATCCACCCGTACAATCCTGGCTCTATGGTATAGGACCTTGTTCGGGTAAAATTTCGTGTAACTACTCAGATTCGGGTGTCATATATTTGTAAATACATATAAATCACTGAAATAAATGTTGAAAAGGATCGGCGAGTTCATCGTACCCTGTTGAATTCCGTTGTTAATTTCAAATGTTTGGGTAGAAGTCACGTTGGCAATTTTCACTACGAACTTTCTACCGGTTAACATGTCAAAAATCATATATAGCAGTGGTTTACTTATGTCGAAAGACTTCTCCAAGTCAATCAGACAGACTTCCGTGCATTGATTCTTGCATTTGTTCCATTGGTTATCCGACACGAGTTTCGACGCAGCATGAATAGTATTATGCCCCGCTTTAAAACCGAATTGGTTTTCCAAAATAATTTTCTTGTCCTCAACCCATTTAGACAGGACTCTATGGACCACCTTTTCGAAAACCTTGCTTGGAAGGAGACTTATCGACCGAAGATTTGATGAGTTAGAGGTATCCTTATCCAATCCACTGGATAATATGCATTATTCAGTGAATTGTTGAACAGAATGGTGTACGTGCCTACAGCCACGGATGGGAGATGCCTGAGCACAACATTAGATATTCCGTCGATTCCCGCGGATTTTTTTCTCCTCAGTGACTCGAAGATCTTCGAAATAAACAAGGTGTTCGCCCCTTCATTCATGAAGGCATTATATGCAATGAAATCGTCATTGAACCTGGTAAAACCAAGGTTCTCTGATCGCCAATGATCGATATCATTTCTGAGGTAGGAGTGATGAAGTAGAACTCTGTTTTCCAATTCGTGGTTTGGGCGAATGCTATCATTCACCTTATACACTTCCTGGAAGACAGCTCCCACTGTCGCCACCTTCTCCTGAGGATCCTCGATCACGAACAAATCATCATCCAAGACGGATCAATTCATTATCTGACGTTCTCGAAAGCTTCAGATCCTGAATGTTATTCTGATTGTTTCTCCGAAATATTTTTTTTATTTACGGGAACATACTCGCACTGTTGGAATTTACAGCACGAATTCTGTTGTTCCAATGCACACTTACAGATATTTTGTAATTTTCCTTGATCAAATGTAGGATATTTTTAATCAGTGACTTCAGTGTCCTGATCTCTGAGTTTCGTCAGTCAATTGTTTGTGCAGTGCGTAGATTGTTGCGTTTCGGTACATGTTCGTGGTATCGTGATGTTTTTGGCGTGGTATCATACTATCCATCGTCTGCTTAATTTTGTCAACCATTTATCTGAGGTACCTGTCGATCTCGCCGTTTGACAGGTTCCTATTGGATGGTGGGAAGGAACCACTCGAAGTGAGTGATCTCGTCAGATTACTGGCCAAACGTGGCCAACGCACCCTACAATAATCGTACTGGTGCATTTAGTCATACTCTGCCATCTCTGCGAATTCGGCTGGTACTGTGAACCCGGCAATGTGAGTCCGCAATGGTCATTGTCGTATAAAGGTCCGTAGGCAGTTAGTACACGATTCGTTCGTGACAGCCAGTCTCAGTCGAGATGAGATCCAGATAGGAGCCACTCCTAGGATTCGACGGACTATCCGTTGGGAGTAACTTGACTCTGTACTCTATGCCCCACAGAACCCACCAATGGCTTAGTAGGCTCCCCCTAGTGTTAGGAATGTTATTTCCCCAATCACTATATTTGGCATTCAAATCGCCGCGCCGGGACGTAGTAGTTTTCCACTAAATGTGAGGTCCGGACAGCGAAGTGGCTAGGGTATGTCTCCATACTTGCTGATCAATGTGTTCGGGAAAATAGCCCTCAGCTTCTCCATCGATATCCTTGCTGTGTGTAGTGTAGCACCATCTTGCTGAAATAGCGATGTGTTGTTGTGCACGGGGAACTGTAGCGGCAACAAACAACAGTGACTACCTCTTGTTGTTGGTTAAAAGAATAAGGGTCGTGTTGGGGCAATGTAAACTTTTTGATGGCTTTCTCTAGGATTTTTTGGGCACCAGTAACACAAGTTCTGTTTTTTTACGTAACTATCGATATGAAAATGTGCTTCATAACTAAACAAGCGTTCGTGCTGTTCGAAAACGTCCGATCATGGTTCTTTCGAAGGTTTCTCGCAAAAGAATAGAAACTTTTAGACCTTGCAGGATTTGGATTTTGTATGGGTGGAACATTAATTTTTTTATTCAAAATAACGTGCACAGTTGATTTTTTCATTCCCGTAGAGGCCGCAATCTTTCTTATGGATTTCACATAATTTCGTGACGAATGTGAGCGACATATTAGGACGTCGCTGATGTTGATGGTTCCGGACGATTTCTGTTCACCATTGTCCCTTCTTGTCTAAACCATTGCACCCACGACCAGGTAAGTTGCGTGCTCGGACTATCACTCAGCCTGCGTAAATTGAATTGAGCACGAAATTTGCGATGAGCACGAACTAATGATTCACCCAATTTCAAATATTGCTCAACCGCGAATGCGCAATGCCGGCCAATGACTCATCGCGATTAATAAATCCGCAAAAAATGTGCATTGAACGATGACTCCCCCACTTACTTCACTTCGCTGGTTTTCGAGCATTCGAAATTTAAAGGTGAACATTTCCCGCTGGACACCCTTTATAATTATAAACATACATACTTACCGATAGCCAAGCAGCACACAAACTGCTGAGCTCACATTCATTATTGTCAAGTATACGACGTTGTAAAAGTCAAAGTATAGTGGGTCCTTTGACAAAGAAACATCAGGGGTAATAAAACAAACCATAAATGGCTCCTATGATTAATGTATTGGCGTCGAACCTTTTTTTAGTATTCCCAATGGTTGGAAAAAAACCTAACATCTTCGTCACAGAGTTCAAAAACTTCGTCAATCGATGAAACCATCCAAACCTTGAGCTAAGTTCAAGAAATCTTGAACTGCGATCTGTGATATCAAATTAATAAAATAACCTTTTTGAGTCTGCATCTTCGAAACCCTTTATTCCTCAGAAAAGTCACGACTTCTGAGGAAGCTACCTTTATTCCTGCGGGATCAATCCTCAACATCATTAGAAAGATTAAGGACATACTCGCCTAACTGGCTTACAATAGTATGTGCCCTCCGTACTAACTATATGTAGCATAATCATCTTAAAGAAAAATGCCGCATTTGATCTTTAAATTCTTTAATTGATTTAAAATGACACCTTTTGTTGGATAATCTTATACACGTTTTTCAATGAGAACATAACAATTTCGTATTTGAGTTAAACACAGAATAATTGAAATTTCGAGCCGAAATTTATTCTAGGGCTTATACACATGTTAAATTTAAATATGGAATTCCATCTCGTTCATATGTATGAGCAAGTTTGGAACGATCGATTGCTTGGATCCAATTTTCCACCACTCTTTGCCTCATATCGAAGGAAAAGTTGACGATTTCGCGTTCGATATTGTCCCTGAGCTCCTCTAACCTTGTTAGCTTGTTGACATAAACCAACGCCTAACGGAATCCCATAAAAATAATTCTAACGGCGTTGAATTGTATGTGCAAAGTGAGCATTAGACCGGACCATTTTTCGATATTAAGCGATTACCGAACTCACCCTTTAATAGATAAATTATTTGTCCAGTATGTGACACCACCTTGTTCGAGTCATGTATCACTAATGTCAAGCCCATGTAGTTCTAGGCATGAATAGTCTTTCATCATTGCACAATAGCGAACTCTGTTGGCCATAGCACAGCGATCAGTACGGTCCAATGCCATATCCGGCAGCAACTCCATACCACTTGGTCACTTTTTGTGGATCTAATGGAATGTCTTAAAGAGGATGTAAGTTAGTTGCTAATTAATTACCTATATGTTGCTGGCCCAAATATGATCCCCGTCGCTTAAGATGATTTTTCGATACATTTTATTCAGATTTTTACTGAGTCCATTCAATGTTTTCGAGTTAATTTGATCTTGTAATGGTGCAGGTCAAGATCTTAACGTAATATCACAACAATATTAACTGAGAGATTCACTATTCCTGCGAACGGTGTGGATCGACTAATTTGACTGATTTTGAACGGAAGCATTTATGGCTGCGGTATTTTCAGTTATTCGACCTCGCGTTATTATACTGCCTTAGGAGCATTCTGTAGTGAATTAGTTGATTTGAAATTATCTTTTATAGCACTCACCTGGCGGGACGATTATGACGGCATAAAATTGAAATACGATAAGCGGTCTTAAAGTTGCGACCACTCACTCGGAATTTCGGTAGTGATTTTTAATAATTCCAAAACATTGCTCGTTCGTGAACTTTACCATAACAAAATGGATATTCTTGGCTGATTTACATTGACGGACCATAAAAAAAAGTTGAATACTGCATTTTTAATTAAAATACAAAATTGTTATGTCCTAATTGAAAAACCCTGTTTTATCTCTCATGACCAACGCTTCAACCGCCAGTGATTTTTTTGCTGATTTTAGACCGCAAATGATTTTCCAAGATCATCTTGCCGAAAGGTTGAATTCGTTCAAAGTTAGTCTTTCACACTCCTCCACACAACACATTTGCAGGTTTCCTCACCCTTCAGGCTCTTCCCTATTTACCATATTTTCATATTACATCACTCCGCAAATCGATCGTGCAAAGGCAATGGGTATTAGAATAAAATTGGAGTTTGTTGGAAGGTGGAGCGAAAATATACCTTAGAGACCTGCGGTTTCTTTTTGACCACCCGGTCACACTAAGCCCACATTATCTATGTATATCCCATCGGGATATCAACTGTCAATATCGGAGTACCTAAGACAAAGTCTGACTGTTTTGCCGATTATAATGACTATACTATATATACTAGGTATGCGTCATCAACCTTAAAATAAAACCGTGGTGTGCGGTTGTTTCCACACAATGTCAGAAAAACACTTCGACTCAAACGTTTTTTTTTCGCGATATCGGTTTGAAGACTCATGATATTCCAAACCAAATCATTGAGTCAGTTCCACTCTCTCAGCTAATCAACTCAGAGGCCGCCTCGGTCATGCCAATATCCACATTCCGTTGCGACGCGGAATTTAGTCATATCCATCCACGGTATCTCGTCAAATTTCCACGATAAGATTAGGACGCACTATTCCGTTTTCCTTTTCATTATAACTTCATTTTCACTATTCGTTCAAGTTCAGCGCAGTTAAACATCTGATAGTCACCACTTTCGGGTCTTGGGTCGTGAGAACGTGGCAATTTCTCATCCACATGGCACGTCGTGTCAAAAGTAATAAACCGCGTGATCAATTTTCACAACCGATAACAACTAACATTTGTAATCGAAATTACCTTCGAGGCGACAGGTGATGGAAATCACAAAATGAAGCCAAGCCATTGACGAGCACGCGGTCTGTTGACACAAATGCACGCACCGCCGCGCCAAGAAGCGGGAGGTGAATTCCCACCTTTCTATTGATGTAGCGTATCTGATAGATGATTGCCAAGCGATTTGTATGTATTTTAGAATTGTTCTCAATCGAAATGAAGGTACAACTTCCATATCGTGCCTTTTTTAGCAGTGGTATGATGAGGCAGTGTCACGGTATTTAATTAATTCTTTTTATTTTTTGTCTGCTGTTTGGGGGAACTGTTGTATGATTTATTGTTCTCGTGCACCGATAAATGGGCGCCAAGGAAGACGGGCTGAGGAAAATGAACGCAATCAACGCGATAAGCCGGGCGTGTAGTCAGACTTCAAAAGCCGCTGATAATTAAAATGTTATTCTACGACGACGTGTAAGCAGAAAATCATTTTAGTTAATCTGAAGTGTCATACATCAACAGAAATATCTATATTAGGGCGACAGAGATTTCTACAATATTTCGGCGGCGAGATAAACGAAAGAAGTTTGCATGCCCCATCGACTGAGGCATGCAAATTCTATTGTTTTATTATCTGGGCATTTGATGCCATTCATTTTGCTGTTATCAAATTGTTGATGATAAGATTGTTTACGCGTCATTTCTGACGAAATTTTTGGAACGTTCGTAAATACGCACTCATACATATGCACGAACAAATCTTTAGATTTTTGCTCTTGGGAAAAATGAACTTGGTTATAAAAGGATCATAAAATTGTCCGATAAGATTGTGAGAGATTCATGCTCTTATGCCGAGCATGTTTATAAAAAAAGCTTTTCGAAATTCGTCTTCTGGTTTCAGCAAAAAAACTTTCATCGTTCGCGCTGAAAGTTTACCAGCTAGCGCACATTTAACTCTTGATTTGTATGTCCCCTACCACATTGGAAGCTATGATTCAAGTGGAGCTTGCCCAAAGGATTGTGTTCGATGATGCCATTCAATTCACTTCATGGAAGTTCCAAAATTCTGAATTCGGCATGGGTCTTCTGCTCCTTTAAGCTCTGAATTGAACAGGTTAGAATGGGGGGTGCAGACTCTTACTTTTTTTTTAACTCCAGAGAGATGTCAATATCAAGCAACGGCAAAGTATTAGTACATCTCTTTGTAATCATACAATCGCACGCTTAGGTGCAACGAAATTGATCGGAACGATAATTGATGTCCCGTGGCAATCCCCCATGAGACCATTTAAGATATTAAATAACAAAACGAACCATTGACTCGTTATGGCTCCTGCATATGGTCTTGGACTAGCCAAACAGTGTCACCTAATTTGTCATTTATCCTGGAAACTGGGGAGTAATAATGGCTCTCATGACCGAAATAATCCTATTGCGAGTTGTGACTTTTTGAATTTCGTTAGCTAAGTATTGTATTATACATTCGATTTTGGATTCTGTTTTTTTTATTTTGATACACATGTCGCCTTACATTAGTTGACATTGTCAGCCATGAGGAAACAAAAAAATGCTTACTAAAAATGCTTGTTCTTCACAGGCAGCTCTTTGTCGAATCACTATCAGAGGAGTTACTGAGGATATTGGTATATCGGTTGGCTCATGGCAATAATTTTATTCCGATATTTTCAGCATGAAACGTGTGTCCGCGAAGATTGTTTCGAAATGCAAAATTTAGACCAAAAGAACCATCGCATGAGCATCGCTATTGGGCTCAGGACATATTCAATGACGTGAATGACGATCCAGATTTGCTGAAAAGGGTCTTAAAACTAAAAAGTACCATGGAACGACGTAGATTTGCCACGATTGAGGAAATAAAGTACCGAAAAGTACTTATCAGAAATGCTTTGAGGATTGGAAAAAGCACTAACGCAAGTGTGTTATATCTGAAGGGGATTACTTTTAAGGGGACAAAGTAGATATTGATTAATAAGTAAATTCATGTTGAGAAAACTAAAAAGTCACCTAATTTTTTGAACAAACTTCGTATGTTAACATGTTTTCTTAAATTTAAGGTGAACGGCAGTTGCAACCGATCATTCATTCAAACATTTTAGAATTATTAGATAAATAAATAAAAACACAGTTTGGATAGTTCCAAAAACCCATCAATTCAATTTGGAAGGAAAGACTTAAAAAACTTAGTTATTATAATTTTCTATAAAGTTATCCAATTCGCGGTTCCGAAAGTTAATTTGAATAAAAAACGTATCTGATTTAAATTTCTGCAAAATGTTTATAGCAATATATTGTTTGGACCTAACCATTATAAATGGAATATAATTTGCATGACTTCATTCTAAGAGGCTAATTTTCAACGACTCTTCCACGTATATCGCGCTATAACTCGGTCATGATTTATCGAATATTCGATTTCAAAACGTCAACAATTTGCGAATTGTGTGCATAAACACGATCTTTTGCATAGCGCCACAAAAAATCCAACGCCGACTAGTCTCAAGATCACATCACCAGTTTCACTATTTTTGTACAAAGTTTGTACTAAGTTTACATAATTTTAACAACGATTATAAAACCATCCATATTGTCAAATGGCAAACCTTGAACTAAAGATATACAGTCTCAGATGACAGTTCAGTTTGTTGTATGTGATCGGAACAGACATGTCAAATCCAGACCACAAATTGGATCACCATTTAAGTTGTTGTAGCAGTCCAACTATTCGGTTACTGGCCTGGTAGAGATTCGAATGCTCTTGCTTACTCCAACAAGACACTAGGTCTAGGCCTGCGTAAAAAGCAAGCTTCCTGTGCACTAGCTTTCTCTAATCCACAATATCAGTGTTTCATTTATTGGTGTTATTTCGAAGAAAATGTCTCGCGTGAACTTTTTGCTGTCGAGTGCGCGTTTACTATGTTTTAGAGGAGTATCTTGCATGATTTTTCGCCGATAAACATCTCAGAAAGGGCATGGATTGCACCAGTCTTTCCATCTTTTCGGCAGAAAGAAAGTCATACTGAGAGGACTAAACCTCTTGACGAAGGAGTGGTTTTCTTTATCGAATTTGGGAAATAAAACCGTTTCCACCATACCCCAAAGAATAGGCTATATACCATATGTAGGCGAGCGCAGCCTCAGTAGTGAATTTCACAGTGACCTTTTATTGGTCTAATTTTCAGGGAAGTGCGTCTGAAGCTGAAGACTACAGGTTACCAAGTACCAAGAAGTACTACAAGTTCCATCAGGGTTTCTGAACGCATGCGAAATTGCTAGTCGCCTTCAGTCATTTCCTCTCTTGATATACGCATTTATAATAGTCACTTTTTAATTTATGAATTTGTTTCTTAAATTCCTTCTACTTCGATCGAATTCGACTTGAGCGATATATTCAGAAGACATTTGGCTTAGAAATTCAATAGGGAACCGATTCCTTCAGAAGGATTTAATGACAATAATACTCTAGTTCGAAGCAAGTGGTGATGTCATTGTTTAATTTTTGGAATAAAGTTCTTAACTGTTGAATTTTCCCTGAATTAAGGTGGCGCGAATGTGTTCTTCAAGCCCGTTCCTAAAACACATCCAGTTTGTCTTTTTTTTTAATTCATGCAGTGTTGCACCATTGTTGATGGTAAGGTCAAACAATAGAATGAAGTCAAAAAGACTAGCTTCACGAGATTTGCATTTACTACTACCCCAAAATTGTGCTTTGATCGTTAGACCGATTGGAGCACCGAATGATCAGTACCTCTCGAAGTGTTTCGTGCTCAGCGTCCACTAAACGTAACAAAAAACAAAAAAAACTATTCCGGGACCACACTGCATCTCTCGCAAGTGCGTGAAGTGCACGAATACAATAAATAAAAAAAAAACCAATAGTTCAGTGCAGTGAAGTGCGAAACACCAACCACAAAGGGCTAGTCTCCTCTTCGCCCGTTCCTCACTAGCCACTGTTGTGCACTCTCGGTCGCAACTCTCGTTTGATATCACAGGTTGGACAATGACTGAGAGTACATATTATCTGACGTAGCGGATTTGAAGGTCCACATTTGTTGGTGGACCAACACGAATTGGTGTATGGGCATAACACCTACATACATCCAAATGCTGTTGGAAAGCTAACGCCGAATTGAATTTGCACTTCTCAACTCCGCTAATCGTAAGTAGCGTCGGGGGTGGATAGTTTGATGTTTGTGTTTTGTTTGCATGGGAAATTTTAGAATTGATGTGAGTCATGTTCGTGGACTAAGAGCGAATATCTTTGCTGTATACGTCCAACTTTCTCGTTACAAACCAGCCGTTTTGGCAATAAGTGAAGTTATTTGAGCCTACCTGGATGCAATTTGGTGCCATTATTCTTTCTGCATCGCGGTCTTGCCATTTATGTCCGTAATGTTGTAGCTTACCAACTTCAATCGCAATATGGCTAATGTTCCAATCCGGAATTTTATTTCATGTGGTTAAATTCCATGTCCGTAAGTATTTAATTCACATTCATTTTCAGAAGTGGAACAAGATTGTATCCCTGTTTCCTCTCACAGAAGTCGCTATTGCAGTCGATTTAAATGTACTCAATTCTAATTGGCTTCAACATTCGAGTCAGACAACACCCGAAGAAAGGTAGTTATGTAGAGATCCTTGCTGCGGTAAATAATCTAACCCAGCTAGTAAATGAGCCAACACGAATACCTAACATTGCAGATCATTCCGCCAACACTCTGGACTCTTCCCTCACCTCTCATCTTAATAAGTATTCTATCGATATATTGTCACCTCTAGGCTCGGCAGACCACTGTGTCGTTTCAGCTAATTTCTCGTACTCAAACCTCTCAGTTGGAGAACGAATTCCTGACAGAACAATATGCCTCTATGAGAAAGCTAATTGAAGCGGACTCAACAAGTTCTCTAAGAATTTTAACTAGTCACTATGCTTCCTCGATAGTAATGTGAATGCCGCTGCTGATGCGATCACGAACATGCTTCTGCTCATTCCACATAGAGTGGAGAGCATCAAATCTAAAGCAAATAGCAGATTGGCTTTGATTCACAAATTCATTTTCGCACTCGTACAGTTGCAAGAGTACTTAAGGATCCCAACGTGCACAAATTGTCTTTCCCTGATGGTACGAGTATTCCCCCAATACCTCTAAGAGGTGTACTTCCATGCTGGCAAAACCACTGCGTAAGCTTTTTCATCTTTCCTATTCTTCTGGTCTCTGTCCGAATAGAGTAGATAGAAACCAGCATTTGTCGAGTTCATCCTTGAAAAGGGCAAATCTTCGTTTCCCACCTCCTACCGACCCATAGCACTAACGTACCTTCTTTCTAAGGTCATGGAAACCCTGATAAATTGTCAGCTTATGAAAAAACTTGAATCGCGGAAACTTCTTAATCACCAGTAACATGTGAACTGAAAAGTGGAACGAATAGTTGCATTATCTCGGCGAAAGCAAGATTGTTGCGCTCGATATTTCAAAAGTAATCGAGAGACAGCATCAGGCTCTTTTGTCGAAAATGCGTGCTTATGGTATCGATGAGTCTCTTCTTCTATTGATTAGAAATTACCTTTCGGACCGTTCAATTGAAGTCATTTTGGACGGTTCAAGTCTGATATTCACCAAATAAATGCTGGTGTTCCCCAGGGTTCTGTTCTGTCACCTACACTTTTCCTTATATTTATAAATGATGTCTTATCTGCTACTTCTAATCCAATACACTTCTTTGCTGATGACAGTACTCTTAACTTTTCATTTTCGTTCCAGGACTCATGTCCCTGCTCTTCGGCCGTAGAACTGGAACGGCAGCGTATGTTAAGCACATTAAATTCCGACCTTGACAGCATAATTAATTGGGGTATAAACAATAGAGTGGAATTAAATGCTTCCAATGCTGTCTACTGTCACTCAAGCTAACCATTAATAATCAGCCATTTCTCTTGAATGGCGCTTGTGTCGGTGAAACCGAAAGACTTTCCGTCCTTGGTATGTGTTTTGATAAAACTTTGTGTTGGCATGACCACATGTTCGAGGTCGCCAAGAACGCTGGAAATGTCTAAGTTTCCTCAAACGACGCAAGAAATATTTCACCCTCTTTGATCTGACTTCAATTTACAAGGTCTTCACCCGCCCCAAGCTTGAGTGCAACGCTCATATCTGATCTTGTGCTCCCAAGACCTCTCTGCATTTGCTAGATAGAATACAAAAGTGAGCGGTGCATTGGTGGACAGTAGTGAGCAATAGATAAGCAAGCAGTCGCATCGATGAAGCTCTCTATCATTTCGTGCATTTTTTAGCTTACTTGTGCGACAATCAGATCTTGGTCACAATGACTCACGCATACTCTAAGCTGATTTGAACAACTTTAGAATCTGGTATAAAAAATTGTTGAATCTCTTATGCCCCTATCCTTTATCCATCAACCTTGTGTCCCAATCAAAGAATATGCCAGTCAGAATGGTCGCCCTTTCACGATACCTAGTCCCTTCGAACTGCCATACGTGGCTCTCCCTGGATTGAAAGATTTAACTTGACCTAACCCCTCTGAAAATAGCTTAAAATGACTAAACATTTACTTATTGCATGCAGCTACTATGACCAGTAAGTGAGTGAATTTGATATAATTTAGATAAAAAACATAAAAGCGGATGTTCGAATTATCTCATTAAAATTCGATATTCTCGCCGTTACCGGGGAAAATAGATTCAAACACGAGAGCACTCATTAAGTCATGAGATTCGATTTAAACAGGTGATTAGGTGTTAGCTTTTCCCGACAGAGTCCCCTGACTGAAGTGTCCCATTCTCGGAATTTATATTCATATTCACTTTGGCTTCTCACCGTCTCTGTCCATTGAATTTCCGTGAAGTTGTAATCCAGAAACCATAGAGCAACATGGCTTCTGGAATACCATAGTTACGGAAACGAAGCAACAAACACAGATTACAATCTGTTGCTTGGCCTACATGTATGTATGTGTTGCAATATTTAATCTTTTGTTTATAGTTAGTTATATTTATTTATTTTAAATTGAACTTGATGGGCAGACCAAAGGATTACGATATCCATTGGGTGGTGTCGATGACTCCGACTGAAATACGTGTCCAATTATAATAAAATACTCGACGCAGCTAATCGTTGAAGCAAAGGTTTAATAGTTACACCAAAATTGTGAAACGTGAAACTGTTGTCGCGTTTTATATTTCTCGTTTCCAAAAAGTAAATAGCACTACCAGCACCTCTGTGTTATTGCTCCCCTATGCTGTGTGTGGACGACAATGGGCACATCTGTTTAAGTGCCACCGCTTCCGAGGCAAGTAGAATGAAGCAACAGAAAAATAAACGAAGAAGTTAGACGTTTGAGTGAAAAATCAATTGCGATTACGTCTGGCCCGGCTTACGCTACAGGGCTTGCTCGATGACACACATATATAAGAAAAATTAAATTCCATGCGGGGTGGCTAGGAGCTTGTTCCGACCATTGACATCACCCTCGAACTGTAAGTACGTTTATGTGGGTTAAACTCGCCTCAGGAATAGTCGTAGATCTTGCCCTCCTTGCTTACTGAGGGGAACGAACGACTTTGTTGTTTGGACTTTAGTGTTTAAATGCTGTCACTTTGAGTTCGATAGGAGACGGTCGATTTTAGAGGCATTCCAGGTGACAAATTGACAAGTCAATTGACTCGGGCACATACACTCAAATCAATTATGTAACGTTTGCATTTATTTTTGGATGATGGGGGGTGTCCAGTGGCACGTGTTATTGCTAATGAAGTGTTGGTAGAAATAGTGATAAAGCATTAAAATACGCAGAGTCGAGCTGCTGTACGAGTAATCAGAAATGATAAGTTTACCACTTGGTTGAGTTGTGAAACTTGAGTCGGCCTCGGGAGATTGTAGGTGACATAGAAAAAGTTTTGTTCGGGAAGCTGAATGATAAAATCTTGTTTGTTTGAAAGATAATATTTTCTGAAATGTATTTTGTAACCTCTATTGGTTAAATGACTTCTGTGGAACTTGCCGCAATTGTTTCAATATTCAGTTAAGAAATACAGTCATCTGCTGCACTGCTCAGGATTCCGTGAATATTTTTCTTGCGAAAGG
Source organism: Merodon equestris (assembly GCA_958301585.1). NCBI lineage: Eukaryota > Metazoa > Arthropoda > Insecta > Diptera > Syrphidae > Merodon > Merodon equestris. The sequence goes on from OY284414.1 coordinate 124,058,368, forward strand.
AAAGTACCTTCTTGCACACTTTGCATTTGTCGTATTATACATAAATAAGGACTTGTCGACTATTCTATTATTTTGTGCTTCATTTTACCTCAAAATGGTTTTATATAGGCCTCTACGACGGATGACACGTGGTACAAAACCTAGTAGGACCCTCTCATACAAATGCTTTATATACGAGAGTTCTTTAAAAAGTAAAGGGAATTTTTCGTTTCCCGGGTTGTATTAAGCCGGTTTGGAGACTAATACTCTTTTGGTAAATATGTTTAAAATGTTAGAGAGCTACATTGCTAGACCAGCCAGTTGCTTAGTCGGCTGTCAGCTGTCGAAGAGGATCGACCCAATTTTAGGCTTTTCTGACAGTTCGTGAATGTTGCTCAGCAAGGCAATCATCAATCGGGATATGTGGTAGTCGGAATGGACGATGACTGGATAATACAGGGAGTTGAGCAAGACATTCCATTTCAGTTTTTCCAGATAGGTTTTAATAACATAAGCAAACTGTAATGAAGTGTTGTCGTCTTGAGTCACTTTGTTGTGTTTTTGCTTGTATGGGTGCCACTCTTCTTTCAATTCTGGGATTAAGCGCACTGGTTGTATTCGATAGCGAGATTCTAAGATGATTTCACAGGGTTGCAACAACTCATATTACAATATACCATGCTGAGCTCTTTCCACACCATGGATGTTTGGCTAGGCCCCCGATGTTGATGTATGACCGCGGCACTGCAACGTACTCGCTGTGGTTTACCGTGACAATATGATGCAGAACATTCTCTCGAGCAGTTTGCTCATAAAAGAACCCCCTTCGACGCCTCGCGGTTTCAATTCATATACCGCAATTTCAAATACGTTCGTACCGTCCAATTTTGAGAATTTTTTTTTGAGCATATTGGTTGTAACGTTGTCTCCCAAGGCTGTTATTGACGTTAACCTCTCGGCATAGGGATTTAAGGTCTGAAAGCATCAAATCGGAAGATTTAAGCCGACCAATTCACCAGTCCAAAACTAGAGATGAATTGCTCACCGAACTTATTTATCAATTGGCTCATCACATCATGTAGGAACCACATATCGACCAGGTTCAGTTTTAAACCAAGATCCTTGCGTAAAATCTTCCAGTCGAAAATGTTGAAAATAATACGTATACGCCCCGTAGTACTTATGTAAGTATTTTCGAGTGCATTTCTCGGCTTCCAGAGCTACTTTCACGACTTGAATTTGATGCAAACAGTTGACATGAATCAAGATCTAGCCTTTTGCGTCAGATTCTGGGAGATTCCTTCATGGTAACTTAGCTGCCCGAGCCCGTAAGAGAGTAGGTGCAAAAATTAGAAAATGTTACGTATACGCCCCGTAGTGCATATGGTCGAGTGCATTTCTCGGCTTCCAGAGCTATTTTCACGACTTGAATTTGATGCAGGCAGTTGACGTGAATTCAGATCTAACATTTTCAGTCAGATCCTGGGAGATTACTTCATGGTAACTTAGCTGCCCGAGCCTGTAAGAGAGTAGCTGCAAACATTTGAAAATGTTACGTATACGCCCCGCAGTGCCTAAGGTCGAGTTCATTTCTCGGCTTCCAGAGCTACTTTCCGACTTGAATTTGATGCAGGCAGTTGACGTGAATTCAGATCTAACCTTTTCAGTCAGATCCTGGGAGATTCCTTCATGGTAACTTAGCTGCCCGAGCCTGTAAGAGAGTAGCTGCAAACATTTGAAAATGTTACGTATACGCCCCGTAGTGCCTATGTTCGAGTGCATTTCTCGGCTTCCAGAGCTACTTTCACGACTTGAATTTGATGCAGGCAGTTGACGTGAATTCAGATCTAACCTTTTCAGTCAGATCCTTCATGGTAACTTAGCTGCCCGAGCCCGTAAGAGAGTAGTTGCAAACATTTGAAAATGTTACGTATACGCCCCGTAGTGCCTATGGTCGAGTGCATTTCTCGGCTTCCAGAGCTACTTTCACGACTCGAATTTGATGCAGGCAGTTGACGTGAATTCAGATCTAACCTTTTCAGTCAGATCCTGGGAGATTCCTTTATGGTAACTTAGCTGCCCGAGCCCGTAAGAGAGTAGCTGCAAACATTTGAAAATGTTACGTATACGCCCCGTAGTGTCTATGGTCGAGTGCATTTCTCGGCTTCCAGAGCTACTTTCACGACTCGAATTTGATGCAAACAGTTGATGTGAATTCAGATCTAACCTTTTCAGTCAGATCCTGGGAGATTCCTTCATGGTAACTTAGCTGACCGAGCCTGTAAGAGAGTAGCTGCAAACATTTGAAAATGTTACGTATACGCCCCGCAGTGCCTATGGTCGAATGCATTTCTCGGCTTCCAGAGCTATTTTCACGACTTGAATTTGATGCAGACAGTTGACGTGCATTCAGGTCTAACCTTTTCAGTCAGATCCTGGGAGATTCCTTCATAGTAACTTAGCTGCCCGAGCCTGTAAGAGAGTAGCTGCAAACATTTGAAAATGTTACGTATACGCCCCGTCGTGCCTAAGGTCGAGTGCATTTCTCGGCTTCCAGAGCTACTTTCAGGACTTGAATTTGATGCAGGCAGTTGACGTGAATTCAGATCTAACCTTTTCAGTCAGATCCTGGGAGATTCCTTCATGGTAACTTAGCTGCCCGAGCCCGTAAGAGAATAGGTGCAAAAATTAGAAAATGTTACGTATACGCCCCGTCGTGCCTAAGGTCGAGTGCATTTCTCGGGTTCCAGAGCTACTTTCACGACTTGAATTTGATGCAAACAGTTGACATGAATCAAGATCTAGCATTTTGCGTCAGATTCTGGGAGATTCCTTTATGGTAACTTAGCTGCCCGAGCCCGTAAGAGAGTAGGTGCAAAAATTTGAAAATGTTACATATACGCCCCGTAGTGCCTATGGTCGAGTGTATTTCTCGGGTTCCAGAGCTACTTTCACGACTTGAATTTGATGCAGGCAGTTGACGTGAATTCAGTTCTAACTTTTTCAGTCAGATGCTGGGAGATTCCTTCGTGGTAACTTAGCTGCCCAAGCCCGTAAGAGAGTAGGTGCAAAAATTTGAAAATGTTACGTATACGCCCCGTAGTGCCTATGGTCGAGTGTATTTCTCGGGTTCCAGAGCTACTTTCACGACTTGAATTTGATGCAGGCAGTTGACGTGAATTCAGATCTAACCTTCTCAGTCAGATCGTGGGAGATTCCTTTATGGTAACTTAGCTGCCCGAGAGCGTAAGAGAGTAGGTGCAAAACTTGAAAATGATACGTATACGCCCCGTAGTAGCGGTCGAATAACACAATTGCAAATGCTACGAAGGGCGACGAATGCTCACACCACGGTCTTCTTGAGCACAAGTGGATAAAGCAGCAATATTTTCCTCTAAGCACTCTAAGAATTTGGTGGCTTGATATCCAATAGTGTGAAATTGACTGACAATATTGCTTCCATAACTTTTAAGCTTTGTTGAGTAAAAGTCTTCCCATGATCAAATGGCAATACGAGTATGTTTGGCTTTGACGAGTGTCACGAATCACGCATGAGCTCTCGAAAATAGAACACTGAAAAACCAAAAATCACTTAGATGACAGATTTGTAATGAGGAAAAATATGAGAAGATTATTACATTTTTGCTCAGTTTTTATGATTTCCGTCAAACTGCTTGATCAACTCTATACCAAGGCAATAGTGCCGAAGACGTTTAAAAATATTTCACAGGATAATAAAAGAAGCTTCGATCCATTGAAATCCCAGCATCAACGGCTTGTAATGGGAGCTATAGTTACCTGAAAACTTCGGTTCCAACTGATGTCCAAACATAATCACGGGAGTCCACCGACATAGCTTTTAGTGTGATTTTATTTATTGTCAACTCCGAACGATGAACTTGAAAAACCTTTTCTTAGCTTAGTGTGCTACTTGCTTTTGTCAGTACTCCGATGGGGAGAAACTGTCGGAAATAAGATTATGGTGACGTAATTTGTTACCGGACCTCGACCCTCGAATCATCGGCACTTGGAGCCAACACATTAACCGCTTCCAACACAATATTCTGAATCCTTTACCCCTGCAATATGCATATCGCGACCGCACCATCCTTGGCCATAGAAAGGTTTCTTTATCTCCTTTTCCTCCTGACCTAGGATTAAGTTTAATTAAAATATCCTTGCCAATGACTTTCCAGTAGTCAAGTCAGCTTGACATTTTATAAAATGTGACTCAAGTCCCTATTTTCCACCTGACTTTCGACACTTAAAAAAAACCAGTAATTGGATTGATTTTTTTTTATATCACGTAAGAAGATCTCCTCCTCCTTCCAATTAAAAATTAATAAGGAGGACCTATAGTAAATAACCCTAAAGTTTAATTATTCTATAAATATCCCTATCCTGTGCCTGAACTCAAGGAAATGAGATGCAAAACATGTTCGGCAAGGATGCTACATACGAGGGTTGACTCGAAGTATTTTGTTTGCCTAATGAAGGTCATATTTACGACTACTTGTTCATGTCCTTGTCGAGGCGGATTTTTTTCAGAATTCAATTGGATATTAATTTTGTATATTCCGTATGAGTACATGCGTACTCATATGTATTTACGAATTCCTCTCCCGCACACAATTATGAATCACATTGTACACCCTTCCCCTATTACTGCTACGTTCTCCCGCGATAGAAACAAAGGCGTCAATGAAGTTCAACATCAGTCGAGTGTTGATTGAAGCGATTCCATTGATCAATTTTGTTGTCAATCACACGATTTCGGCAGCAAATTGATGTTTCTATTTCGAGAAACCACACGTCCAGGAAATTTCTCTCGCAGTGTTGCACCAGCTGTGTGGCATATGGCATCGTCCACGTCCATAACATGATTTTCAATCGCAAACAAGTTAGTTAACATGGTTCAATGACGCAATCCTTTCACTGAAATCGTCACACTAGCACCAGTTCCAAAAAGGGGCACAAAACTCGCTGTGGATAGAGAGATTGTTCCACTATCGAGATTCCGGTAGACGGCAACCTCGTCACTCACAGTAATTTTTTATAAAATATTAGCCATGGTATGGCTTGTGCCTGGTTTGTTGGCTTTTAGTTTTGGGTCAATTGGACCTTATACCGTGTGGCCCAATTGAACTGCAGCCAATTTCCCAGGCAGTTGGAGTCAATGTTTCGCCTAGTGACGGTTGGGTTTATAGTTTACCAGCGTATAGAAGCATTTGCGTCTCAGTGTCATGGAATTGTTTTTATCCGTAATGGGTTTCAAGCATGATAAACGCGTTGCATTCAGTGGAAGTCATAAGTGGCTATCGTTAGCGTCTGCCAGCACCTCGATGTTAATAAATCCCTAGTCTTTCGGACCACAGCATATTAAAACAATGCTATTGTGGTTGTCGGAAAAAAATTGTGCCAGCTCCAGAAGTGGATGGCTGCGGAGCATATATCAAAGATAACTAGCAATGGACATTGAAAAATGAATGCAAACTAAACCTTTATAATCTACAAAAAGTTAAAAATCTTTCCAGATCCCATACAAAGCGAGTATAGAGTATGGCGCTGTGCGGTTATCGTGTTTGTTCAACTTAAAGGTCCTACGAGATTCAATTGGCCACCATAAGTCAAGCGCCTGGGTTTGTCATGGTGGACGTTCGTCGCTTGTGTTTCTGCACCGTGGCGTCAGGCTGAACTCGGACTCTTACTGCGAGTGTTTGTAAGGTGCTTCGAAACCTACCAAACTTTTCGTTGAGAGAGAATGGACGTTCCAATAAGACTGCAAAAGCACATAAAGCACTTGTCAACCCAGAGTCCCTTGCTTCATTTTGACAAGCTTTCCAACATGCTTTATAACATTGTACATAAATGTAATGAAACTTCTGAACAAGTCTAGGGACTTGCTGTAGAAGTTCCGAGCCTTAGGAGGCGATGAATTTCTGGGTGGATCTTGCTGTATGTGGACAGGCACTAGCGTGCAGCCTTCCTCGGTCTCTTAAATGTTCTATTGCTTTCAAAGCATCACTTAGTGTGATCAATTGGTTCTGGTTACCTTCTGCTCCATTCCCATTGCACCTTTCCCATTGGTGTTTCTCAAGCTTTTTTCAAGTTCAACTTGAAACTCTTAGTTTTAAATATTTTTTTTACTGAACCTGAACTTGGATTGTACTCCAAACCAAAGTTTCCATATTTCGCTGTTGAATAACCCACAGATTAAGCAACTTTTTTGTATTCATTTGCAATCAGAATAGAATGCGATGACACAAATATTGCTTATCGATAGCCTTTTCTTATAAAATTGATACCCACGAAATGACAGTTTGTAAATTGATTTGATTGATTTGACTTTTATTGACTTTTTAAGTAATACATATAGATAAAGTACGAAACAAATAAATGTGAACAATGTTAAAACGGAAATTAAATTGCAAAAAATCATATCTAAGGTGTGTGCATTAAACGAACAACTAAGACTAAAGTTTGTTGCAATGATTCATCCGGGGGAAAAGTCGACTCATGGAAATGGGGCAATGGGATAGTGAGAATTTGGATCAAGTATATGTATAGACTTGCTGCCGAACTGCAAGTGCATTTAACTGGGTTGAGGTTGGAAGAGGCTTTATCATACCATATTTGGCGTGCATTACGCCCGGTGATGTGCAAATGAACTTGATTCTTGCTAACTTATATCCAAAATCTCTGGCAAATTAGATGCGTTCAAGTAAATTTTTTAGTCAGCACATATTTTACATTGACACTGTTTTAAAAATTGTATACAACAAGTTGCAACCTCTATTTGTCATGTACAGAACCGCCTAAATTCGGAAGAGTTGGCATTAAGCTACGGATGATAGATATACATAGGTTGCTAGGTATATTTTGAGCCTTGGCAACACTAAGTGTTTAATGGCGCTAACTGACGTTTCCAGTTGAAAATTTTACCCTTTTAACAATAATTTTTTTCAGAAAATTTTATCATTTAAGCACAATATGTTTTGTTTACAGTGATTTGCAAATTTTGTCTCAACGCAAAAACGTACGAGGGTGGTCCGATAGGTACATAGCCTCACCGACAGATGGCGCCAGTGTCGCAAGAACAACTTACTATCGTGTACATTCTAGTAGACGGCTACTGTCGAAATTTCAGCCGGATCGGACTCGTAGTTTTGTTTTGACCGCGTGTGGAGTGTCCGCGGATTTTAGAAAAATGGAAAAAGAGCAATATCGGTCGGTGATTCGATTCTTGTTTTTGGAAGGGAAATCGCGCAGCGAAATCAAAGAGCGTGTGGATGCTGTGTACGGTGACTCTTCTCCTTCGACGGCGACCATCAAAAATTGGTTTAACGAGTTTCAAGGTGGTCGCACGTCGGTTTTTGATGAGCCACGTCCAGGTGCCCCGAAAATGGCTACCACGGAGGATAACGTGACAAAAATCCACGATCTGGCATTGGCAGACCGCCAATTGAAGGTGTGCGAGATAGCTGAGACAGTATGCATTTCAAAATATCGCGTGGGTCATATCCTGCATGAAATTTGGAATGAGAAAGCTGTCGGCGCGATGGGTGCCGCGTTTGCTCACTCCGGACAACAAGTGCAACCGTGAGACCACTTCAGAGCAGTGTTTGACGCTGTTTAATCGCAATCCGAAGGAGTTTCTGCGTCGTTTCGTGACAGTTGACGAATCATGGATCCACTGGTACACACCAGAGACCAAGGATCAGTTGAAACAGTGGACTTCACCCGGTGAACGTGCTCCGAAGACTGTCCCATCGGCCGGAAAGGTGATGAAGGGCAAAACGGTCACAGGGTTGTACTATGCCAAATCATTGGGCCGACTCGACGCCGAATTGATGAAAAAACTGCCCCACTTGGCGAAGAAAAAAGTGCTCTTCCACCATGATATCGCACCGGCTCACACCTCCGCCCTCGCCACGGCCAAACTGGTCGAATTGGGCAACGAACTGCTGCCCAATCCACCGTATTCTCCAGATTTGGCCCCATGCGACATATTTTTCCAACTTGAAAAAGTCACTCGCCGGCCAGAAATTTCAGTCGAATGAGGAGGTCACCGCCGCCACGGAGGCCTACTTTGCAGACCTCGAGAAAACGTATTTTTCAGACGGGTTAAAAAAGTTGGAGCATCGCTGGGTCAAGTGTATCGAGCTAAAAGGAAACTATATTGAAAAATAAATCGCCATTTCTCCAAAAATGTTGTTTTTCTTTTGTAGGCTAAGTACTTATCGCACCCCCTTCGTGTAATATGAATTTGCAAACAAATTAAAAAAAAAGTAATTCGTAAAGATTGATACATTTGTCGTGGTAGATCGCCCTCTTACAAAACCATGTTGGAAGAATTGTCTCAAACACTCAGTTAAAGGCCTTTAGTTGGCTATAGAACCTTTAGGATCAGGTTTGTGAAAAGGAATTATGAACGAATGCTTCTAACAATTCAGAAGTGTGCCCTGCACATTTTCTTTTTTTAGTTTTTCATTTTTGATTTTACAAATCTTGAGACGCAACGGTATGATATTATCTGATGCAACGGAAATACTATTGTAAAGAGATGACAACACAGTTAATATAACCTCCTGACTTAAACAAAAACTTCCAACATCGGTTATCAAGTTGACATCATAACTGGAATCGCAACTACTCCTACAATCAATACATTTTGATTGAAAGAAAAACCAAAGCAGTTACATGTGAATAGAGATAAGAGACTAAAGTTCTACATTTCTTACGAAGCTTGTTTATATCATGTTTGACTTTAGATAAGCTTTTATTAAACTAAACTGGGCTAGTAGAATTCTTAATAATTTCCATTGGAACAAAATAACTTATGGCTGAATCAATATTATTTCAAAACATAGGAAAGTCGTTGTCTAAATTAGTGCCATTAAACACATGCTGTCACATCATAGAGTTGAACTCCATTCTCATTAGAACGATTAGATTCAATTAAAAAAGAAAAGTTGAAGTTTACTCTTAAACTTTATGGAAAAAGGTAGTACTTAAAAGTGAAAAACTAGCTTCATTCAATTGGACTTCGAGGCTTTGATCAACAAAAAGTGGAATTTTTATTGTTAACTTGGCACGTGTTCCGAGTTGAACCCCTCCGCAACAAGTCGGACAACTAGGAACAGGGTAAATGAACCAAGGATGGTGGCGCGGAACCCAACAAAAATGTATTTTCTAAGTAAGAAAAATATACAACAAGGTCTTGTGGTCCAATGATACTGAGATCAATTAGCTCAAAAAAGGTCGATTTCCTTTTTGGTTGGTTTAGATGTTCCCTAAAATAAAATTATTTTGGATATTTAGGTTATTTTTCGTAGATATAAAGGTTAGACTTGTTTTGGTGTGCCCGTCGTTTTTCTGCTATTGAAAAAAAAAATATTATATTGGGTATATAACTTAATTCGTGCGGTTTTTTTTCAAAATTTGAAAGTTTATTTAAGAAAAACATGTACAATAGTATTATTCAAAGTATTGCCCATCTTAAGCTATGACTTTTTCCCATCTTTCTGGCAATTTGTGGATCCCATACCAAAAGAACTGCGCCGGCTTGGCAGCCAAGAATGAATCAAGCCAATTTTTGATATTCTGCTCTGATGTGAACCGTATTTCAGTGAGGGCGTTCTGCATCGACCGGAACAAATGGTAGTCAGAAGGGGCAAGGTCTGGGCTATAAGGCGGGTGGGGTAAAACTTCCCATCCACTGTTTTCCAAATAGTTCTTAACCGGAATAGCAACGTGGGGCCGAGCGTTGTCATGATGAAAAATTAATGCCTCGTGTCTGGTCGCATATTCCGGGCGTTTTTCGGCTACTGCTCTCTTCAAACGGATTAATTGTGTTCGGTAGCGTTGTCCACTGATGGTTTCACCCGGTTTTATCAGCTCATAATACAGCACACCCTTCTGATCCCACCAAATACAGAGCATTACCTTCGCGCCATGGATATTCGGCTTTGCCGTTGATTTGGCTAGTTGGCCGGGTTTCACATATGATTTTTTGCGCTTGGGGTTGTCGTAATGGATCCATTTTTCATCACCAGTAACAATCCGATGCAAAAATGACTTCCTTTTGTGGCGTTCCAGCAGCATTTCGGACATGCAAAACCGCCTTTCGACGTCTCTCGGCTTGAGTTCATGTGGAACCCAATTTCCTTGCTTTTGAATATATCCAGCTGCTTTTAAACGTTTTGAAATGGCTGCTTGAGTGACACCCAAAGATTCTGCGAGCTCTTCTTGTGTTTGGCAACAATCTTCATAGAGTAATGCTTCCAGTTCTTCATCTTCAAACTTTTTTGGCTACCCAGGACGTTCATCATCTTCCAAGCCAAAATCACCACTTTTAAATCGTGCAAACCACTTTTGGCACGTTCGCTCAGCTAGCGCATGTTCACCATAAACTTCCACCAAAATACGATAACTTTCGGCAGCAGTTTTCTTCATATTAAAGTAATGGAGAAGAACTCCCCGCAAAAACACTTTTTCAGGCACAAAGTTCGACATATTTGAGTGAAAAAAAATTATTGTTGTTTACGCTTCAAATGAATGAC